>JAHLJT010009436.1:229183879-229783879 GCA_031308135.1 Acheta domesticus
AAAAGGAAGAGGACTTGGTGGTGGTGGTGGTGGTGGTGGTGGTGGTGGTGCTGGTGATGGAGGAGGAGGGGGTGGTGGCGAAGGAGGTAATGGTGGAGGTGGAGGTGCTGGTGAAGGAAGTGGTGATGGCGAAGGAGAGGGTGGTGGAGGAGGAGGAGGAGGAGTTGGCGGTGGCGAAGGAGGTGGTGGCGGCAAAGGAGATGGTGGTAGAGGAGGAGGAGGAGGAGTTGGCGGTGGCGAAGGAGGTGGTGGCGAAGGAGGTGGTGGTGGAGGTGGTGGTGGTGGAGGTGGTAGTGGAGGAGGTGGTAGTGGAGGAGGTGGTGGTGGAGGAGGAGGAGGTGGAGGTGGTGGAGGTGGTGGAGGTAGTGGAAGCGAAGAGGACGTCGCTGGCGCGGGTTGCGCTGGGAACGGCGAAGGTGGTGACGGCAAGGGGCGGAGAGAGTAGAGTTGGAGGTGGTGGTGTGGGCGGGGCTGCGCGGCTCTGGCGGTGGTGGCGAGGTCGTGGGCGGCGGGGCTGAAGGCTGGCGGAGCGGCAGCGAACCGTAAATCCCCGAAGGGCGCCGACAAGCGACGCCGAGTGGGAACGGGCGCTTTATAATCTCGTCGCGCGGCGCCGCGACGCCTTTCGCCAGAGGGCGTCGCCTACGAGCATCATGACGTTCGGCGCCGTCGCGTCGTTGGCCTGTTGTATACCAGTGTTCAAGACCCAACAGTTTCTTTTGGCTCGGTCGGATGGTAGTAAACGAAGGGAAGGGAATGATCGATGTATAGCATAAGAAACCGATTGAATTAATTCTTGCTTTCTATAACTTCGAGGTCGACGTCCTCACTGTACCGCATTATTGATTTTACTAATACAAAGAGAAATACACAAAATATAATTCGGTCTTGTTAACGAGCGTATAACAAAGCTGTCGGGTGCGTCGTCTTCTGTATGCACTTTTTCTACACATAGATGAATTTCCTCCAGAAAGCAACTTTCTGATAAATCATTCTATTGTCGAGAATGTTGATCTAACCAGCGAAGAGTTCTCAACGGCGCTCCACTAGTTCTCAACTCATCAAAAAAGTTTTTACGTCTATCCTTTGAGGGTTGTGAATCCCGCATGCAAGAAGGCAGAATGATTGCGCCGTTCGTTCCCTTGAAGTTTCGCTTCAAAGGATTCTTCAGTAACCCGGTGAGCACTTGCGGCGTGCATTTGATGTATAAAGAGTGGAAAATTCTATAGCGAAGCGTCCACAAATATAGCATAATGTTTCAAATAAACATTATTACAACAACTACAGGAAAAACCAAAATTCGCAAGGATATTGGACGTCAGTAACAAACTATTCAGAATTTCTGTTAGAACTAAAAGAGTAGTTCCGAGTAAGCAAGAAATGTTTTTTTTATATCCAAGCGAAATTTAAAGCAACGAAGCGACTCTTTGCGTGCTGACGAGGCAACTGCACAAGGTTAATTCCACAATTGCATGCTGGTGTGCAATATTTCCGAATAATTTACTTTTGTTTCCATTTAAACAACGCAGATTTTCATTTAATTACATACCCGACCGCCAGTCGCATGTGGTGAAATTATTCATATTCTTAGCGAAAATGAAATGGGGTTTCAAACATACTTCAAAAAATTACTAAGCTCTACGAAGTATAGTTTTATTTATTCATTTAATTCTAATAAAGAATCATTGAAACAATTCGATTCATTATAACTAACAATGAGCTTCGGTAAGTATCAAGAAGGTAAACAAGCAAATAAGAGGAAATAAAAATTCAAGTACCGATAAATGCTTAATGAATTAGAAAGTTAATTTATGTACATGTGGCATAGGTTGTTGTGAATCCAGGAACGAAAATAAGTCTAGAAATAATTCTAATTCTAAAGAACTATACACAAAATTAGTACCGTATATAAGGAGATTTTTGAGGGGTGAGGTGAAAGATCCCTCTTCAAATTGATTTACAATTTACTAATTAGTCGGTGAGGATACTTTAAGAGAAAACCGATAGCATAAGAAAAAGAAATGAAAGATCCTCACTGGATGGAAATTATTTTGAGGGAAAGAAAAGCGGAAGTGGATGAGAATATGCGTTAGAGACATGAATGGTGAATGTGCAGCCTGTTGGCGCACTGCGAGAAGCAGGGTAATGAAGTAGCCTGCAGGACCCCGCCTTCGTAATTAACTGCACGGCGGCAATCGCACTCACTTCCACAGCATATGGAGGAGGAGATTGGGCAACTGAACTCTGCGATGGGGAGGAGTATTTAAGGTTTCAAAAGGGTGGAGATGGCAAGGTGTCTTGGCTTGCAGTAGCACAAATTTCAACCGTTCTGTACGCAGCGGACCAACTCGCGAAGACGTTTAAGTTGATTAGAACTAGCTCGGATGAAAGGAAAGAATACACAACTCATATTGCATAAAAATTAAAAGCACAATTTAATTTCAATTTTTTGTGCAATCGTTTATTTAAACATGTAAATCGATTGACTAATTTATGTAGAGGAAAATAGGTTTTAAATTAAAGGAATTTCACAATGACCCCAGATAAATAAACAAACTAAAAAATTCAGTCAGGCAATAATTCAGAACAAATGTCAGACCTGAGATCGTGTCCCAGAAATCGTAAGCTAAAGGTTTATTTCATGGAAATTATTATTTTCGATCTTTTGTGGTATTGCGTTAATAAAATTTTCTTTTTGTTTATATACGTTTTGTTTTTAAATTGATGTTTTGGTGAATGTTTCGGTTAATGTTTTATAGGTTATCAAAAAATTAGAGTGAAAGTGTCTCTTATTTTGTCATACGTACTCACTGTCAGACAGTTCCACATATAAATTCCTTATTACCACACCTTAACCATAAATATCTCTCTGAAAGAACCAGTCATTTCTATACATGCAACTAACTTATGATTACTTTGTCATCAGCCGCATGTGGACATGAATGCATTCACTGGAAACCACCATGTTTCATTTCACACCACTGGCAAGACATTTCTCGAAAGCTACGAGCAGTAATGTAGACAGTCAGCTTCGCGTCGGGAGGGGGAACCATGCATCAATCCATTGGTGTCTTCTACCCACACACCCTGCGCGCTCGAGAGGGAAGGAGAGATGATCAAATCGCTTCCCTTTCCTACACAAGCACAGCTCCTCTTGCACCTCCACTCCGCACTGGAACGTCTCTACAGCCCACTCCGCTCAGGCCCGTTCCGCCTAGTTCAGCGCAGCTCATTCCCACACTCACACGCAGCACCCCGCCTCCCTTCCGCCACTCCGGCGGCCTTCGGGTCCCTTCGCATGTGCTCCATCTCCCACGCTCTAGTCACGCATCAACCACAGAAAGTCCGTTTTGCGCCAGTTTAAAACACGTACGACGCTCCTCCCGCTTCCCGTCTGTCTCCCCTTACCACCCACTCTCCCCTCCCTGTCCCCTAGCTCCCACTCCCCCTCCCTGTCCCCTAGCTCCCACTCCCCCTCCCTGTCCCCTAGCTCCCTCTCCCCCTAGCTCCAACTCCCTCTCCCCCTAGCTCCAACTCCCTCTCCCCTAGCTCCAACTCCCTCTCCCCTAAGCTCCCACTCCCTACTGTATACTATTTGCTAAAGATACTTGTTCCTCCCTGCTGTGCCTTTGTGAGTGGATTCCTTCATTAATTTTTCCACCGTATTTCACACTCTCTAGCTCCGTCTTCGGGTCTTCGCCTCATTCCTTCCACCGCGTGCGTTCATCGTTCGCACTCCGCTCCGCCCGTCTGCTCCGCGCCGTGGGGGAGTGTGCCCCGGGATGCGTGCGCCTTGATGGAAAGCTGCAAGGGCGGAGCGACGTTGGAAAGTGGAGCACTGAACGCACGAGATAGGACGTTTAAAGAGAAGAGGCGCGGGCGGGCCGCATGCTGACTCGAGGGCGTTTTCAGGAGAAGCAGGAAACGTTGGGGCCAACATTTGAAAAAGTCAAACAGCCCATCACAATGGGGGAAACGCGTGCGCACACACGGTGCAACATGAAAAATTGTACACGTATGGATATTTAAGACTTCAATAGTACCCTAAATGATCTTGTTTCCCTCCCGTGTTTCCCATATAACGTTTGTAAGTGTACTAAAATTATGTATAAATATTGTTTAATGAATTGGTTGACAGTCCTGTCTATGGCTGCTATTCAAAATCCACATCACCATAAATTTACCGGATGGCATTCAATTCAAATTTATTGTCGACTATTTTACCTGGTTGCGCAAACAAGTTAAATCAACAAGCGATATCCGAACTTTCACCGCGAAACCCACGCTGCTTCCACTAAATTCTCCCACAACCTGCATTAAAAGTTAAAAAAAAAAAAAAGACGCTTTGACGCACAGGTTTGGAGCAAACAGCTCCCTCCCCTCCCCCACGCTTGGCTCGTTGCCGCTGTGAGCTGCGCGAACGGGCAAGTCGGGGTCGACGGCAACACAAACACGTTTGCAGGCAGCGGCTTCGAGTTGGCCGCGACCGTCGCATCGCGTCGCGTCGCGTCGGCCCAGGCGGCGTGGCGGCGTCCCCGGCCAGTCTCCACTACACTCCGCCCCGTCCCGCCTACCTGCCGGTCGATAGCAGCAACGGGGGCGGCGGCGGCGGCGGCGAACAAATGTCGCTACCGCCCCGTACGCGCGCCCTTCCGGAATGGAACGCGCTTACAAGTGCGGACGGAAGAGCGGTTTTGGCCCCGAGGACGTTTTTAAAGTGTGAATGTCTATTTCAAAAAAGCGCCAATTTAGTAAACGGAGGAGACGCGATTGTCTATGTAGTACCATACTAAGGAGTATGGCCATACTAGTATTTATTATTTTCTTTTAAATGACAATCTATTATTATAAAAGGGACGATTTACACTCGGTCATTGGAATGTTAATTTTCTTTTAGTTTATAAACCTTCCAAATTACATTTAATTTTCCTCATTTCTAGCAGATGGTATCTTTTTATACTTTCAGGAATCCAATGGGACAGCGCCAGGGATTTTTCATATCTAGAGCTTTTCTCAAGTCGCGTATTCAAGATGTGAATGTCGCGTATTCAAGATCTGCTGTTACTACGGGAAATGAGAGGAATATTCCTTTCAAATCTAATTTCCCTACGGAGCACCAATACTTTGCGCTTTTCATAGTAGAAATTGATTGATATTTTTCCGAGTTTTCAAAATTACCATTATTAATTTTCATCACAAGTATAGGAATTTAAGAATGAGGATTTAAGGCAAAGTTTAATGATCAGTAGAAAAAATATATTACAACGGAAGATATTCCTACAGGAACATCTTCCGTTGTAGTATTGTTTTTATATAAAAGGTGTTTGGAATTGCATAAATGTCCTTAAAAAAGTGTTATAATTTTTTGGAATATTTAATCACTAATTACTGGCTCTAGGAAAATGCTAAAGCACCTTTAGCCTACTCTGACAGCTAGTTATTTCAAAATGCTTCGAAAATTAAGTCCACATACCTTTCCTAGTGAGTCGAAGGCAGCTTTTAGTACAAACATCTGATACGGAATTTGATTCGTACTGAATGTGGAGGAATTTATCAACGAAGTCTGTATTAATTCGTTAATACAGTAATATGAGAGAAAGTACGCAAGAAGTTCCGCATTGCGGATTCATGGTAAATTAACCCATTAACAGTTAACAGGTATCTCTAAAGCGCATCGGCTGATTTCGCTCTTGCGAAACTGAAATTATGCGACTAGAGAAGAAGTGCTGGCGGAAGAGATAATGGTATGCATTTCATTCCTCACAAATTACTCAAATTACTACGAACGTTTTCTACAATGGATTCTACAACACAACAGAAATATTGGCCAATGAGAAAAGTTAGCGCAATGTTCATTACACTCCTACAAAGACCATAATAAAGACCACCAAAACTTTTGCAGATTGAAGTGTAAGATTATGAATAATGTTCACGGGATACACGAACACTAGAGCACGTGTTTGCAAAATTCCGACGAAAAAGGCAAATTGAACCAACTGCTTCAAAACTCAGGAAACATCGCTACTTGTAGATCGTCACCGAACATTTTAATCACAAAGTTTGGAGAGAAAAAAAGTCTGGATTTTCGAGGCACTCACGCCATAGAAGCTTACACAGAAAAAAAAAATACCTAAAACGTTAAAAAAAACAACGTTAGCATACTTAGAATTAACGTGTTTAATGAAAAAAGTGGAATATTACATTTAACTGATTCCTGATGAAGTGCACTGAGTGTACAGTCGTGTAATAAACTTCCACGGTGTTGACGGAACACTAAATACCGGTGCGAGCCGTTTTTCACCAACTGCCTCTGTGCGGCATACGTCTACTGGCTGCACACGCGTATTCTGTTCAGTGTATTATTCCCGTCCGTGCGCCGATGTCCGGAAATCTCCACGCTACTTACCGGAGGTCGGCGACGCTCGCCGCAACCCGCACACCGAGACGCTCGCGAAGCGCGCCCGGATGGAGGAGGGCGGCGCGTGGGTGGGAGCGGGGCTGGCCGGCGCCGGGGACGACGTAGGGCGCTGCCGCCGGCGAGCACGGGCGGCCCACGGCGACCACGGCCGCGCCCCGCCCACCCCCGGCGACCGCGGGCGCGCCCCCGCCACCCCCGCACACCGCGCTCGCCTCGCCGCCGCACGGGGCGAGCGCGGGTGCACCGCCCCCGCCGCCGCCGCCACCGCCGCCGCTGCCGTCGCCACCGTGCAGCAGCTCGCTCCGCGCCAGAGTGACCGCGCCGCGTCGGCCAGCACGCGCGCGCGATACTGTTCCTGGCGGAGCTGCCGCGTTACCTAACGAGAGCTACTGCTGGTGGTGGTTCGGCGCCCGAAGCCCCGGGTGGGTGCCGTGGCCTCCGGGGAAGCCTTGCAGAAGCACACCGCGCGCGCGCTCGCCGCTGATTGGCGGCGCTGGCGAGGAGAGGAAACGCCTGGCGAGCCGCGGGTCTTGTTCCGACAATAATTGGGCTCTCACCTTCGCCACGGTGCTCACGTTCGACTTCCGTATTACCCAGTGTTCTCACTTTCGCTTTTGGCAATTTCGACCATCAGCAAGAGCGTTCGCGTTGCTTTCAGACTCAACGATTCTTTACTTGCTTACTAGGGGAGTACAGTATTCTGTGGAGCGCGTGCTCTAGGGAAATAGATAAACTCACAGTTACACATCACTGCTATTTTAAATCCATGAGAAATACAAAACAATACAATATATGCCTTGGAAAACGCGTTATACACAATGTAAAATTACTGACAACGCACAGAATTCACACATCGATGGTTGGTTATCATGAAACGTAAACTATATATTCTGATTACGGGTTAATTAATATAATGCAACGTGAAATGTACAACTATGTTACTATCGTAGTGCAAACTAAGTCTCTTAAATAAATATGAAGAATACTCCCCGCGACTGTAATTACATATAAATAAAGCAGGTCAGTACAGTTTTAACCTACAAAATATATACATGTAAGATCCTTCTCTGACAAATAGCATGTGCAATTCTACGGTTCTTGCCAATATTGTGTGACGACCTTGCATAAGTTCGTGAATTTATCTTTGAAATACCACTTCATTTAATGTAACTGTGATTCATAAATATTGGCGACGTAGCATAAACTATTTACATTAGGAGACCGCCGTTCCACATTCTTTAAAAACTTCTTCGGCATCTTTTCAGCAGCTCCGATGTGGCTTGTTACAGTCTCACACCCTCCAACTGTAGTCGGATAACGCCTCAACCCGCCTAAGGAAGTTGCACAAGTTCAAAGCAGTAATTAAACGACAGATGGCATCTGCAACTTCTCGCTTTTATTGCGCCAGAAATTAAATTTCCAGCGAGGGGCCCTTAATTTAATTCGCGCCAGAGGCCTACGCGCGAGATAAGGGATCCCGACGCCGCACCGCGGCCCACGCCATCGCAGCCCCGCCCCTCTCGAAAAGCGCTGAGGCGCCGATATGGAGGAAAGGCGGCTTCGAGGGCCAGACAAAGGGATGGAGGGCTGAGCGAGTGCGTGGGTGGGACGAGCGGTGCGTGTTCGTCCTGCGCCCGAAGGCCTGCCGGCCCCCCCCCCCGTCCTCACTCCCGTCCTCGCCTTAGCCTCGGGCGCGTGTTCGGCACTGCCCCCTCGCCGCCGATCCGGCGCAGAATTTAGCCTCTCGAAGGCCCCCAATTATCCCGGAGCTGCTTCCGAACGGAAGTCTGCTCCGTTACTCCAACTCGTAAATACGACGCACCCCTCTTCTATTCCACCTTCCCCTCTGCCTTTTATCTCCATTCGGACCCCATTCCTACGCGGTCAGTATTTGCTTACGTGACTGAGGCGGCACTTTGTAATTCTCAGCCCCCTGCTTTACGATCGGATTGCCTTTCGACGGAATTCCCGACTTCCGCAAATACATAAGAGAGGCTTATTACTCGATAACGTGATGAAAACAAAATAGGAGATGAATGGCAGGATGTTTTGTGAAGCAGCCGTCTCCCCAGGCATGCACCAGAAGGAAAGAATACAACTCCCGTTTTCCCAAAGAGATGTCGAAAAAGAAAGTATTCTTGAAAAATAAAAGGGTTGATTACGCTGCGTATCCAATGAGCTCACTGGGGTCGGATTGACGGTAATAGCTTCGGGAAAGCTATGCAACTCAATTTGGAGAATGGTGCGCTAGAATATCGAACGTGTAGTCGCGAGAAGGCATTTTAATTTCAAGAAGAGACCGCCTAATGGCATTGCAGGTGTTTGGAAGCGCTACTTGTACACAGTAGCTTACTTGTTTCACAATACCAGCATGAATTCTACGCATCAGTCTACGATGCATCAGTACTTAATAAAATCGAATACTTATTGCTAATTCAGTTACTTCAAAAGATATTTGTTTTCTTGAAAAAAAATCCAAGGTTCCACGGTAATAACACTAGACTACGAACGTATATTGTTCTGCTCCGTGGATGCAGTAGAGATATTCAAGAACAATGGAACACTTTAGATACAATACATATCCTCATAATATTCGCATGTGGACATTAAGTAAGATATTACGTCGCATCAGAGAACAGCACGCGCTTAAACACACCCAACAAACACACGGTCATCAAACTCTACACGGACTCAGTGTGCCGTAAGGCAACATACGAAGTTCTACCTAGTTCAGAGACTCTTGGCGAGTTCATTGTGAGCGCCACTGGCGAAATTAGTTTAGTCAGTCCACTCTGCGGCTAAGAGCAGGGTTTCAGAAGCGGGCGCTGGACGCAATAAACCAACTATGACGGCGCGGGAGGGCGTGCAGGGTGGGGCGGGGTGTCGCCAGCAGGGGCGGGGAAGGGCGAGCGCTGGGAGCGGGGACGAGGGATACAACGCGATGTGGGGCAGCCCCACTGAATGTGTAATGACGGGCCTTGTCTCTTCGGTTGGTCAGCTGTTGATAAAAGCAGAGTGAAGGGAGAGAGGGGAGGGCGGAACGGCGTTCGCGTGCGACTTTGATCGGACCTTGTTGACGAAATTGCCGGACACGCACCGGCCGTGTAGGAGTGGGATGGGGAGCACACGGAAAGCGGAGGACAACATGACAAGAGAGCTGGTGAACAAATTACATATTGGTAACCAATGAGAGTTCGAATGTATGAGTAGATGGAAACAGAAGAGTGTGGAGAGTACTACCGTAATAATGGCGGCAAGGAGTAACGAGAAAGGGTGTGAGGAAACGAAATGGGCGAGAAGAAAAGTGCAACTTAGAAAACGTGACGGTAGATTCAAGAAGAAGAAGGAAGTGCACCTGTTCGTTTTCTGTCAATATATTTGTATATAATACATAATTTATCAGAATTAAGAATGCACAAGTCAATATATACATAGCATTTCGGGAGATATGCAGCGTTTAACAAAGGCGTGAACAGAAAACTCGTGTCATGTTACTGTATCCTAAGCTAAGCGTTTCCTCTAGACGACTTTATCACAATCCTAATTCACGTACCTACTGTAATCTACCCTGAAACAGCTATTGTGGACAGACACAATAACCTTAACGGCGATCAATACAGGTGTTGCGAAAAAAAAGTGTGAGAATGGTATCAATGCAGTTTAAAAACACGGCTAGTGGACTCAGTTTATAGCAAGTAAGAGCTAGCGATAAGGATTCCACTTTATACACGCCTTATCACTTGCACTGCCAAGTGCCGCGTACTGCCAACGCGAAAACTAGGTCATGATGAGATCTGTACCACTTAACCGGCTGTAAATTGGCTTGTTATTCACTCGAGAGAGAGAGAATGAATTGTTTCGATAATAGGAGCCACAGGTGTGTTGCATAACTCAAATAACAGGTAATAATATACATGTCAAACAACAAGAGCCTATGTAAGCACACTTCTATATCAAACACAGCGCAGACAAGGCTCTAATAATTTGGCGAATATGGGTCACCTAGCGGATCAGGTCACGTAGCACTAGCTCGAAGCTGCTGGGTTCACAACGAAGCCAGCCGAGTTTGCATAACACAAATGCTGTGCTCCACTAAGCTGGCTCACTGAAAGGGCTTCTTCGTTCTGGATATCTTCAGCATTAGCAGCCGTGTAAACATGACAGTGAATCACATAACACAATGGCCCAGCCAATATTATAGCATTAAACAGACCCTTACCCTGCGATTCCTCTTGTGTGTGGTCACGACACTCCACCCTCCACTGGGAGCGACAACAAAGTTTCATAAAACCAAAACGTTTTTCTTCGTCCTTCAAACGCCCCGCAAAGCTTTCGTCCCGGGGCTACTGCATACGTCAGTGCGTAAACACGCGGATCGACGCGACGTGACACGACCCGATACGACAACACACGGCGGAGAACGCGCGAGCGACCGGCGACGCGACGCCCGGCGCGGCGTCGGCGCGGGCACTGGGCGTCGGCGTCGGCGGCGCCCCACGCGTCGCGCCGCGGCGTCGCCAGGTAGCCCATCTCCATGGCTACGGGGCGTTTCCGCCGCATGCGACCTGGCGGGGCGGGCAGGCGCAGCGAGCGAGCGAGCGCCCGAGCCCCGCTGCACTCGCGGGCGGAGCACGGACAGGATAGAACGACTCAAGAGGGGCAGGAAGGTGGAAAAAGAGGGAAATTCCGAGGATGGAATGGGAGATAGAAAGATGGAGGGAAATGACAAGGTAAAGTGAAATACTAAAGAGTGAGGAGAGAGAGAGGGAGGGAGAGAGAGAGGGAGGGAGAGAGAGAGGGAGGAGAGAGAGAGGGAGGGAGGGAGAGAGGGAGGGAGAGAGAGAGGGAGGGAGAGAGGGAGGGAGAGAGAGAGGGAGAGGAGAGAGAGGGAGAGGAGAGAGAGAGGGAGAGGAGAGAGAGGGAGAGGAGAGAGAGAGGGAGAGGAGAGAGAGAGAGGGAGAGGAGAGAGAGAGGGAGAGGAGAGAGAGAGAGGGAGAGGAGAGAGAGAGGGAGAGGAGAGAGAGAGGGAGAGGAGAGAGAGAGGGAGAGGAGAGAGAGGGAGAGGAGAGAGAGGGAGAGGAGAGAGAGGGAGAGGAGAGAGAGGGAGAGGAGAGAGAGGAGAGAGGGAGAGAGAGAGGGAAAGGAGAGAGAGGGAGAGGAGAGGGAGAGGGAGAGGAGAGAGAGGGAGAGGAGAGAGAGAGGGAGAGGAGAGAGAGAGGGAGGGGAGAGAGAGGGAGAGGAGAGAGAGGGAGAGGAGTGAGAGAGGGAGAGGAGTGAGAGAGGGAGAGGAGTGAGAGAGGGAGAGGAGTGAGAGAGGGAGGGAGAGGAGTGAGAGAGGGAGAGGAGAGAGGGAGGGAGAGGAATGGGAGAAACAGAGGAAATAAGGACACGTGAACATAAAAACGGTCTAACTAAAAGTGATCAAAAATGCTGAGGGTCGAAAATGATGAGGTAGACTGAATGCACACACTTAAGCGTTGAGCAGGACGAAGGGTGAAGTGTGAAGTAACATCTGCTACAGTAAAGCAGGCTAAGGCAGAGTAAAGAGGAACGAGTAGTGGGGAAGAGGGTGTAAAGAAGGGCTGAAGGAGGATTTTAGCTGAAAGAGATAGGAGTGTGTGGTGATAAAGTAGCACAAGATGGGGTTGGACAAAGAATAAAGGAAGGTAAAGGTATATAATATAAAGTTATGAAGGCGAGGTAAATTCACGTTACGTGGGCCAAATTTGCGCGGCAGAACGTGAATGGCGAGACAGAGAACCGCGACCGAGCGGTCGACGAGCGCGAGCGGTTTGAAACGCCGAAGCCAGTCAACAATCGGCAACCCGACGCAAAGGCGGGCAAGTCGGGGACAGACACATGTAGGGTGGCGACGACAGGTCGGCGAAGGGAAGGGTGGGTGATCGCAAGGGTGAGCGGCGTGACAGACGGTCGAACGCGAGCAGAGCTGGACGGCTAGTGGCGTGGTTGCTGGCAGGGAGTGGGAAGCCTATAAGGTCAGCAATGACGTAGGAGATCCTGAAGGGGTGCTGGATGTGGGCGATCAGCGAGGCGACACGAAAGGCCAACGAACGGGATGTTGAGAATCCAATTACAAGGTCTGGCAGCCGCCAGCCAGGGCAGCAAGAAGAAGGCAGAAAATATCAAGAAAACGCAATGGAAAGACGTAATAATCAATAAAAACATATCTGGGACATTAAAGATGAGAAATAATGGAATAATACAAAAATGGAGAAACGTACAGAAGCATGTAACTGCTTTACAACTATACAAGCTAAAAAATAGTGCACAGATAAGTTAAGTGAAATGAGCATATACAGATTCAAGATCAATTGAAATTCGAAAAGATTAGCCAGAAAACTGGGCAATAGGTTTAGTGAATAATCTGCAAAAGTAGTAAATGAAAGAGTAAAATGCAGTATAGTATAATGATGTTGGTGTTTCTGATTATCACAGGACACACACTTTTTGTTACTACCTCGTTAGTAGAGCCATGTATCAGAAAACGTTGTTTTCGATTCTAGCGAGACATTAGCAAAGAGTAATGCCATAGAGCGAGACATTAGCAAAGAGAGGACCTACAAATCCATCCTTTCTAACGTCAAAGGGTTCGGTCTGTAATTTGGTACGCGATTCTTTGAGGCCGTAAGTTGTATTTTTCATGTCACCGAGTAATCTCAAAGTCGTCCGATCCTATAAATAGGTTTTCGCAACAACGTCTGGGATCCAAATAAAGAGCCAAAGAAAATCTGTCAAAAGAAATGAAATTTTCAATTAAATGAGAAGCTACAAATCAAAGCACGAATATTTAAAGCAGCAAGTATTCAATTCCTCTGAATATCATCGTGGATCGAACATTAATCACGACTGCGATGTGAATCACGCCTGCCCATCCATGTCGTAGTATCGAACATTCGAAGAAAGTTTCCGACAATTCTATTTTGTAGAAATAATTTAATAGGAGCCACTAGGGCGTCCTATGTGCTTCAGAGCTTCTCTCACAAGAGCACTTTTGCTGCCTTCTCGTAAACTCTCGAATGGATTCTGAGCACTCGCAGGGCCCACGCTGGAGGGGGAGCATAATCCGAGGAACTGGCCGCTACGCACGCTCCACTAAGTAGCGACCAAGAGATACTCCGCGGAGCGAACTGCTAGAGCACAACGCTGGCCCTTGATTAAATCAGCTAATAAATGGGTGGCCAGGCAGCAAAGATGGCAATTTGAGTGTTCTGAGAGCTATTAATGTACATGGTCGTTAATTTGTAATTTACGCTCCACGCTCAAAGATCCAGCTATAAGCGTTTCAAAGTACAGAGCAATATAAACTTGCATATATGGATAATGTATAACGTATCAATGAATAATGCAATTGGCCTCCTAACGAATATTAAACACTGAAAGACAAAAAGGATGTGAACAATTATTTTGAGGCTGAGCCAATAATACTATATTCTAATAAAATAGAGGGGAAAAAAATAAAAATTAGTTAACATATTAACCTTTAGAGTTTTCTTCAAACATATTCCGAAAAGTCTGTTATTTCAATTCGTTAAATTATAGTTCATGTTCATATTCACATTCACACGATCATATTAAAACACTCCAGAGAAATAACTCCATTTTCCACTCCCTTCTATCGCCATAGATTCCACTGTAACAGCGCTTCCCGCATACCGCAAGCACCCTTCCTCGCAACACCCTCATACAGAACGCTTTGGGAGGAGAGCGTCGGCAGGCGACCGGTTAAAAAAGGAAAGAGGGTTCTGGGTTTCCCCGCAACGGTCGATACCTCACGAAAGGCGCCGTCGGCGCCACCACGTGACCGCCCGCCCGCAAACGAATGCTCTCCAATGCACAGAGCCCGGGGTCGCCGCCTGCCGTCAGTCGCGTGCGGGAGCGCGCGTCCGCGCGGAAGGGCGGCGCGGCGGGCGCGTGAGTGGGACTCGACCCCGCGACCACCGCCGCCGCCGCCGCCAGGGCACGCGAGCGCGCGATAAGCATCAGGCCTTTCCCCGCCCCGCGACGGACGGGCGTTCAGGGCGTAGAAGCACACACAACGGGGCATCGAACCGGGCCGCCGAAAGAAACCGAAAGCAGAATGGAGTCATTATCTTATTATTACGAGAATTAGAGTCAGGCGAGTGGAATAGTTTGCCTTCCGACACTGCGTGTTGGAACCGCAATCCCAATCATTACCTGGAATTTGTGATAGACAATGTGATATCGTGGTGCATTTCAACTACTTCTGAGAATTCTAAATTTATCTTTGTTTTATTAGCGATTCGTTCACTAACACGCAAATGAATACTCCTCGATATCATTTCATAGAAGATCCAAGTTAGTTTCTGTGTCGGTGTGATTGATTTACAAAGCTATTCTTAAAATATGGTTCTAGAGGACTCCTCCTATGTTGGCTAGACCTCAGACGTATTCCTCAAAGTACATCCGAGATATTTGTTAACTCTGTGGAAAAAGAAAAGTCATCACAAAGTTTACTTAGAAATAAAAGTGTTGGGATTTTTATATGTTTTCAGAAAATTATTGAAAATTCAGTTATAATTTTAATTCAATTACCTCATTGTCAATCCACTTCCAGTTAAATATTACCATTTCTCAATAGGATCATCTTCCTGTTACCCACCAGTGTATACTTTTACATCATATTCCCATTAAGTAGAACATCAATCATCTTCTGACAAGGAACACTTTCTACGTCCAACATTCTATACAAACTAAGAGCGAAGTAAATGTTGTCCAGGGTTTACGACTTCTTGGTTATTTTTGAAGGAGCTCCAATTTTAAAGCATAATTGGACATACAAATTCTTCAATATGTTCAGAATTTTTTGGTACGTTGAAACCAAGAATGAAGGAATTCGTAGACACTCGTGAGCTAATCAGTAAGTCAGTCAGTCTGTGTAATATTACAAAAGGATTTCTTTGAATATACCTTGTTTCTATTTTGCGAAACGCATCACTTAGTAATGCACAAATATTTTTTACAATAGATTAGTCGAACATGTGATGCACGTAGGGGTCCACATTTCAACGAAAATATTCAACGTTAAGCGCTGGTAGAAACGGCATCAATACTTCGAATTTTTAAACAATGAATTACCTTTGTAATATCTGAATAACCTCCATCTAACAACAGTGCCTACCGTTTGTCAATCCTATTTTGAACCGCTGGCCGTATACAGTACCCCTTCTATGAAGCTTCGATCTAATTTCGAAATTTGTTTGACAGAGACTGTTTATCATGTTGCAGCATCGACTTAATTAACAGCGGTTAATGGCTATGCACACAGTTGCTTTCTCACGACAGAGCACACTACCTCATTATGTGCGTACGAAAGTTACTTCTTGGCCAAATCCGATGCATAAGAAGAAAAGTTTCAAATCCTCTCGAACACGACAAAACCTTTAGACTGCGCACAACACGAGATACAACGCGAGAGATTGAGAATATCGAATTCCCGCCCGAAATAGAGCGTTCCGTGCGCTCCGCGAGGTGATAGATCGACTTACGTAACTTCAATTGCTCTCGTCCAGAAATAGCTTAACGGGAAGTTCGAACTAGGAAGTTCTACGAAGGGGAACGAAGAAGTTTTACGTTTTTATGCCGCACTTACAAGAAACTAGGTTATCGATACCAATGGGCTGCATACTTTGCAAAATGTTACATGGAAATGCTAAGAATTCTGACGACCCTAACAACCAACTCCATGAGATATCAGAAATATTGAGCTATGACTGCAGTCTGTGGCAATTAAAGTGTAATTCAAAATACGTGCAGTCTCAAGGTAATTTCAAAAGACTTAATACCAACCGTTTCTAATCCCTTTGGAATGGTAACACAAAGGTGAGTGTCCATTAATACAAGCCTTACAGTTGGCTTGCAATAAAACAATACCAACACTCAGCCCTACAAAGGCAGCACTTCTGGCATTTGCCAGCATCAATGAAATAACCAGACAATGAGCCGGGAGTCCGCTTATCCGCGTCACCGCAACTTCCTATTGCGCGGGAGCAAGGGTGAGGGGGGGGGGGGCAATTAACGCCAGGCGCCAAGTGAAGAAAGTGGCCGCGAGGTGGCGCGCAGCGGGCCTTTTATGGCGCCGCTGAGCCGCCGTCCGGCAATTTCGTCCTTCCCAGGGTCCGCGGCCTGCGCTCCGAGATGCGGAGCGGGGCGGACCATGGCACAACGGGGCAAAGCAGGGCGGTGCGGTGCGGGGCGGGAAGGAGCGGGGCGGGAAGGAGCGGGGCGGGAAGGAGCGGGGCGGGAAGGAGCGGGGCGGGAAGGAGCGGGGCGGGAAGGAGCGGGGCGGGAAGGAGCGGGGCGGGAAGGAGCGGGGCGGGAAGGAGCGGGGCGGGAAGGAGCGGGGCGGGAAGGAGCGGGGCGGGAAGGAGCGGGGCGGGAAGGAGCGGGGCGGGAAGGAGCGGGGCGGGAAGGAGCGGGGCGGGAAGGAGCGGGGCGGGAAGGAGCGGGGCGGGAAGGAGCGGGGCGGGAAGGAGCGGGGCGGGAAGGAGCAGGGCGGGAAGGAGCGGGGCGGGAAGGAGCGGGGCGGGAAGGAGCGGGGCGGGAAGGAGCGGGGCGGGAAGGAGCGGGGCGGGAAGGAGCGGGGCGGGAAGGAGCGGGGCGGGAAGGAGCGGGGCGGAACGGAGCGGGGAGGGGAGGAGCGGGGAGGGAGGGAGCAGGGAGAGAAGGAGCGGGGAGGGAAGGAGCGGGGCGGGAAGGAGCGGGGAGGGAAGGAGCGGGGAGGGAAGGAGCGGGGAGGGAAGGAGCGGGGCGGAACGGAGCGGGGAGGGAAGGAGCGGGGAGGGAAGGAGCGGGGAGGGAAGGAGCGGGGAGGGAGGGAGCGGGGAGGGAAGGAGCGGGGAGGGAAGGAGCGGGGCGGGAAGGAGCGGGGCGGGAAGGAGGGGGCGGGAAGGAGCGGGGCGGGAAGGAGCGGGGCGGGAAGGATCGGTGCGGGAAGGAGCGGGGCGGAACGGAGCGGGGAGGGAAGGAGCGGGGAGGGAGGGAGCGGGGAGGGAGGGAGCGGGGAGGGAAGGAGCGGGGAGGGAAGGAGCGGGGCGGGAAGGAGCGGGGCGGGAAGGAGCGGGGCGGGAAGGAGCGGGGCGGGAAGGAGCGGGGCGGGAAGGAGCGGGGCGGGAAGGATAGGGGCGGGAAGGAGCGGGGCGGAACGGAGCGGGGAGGGAAGGAGCGGGGAGGGAGGGAGCGGGGAGGGAGGGTGCGGGGAGGGAAGGAGCGGGGAGGGAAGGAGCGGGGCGCGAAGGAGCGGGCCGGAAGGCGTGGAGCGGAGCGGGGCGGGGCGGGGCGGGGCGGAGCGGGGCAGAGCAGAGTGTGTGACGGTCGGCTCGACCGCTTGATTAGAAGTCGCCTTTCACCGCTAGACCCCCGCCCTCGCCCCGAGGAACAGCAAGCCGCGCCTCGCTCTGCACAGGTCGCTGCCTACGGCCGTGACCGCCACCGTGCCACTCACCAAGACATCTGCTGTCGCCATTTATTGCCCATTAAAAGTAATACCGTCAAAACGTAAATGAAAGTCCGTTGTAGGAGGTGTGTGATCGCAGGGATTTTATTTCAGAAAGAAGCAGGTTTCATATTCGGCATTTGCTTTGTTTTCGTAAACTCTAAACGCATAAGGATTTAAAAAGTAGAGTATAAAAGTTAGATTCCATTACTCAATTACACGCACACACACACACACAAATTTTCAGGAAACACAAACACACTGTCAGGAAATTGTAGCTACTTATTCACATAGCAATGGAAATACGCATGGTGTTCTTAAACGCCAGATGAGACCCAACGAACGTTATGAAACCTTAAAGACGTGAAAGGGCGGATTACACAAAACCATATAGCGAAGGACACGACTGGCTCGTACATCACAGTTCTTTGTTAATCCCTTTCGTGTGTCTGCGAGTCTCATCCTTCCACAACAGATCTTCATCGCCCTCCCAGTCCATCCATCCTAGGCTGTCCGCCCGGCCGCCCCCGGCCGCCCCCGGCGCGGCGCCCGACCTCGCGCAGCGCGGGTCGGCGCGGGCCGCGAACATCTGTTCGGACGCCGCGAAAGTAGGGTAATCGTCGCCCGCGGACGCGGCGCCTAGCGACGCCCAACCGACGCCGTCCCGCGCCCATGTATCACCGCCCGACCGCTGCTAGCCGCGTTCTAATTCATTCACAATGGCCACAGCAAAAACTTTGGAATCGTCTGCGTTAACCACAAAATATGAAATGTGTGAAAGCATCTGCTCTTGTTGATTTAAACATGAGCACAATGTGAATCATCGCGAGCATACGAGATGGGTCATCTGTATCAGCCCGTGGGTATCTTCTGCGTTGTCAACATTCTCAAGGTCATGTGTTGTATTTAGAGGGGGGGGGGAATGTTCTTTCTCAGTCTATTTCTTGTTCAATTCACAAAATCAATTATGCATAAAAAATGGTGCTGGATGAACACGTACACACGGAAATGATTCATTGTAACTGCTAAGTTTAAAAGAGTATTTAAATAATATAACATTAAGGTAACGGAAAAATAGGATTTATTAAGTAATTTCTTAGACGCTCTATTATTTCTGACATATAGAAACGCCTCTAGATTATTTCAAATAATGTTTACGTCAAAATCAACAATTACATCATTACTTTTCAAAATAATGTGCGGAGAACGAATTTGATCATAAAATGTTATTGACTTATTTTTAGATCACACAATGTTGAAGATTGTCTTTCAACTAAATGAATCATAAAAAAAATAAAGAGCTTTCCTAAAAGTATTGAAAATCATCTAAAAAATATTTACAACTTCGTTATTATCGCGCAAAAAGGAGGGGACAACTCTCCCATAAAAAGAAAATGCTTTGGTGATCACGACCTTTCGGAGGGTGGGCGAAGTAAAGGCACAGGCTGCGAGTCTTCCTACCAGAAGTAGTATCGTCGCAACAGGTCCGTGAAGGGTCGACGCACAAAGCGTGGAAAGGCTGCGCGTTGGGGCGTACGATCGTTACCCAACGCGCAACGACGAACAGAACTCGGTCGTGGGCGAGAGTGGTAGGGAAGGACGCGTGGACATTAGGTTCGCGCAGTGGTTCGCACTCGCATTCTGGGGAGATGCACAGCAGTCATGATTTTAATAGTTTACAATGTGCTATGAAACAAAGAGCAAATTTAACGTTGAATTTTCTTTCCATCCGAGGAGTTTCGCCTTGTATGAAAGTTTAGTTAATAAAATAAAAATTTTTCACGTAAAAACGATTCGAAGAAACGAAACGAAACGAAGAAAATACATGCTCGAGCAAAACTAAATTGATATTATCAAGGGGTTATTTTAATTTTCTTATATACGATTTTTTGCATTATACTAAAAATTTTGCTTTCTCAATACTTCGAAAATTGTTTCTAAGAAAAATAATTCGCAGAAGCACTGAAGCACACGTAAAGAAAAACAATGATAAAACAGAAAAGGTAAACATATTTAAGAACCTACATTAAGGACACAAAAAGTATTTTCGCCTCCAAGACAAACGTTTTATCAAGAGAACCTTCGCGCGTTTTTCAATGTGTGCTCAGTGTACTGCCCCGCCATCGAGCGCGTCCAGGCTGTGAGCAGAGACGACATTGTGGACGATGGCTACTGAGATGATGGCGATCAGGGCAACGGCGGCAGCACTGGCCACGCCCCATTTACCCCCTCGATCGGTGCGCGAGGCGAGCCATTGCCTCCACGGACACAGTGGGCCGACACACGTGCCACTTCAACACGTTCCGCCCTTTCCGAGGAAGTATTTGAACCGACCAAAGCATAAAATGCGTGGTATTTTTATTCACAAAATTACAGGTTGTCTGGAAGGTCTGTTATAGCGCTTTTCAACCCTTCTGTAGGCGATGACTGCAAGCTCAAAACCTGCGCTAAATATGGATTTTCCAAGGTATTGTATTGCGTAGGTAGAAACTCTCATTTTTCTGATCCCAGAACAGAGAAGCCCACAAGCATTAGTGTCTAATGTGCTGTTCCATGTACTTGGGTACACAGAGTATATAACACGGTAACTAATTACGGCTTTCGAAGAAAAAAGTTTAAAAATATGATGGGAAGATTACAAAAAAATCTTCTGGGAACCTTTAAAGACGAGATCTGAAACGAAATGAACAATTTTCAATTAGAATTGAAAGATCCATTCTCAAAGCGCAAAGTATCATTATCAATGTTGAATAATTTTGTATTATGAACTATAATACTTTTCTCATTGCTTTTATTTATTTTTTCACTCATTTTCTCCTTCATTTCAGAACGCCTTTTGGCACAAATTTGGATCAATGTGCAGTAGCACATCGAAGGTTTCGAGGATGATTGGCGTTTCTGGCACAGCGCTGGCCTCTAGAGGCCGGCTGCCCCGAGGAAGAACAAAAAACGGATAGTGCACCATCTCATTTCCATTTATCATGCAACTGTCAGCGAATAGGGTCGTTCGGAGAGCTAAGAAAATGAGAGCATCATGAAGAGATTCCCGTTGCTCTTCCGTATACGTTCCTTGGGGCAGTCCCCCACATTATGTAAAATGCGAGCGCGTTCATTTACATAGTGGCCTCCCTGCACGCACGGAGTATACTACTGTTGGCGAAGTGCAATTTTGTGCAATAAGGATTCATGATACATATACCTCCAAAGGCACGCGTGTTTACAAGCAAATTTACCTGTCAAATAAACGTCCCTGTATATCAACGCGATCACTAATGCGCATTCATTTTATAATTTGTCATATCACGTCATATCACGTACATGCTAGACTTCCGCAACGTTTTCTCATCCCGCGTGACTCAAAACACGACATGAGGGAACAGCATTTCATAAGAACCGAGCATTTCATAACAAAAAACATACTAACGACTTGTATAGATAGCTGAAAGTTGTTATGGTAGGTAAATAATCCATTGGTAATTTTAGTTCAGAATGCTAGAATTGACATAATTATGCCATTTCATAACAATTTAAGAAATTATTAGTTATCTGTCACAAATATTGTTGTTGATGTTTTATATAATTACTGCTATTGCACGTAATATACAAAGACATTATAGGAATCTACCATATATTTTCGCATTACAAGAATAAGACATTCTCATAGGTAAAGCTACGAGTGCATTGCAAATTTCCCATAAAATCTATGAGTTTCCTAGCAACCAGGGAATTCATCCGAAATTGTGGAACGAGTGGTATTTATAAAAACTATTACACAAATGAAATTACGGTCGTTTTCAAAATAAGTAAAATATTAAATAAATAATTTTCCTTTACGACAATTACGAGTGCGCTTCCAGTGCGCAAGCGAGCTACCCTGATGCATCCATCCATCGGTCTGCATCGCGACATGGGAACGCATAGAGTGTTGGTCCCGGAAGCGTTAACTCATTAATAGAGTGTTAGTCTCGGGAGCGAAGTCATTAATTCCATAAATGTAGTTGACGTTACATCCTGGAAGATGGCGGTGTTTTCTCATACCTGTTGGACAATCTCTACGCTCCTCAATGCGACGACCCAACGCGACACGTGTGGACGTGTTTGTATTTGTGTGTATATTTTGTCTGGGGGGGGGAGAGAAAAGGATGTAAGAAAAATCGTACGCAGTCCGTGAGCCGTTTGTGTGGGTGCTACTCTCTCATTCAGCTGGTACTGATCGGCGAAACCACGGGAAACTACCGGTCAATTCTCCTAGAGATGGTGATTGAAGTCGACCCCAAATATTGAGCTATCATTGACAACCGTAGGGCCTCGAACCCTAGGACCTCTCGCTCAACCACGCTGCAAATGCAACGGTGTAGCCGCCGGACCATCTCGCCTGGAGGAAACGCTTCCAGGCGCCTTGGCCGGCGCCGTGACGCTGAGAGCAAGGAACTGTTATTGAAGCCCGGTACCGCGAGGGCGTTTCCACCTTGGCTATCGCGAGGAGCGGAGGTCGATAGAGCGTGACGTGGGCGCCGGAAGTGGGGCTGGGGGCGGTGAAGCGCAGCAGCGGTGTTTGCTACGAAGACGACCGCTCCCCTTCCTCAGAGGTGAAAGGGACAAGCGAGTTTGCAATTCAATGGCCGACGCTGCAAAACAATGTTGGCGGTGAATGAATAATACAAAATGCCTCATTTGTAAAAACTCAAATTGTGCTCGACTTTTTTCTTATACTCGTAGAACCTCAACACATGTTAGATTCCAATGTTAATTTACTGACATACTGTTCTCTAATTAATCTACATTGAGATCACGACATTTATGTAAACAATTATTTTAAGAGCTTTAATTTTTTATAATTCCGTATATGCAGTTAATAAACGTTTTACATACATATCATACGTTACTGAATATTAATATATTTCAAAAAAATGATCGTAGTTTTTATTCTTATTAAGTACTTCGGAGCACTATTGAAGAAAACACGTAATTTCTTCTCGAAGTATGGAACTTCCTTCACCATACTAATAAAAAAATCTTTACTTAGGTGAACTTCATCAGGTATTACCTTAAATTGGATACATACTTTACAGCAGAATAAATTCAATATTAACTTAAATGCTTACCGTTATATAACATACATACGAAATTCATTGAAAAACAAAATAATACAAAAACCCTCTTTGAAAAACATCAAAAGTAATCTAATTTTTTAGCAACCTGCCCTGTTCCATGAACTAACTGCTTATCGCAATTAATAAACATTTTTAAGACGTATTTCCCCATTCTTCCTTTCATTTTTTCCTGGAACCCATGCAATTTTGCGTTTAAATTCTTGCGCCCCGCTTCGCGCGCCTAACCCATCCCTAATCACTCTCTATCACCCGTTTCATACAGCACCTGCGATCCAACGCAGCCTGTTGGCGCCCGCTTTCAAGTTTTTTTGCCGCCTTCCCAGAAGTTTCTCGGCAAAGTTCGCGCAACAGGGAGGGGCGCTCAAAGCCCTAATTGCACTTTACCTCCGAAGAGGTCGTCGCCCTCCGACCCCTTTCCCATCGACTTACCGCATATCAACGACAGCAAAGAAATGTTAGGTTCAACCCCGAAGCATTAGCTTTTTGTGACAGGTATGCACTCTGCGCTGCAGTGCGGTTTTCTGATGGCAATTACGATCGTCTGTTCGAGAATGAATGATAACATCATTATTTACTATGAAAGACTTGAATTAGAATGGTGGCCGTCGTCCAGACCAGCATTCACGCATCACGTCCGTATATCACGTCGTACACGTATATCACGTCCGTACATCACGTCGTGACACGGAAAACTGAGGCGCTTTCCTTGGGCTATCTGATGGCGTAATTGAAGCGATCTCCGTTTAACGCCAGCGAGTCGGGCAACACGCACAATAGCTGTGTTAAGCGGGTTGCCGAAAAGAGTTCCTGCAGGTGCCAATGCTAACAGGCCGTTTACGCGAAGAACGAAGTAGAAATCAAAAGGTGCTAACTTGTTAATAAGGATCCGCTAGGAAATCTACCCTTTCTGAGCAGACGTGGCACACTAATAAGAATTAATAATACTGAATATACGTGTAATTATGTAGGATAGGTTTGTTATGTCTAAATGTAAACTTCCTGAAAAACTTTATATAATTGGTTTAAAAATAGGTAATGTCTCTCAAGTGTGCGGAAACTAATAAAGGTTGATTTCAGAATAATTCAATACGTTCGCTTCAAAAAGAATATACTTTATTTTCGCTTTGAACTACTTTCGTTTGAACGCACTTTGCAATTTTGTTTTGCGACAGTAACTGGCACAGAACTGGAGATTCTGTCCTAAACATTAACTAACGTCTGACGATGAATAATCACCTTTAACAAGGAATGGTCGTCATTCATAATAAACTTTAAATACAAAAATAGAAGCTCTCCCTTTTAAACTCCAAAGCACTTAACGAAAGATTTGTCAAGAAAGGTCAACCTACTTTCGTCGCTACCCTTCGCAAACGTCCTCTACCTTCAATTGTCGTTTCGGCGTCACCCTCGACATTCCCACAAGGATGCCACGCCTTGTTGACCTGTCGAACAGCGCAGAGAACGCCTTTGCAGTTTCCAGTGCGAGGAGGACGGTGGTTAGAAACTCGTTTGCAGGGAGGAGTCGCCGCCAACAAAAGGCCCGGCGAGTGCGGGTCGGCCGAGGCAGTCTGCCGCACGCGAGCAGCCAACTGCGTCTTCGGGAGGGTGCGCGCCACAGCGAGCGAGGAAAAAAGCACTTCGGAGGAGTGGGGACGACGCGAGAAAGGGCGCTTGCAAAATGTGATAACGGAAGATGCGAAGTTCCAAGGGAGGGGGGCGAGAATGGGGGCAAGCTCAAAGCTTTCCGAACTACGCGAAAGTGAACAAATTAAAAATGTTACAAAAAATAGAGAAGTAGAATAGTCAAAAGAATAATTTTATATTAGAGAATGAAAAATTACTGACCATCGACATTATCCCCTCAAAAAGAGGAAGCTGAGTTTATTCAGATGTGGGGATATACGGGATATGGAAGCACTGTCGTGTCTTCATAGGTAAAAGCGAAGGATACTGAGATGAACTATGAAAACAAATTGTATGATAAATCTGAGTTGGAGCTAGATATAAATTGCTAAAATGCTGACTAAGCTAGGGATGAAAAGAGTTTTCTGAAATAAAGAAGCCAAAGACAACGGGAAGAAAGGACGTAGAAACGAATACATGAAATAGTATCAGTAAAGAACATGCAATGAATTGACACTGCCATGAGCTTACAGATAAAATGAACTCCGCACGACCATACGTAACCATAATGTTCTTTTGATCTTCAGCTCTCACACGGACTTGAAAACACATTAGCAGAGATCCAAACACCCATTGCCAGTGATACTGCTTTATTACTATCGTCCTCGTCCTCATCAACACCATCACCATCGTACTTATACACGTCATCGTTTTCACGAACGCGTTCATAGCCCTGCCTCTTGTCACCACGTCTGACCCACGAAGAAGCCGCTGAACTCCCACGAAGGCTCGAGTCTCCAGGCAGCGCAAGAGGGTTTTCCTTTGCGAGGCAGAAGCGCAGGTGTACGACTCGCTCGCCTGATGCTTGCGTTTGGTATTGAGAACTAGTAAAGCGTGAAGATCGATGCGATATCAACCCAACATCGGCAAAGCCGAACCCCATCTAACATGGCATTTACCTACAGAAGGGAACTAATCATCCGCGAGTACGTATTCGAAGTTTCGCTTCAATAAGCATCGTATATTACGAAATTACATGTAAAACGTCGTCTTCAGTCCACACGAAAGTTGAGTCCTTCGAATTGTAAGGGAATCGTTTGGTTATAAACCATAAAAGTTTTCGGTTTAAATTTCATTTTAAAACAAAATTTTTCCATTTTAAAATACAAAGTAAAATCCAACAGTTCCAGAAATAAAACGTTTTCTCTCAAAATCTTATTAAAAATATCCACGCCATGAAAAAATAATTTGTTTTGTTTCTATTAGCCGTTATCTTATGCAAATTTTGAACAAGCCACGAAACACAAGAACTGACAAAATTACATTATTTTCTCTCTGAGAATTCACAATCTATAGGTGCTGATACCGACATTTTAGAAAGACACATTTAGTATTAAAGAACTCTTTATTCAAAGAAATATATCTTTGTATGTTGCAATGTTTTTAGTGGGAAAATTGGCTTTTCGTGGAAAAAGGAAATTAATTAGGAAAATGCTTAAAAACGACACAACCGAAACAGTTTCCAAATCTCAATCATCAAAATAAAGTGTTTTAACATATTTAACAAGAGACGCTAGTGAATTTTTAAAATGTAAGAAAATTATTAAAGAAAACGAACGTTCACAGCATTGTGCATTTCCATACGCCTGGTGCTCTGAATCTTCCAAAAAAGTTTCGTTCTTTGATTGTGACCTCTCAGAGAACGGCTTCTCCCTAGCAGTATCTCCTACTTCGATGAATTACTTTTCCCACTCGTGCCGCACTCAAAATTCTAATGCCCCGCGACGTGAGATTATGTTTGCTATTTCACCTTTATTTTTCAAATTCTTTTCCTTCTTCTCGCCCAGTAGTTGCTACTCTGATGTAATTCATCAACCTCTTCTCCGTCTCCCGGAAGGGGAGGGAGTTGAAGGAGAGAAATGACTTGGAAGGGAGGGGCAGGGGGAGAGAAAGAGAGGAGAGGGAAGGATATAGAGGAGGAGAGAAGGGGAGGAAGATGAGGAGTCAGAGGAAAGGAAGGAGGAAAAGAGGGGGAGAGGAGAGGAGAGAGGGAAAGAGGGAGAGGAGGGAAAGAAAGAGGGGAGAAAAAGAGAGAGATATAGAGACAGAATGCCCAACGCATGTGTAATCCACATGGCTAGTCATTTTCCTCGGACACCTTGTTTTCTTTTAACACTCATTTCTCATACTGAATTGAAGCACTGTTTACTAAATAGTATCTCCATCTGTGCTAATAGTTGATAATACGCTACAAATAATAATAATAATAATAATATTAATAATAATAATAATAATAATAATAATAATAATAAGTATTTATACAGTTCAGCAGCAACTATCGTCAAATTAAACGGAGGTAAACTGAAAGAAACATTTGCGAAGCAGCCAAAATTAAAGAGAAAGAAACCACCATGGGAAAGGAGATTAGAACAAAAAATAAATGAGTTGAGAGCTGATGCCGGAATAATAACAGCCTATATCAACAACAGAAATAAGAAACTTGAGAAGAAAATGCACGCCATTCGCAAAAGTACAGCAAGCATGCCCAATTTGATAAACCAAATAGCATACCATCTGAATATCTTGACACAGTCAAACAAAAATTGAGCGCGTATGCAAAACGGTTAAGACGTTATAAAAAAAGTCAGAAGAGAAAGGAGCATAATGCCAACTTCAAAAGAGACCAGAAAGCATTCTATAAATCTTTACATAAACAAGATACTGAGACAAACTTGCCGCCAACTAAAGACGAAATCGAAGGCTACTGGGGAGGTATATGGTCAACTGGAATTAAATATAATGCTGAAGCAAGCTGGTTGGAAACAATTAGCAAATCAGCAGAAACGATTGTACCCATGGAGAGCTTCCAAATTGAGACAGTAAAACCCTATTCTTGCCAAACTAAAGAATTGGAAGAGTCCTGGAACGATAAAATTCATAATTTCTGGCTGAAGAATTTATCAGCCTTGCATAGCAAATTCGTTGAATGTATAAATGCTTTTATTGAAGAACCTCAAAGCATTCCTCATCATTTGACCACAGGTTGTGACGTATCTCATACCGAAGGGCTCCAGGAGTAGTAATCCGGCAAGATATAGGCCTATAACCTGTTTGAACACGTTTACAAACTCTTAACATCATGTGTGTCTAAGATCCTGGAAGATCACTGTAATGGTAACAGTATCCTAGCAGAACAACAAAAAGGATGTAAGAAAGGCTCGCTAGGATGTAAAGAACAACTTATTATTGACTCAGTAGTCTTGAAACAAGCAAGTAATAAAACAAAGAAATCTATTTGCAGCGTATATAGATTATCAGAAAGCTTATGATTCGGTCCCACATGACTGGCTTATAGACGTGCTAAAAATATATAAAATCCATCCCAAGTTGATAGATTTCTGTGCAACCCTAACAACTAAGTGGAAGACAGAAATAGTATTACAAACCAAGGAAATGAATATTATTACAAATAAAATTGACATCAACCGAGGAATCTTCCAAGGAGATTCTTTGAGCCCACTTTGGTTTTGCTTGGCTTTGAACCCGCTATCCACTATCCTCAACAGCAGTAAGTATGGCTACGAGATAAAGAGTCGGCACTCCTCGTACAGACTTTCCCATCTGGCTTATATGGATGATATAAAGCTGTATGCATCAACAGCCAGTTCGTTGAAGCAGCTCCTAAATATCACAGAAACTTTCTCTGAAGACATCGGAATGTGTTTTGGTGTAGATAAGTGTAGAACGGTTAACGTGGTACGTGGCAAATTGACGAGGGGTCTGGAATACGAGACGCAAAGAAGCGAACTTATTAAATCGTTAGACCATGATGAAGTGTATAAGTATCTTGGTCTAGAGCAGTCTCGAACAATAGCCCACTCGGAAGTGAAGAAACGTATAACCGCAGAATTCAAGGACCGACTCACAAAGGTTCTCAAAACATCTTTGAATTCGCGAAATCTTACCACTGCAATAAATATATACGTTATTCCTGTGATCGTCTACTCAATGGGCTTAATAAAATGGAGTCAAACAGATTCTTGAAGCAATGGATAGATATGTAAGAACCCAAATGACTCAATATCGATATCATCATTCTAAATCTGCTGTTGAGAGGATCAATCTACCTCGTGAAAAAGGAGGTCGAGGCATTACTAATATAACTAACAGTAATGCCAATCAAATCTCTCTTATGAGAAAGTACTTTCTTGAGAGGGCAGAAACATCGGCAATGCATAAGGCTATCGTAGAGGCTGATTTCAGTTTCACCCCCCTTAATCTTGTAAGTACTCAGTTTTCAACCAGAGCACACTAGTCATGAAAGCCTGATGCAAAATTGGTGTCGAAAAGAGCTACATGGTAGACATCCCAATGAACTATCAGGCCAGAACATTGATTTAGAGTTTCTAACAGGTGGTTGACACGTGGTTTACTGTACCCAGAGACAGAAGGCTTTATGATAGCCATCCAAGACCAGGTTATCGCAACAAGAAATTACTTACGATATGTTATAAGAAACCCCTCCATAGTAAGTGATGAATGTAGAAGATGCGGTGCACAGCATGAAAACATCCAGCACATCCTTGCTGGTTGTAGTGTGTTGGCTCCCACTGCCTATAAAGTTAGACACGATAATATGGGGAAAATAATTCACGGACGACTAGTAAGAAAATACGGACTTGAGTCCTGTGATGTCCCATATTACAAATATCATCCTTCTACAGTCTTGGAAAATGAAGAATGGAAGCTGTACTGGGACAGAAGCATTATTACAGATACCACAATTTCGAACAATAGGCCAGATATAATAGTTCTGAACAAGCTCAAGAAAACAGCCATGATCATCGATTTTGCAGTCGTCAACAATAATAATCTAGAATCTGTTCATAGCTTGAAAATTCAGAAATATGTACCGTTGACTCACGAGCTTCGCCACCAATGGAAACTTGAGAATATCGGCATACTACGATAATAATGTCCACCACAGGATTAGTACCAAAACACACAATGCATGCAATTCAAGTGTTGGAATTACCATTCTCATGCGTGGAACAAATGCAAAAAGCAGTAATACTGGATAGCTGCAGAATAGTAAGAGAATTCCTGGGATGTACGACTGATTGGGACACGATTGATTGAAATGTCAAGAGTAACATTCGTTCGTGTTTTGTCTCAGCGAGACCGACCGAGCCTAGACCAGCAATGGTCAGGTGAATGTTCCTGCACATAGTGCAGAGAGTGAAAAATTCGGTTGATAATAATAATAATAATAATAATAATAATAATAATAATAATAAAAAAAGAAAGTAAAAAGTGTCGGCTTTTTAAGATAATTTTTTTTCTCATTCTTTTCCTTTTCTATGACTTTTTCAACCCACCCCTTCCTGGGTTTTCAAGGATTTTCCACAATCGCTGGTCCCCACTCCTCTCTTTCCATCATTTTTCCGATCCGGTCGCGAGTTCACTGTTGTTCCATTCACCGCCCATTACACGAGCAGCTTCCCCTCCCGCCAATACTTCCTTCTCCGCCGCGCCCCCTCGCGGCTCGCCGCGTCCCTCTCGCGTTCGCACACGTTCGCGCCCCACGCTGGGACCCGTCGCTGTTCGGTTTGCGTCCGCTTTTGTGCCTTAATTAACGCGCTCTCGACAGAACCTGTTCCGAAACAAGTTAGCCGCTCAGCGCTTGCTAAACACTCGGCCGCCACCGCCAAGGCTGCCGGCGCCACCGCCGCCGCTGCTACTGCCCCATTGTGTTACGCACGACACGACTGACGCGAGCAGTTTCGAATGTTACGCAAGTCGAGGCGCGGTGCGGCGAAGGGTGGCGCTACTGGCGGTTGCAAACTTCATTGGGTACGTGCACGCGGATGGTCGGCAGGTTGCCCGGAGCTCCAGGTGGCATGAAGCCGCGATCGCGATGCACGCACGTGCACTAGGATAAACTTTCCCCGGCGCGAGAACAATGCCGTCGGCGCAGCGATACGATCGCTGTTGCGTTGGTTTCTCGAATAGTCCACGTGCCGAAACTAGAAAATCCAAGTGCAGGTGTCTGCATTCTGACATTTTTCGAGTACTTCTATACAGAATTCCAATCCTTGCCAATATTTACCTAATTAGATTACGAGAAAATTTATTTTTGTGATGAAATTCTATTTTGTAAAAAGTGTTTGTCTAACACAACGTTTAAACGAAGTATATAACATTCTAAAATGAATTTTGCCAGCCCAACACATTTGTTTTTTCGGAATGAAGATAAACATGAAGTCACAGAGTAAACAATGGGGCCGCAGAAACAAATGACTGAAACAATATCTAAAACAATATTCCAATAAACACCTTCATAATTAAACGAACACCTGGAAAATAACGGCAAAATAACACTTAGTCATCAAAGGGCTTTCTGGTTAGTATTTCAATGAATCTAGTCTCAGTTAGCCTATTCTGTAACATCCTGAATCATTCTTTAATAATCAAGTTTACCCAAATTATAATTATAAAAATAAAATACTTGACTACTTAAATACACTGGCTGTATGATAAAACTTATTCAAAAAGTTGAAATGGCCTAAAAATTACACCTGAATCTCGAAACCTGAACAAACCCGCAGAATAACAAGATTTCACGAAATGTCAACAGGCATCCTCTGAACCCCGTAGTCGTTTACTTTTAAGAGACGCCTCCTGATGGCTGAACCGTTGCTCGCCGTTAGAGGCCGCCAGTAGGAGCTTCCCTTCCTCCATGTGGAGGATGCGCATGTCTTCACCGAAATTACCAAGTAACCTTGCACGCGTTCCGTAACTCAAATCATCACGGTGAGTAACGGCTCCGTGTAAGCACTTATACTTCGCCGCGAACGGTATTAGCGCAACATGCTACTGGTTTATAGCGCTTTTTTTTTTTCTTTTCCGGGAGCAGCAAGATATCGTTCGATCACCAAACCGGCTTCAGTATGTGGCTAAGCGAAGATTTTTTTTTTCAATTCCATCTCTAGGTTCGATGCCTTTTTCTCGACCTCTGGAGTTTTCGACAGATTATTTCAAATATACGTTTGAAATGTTTTAATAAGCTTCATTTTCGTTCAGAAATAACAATTTTCTAGGCAACGAAGGTTTGCTGTCATTTACACGGTTTAGCAGCTAAAGTGTAGCTTTAGGCATCATCTCATCTGTCCACAATCCTTCAGCTACGAGTAACGATAACAGCGCACACGAAACTTCAACGCGACGTTTGCCCAGGTTTGCCGATGCTCTCGCTGGTACAGTGTTTGGGAGATCGAAAGGGTCAACAATTGGGGACATCCGACGCCCAATTAACAGCCTTTCAGCTCTCGTGTGCTTCCTGGATTAGCGAAACGAACCTAGCACGCGACACAGTTGCACAAGAGTCGGTCGATACAGTTGCGGGGCTCGGGGAAAGAGGAGAGAGAGAGAGAGAGAGAGGAGGGCGCGGTTTCGTCACGATCTAGACCGCACCCACGCCTCCGCCGGGGGAACTCGCAGTGCTAGGCGGGCACAACACGCTGCGGTACTTGCACTTTCTTAATCTCTAACGGGCAACCCACTTGCAACAATGGAGGCCTTATACATATGCTGGGTGAGCCACAAGGTTTTACTTTTAGTCGATGGAAAGCTACATTAATTAGTGGGTTCATGGTTATTTAGAGAAAATAAAGCAAACGTGGAGAAATGACAAATAGAACGACATTGATAAATCAAGGAATAAAAGGAAATGTTTCTCCTAATGAAACGAAGGATAAGAAGAATAGTTTCAAAAGCAGTGGTGGAAGAGACTGTAATTATTAAGGCTTCCATGAAGTCCGAGGCAACCACAACAACGCATTCCACGATCAAAACCGAGGTTATATTCAAAACCGCAAGTACGCACAGGGTAGGATGCGAACAAATACTAGTTGTCTGGGAGCGTTCCAGGCACACAGGAAACATCGTCACCGAAGTGGCGGCGGCTGCGGCACGGCGCGAGTCCAGGCCGTCCAACGGGCTCCATAAAACATTAGGCCCCGCGGGACAGCGCGCTCGCAATTGCGCATCCCGAGCCGGAGGTGGCGTGATTTTAATAAATCCTCTGCCACTGCCACAACTGCCGCCACCGCCACCGCCAACGCTACCGCCAGAACCTCCGATGCCACCACAACCACTATCAACACCACTGTCGCTACCCTCACCCTCACCATCACATTCCCGCGGCGCTCTTCCGGCAACTGCCCGTCATATTCAGGCAAAACACCGCCCCGAATGAAAAACATCGACGACGAAGCTAATTATGAGCGACTAGATTTCATACCAGTATGTAATTAATCGGCTATCATGACGACGATGTATTTTCGAATTTGCAAAAACAAATAATGGATTTTCAAACTAATTTTCTAGCAATTTATTGAGGTAAGTTTTTACAACAGTTTTAATTTGTGAAGCATATTAGTATCTCAATGAACATAAACTGCTCAAAAACATTTGAAATGATTTATTGAACACGTATGTGACTCTCATTTTAAAATCATCACGAGAGAAAACGAAAAAAGAAAAATGTGTTCGAAAAGTCTAAGCTGTATTTGAAGTAACACAATAAAATGGAAACTTCGCCAGAACGATGTGGAAAACTTTGACTGAAGTGATGAAAACTTTTACATGTTTCTAGTGTCGCAGAAATCACAAAATGTGATTTACATCATTACTTTTTTTTTTATTTTCCTCCAATATTCGTAGGTACCACAACACCAAACCATTGATTCAAAATACGGACGTATTTCCTTTCAGCTCAAAGTAACATAAATCAACATTGCGCCATATTTGCTTCAAAACACACTGGAAACATTTATGTACGATTCCATTTTGTGAGCACACGCTAGATGAGATGGGTACCGCCTCCACCCTCAAAGAAAGTTCTAGGACGCAGCGCTGCCTGCGACAGAACGTTACTTGGAGCGCGAGCGGGGCGATGGCGCGGGGCGGTGGAACTCTTGGAGAGTCGAACCGAGCGGAAGACGCGGTGCACTTAGCATGGCGGGCACGTCGCCGGCGCGCGGCGGGGCGGGGCGGGGCGGGGCGGGGCAAGGGCGGAGGGAGCGGAGCCAGTGCAGCGGGGCAAACAGCCGCTGCGGAAGAGCGAGACGGAGAGAGAAGACAGTCGATGCAAGGAAGAGGAGTTGGGAGGGCAACAAAGGGCGGAATAGTTGGGGCAGCGCGAACGAATGATAAGAGGAACGAGAAAGCTGAACGGACCAAGATGAAACTAAGAAATGGAGGAACAAAGGTCGTTCTAGAGAGCAAGATAGCGTGGAAAAGCGATGTCTGAAGTAAGAAGCAGACCAGGGGGAAACGGAGTGTAGGGACGTGTCGGGACGGGGTGAGCGTGGCGGGGATAGGTCCGGGAAGAGCGGTGAGCACGTTCTCCGCCTAGGGGAACCGAGTTGCTGTTCTCATTCGGTGTTTCCTCGAGGGTTAGGGAAAGGGAGGGGAGATGCCCCCAGGCAGCACTTTGGCGTATGCTCGGCACACACTTCGCCAGCTTTGTCCTCCCCCGCAAAAGTGTGGAGGAGCGAAGGATCGCTGCGATCCCTCTTTTTCTGGTTGTTAAATCCTCCCTTCTCAAAGGCATTTTTCTTCGACAGGAGCGAAACTGTGCCAGTGGTAACTTGAACCTGAATATCAATATGGAACTTATCTTGCGTGCCTGTGGGTAAATAAGCGTAAAAATTAATTTCATCTCGGTGCTCGAAAGACGTATTTTAATGAGAATTCTTCGTGATGCGAAAGGATTGGGTACGACAATAACTTACTTTGAAATGATACTATTAACTCTAATATTATCAGTCGTTAGCAAAGAATGTGAAACGTTTATTCATCAACGAACTGTTCCCCGCGGACTCTTTCGTTTAATTCCTTAGTAATGACAGTCGTAAAACGATTCAAAGAACAAAGGATCAATTACATTAGCATGGAAGTCAACTTAACAAGTAACGTACTGTACCAAAGTCTTGGTTACTCGATACGCTTGATCACGTACTTCCTGTGATCAATTTAATGTAATGACATTCCTTTGACCCCAGATCTACTTGCGAAAGAAAGATTAACCCTCAGAATTTTAGTACATATGTTTAATATCAATAAAGAGAATTTCTTGTGATCATGCTTTATGGAATGATAACGACAAAGAATCTCAAGTAAACGTAAGGTGAAAAAAAGAAAATTTTTATAATAAAGACAAATGGTGTATGATGTTGATTAGAAAAAAGTAATGTTTCTAACAAATTCAAATAACCTAATCGGTTCCACCTCGATGTAACAGAAACCGCCACTTCACGAAATACACTACGATTAGCTCTACACCGAAATTCAATTAAAACTTATGAAAATCGAACTGATTCTTTTATAGCAGATGTCAAGATTCGTATGCTACCAGCGATCCCCTCAATAAACCATGAAACTAAACATCCAACGCCACCGTACTGAACGTTTGAATACTTCCATTATGTTAAAACCTTGACGAAATAAAACAGGAAACAAAACGTCAAAAATAATTTTATTTGGTGGAAAACTAATTTCTGGGTACTACTGATATAATTAATTTGTAATCATCACATGGTAATTATTGCTTATGTTTTCGAAAAGTCTCTAGAATCTTGCGCTGCGACATTTCTTGAAAATAAGACATCATTTCGAAACACTGTTCTACATGCCTTTAAAACGTCTTACGAAAAGTTAAACGTATTTTAAAAGTAAGAAAAGTCAATGGATTATACGGAATAACATCCCCAAAAGGGTAAGATTCCGTCTTTTCGCAGGTCGCATGAAACACATACAACAATTCGCACGTGACGCGTGAAGGTCACGAATATCACGCGCTGAAATAACGCAGAAGGAAAACAAGTTTTAGAGGGAAATGTTGAACTTTAAAGAACAAACAAGTTGATTGCAGAAATTTCAGTTGGAATCCGCAATTTTGGGCAAGTTCCTGCCCTTTGCAAACTATCATCCCAATTTCTCATTTCGATGCTCCGTAAATAAAGCATCGGTCCCCGGAGGAGGCGCGGGGAGGAAGTGCGACGTCCCGTGAAGCTGCGAAACGATTTCCCTTGTTTTCTTTCTGATCCTGCGAAATCCCGCGTAATGCATTTTGTTTGTTCTGCAGAGACGACGACGCCCCTTGGCGAAGAGGCAGCGGATGTGGCGTCGACCCAGACGGCAGAGCAGACGGAGAAGGCGGCGGCGGCGGCGATTGCGGAGGTGATGGCGGAGGCGAGGACGGCGGCGATTGCGAAGGTGATGGGAGCGGTGAGGGCGGCAGCGAGGGCGGCGACGGCGGAGACGATGGCGGCGAGGGCGACGGCGGAGGCAGTGCGGCGGTGGCGACCCACGCTGCGAAACGGGTTTCACAGGAAATAGCGGGCGTGCCGCGCGGAGGCGACGATGGAAAAGATGGAAGAGGCGGAGCCGATGCGGCTGATGGCGCTCTTCGAGACTGCCTACAGCGAGCGGTAGAGACAACGGCGATGGGATGCTGGTAGTGGCCGTGGAGATGAATGGTCCACAAAGGACGAGCGAGTCGGGGGGCGACATCGGGATATGTGGAACCAGCGCGAGAGCGGTGAGGTGAAGACAGCGGAAAATTAGGAGGAAACCGGGGCGTTGGAATTGGTGGTGGAGGCAGAGTTGGTGGTAATGTGGATAGGCGGTAGGCTGTGGTTGCAGCTGCGGGGAATGAAAGACGAAGAGGTAAGAAGAAGCGTATTCAGAGCGGAAACTGTGAGAGACTTCACGTAACTGGAGGAAGAGATAGAGTGTTGGCAAACTATAGTTCGAAGACGGATCTTCAAGTATGAGCCCAAAAGGGATGATGAAACAAGATGAGAGCGATGCACTAAACTATAGTAATGGGCAGCGTGGTGTGTGCGGAGGAGGGGGGAACTAGCCAAATGTAGGGGCGTGTCACGGGGTTGGCAATGGCAATGGTTCGATAGTTTCATGGGTGCGGCTCTCCGAGATGAAGTGCGGCAGAGCGCGTCGGTTGCCGTTGCTCATTTGCATAGCCCAAACCCACCTGGCCCGGGCAGTCGCCTGTTCCAACGACCGACCACTACATCGCGTCGCGTCGCCTTGCCTCGCCTCGCCCAGATGTTTTATTTTTTCAATTCTAGACCTTCCGCTTTGCGTAGGCAGTTACATAATAGCGCTGACGTAATCATTTGAATATTTCCCTAATCGTGAAATCGATTACGTTAATGGGTGATTAGTAGGACATTCACTGAATCAGTGACAGAAAATATTATTTTTAATAAACGGTACTTACATCAAAAATACAAAAACCATCATGCGCACTTAGTCACTTCAAAAATGTTTGTTAGAAATTGGAAAGAGTATCATTGTATCAATAAATATAGTGCAATATCTCTAACATATACAGCCTAAATTACAAATAAGGTAACTGCTTGGGAAAGAACACACTACCCAACAAGTAAGATCCTAATGGCATACCACGTTGAAATCTGCCCTTGGAAATGTACTTCTTAATACTTTGCTCATTCACTCCTCTCTATTTTTAAAACTCGTTTGAAAATTCACAAATTAATAATCAGAGCCTATTTTTCATAAATGTAAAGAATTTTTTGCTGGGTGCAAGAAAATAGTTCAACAGAATTCCAAAATACCAGCTCGTTTTTCCACAAACACGTTAGCAATTAGGGAAGTTCTCAGGAAAGATCTGTGAAGACCGGTGAATACAATTTGTTTCAAATAACACATGCAAGATACTAAATATTTTAAATTTCTTCTACAAACAGTTACGACGATGATATTGTGTAGAAGGCGATAAGAGAACGGGTCCAAGAGAAAGGGAAAAGACAACGTGAAGGAGGCGATATGTGGGAGTTAGGGAAGAAATGAAATGCGCCAAAGGTGCTATTTGGATCGACGAAAGAGCGGTTGGAGTAGGTCGAAAGGAAGCGCTGGGAATGCAGAGAAACGGTTCTGGTTCATGCACAGCGTTGAAAAAGCAAGCTAAACTGGACGCGGCTGGTTTGGCCACGGTGAGGAGGGTCGGTGTGGGATTGCGTACGGTAGGCAGTGAGTAGGGAGTAACTAAAGCGGAGCGGCTCCATCAACGATTGAAATTATGGAAAAAACAAAAAGGAAGGAATGAAAATATACGAAAAAAAGAGATGAGATGTCGTCGGGACGATTTTGGTACATTTTATTTTGTCTATATCCTCGGCCTTCATATGGGTATCATATGGGAGATTTCCTGTGTTTTTTTCACTTGCTTATGACGTGTGTTGATATAAATAGTACATTCCCCATGCTTCCTAGTTCGTTCCCATGCGGTCGAGCACTGCGTATCGCAGAGAAGAGGGATCCAGGAATTGTTGGTAGGTTGGATATAGGTGGAGGTTAGATATTTACACAGTGACCGGGTGAAGATTGACAGACATGTGTGGAAAATAATGGCATTTTTACGAATTGCGTTTGGGAGGGAAAGTACTCGACAAAAGATAGACTAAGTGGCTAGATTTTTATTATTGTAATTAGAATTATGACTTATTTCCAATTATCTCGTGCAACTCATGGTCAGCGCGCTAGCTCCGCGAGGTGCAATCCCGGGTTCAATTCCCGGTCGGGACAAAATAGAGCTGTAGCTTCCATTATAATCTTCTCGGTCCCTATTGCCGTTTTATGAAAGAAAAAGCTCAGGCAGTCTACGTAAGATAGGTACGGTGATGGGAAAACAAGTTCGCCACGTATCTCCCTTACTCCCACGCGAGGGTAATAAATAAAAGCAGGGCCCAGGCCCGGAAGCCCCGCTAGATAGCAGAAGTTGGATTAATCCGACCCTAAAATGTGAAATACATACATACATACACATCAGGGCTTCACTTGCGGCGGAACGGCGTTCCGATACTTCGGAACCCCTATATTTTTCTGTTTGTGTGTGTGTGTGTTTTCCAGCTGACAGTCTGTTAATCCGTCACGTCCGCATACTCGACTATACACTAGACATGAACACAATTTCAGGCTCCTCTGATCTGGGGCCAGCAAAAAGCCAGGCCCTCCGCGTCAACACATACATGAGAGACCAGGGACAAACAACCTTGCCCAAGGCGGGAGTCGAAGCGCTGAGTTGGTTCACGCTCTTAGCCACTTCGGCCATTTAGGTCAGCTATAAACACAGTCTACTCCGGTTATAGTGAACGTCTGAGGACTAACATATACGGTTCACTATATTCGACGATGTCAAAATTAAATAGAATTTCTCCACAATGATTAATTTTTATAATATGGAGATAGAGCAAACTTAACAGAATGGACTGAAAAATTTAATCTCTTTATTTCTCCTTAAAAAAATCAATTATTTTCAGTTGTTTCGTACATTTTTCATTAGTAATTTCTGGAGAGAACGTGTTCTCACCATACATAATCTTGCACTGTCCTCTGTCTCTATGAATCGTAATGCAATCTTAACACCTTTCAATGTCTCTTGCACTGTTGGAACACCGTCCCCCTTCCCCATTCCCCGAAGGCCGTTTTACTCGCCTAATAACATGCGAGATCCCATTAGTTAGTTAGTTAGTTAGTTAGTTAGTTAATGCCTTATTTTACGTGGCGAGACTCGGGCCATCAGGCCCGCTCTTCCGTCTGACCACGCAAATTTCGCTACGCTCCTTTCACCTAGCGGAGAAAGAAGGTATTATCTCGGGCGACGAAACAGGCCATTTGAATTTAGCTCAGAGGCGTCATTTAGGCTTGAGGATCTTTTACATGCAAGTAAATCTACTAACATGGGCCAGCCGGCTTTACTTCCCCTCCGCGGAAGGCGTACGAAGGATTTTTTCGCCCTTAAAAATCCACGGCTTCGATCGGGTTTGAACCCGCGAAGCCGCGAACCCGCGATCCCATTCATTTCCATAATTTATTTTCTACGTTCACTATAGCCCAGGTTCAGATACATTATAACCGAATTTTCTTACGCTTATTTTTAATGTATGTGAAACAGAACCAGTGACGTAAGTTCACTATAACCGAGGGTTCACTATAACCGAGTTCACTATAACTGGAGTCAATTGTATATAACTATTTTTATTACATTAATAATTTGGGGCGTATTCCGGGACCTACAATTTTGTAAATGAAGCACTGCGTATTATTTATCTTATCAGACAGAGCTAGTCGAGATGGAGCGGAGCGGGCAGCTTCGGAGCGGGGCGGAGAAGAGTGTCGCGGAGAGGTTGAGGGGCGTTGCGGCCCTCGGCAATTCCTTTTTTTTTTTTTTTTTTTTACCAGCGGAAGTAGCGTCGGCGTCTCTCCGCGCCGCGGGACGTACGGGCGCGATAGCGACGAGCAACACCGCTGCGCCGCCGGCGCACCCCCCTCCCCTCATACCGTCGCTCCTTCCGCTCGCCAACTAGCCGGGGAACTTTCGAGTAATACGCTTACTCGCCGGTTGCCGCTGCATCAAGCCCCGCAGGGGTGCCACACTCCAATAAAGACAAAACTCTGCAGAGCGCGCGTACACACACCGTATAACACAAACCGAATACTATTCTGAGTTACGCGAGTGAGACAAATTGGGGGAAGTTTCAGGTAAAAACTAGTTCAAAGAGAATTATATAACTGCCAATTTTATTAAGCGTTTTTAAGGCTTCTAGTTTAGCTGTGTGAAATAGAAGCTCCTAAACTGCATCTAATTAATTACGAAAGTATTATACAATGATGCTTCTGTCCGCAAGGTGTTTTTAAGATCGTTAAAAAAATTAATAACGAATTCGACATTATACTTCGATTTATAGAGTCCGTTGACGTTTGATCAGCTGTAATGGTGTCATCCAATCGAGAGCTTAAATGTCACTATTGTAGATGTCATCGAAGCTCCCGATTGGATGACATCCCTACAGCTGATTTAACGAACTCTACCATTAAATCGAAGTATATTATAAACGATTTGACAAACAATTTTCATATCTGATTGCTACACTTTTCACGTATGTATTTCGAATCAGATTCAAAAATATCTCATTAAGCATTACACTTTTATGCATTAAAAATAATGAAGAAATACGTAACTTTAAAACAATATTTACACTTATTGAAGAATAATTACATTGGAAACGCAATTTCATCCGCATTTCGTTTCTCATGTTCCAAACAATTCCGCTAATTCACTTCGTCGTTTATTTCCAGGAAGGCAAACGTCCTTCCAGGGGCCGCATGTGGCCCCAGGCCGAGTGCTTGACACACACCTCCGCCGCGCGGTCCCTCAGCGCTACTTTAAACGTCTTTCTAGAGCCGTCCCTCCACGCGGGGCCGCTCGTGTAAAAAGTAATTAGAGCAACTTCAGGGACGGCAAGGATTTTGTAAACACGGGCCAATCGTCCGCGCGAAATGACTTTTCCTTCCCGTACTCGCGCTCTTTTTTTTTCTTTCTTTTTCCCCCCTCTCCCTTGAACAACATGCAGCTTATCCGCGGGCCTGTTTGACACACAGAGTGCCTTTCGCGGTAGTTTTGAGAACTTGGGGGATATTTTTCTTGTAAGCTCTGTGACGACATTACGTCTTACCACGTAACACTCACCAACCGCGAACGTCACGTCAGGTCTCATAAAGCCGGTCTTGAATACGTACCTGTAACAAACAAAAAAGAAATATTAGCATGTTTTCTTGCAGTACATTTTGGCAATCGCGTCACAAGAACTTACTCGAGTACGAGACATGCAACTGCTGTATGTTTTAGAGTGCCTTTAACAGCACTATTTTTTCGTAGTCATGGCAGTTGTTAAAATGATACAGTTATTTCTAGCATTGTTTTAGCAGCACTTTGATAACGAGAATAAAATGTTACTATCATCTTTAATATCATTAAAATAATTATAAAACCAAATCATATTTTTAACTGAAATCCAATACACTTATACATGTGTAATGCCTTAGTAAATTATACAGAGACGTAAATGAGGTTCAAAATTTAAAATAATAATAATAATAATAATAATAACAATAACAATAATAGAAAAAAGAAGGATCAGTGCAGAAAATTATGAGTGAAATATGGAATCAAAAGCAGACAAAAGGTAACGTGCAAAATATCAATATTCTTGATGGGGATGAAGCCACAGAATCGGCTGGGTCACACAAGACAATGCTATAACTAGATAAATTATAGAACTTAGGAGGAACACGAGCCTTGGACGAGTTACAAGAAAATATAGGAGAAACCCAAAACGGATATAAATTACACGGAACAGCGAACGCAGAAAGGAGACAAAGTTTTGTATCGACGCGACAAAATTAATTAACGCGGGTCGCGGGCGCCGTGCTCTAAGTTCCCTAGAGGCGTAGCCACTGCAGCGTCGGCGAGCGAGGGGCGGCGGGTGGCAGGACAGCGGCGGCGGTCCACGGGAAGCCATGCGGGCGACACAGTGCGGCGTGAGGCGAAGCGGAATGTGGCGTGGCGGGGTGGAGGGGGAAAGGAGGGAAGGCGAGACGAAGCAAGGTGGCGATGGTGAGATGGAATTGGGTGGGTGGGGTGGGGGGTGGGAGGAGATGAGTACGGTGGGTTGGAGAGCGATGGCGAAGCGAGGTGGAGTTCGGTGGGGTGTGGTGGGGGTGCGATTAGATATAATGAAATGTGATGGAGTGGGGGCGGGGATGATGGTGACGGCGGAGCAAGGTAGGGTGAGGCGTGGCGGGGTGTGTGGGGTGGGGAGGAATGGGATGAGATGTATTGAGATGGGATGGAACGATAAGGGATGAGACGGGATGGGATGGGATATGGTAAGGTGGGGAGGGTGGGGCGGGGAGGAAGGCGACGTCGAGACGAGGTTGGGTGGGGCGAGGCGAGGCTGGGTGGGTTGGGTCGGGGTGGGGTGGGGGGATGGTGGAATAGGACGGAGTGAGAAAATACGAGATGGGATGAGATGAAGAGCGGTGGGGAGTGAACGGGCGTGACGGGGCGAAGGGCGATAGCGCGGTGAGATGGGAGACACGAGGCGGGATGGAATGAGGTGGGCCGTGAGGAGGCAGGGGGAAGGGGCAGAGGCGACGGAGAAGGGGTAGGGCAGAGACGTGCGACTCCCCATGATTTGCGGTCGCTCGGGCACAGAGCACTGCGTTAATTAGCACAAGGCGTGGGCGAGGTGTCGACGGCTGCGCACCCAAAGGACTCGGCTGGATTCGGTAATCCAGTGTTGAAAGCCACGGTGGTCATGTGAGATTTAACACTTTGCGTTCGGGTGTCCCTCTGACCTAAGTAGCAAACTTCTTCGCATTAACCAAGCGAAATATCATTCAGTTTCTTGTAAATATGTGAGCTAAAAATTTAAATAAGAGAAAAGAACGCAAAGAGATGGGAAAAAAGGGATAAGAGTGCGATATGGTTTCCTTTTCAAAATAGCTTTTTATACGCACGTTTACGTGGTATAAGGAATTCAAGTATTACAAGCGTTTCCACGAAACAAATAGCATTCTCATAACACTCCTGTCACTTTCAACTTAACCGGCTACTTCTCCACAGTAAACACCAGTTTTCTTCTTTTACATGACTTCACTCAGTATTTTAGCTATATCGTGTTGTCATCTATTATTTTACGGATCAGTGTATTTGAGAAAATAAAGGAAGCATGTACCTTTTGTTCCAGTACGTCACTTTTAGTAATACGTAAAATATTCGTGAGATTAAACAAGGATACAGCATACTTTAATTGAAGTTAATATCTTTCTGAACGTAAAGTTGAAAGAAATCTGAATGAAAAATTTCTGCAAGCACAATTTTGTTTTATCGACCGATTACGAAACCACACACAAGCTCTTTATACCAGAATGTATGGAAAGGGGCAGGGAAATCCTAACCTGAGGTCATTGTCCAACCCAATGTCGACAAGCAGGGCGAAGTCGAGTCATTCAAGGAAGAGGCTGTGCTTGTTCAAAGTCGGGATTTAGAGCCACAAAGGCTTTATTTGTGTATCCTCAAATATGAGCATTTGTTCAATGATAACCAAGTAAATATAAACTTCCGGAAACGTTTTATTCGAGTCTCTTTAATAATAATATTCTGGACGTTAAATTATCAATGTTCGGCAATTACATTTCACATATTAAAAAAATCGTAAATTTGGACTACGACCCATAGTTTTGTTGTTTTTTTACACACCTTTCTTGTACGCTATATCTTTCTGCTGTTCAACAATTCACACTCCTTACATACCAACTGTGTGGAAACAACACATCGTGAGTAAACAGTTTGTAACGCCCACTACAAAGGACGTTGGCAACGCCGTGGATTAGTACAGCGTTCTTCCTCACTGAACACCAAAGGAATGTCTCCATTACAAATTAATGTATTCCATTGTAATGTGCCTCATGGTCTCATTATCGGATCGTCATCACTAACAAAATTGCAATTATTATGTGGGTTATATATCCATCGGTCCAAGGTGGAAATTGCTTCGCTGCGTTAAAATTAATTACTAGCTAGAATTTCATTATCCAGCGTAATCCACGGGATATCAGATTCGCTGTAATTCGTGAAATCAATAGTCTGTTTATTTGAACAAATATGTCTACCTACATTCCCCTTCTATGTGACCATTTTCGAAAGAGCTTCTCGTGACGTCACCCGGAATACGTTCATCGCGCATCAATAATAGAACAGGTTACAAAAATACTTCAATCAAAAGCAAAGAATGTTTTTATTAATATAACCACCCTACAACCTCTCACAGGGTTTTAAGCACAATAGTGGATGAAGCAGAATCAATTAAATTTTAAATGACAATTGTATTGGTAATGAGGGTTGTTGGCTTCGAGCTGAAACCAAGATCATATTTCTAAATGGAATTTTAAATCGGAGTCATAAATTGTTCAATCTGAGAGGGTGAATGCCAATTTTATTATATCTGTAAACTTTATGCCCAGCATATTTCGCCGCAACTTAATTAACATCCCGTGCGAATTGATGACACGATTGACTAATTTGATTAACTACTTAACTCTTATTGGAGTAAACAATCCCATAACTGGATTCATGTGGCAATGAATGAAATTAATTCGTTGGTTTGATTCCAGTTAATAAAACTTACGTCCGGTTTTTTGGTGGAACTCACTCCAGACGAATTTCAATGATTTTGTGAAATGTAATTAAATCCTAAAGATGAAACAGAAACTACCCAAACAAAGTTCACTTGAATTCACGTTGTCAGAGGATGAACTGGCATGTGAATTTAGATTCATAGTAACATCGTTTGATACTTTCATTAAATATTACCATGTCAAAATATATGAAATATATTTCAGCAACTGAAGAGTGTGAAAACATTATGTTCCCAATTAGCATAAAACAAGTATCAGTAGGAAAGTAACTCAGAATCTGTCTAAAAATCAGAGCACAGAACTAAATAACTATTATTTGTCTTCTTTTAAGAAGTGCTGAACGAATGTGTTAATGGTATGGTGAATATTGCTAAGGACCATCACAAAATGCTGTAAATAATGGCAATTCCTAGTGTCAAAATATTCATAGTGAATACAATAAAAACTTTCTTTACAGCACACTTAAAAAGTTCGACAATGTAGGTTACGGAAAAGATGTCAGCATTTGGATCCTTTGGAGTAGCAAAACGTTTCTCTCATTTCAGTGCAGAAATACGCCAACAAGCGGAAGGAAGGATGACGTACTCTTACACCAGCTCCCGTCCACTCGAAGGAGTATCTCACGTAAGGGTGATCGCCCTCGAAATTACGCGCCCGGAAGCGCGAGTGCAGCCAAGGGCGGCAACTGAGGCGGTGCGGGGGAGGGGGAATGGGACGAGGCCAGCTGCGGAGGGCACGTGCCGCTTTGGGGCGCGCCGGTGCGCACCGCCGCCCTGCGCACACCCCAACTTCCGCCCTTAGGCCGGCGCCCTTCGCGCCAGCGGCGCGGCGGTGCGCCACGCTGGCATAAGAGCCGAAGGACGAAGACGAGGAGGAAAAGAGGAGTGAGGGAAGGAGAAGGACAAAGGGAAGGATAAGGAGTAGGAGGAGGAGTGAGGGAAAAAGAAGGAGGAAGAGGTGTAAGGGAAGAAGGAGGAGGAGGAGTGAGGGAAGGAGAAGGAGGAGGAGGAGTGAGGGAAGGAGAAGGAGGAGGAGGAGTGAGGGAAGGAGAAGGAGGAGGAGGAGGAGGAGTGAGGGAAGGAGAAGGAGGAGGAGGAGGAGTGAGGGAAGGAGAAGGAGGAGGAGTGAGGAAAGGAGAAGGAGTGAGGAAAGGAGAAGGAGAAAGAGTGAGGAAAGGAGAAGGAGTGAGGAAGGAGAAGGAGAAGGAGGAGGAGTGAGGGAAGGAGAAGGAATGAGGGAAGGCGGAGAAGGAGGAGTGAGGGAAGGAGGAGGAGGAGGAGTGAGGGAAGGAGAAGGAGGACGAGGAGTGAGGGAAGGAGGAGTCAGGGAAGGAGAAGGAGGAGGAGTGAGAGAAGAAGATGGAGGAGGGGTGAGGAAAGAAGGAGTGATGAGAAAAGTGACGAAGGAGTGGAGGTGAAGAGGCAAGAATAAGCAAGTGGGTAATCGTTCTCTGGAAGTCGAATAAGTTACGACCATCATTGAAAAGGCTGCCCAATGGTGGCCCTCAGATCTACATGACTTTGAATTGAACTTTCTAGAAAGTAGGGGTAGAAGAACGCAATGTAGGGATGAATGAGAGGACGAAGAGCTGAAAGGGAGAAGGCAACGGCACAAGAGAGGAAGAGAGTGCAGAGGAAAGCGCGGGGTTAAAGTCACGAGAGAGGACTTGAGGGCGAGGCAGACACCGTCCTCCCTGAAGAGTCTCATCCGCCAGTGCAGACAAGAGCAAAAGAGTCTAATTATGCGGCGGCCTCCAGTGAGTCTTTCGTAGACATCCTGCCTCGTTCGTAACAGGCGCACGACGAGATCTAACGATGCCGAGAAACCGATGCTACCGTTTCAGCAAATCTGCGAAGAAACCAACTTTCCCCGCAGTTTTCTTTGCAGAGTTCCTCCGCTGGGAAGCCCGATTTTCAGAAAGTTCTGTTGATGTTTCTTGTCAGCGAATACTTAATTGAATACTTGTACGGCTCCGGCAATTCAGCGTCATTTTAATTCAGAAAGCAAACGTTGACAACTTTGCCGAAAAGATTTAAACAACACACATGGATTTAGAAATTGCGTTTACGAATTCCGAATTCAATATAAATATTACTCTCACACTGCACGGTTTGAGTAATATGGGTTGAGAACTGCACGGTCACTTGCACTTCAACGTATTACATGGATGTAAATTTACCAGTTCCAAAGAGGTCCTTATAGGAAAGTGGATATTTGGAGAATCTCACTGCCTGGTCGTACTTCAAACTTCATCCCCCTGGGGCGCAGAATCGCTCTCCAATGATTGTCCTACGTGCTCGCGGCACAAGCTGTCATGTAAAACGAGCGTCTAATTCTATTAAGGCGCTTCGTGTCTTCCGTGCAGGTTTATTAAAACTTAAATTACAAGGAAGGATTTCTCAGAAGAAAAGGCTGGAAACTTTTAACATAAAGTTATTATTATAAAAAAACTTACTCTTAGGGTTCGGCCAAGATACTTCATACGTCATCCTGAGGATGGTATCTTTTAAACTCGCACCGGGATAATATCCAGAAATGTGCCGATGCGTCCAGCATTCGAGAAACGGGTCACTATTCTCACGCGCCGTCACAGCTTACTACGCAGCTGAACGCAGCAGTCCTGTCTTTATATACAGCGGTTCCGCCAACATCTTCCCCGCACCCCCCTCCTTCGCCTCCCGACCCACCCCCATCACGTTCCGTGCTACCAAAGATTTCAACGACAAGCAAATCCGATTTTATCGCGGGCATCGCAACACACGCGAAACTTACAAACTTGAAGTCAAACTCCATTAAGGTACGGAAGCTAGAACAAAGATTTCGGATGTGGAATACCTTTGAGACGGCGTTCTTTTGGTGAGAAAAATCTGATAGTGGCTGCAGAATCAATATATAAAGGTAGAGGAAATTTTGACGAACACAAACCGTATCAATTTATCATTCCCGCTATATTCTTTTTCTTTTCAGTTCCACTAGTACCGTAGGTATGATTTACACAAAAATTGAGGGGAGAAAATCAATACCAATCTTCTTATAACAGGGCATTAAAATTTCATCGAGGTCACGAAGTAATGATTCTGAGAAACTTCAAAAGTTGTCCACTGACTAGCAATCACTGGTAAGCCCCAGGACCAGCTTCCCAACATGGCAGACTGGGGTAGAGCTAATTGCTCACCAATTGCTTCCAATATGCAAATTTAAATCGCCGCGGACACGCGATGAACGGTTCAAGGTTCTACGGAAGTAAACATTAACGTGCGATTGCGGAACAACAATTTCATCAGTTATGCTTCAAAAGCCCTAACGTGAAAGTTTTCCTTTTTTAATGCAAGGAATTCACTCTTTAGCGAAATATACAGGGATTTTTGTTCTTCTACTAGTTACGAAAAACATTTATTTGATGGTGGCATATTAGAACCAATGGACAACCAACCATCAAGCTCATTTTTCAACTTCAATGATGCTGAACCTATTTTAAAGCTATCTTCTCAGACATGAATATTCTTCTTTTCTATGCAAGTGGGTCACTGAAAAAATTTTGTGGTTAAATCGACGAAAAACATATTTTATTATGCACAAATCTACTACGACTTTGCTCAAAATGCCGAACACAAATTCCATTGTTCAGACTATTATATTAAGTTACGTACTACTTAGTCACTCAAAAATTTTTACAAATAATTTTACAAAACATTTAATTTATAATAATTATAAATCACTGCTCTCATAGAAAGAGTAAGGAAAGATTATTTTGGAAATAAACTGTATTGAAAATTACTAATTTATTATAATAATTTTAATTCTGCATATTTTTCGGGGAATCGTCTTCTTTGGAGCAGCTCCTGATAAATATAGAAATCAGTTTTAATAAATTAATAATATTAAATACATTTTATTTCCAAAATAACAAGCTCTTTCTATGTGACCAGTACAATTCAAGAGTAATACAAAACGAACAATGTTGAAAAGAGCATTTGTGCACTATAAATGTTGCAAGTAAAAGAGTTTCTTAACTGTAGTGCATGTTTTGAATATGGGAGGTGGTGGTAATCTTCCCTTGCTGGATGGCAAGATCGCCTACACATCTGCTTGCGGGAGATATGCCGAACCAGATATATCCCGCCAGCGGGGCACCGCCCCGGCCGAGACAAGCTCTAAGCTCCTGACACGTGTGGTAGTGTAGTGCACGTAAGTGCAAGTGTGTGTAAGTAAAGGGTGAGGATAGAACACGGAAGGGGAAAGAAAGATCGCGGTCCACGGCCCGTTTGTTAGAGTACTGATCCGGCATTCCCCGGTGTTGATAGGAGAAACCACGGAAATCAGAACAGTCGGCCGCTAGAATTCTCCTCCAGACAACAGCTGAATTCGACCTGGCTATCAAGTGTCGAAAACTCCTGTCACCACCGAGATTCGAACCCAAGGACCTCCTGTTCAGATGCACTGCAGTGATATAAACTGATGTCCTGAGCCACCTCAGCCGATGTACAATTGAACAACCAGAAGAGAGATCGAATACTGCTGCCCTCAGCGCAACAGAAGCAGCTTTCGTGGCGTAGCCCTCCCTGGGCCTCAGGAGACATTTAACCACTGGTTTCTTTTTGCTCATTAGTATCTGACACGTAAGCTCCCGTACATTGTAAAGAGACGCAAAAAACTCATACATCAGGTTTCTCGGAGAGAGTTTGTGGAAGTAGACGGCGGGCTAGCCCCGCGAAAGAAAGGAGCAATACGGCGTAGGCTCGTGTTATCCCGGAGCATAGCCGCACTAAAAAAATTCACGATCAGCATTTTATAACCCAAAGAAAACGTAAACACGAGGAAGATGTTTGGAAACGCCGGGGAAATATATTGGACTTTCTTTGGTCGCACTCAGTAGGAAGTCTGGAATTGCTTTCACAAAACCAGGTCAGTTCTTAGGGAGTGAGAATGATGAAATAGTGTTGTGCACAGAGTTTCAACAAAAGACTACTAAGCAAATTAAAAGTTGCATGTGACACTAGTAAAGAGAATTTGCGACTCAGAAAGTATTCTATTGATTTGCTTAATTTTTTATTGAAATAACTGCACATATGTCATTCTACTCGTATTTAGAAGGTTGCAGAAGGTACAATTGAAGCATTTGAAATTTCATTATATTTTGAAGGGACCCATCTACCGGGAAGAAGGATTTGTATACCTGGTTATGGCGGATGCAAATCTGTCGGTCATATTCTTCTAACAAAGGCAAAGATTGCAAAGCTCACCTTGTGGATGGGCGGGTCCCTATACTAGCTCGTATGGTCTCAAAACACATGATCGAAAACGCCACACATTCAAGGACAGTTAACTTCATATTAATCTAGATTTTTTTAAGCCCGTCTCTAGTACACGCGCTCTGCGGTAAAATTCCAAAGAATAGCGCGTACAAACTATACTTGACGGGCGCTTGGAGTTGCAAGTAGAAACGTCGGGTTTGTTTCCCGTTCGAGAAGATACAAAAAGCAAGCTAATTGCCGGCTGCTCTTCTCCGCCCAGACAGGTTGAAGTGAACGCTCTTGCGCTCCTCTCCGAAACGCCTCGGTGCACCTGCGGAGAACGGACTTTATTCTTTATCGAGGAGAAAAATTGAAGGAACAGTTGGCCGAGAGCGGTGCAGAGACGAACTTTGCAGAAAAAAAGATACTCTTGGAATGAGAGCTAGTCAGCAGAAAGCATAATAAATCTACTTCTGAGATGTTGCATTCATAACCAAAGATTAAATTCGTGCCGTGGCTATGTGAATGTTGAGTTAGTCTGAAATATTGTGGTCCCGTGGCAAAAGCAAACAGAACCAACAGAGCTCTTGCCTGTCCGTCAGATCAACCGTTCCCTCAGATTTCATTAGGACTCCATTCAACATATACTTCGATACGAGCTCTTAAATATATCGTTTGAATGCATCATGACGTTTCATTTCCAGTCCAATATCGAGAACCGGCAACTTGAAACGCGTCGTCGGGAACGTACGCCACGCTGCTGCAGCAACCTGATACAAACAGCCCTCGCCGCCCTCCCTCCGTGAATACCCCGCTCCACCCCGTGACCTCTGGAAATGAATTTTGAGAGCGAAGGGCTGCGGAGATCCTTCAGCTACGCGGTGCGTTATTTCCAGCCCGGTAATTGCCCCACACGTGGGCGCCAGCCGCCCTGAGACACGCGCGGGGTGCGGGGGAGAGGAGAGGGATGGAGGCGGGTGGAGAACGCCGGGGCGGGGCGGGGCGGGGCGGGGCGGGGCGGGGCTGCGCGAGGCCTCGGTTATCTTCCCAATCGCCGTCGGCGCGCGGCGCCAACCGGGAGGAACGTGCGCTATGCGGTGCCGGTGGAGGCGGCAGCGGGGCGGTGATGATGTTAGATGCTCTACGAGCGTAATAGTAATAGTGAAGCCAAGTTGGTGGAGAGCGGGAAAGGGAGCGAGCGGGAAAGGAAGCGAGCGGGAAAGGGAGCGAGCGGGAAAGGGAGCGAGCGGGAAAGGGAGCGAGCGGGAAAGGGAGCGAGCGGGAAAGGGAGCGAGCGGGAAAGGGAGCGAGCGGGAAAGGGAGCGAGCGGGAAAGGGAGCGAGCGGGAAAGGGAGCGAGCGGGAAAGGGAGCGAGCGGGAAAGGGAGCGAGCGGGAAAGGGAGCGAGCGGGAAAGGGAGCGAGCGGGAAAGGGAGCGAGCGGGAAAGGGAGCGAGCGGGAAAGGGAGCGAGCGGGAAAGGGAGCGAGCGGGAAAGGGAGCGAGCGGGAAAGGGAGCGAGCGAGAAAGGGAGGGAGCGGAAAAGGGAGGGAGCGGGAAAGGGAGGGAGCGGGAAAGGGATCGGGAGAGTTAGCATGGGGAGACACTAAACAAGTGATAACGGAAAGAAAAGTCTGCCTTCTGTGTGAGTAGGGAAATGGTCAGTTACATTGGTCATTGACATTGACTTACAATAACATAGGCTGGAAGACAAATTTTAATACAACCTACCAATTTCGCGGCCGTGGTAAAGCGAAAATTACTGATGATAACGATAAAATGAAAAGCCATCTGCGGCGGGTGACACTAAAATATTGAACGTCAATTTGGTATTGCTATGTTACATTGCGCGACGAAGGTACAAGTGAAACGATCAGAGAAGGTGCGAAGGTGAGAGAACGCAAAGAGCGGCCAAGGATGAAATGGACATCATCATGGAAATCCAAGACTGTGAAAATGAAAGAACCGAGAACAAAGGACACAGTAGAACAGCAGGAATGAAAAAAACGGCCTAAGCAGGAAGAGAAGACCAGACACAGAGCGATAAGAGGCGAGCCCCGAACACGCTTCACGCGTGGTATGTGCCGGAGCGAGACTACCGTCCACGCCGCCCGCCCCTCCCTGGCCTTTAATTAAGAACCGGCCACGCGCCCAGGCACGCGTGCACCCTGCCTCCCCCTCCGCGCGGCGCCATCGGAGCGGCAGCAGCTGCTGCAGCAGTAACCTCGACCTTACGGCGTTAGCTGCGCCTGGGAGGCCAGCGAAATAAACAGCGCTCCTTCATGAACCGTATTCCTTACGAGGCTACGCTGATGCTATAACATCCGCCCTCCAACGCGGAAAGGTGTGCTTCATTTTTTTCCCCTTAGAATTTGCACTGGTGTTGAGAACCTCAGCACGTGGTCGGGGCGTGGAGAATGTTACAACCTTTCATTAAACTCGTATAAAACGTACTTTGAAAAGAACTCATTTTTTTCGTTTCTCTCTAGAAGTCATCGTTTTGCCTTCGTCTTTATGCGATTTCTTGAAGTTTCGCGCGACTTTCCTCAATAATTCTTCGAACTAACAATTAGGAAGAGTATTTTACAAGTACTATATTTTTAAGGACTTCCAACCACGTGGTGTTATGTCACACTATGAATTTCAAGCACAAATCTACATTATGTTGCACTTGGCTAAACATATTTTTCAAGCAAGCACCTAGTGTAGCTAGCAGGAGATCAGTTATTGAAAGCTAGTCTTATAAAAATAAATTCAGCCCTTCATCTTCATTTCATTTTGAGATCATACGTAATACCACGAGAGGTTTGAAAATAGTCGATTAATTGCCGATTCGTAAAGCGAGGAGGGGATTTATCTGAGAATTTCCAAAGCACGAGAGGTATTTAGTAGTAGGTCTATTCCATGAATGAAATTACGTCCAACAGAATTCCAAAATACGGCAAATATTGAAAATTAATGACAGCATGTTAAAATCAAAGAGGTTATGCTATAATACATATGTTATCGATGCATACCTTCTAAGATAATTACGTCGCAGCTTATTATTGGCCAGTAGGGGACTGGCGGTAAAAAATCTGACAGAAAAAGCGATAAATATTTTGAGATACACTGCCCTGATTGGGGAATTTTATGTGCATAGTTACACACTATTGGTTTTAATTTCACGAGAGGAATAGTCACTTTAATCTAGAAATATTCAAGATATTAATTTAGATTTTGGACAGAACAGTTCAAGAGCACTTAAAACTTCTCCTCTCAAACAGAGTATCGGAGCAAAAACAAACACGGATGCACCTCGTGAATCTGGAAGCAAGAAAATACCCGCAGCGCAAGGCGGGTTGTCCAACGGTGCCCAGCTGTCTTCTTCTCTGGAGGTCGCACGTAAGACAATGTAATTGCGCTCGCGCCGCCGCCGCCGCCGCCGCCGCCACGGCCTCCTGCTCCTGCGTCTGCTTCTCTTGGTCCCGAAGCGGATTGCGGCCAGCTGCCGCCGCGCGGGCGAACGGACGGACGAAGGGCCTAGCGCAGGTGTTCCGAGAATAGGCACGCACGCCGCCGCTGCTGCTGCTGCTGCTGCACGCCGTTGCACGCGAGCACTGCGGCCTCCCGGACGCGCCGCACGCGCCTGCACTGTGCTACTAGACGAAGCTCGAGTTATTACGGCCGGTGTAGTAGCTGTAGTACGCACGTAAGCCGCAACCGGATCTCGCGGAATTTTCTTTCATCGAGCGGACACAATGAAGTTAGTATGGTGTTACGTTTCCAGTGCGCAATTCCTGCTTCACTGGCACAATTACTGGCAACGGTTAGTAGAAGCTTAGTCCAGAAAGTATAGGCGTACCTTTGTCTTTCAGAGTAAACTTACCTATATTTTTCTACACACAGAGGTGTGCTTTAGTCACTGGATATAGAAGTATTTTCATATCCATAATACGTGAAAAGTAATAGCGGTTCTTTTTTTTATGTAGGAGAAATTTTAATAGCAGGAAATTTTAAGTATAGTACGTACAAAATATGATCCACCTGAGATTGAACTGTATGAAAGAAAACATGCCGATACATTTAATAACTCTTAGCCTCACAATTCGTCTGGCTCCATGTTAAGAATAATTTTTGGGTGAAATAAGTCCAAAAAATCAAACTGACGTAAACAATTAGGACTGGGTAATTAATAATAAAGCATCACACAAATGCAAACCACAATAATTTTCAAACTCAATACTGACTGGATAAAATGAATTAAAGAATGTATTATGGGTAGCGTCGAAACGAAATAAACGTAACATTATTAAAAATTGCGCTAGAAAAGAAAATCTCCCGATCGCATGGCTCGATTCGCGATTCAGAGGCTGAGATCCACTGGGACAAGCAGCTGCCCCTGCCAGTGCTTCCGGGGCCTGAAGCTCGGCGACGCCGTCGTCGGCGCCGGCGCCATGTGGACGCTGCCCGCGGCGCGGCGGCGGGGGCCCCGACCGGCTGCTCCGCCCGGGCCGGCCGCCGCGACGCGACGCGACGCCCTGACGGCGCGGCGGCCGCACCTGCCCTGCGTTTTACGGAACAGGTCCACGAAGGAAAATTTTCCACGCAGCATCTTTTACGGCAGGTGGGGCTGGCCCGGGCCGGACGCAGTCTCGGCGGCCGCCAGGTGATGGAATCTCCACGACAGCCGCGCGCCCGGCCTTCGAACCCGCGTTGGGGCAAAAGGAAGGAAAGGATAGTAATTAGGCAGTTGGGATCATAAGGAAGCGTCGAGCAGGTGGATGTTACTCTCGGAGAAGATTGAAGCCTTTTCTCGATGAAGAACGTGATTCGGCATATAATAGTATCGATTGCTGCATAATAACAATATTCACTTCCTATACAACTTTATGAACTGGTGAAATAATTTAATTGATGCAAAAGAGATTTAGTTGCAATATGGTAAACAACTAGTGCTTATAATATGTACTTCATGGGAACAAAGGCAGATTTTCCTATTCAATTCGGCGAAAAAAGGTAAATACAACTCTTAACATAGCACTGGCGCATACACGATAACATGCACTGCTATTTATTGTTAACTTCTCGCCACCAGCTTTTTCTTATGCAGTTGAATACTCTTCCAACAAAAAAATCTTCACGTTGAATATTTTTCAGTTTTTTCCAGAGAATTCGTACACCTCACGGTTTTTGCTTTGCATAATACTTCGTAACAGCGCAACAGGAAGAAACCTGTACACACGACTCGACAAGTAGGCATGAATTTTACGTCAGCATGCAAAAAACCCAAGGTTAGCGGATTTCTGCAAATAATGCGGAAAAAGTTTTAGCAATCTACATAGTCGATAAAGACTGGGGTACCAACAATTATCCTACAAACTTCTATTCAATCATGAATGGTTACATATCTAACAGTCATGCTGTCTCTCGCTGCGAAAGTTCAATTATTTTTTTAAGAATGAAATACTTCTTATGTGAATATTCATGATATTAGATTAAGCTAAAATATATAATGAATGATCATGTAACAAGTCTAAGTCTCCATATAATCACTGAATTTACCAAAATTAAAGTGTTATATAGCTGGTGTAATTAATGATATATCGAGTATATGAAAACTGCTTTCATGTTCTTCGATTAGAAGTTTGCTGAATTATTCATAACAAAGAAAAAAAAACCTTCCCGAATGCGATCTCTTTAGTTCCACTTCGCCATCTACCCACCCTCCAGACGCGGACTAGAGAACTCTGAGCTGTTCAACAAACACCCATTGGCTCCAAAGCGCCAGTCGCGATTTGCACACCGGAGAGGTGAATTTCGCCTCCGGACACGGCGGCAGGTGGAATCCGATACGATTCGATTCCGCGGATTCAATATCGCGTTTCCGCCCAGAGCGGGGGCGGGGGCGGGCCCACGAAGGAGGGAGGGCGAGGCCGAGGTATTGGTGTCCTCCGTGCCGGGAGGGGAAGGCGCCCGTGAGAGCAGTCGGTGGGCGAGCACCCCCGCGGTGGCTCCCTCTAGGCCGCCTTCCCTCCCTCCCCCCCACGCGCGCTTAACAGCGACGCAGAGCGATGGAGTGGTTGCCAGCGGCAGACGCACCCCGGAGACCGCGGGGACGCGAGACAGCTGTCGGGCGCTCGGGGCGGCGGAGATGGCTGAGCAGGAGACGATTCGGTTGTATATGGAGAGGAATGGCAGGTAGACAAGAAGAGAGAGAGAGAGAGAGAGCAGGGGGCTGCGGAGGGTGATTGAAGACCGGATAGAAGGCGAAACAAGGGTTGCTGGCGCCGGCGTGAAATTGGCTCTGACAGCGGTGGCGCCACCGGCGAAAGTGATGAGGCGAGTCATGGAAATGTTGATTGTGACGATGGACGCCGCGGTGTATGTGAAGAAATTGCTCTTGTGGTAGAGGAAGTGGGCAAAACGTCGCGGGGAATGGAAGTGGTATAGGAAAAGTCCTGTCTGCGGATTGGGGAACAGGAAAATATGTAAATCCGGAATAAAAGTGAAAGAAGTGACATCGAAAGCGATATTTGGGAGCAAAGTTTAAATACAATACTACACTAAAACAGATTTCATATTCTTCACAGTAGTCCGCTTGTTTGAAGGATTTCATACAGACTTTAATATATTCCATATTACTTCCGTTCCCCGAAATTGTAAACTATGAAATTTAACATTCTCGCTTAATACGGAAGCAAGAAGAAACTACAGAAAGAGTGCTGTTATACGAGTGTTATGTATACTCTTTTTTTTTCATCAGCAAGCTTCCTTCCCTCGAAGCTCCCTTCCCCAATCCTAGCCCTCGAAAACAGCGACGATACCAAAAGTTTCCGTACGCACAGCAGGCAGCACATTGCCGCGTCGCGTCGCGTCGCGCCGCCGCGTATCAGCCAGTCATCTCGAACCGCGAGTCTTCGCTGCCGACGCATGAATAATGCAAGCGCGTGCAGCAGGAGGGACGCCACCGCCGCCGCCGCCGCCGGCGCGTCGCCTCTGCCTGGAACCGCATCCGCTGGCGCTTCCGTTGACACTTGTTGCGGTGTCGACTGAAGGCCAAGTCGCCCGTCATCTTCGGATGCAATTGCAGAAATAAACCACGCCAGCTGTATAATGAAAACCACCGCAATTGAATGGGATGTTTATCGCGGAAGAGAATCAACCCTCGTCATCCACTTCTGAAGAAATAACGTCTTTCGTTTCGAACGTGTCTCGTAAATGAAGCAAGATAACACTTATTGCTTTGGTATTGTCTTCTACACTTTCTTTTCGGTGGCAATTTTCCCTGTTCGGTAGCAACGTGAAGTTTCCGAACAATTTGTTTGGACTCGGTCCTAATTGTCAAACGAGGAAAAGGTGTAAATTGGAACGCCGACATCACTTAAATGGATAATTTGACATTTTACCAAATTACGAGCACATGTACTAATTTTCCTACTAAAAGAAACATTCTGGTTTCAATTTTTTTTCTAAAGAATCTTCTACCTCCAACACAGATAATTTTATGTGACAAGAGAAATATTTGACATTTCCACAGTAGTTATCACTTTCCTCAGAGAAAAGTGGCGAAGTGCTCCCGAAGAAACGCGCATTTCCAAGATATCCCACTTTTTGAGCGCATATTTCATTCATAACGAATCCCATTGAGGGTGGCGCGTTTCCAGGGCGCCACACAGTAGCAAAAACGTTCCCGCACATACGGAAAACCTCCAGCAACCCCTTTACAGCAACAAACGTCTAGTTTCCTCTCCGCTGACGGCGAAAAGGAAACTCGGCAGGCGGCGGCGGGAGGCAGGGGCTTCTCCAAACAAGCGCAGCGGCGGCGACGGCGGACGAGTCAAGAATTTATGGCGGTAGCCGAACGAGCACACAATGCTGCGAGTTCGCCATCCTGCTCGGGGTTCGCTGTGGCAGGGGCGGTGACGGCGTTGGAGGCGGTAGTGGTAGTGGCGATGGTAGCGGAGGCGGTGGCGTAGGTGTTGGCGGTAATGGGAGCGGTGGAGACTATGGTGGATCTACTCGTATAGGGAGTAGGTGGGAAACGATACGAGTACATTTGCGCGACAGAAAACAGGGGTACACGGCGGTTTGTAACAAAACCCTCTCCGCTTTTCTATGTTTCTCTGCAACCGCGTTATTTATATGTCTGCACCCGTTTGAACATGCGGAGAAAGTTGCTGATGGGCGCGAAGTCGAGGAGATAATGAAATCAAGAATTAGGACTTGCTTAGCAAGAATTGTAAGCTGAAAGAAAATAATCGTGGTTATTTAGTCGATTTTGCTCTTAAAACTACATTACAAGATTTGTTTGGCATTATACCTATTATTGTTGTATTTGGAACATTTCAGATGAAATGTGAGCCATTTTTTAGTTTGTCTGTGTCTATTTAAGTATATTTTAGATACCTTGTAAACGATCATTGCAATCTTTCAACTTCACGTCATTCGTAGGAAAATTACAGATGGGCTACGGAAAATAAGACCCGAATAAAAATAGGCTTCGAAGTTAATTTTTACTCCGACATCATTTATATCGCCAATATAACATGTGTCATCCCTCCTATATGTAAAATGTAACCATAACCGTTATTTTGGGCATTGTAATTTCATCTTCGTACGTCTGTGAAAACAAGATTACAGTTATTTACTTATGTGTGCCAATGGCGAAATATATCGGTGTTGTGGTAATCAATCACCATTACCCTTAAGATCTCTAAAGAAACTATATAAGAAACAATGTCCGGAGCATTAATTCCTATAATCGTCTAAAATTCCGAAACCAACTGCTAATGACGTGGCAGTCCTCAGCCCTGGTCTTTTCAATACTCTAATACTAATAGACCGCCAGGGCCCTGTCTAATGGAATACGTCTTGGAACGTCGGCGGCGGTGTTATTTCCGGCGGGAAGGTATGTGATGAAGAGCGACGTTCCTCCTCCGCCTCCGTAACGCCCTGCGGTCCCGTTAATGAGCGTCTGCCTCTACGTCGAAAGCGACGTTCATCAAACGAAGCCGCTGTCAGCTACGTTAACAGACGCGGCAATACCGGCGGAAGCTGCAGAGAACACCGCTTGCTTGTACGTGTCTCAGAGAATCAAGGTTTCTCGCCTGGCACCAACACCTCAAGAGGACTGAACGAGCAACTTGAAGCGAATTTCTGTCAACATGCTCCAATACTACCGAATTCTGTCATTTCAGCTCCGATCAGTAACGCGCGGATTCCTTATCCAACGAACAGCGATTAAATTACTGATATTCACAGTTATGGGAATATGAGAGAAGTGTAGGACATCAGGGAGTCACAGTAACGATGAATAATAAGACTTAACTATTGCTACTAATTTTATTTTGTTCCTATGAATACAGAAATAAGGCAGTTTCAAATAAAATCTTCCAAACATTATTAAATCTTCGTGTATTGAATATGGAAAATAGATACGAAATGAGGTTAAAACTTTAAAATAAAGATTCTATCAAAACATCCGACCGACGAGGCTAAAGAGAATTTGAAGATGTTTCTCTTTTCAAAGACCAATAGGTAAGAATATTTTCAATTTGTTTTTAGTATTTTTAATGGGGGATATTGTAGTCTAATGTATAGTACATGTATGAATTACAAACACTAGCCTGCCATGAGTGTCTTCGCTCAAGGTTAGTATCTCCAAATTTATATTCTTGATCCAAACGAGGCATTTTATTACCCCAAAATCGGAACGATGATTCTACCAAAAAACCTCCTTACTTTAGAATGAGAGCTAAACAAATTATGCTGAAAATACTGAACAACCTCGACGAGTACGCAACTCGACAAGATAAACATCATTAGAAGTCCGCGAAGGAGGTCAGTGTGTTACGTCATTCGTGTGTACACTCATAACATCCTAGAGTATCTACCTCTCGAGAAGTGTGCGCGAGATACGTATTCACAACTGCAACATTAGAGCGGCGTGCGGCAAAAATACGAGCGACAGAGTTTGTGATGAGTACAGCACATCAACCAACCAGGTAACGCAACCCGAAGTAATACCCCTGTCATTAATAGCCTGATGGAATGCGACAGCCACTAACGTGAAGAAAAATTTTATCCTCTATACATAGATTGTGCAACAGAAATATACGTTAATAAACAATCTAATGCTTTATTGTAAAAGGCTAATGAATCACCAATCGTACATATTAAAAGGTATCAAAGCTTGGAAACAATTTTGAGAAGAAATTTCGCAATCGTTATATAAAATGACAAAGAAAAAAAACCGGTTAAACTAATTTTTAAAAAGTAACTGGACAATTCACTGTGATAAGAGAAATCACAAAGCCTATTCAATTACTACCAAAAGGATTGTCTTCTCGAAAAGAATGAACGGTGTTTACAACTTCAGAAACTCACACTTTCTCGTTAGGACGTAACAGTGAGCTATTTGTATATTTACAGTCAAACAAGATGGTCTTACAAAATGACGAAATCTATTTTCGTGTTTTTCTCTATCGGTTGACAAAAGTTACGACCACTTCTTCCGGGTTTGAAATCATTTGCTCTAAGCACTTTTTCCTTTCATTTGGGTCAACGATTCCTCCATTCTGCCGATCACTAAAGACTCTCGTTGAGCGGACGACGACCCCTGACACTTTTCCTTACTATTACCGGCCGACAAGGGCATACGCAGCTAAGGTCAACAGACAAAGAGATTTAAACGGCATACGGCTGCGACTGGGTAAAGACAAAGAAGTGATAGTTACTTTCATAATCAGTATTGGTTGTTTTCAGACGTTTTCGCCTGCTTTTATCTTTTTACAATTTGGGAATTCAGTTACAGTACACAATTTCAAAGCTATGGCAACATTTTTTTCTTCAGACCATTCTTAATGCAGCTGACAAGCTTCGGCATAAAATAAAATGTAATTTGAAAATGAAATGCAGTTATTACTGCTGTATTGATAAAAAAGTAGAGAAAACTAAAAATGTGACGTGTTCCCTAGAATGAGAAATACAAAAACTATGCAATATCACCTACATTACGGCAAAATAATTAATAACTGAGGGAACGAACAAACAAAACTGTATGAATTATTTTCAGCAAACGATCCTGTTGAAAATAAATAAAAAAACATTGTGATTTTGATTTTCTCAAAGATAAGGACAACTGTTTCCTGAAGCAAAATCTATTTGTAACCTACTAAAAGGAACTTACCGTCGCTTGTTAGCACACTTATCAGACCATTTTATCACTACCGGTCCTCACCGCAAGGCAACCACACATCGTCCGTTGAGGAAGGCCACTTCCTCCGAAATTTTGAACTGTCGTCCGTTTGTTTCTTTGGGCACCAGCGACCGTTGAAGAAAGGGCCAGGTACATACAGCCTCTCAACCGGTCCCAACAAAGAGCGAAGGCGCAGTGTCGGCCCTCCCAAAGGAAGGGTCATTGGCGCGCGCCTCACGGGCCTATGCCAAGGTTTTGGTTTTATATTTACCAAATCTGGGGACCAATGACAATTGCGTCTTACGTCCGCATCGTAAATCTCACAGACAGATGCAAAAATTACAACCAAACAAATGCCTTGGCCGTTAAATCATTTAAACTTTATTACCTAGTACACCTCGAATGTCTATATCCTTCCATTTCATGTTTCACTAAATTCTATTAACAGAATCTATTATAACTGTCAAAGAGACTTTTTGTCACGTGGCAAAAATGGAACACTCAATCACATTTCGGTCCACACGTTCCGCCAGAGGAACGCAATATATGCCGAAAGAAATCATGAAACTTAAGTCACAGAATTACATGCAGTTTAGAAAACGACGCACGACTGCCAAATTCGTGACAGTCATGCTTGCATCCTCGTTCGAATCAGGCCCAATTCTATTGACACACAGAAACACACGCGCACAAGGCTGATGAACACGGACGCATGCACGGTTTCCAACACTTGAACGCAGAGCTCCGCCAAGCGTTGAACGGCGGACCTGGAAGGAACAGCCTTACCTAACGGCGCTGTGGCTGCGCCGGCAGGGTCGCCGGGCCTTGCCCTCGGCCGAGGACGGCGGCGACGGCGCGTCGGCGGCGGCGGCGGTCGCCATCTCCAGAGCTTCCAAAGTATCCACCTTGCGCTTGCGCGACATGACCGGCGTCTGCAGACGCGCGAAGAACAGCGTCATGACCGCGGCGGCGGCGGCGGAAGTCGACGGCGGCGGCGGCCACTAATCGATGCGCGTCATATCTCGCTCTCGACGCGTATCGCGGCGCCTTCCGCTCCGAGTTGAAATCTCACAAGACACACACACACACGGCACGTTAGAAACGTTGATAACGTTCATACGGGTGGCGATTCGAGGTATAACCGTGCGTTTTAGAATGTCAACAGTTTTTATTTTAAACACGGGAGTACTGTCGTCGACTTCCGCGTATCCTGGGAATCTCACGGGTTACGTGACGTAAGCTTCACCGGCGTGTATTAAAACCGCGACACCACCATCGCCCACGAAGCGATGTCCACTCGCGCGCCGCCCAGTCTGGCGGGCGAAGATACGCCGGCGTCGCCGACGGCAAGACGCGGAAATGCGGAAGAGCCCGTTAGAGCGTACACAGATTTCGACAGCGCGCGGGTCGGCGCGGCGCCGTCAACACGCACAGAGGCGCCGGCGCGACGGACGAGCGGGCGCACGCGAAGTCGCGCGGGGGCGGAGAGGGGGGAGGGGGCGGGTCCCTCCCAAGGCGAGCGCGTGGACGAAGGCGCGTGCGCGCGGCTGAGACGTCTCGGAGGAAGTGAGCGCGCGGCGCTTCCGCGGGGGCACGTGCCCGGGCCGCGCCGGCACGCTCCCGCCAGCCAACCGGCGGGCGCGCGCGCGGCAGATGTTCACCAGGCCCGCCGCCGCCGCCGCCTCCCCTCTCGTCCTCCGGAGGCCCTACCTGTGTGCCCTGAGCCGACACACACACACACGTACAAGAACGCTCCGACCCGGCCGGGGTTCCAATGCAGCTGCGCGCAGACCCCGTCCGGCCACCCTCCGACGGGAGGGAGGGCCCTTTGTATCTCGTCCGGGGGCGCAGAAAAACCCCCGGCGAACCCAACCAGCCGCTCCGCGCTCCTTTGCCCGCTTTAGCCACGTGGCAGGCGGCGCCGCCCCAAAGCCCGCTGCTACGCGTTGGGTTTCCCTTTGACATAGAGACGTGGACTAGATGTGAGGTCTGGGATTGGTTGGAATTTCGAAAGGACCGGCTTCCAGCTGGTCGTTTGTAATTTTAAAATGAATTGCGCGTCGTAACGTTCTAACCGCAGTGTAGGTCAGTGCATTTTGTATGTTGATTGCGATCTGACATTGGCCCTATTCAGAGGTGGGAATTTGTTATTTCATTTTGGGGTGGACAGACTTATTATCTTGAAGCAACTAGAGGCAGGGCATTTTCATAAATTAATAATTTAAATTAACTTAGTGCCAGCTAAACTCTAAAAAGGACAACATTTAACTATGCGCTCTTTCGCCTACCTAATTTGATGTACTTTGTAATTTGATGTTTATGTAATTTAATGTATTTCACATAGTGTAAGAAGTGTTCACTGTTTTGACTCTTTTAGTGATTCTGAGTTGTTGTTTCTCTGACAGTGCTATAGAATTTCATACTTCGAGACTCAATAAAAGAATGAATTCTTACAAGTGGTAAATAAAAAAAACAGTATAGCAGAAAACATTCTAATATAATTAATTCGCGTACAAAACAAGTAACTGTAACTTAAATTTTCCAAAATTTTGTTTCCTTTTTGTATATTCCCGCCAATTATTCAAGATTTTCTTGCCACAACAAAAGTTTCTGATCATATATTTAGCTTCAATTCGTAATCAGAGCTCAGGGTTCACGCTCTTGATGTGATTTGTACTACTACGAGGTTCACCCGGTTCCGCTGGTAGATTTCATACATTACGCAATTTGCAATGAAAATTAATTTGCAATTTCCATCGAACGAATCCATCAACAGTACAAAGAACTCCATCATGCAGCAGGAAACCTAATACATGCCTCAGCTGGTAGTATGGCTGTCTGGCTTGCACACGGCTGTTCTGTGCACTTGCGGCCTCGGGGAGGATGTCGACGGAGGTAAAGATAGAGGTGGAGGTGGAGGTGGAGGCGGAGGCGGAGAAGGAGGTGTATGTGGAGGTGGAGGTGGAGGCGGTGGGAATGGCGGAGGTGCAGGCTGTGGCAGTGGCGGAGGTGCAGGCGGAGGTGGAGGTGGAGGTGGAGGCGTAGGCGGTAGCATACGTGGAGGTGGAGGCAGAGGCAGAGGCGGAGGTGGAGGTGGTGACGGAGGCGGCGGCAGTGGGGAGGGGCGGCAGTGACGGCGGTGGCGGCGGCGGCGGCGGCGGCGCCGGGTGGCGCGCGCGCGGTAACTCATAGGCGAGAGGCAGCTGTCGGGAGGGCCCGATCCGAGCGCTGGCGCAGCATCTGGAGCCATCGCGGCCGCCGCCTTGAGGTAGGCGCACAAAGGGGGGGGCGGCTGGCGGGCGCCTGCACAAAAACCCAGGGCGGCGCGGCGCGGTGCTAGGCGGAGCAGGGATGGGGAGGGGATGGGGGGCGAGGAGAGGGGGGTGGGCGTCTAGACGGCGCCGAGCGCGAAGAAAAGGCGGAAGAAAGACGGAGAGGCCCCTCGGGAGGGCGCGGGGCATCTTTTTAAGGCGCCTCCGCGCCCCACCCCCTCTCCCGAAAACATCGCCCGGAGATCTCCGAGTAGGCGGTGGGGGCTGCGCTGCGGTGGCAGTAAAGGTGGCGTGGAAAGAGGTGAGGTGGCGGTGGTCTTGTGGGTGCCAAGTGGCTGTGGAATGGGGCTGGTAAATAAAGATTAGGAAAGTTCGGCTTCGCGTAATCAAATGTGTCCTGTCTGGTTACATTTGCGATGGTGTAAAGACGCAAGGAACAAAGGTTGGGGAATTTTCGGAACAGAGAAATTTCGACAGCCTTCCTTTTGTGATTAGACAATTTTAAAAACAAACAAACAAATGGGAAAGTGAAACACTGTTTAAAAAAATAATCTAAAGATTGGACAATCCATCTGAAAATGTCACTGAATAGTTAAAATATATTTTATTCTAAGAATTCCTTCGCTTTTCAGAGCGAACTGCTGTCAAGCCACGATCGAACAGAATGGCAAGGATCTATTATATAAACCTTAATCTAAGTGTGTGTATGTATGTTACAAAATTTAGTTCAATGCAATCCGCAATGCACAATGGCAGCATCGTTGCCGGCGGAGCGAGCGAGCAGGACGGCGAGAGAAAGAGGGCGGAACACACAGGCCATTTTATAAATGATTGCGATAAATAAATACCCTGGCAATGCCCGTTCGTATTCAGTAAACAAAACTCCTTTGTGCCACAACCCAGCAAGTCTTGAAGCTAGCGTGTCTGGTGAAGAAGCTGCAACAGCCGCATGCAGCGTGGGAGGGGAAATCAGCAGAGTCCACACAGACGTCTTTTATCTGGACTCATCTGGCAGTCGGAGACTCCCTCCAAGGCAACGCAAAGCAAAGCAAGGCAAGGCAAGGCAAGGCAAGGCAAGGCATGGCGAAGGCATCTGCCTGGGGGAGTATCTGGCGGCATCTGCCTGAGGAGGGGGAGGAGCGCATGTATGCATGCACGTGCGGGTGCGGGCGGACCCTCAGAGGAAGACGTCTTTTAAGTTTTAGTGCGTGACACACCTGCACCTCCCATGTGAGTGGACCTGCTTGAAAGCTCGCTTAGAATTGGAGAGGAGGCAAGGAGTTGTGGCGTACTGGACATGAAAAGCACAGACGACAGATTCTGAATAGTATGTACAGTATATTTACAATAAGAAATTACAAGAAAATGTTACAAAATTGAAAACCTTAGGCAACCTTTCTATTCTCTAAGCCGCGAAACCCCGCGACCGTCCCTAGGCTGAGCCCAGTGCCTCTGCTCGAGAGCATGAGAAGCTGCGCGAAGTGCGAGCTGTCGGACATTAGTCCCCGTAACTAGATGTTACATGGCCGGATGCCAAAACGTGCAAGGTTGCACGGAGATACCTCACGTCTTTCGACTCACTAGCGTATCCCCCGAGCGCATGTCGGCGCCGCAATAAATACTCCACGGCTCGTCCCCCACTCTACCAGCGGCGGGCGTCATTCGGCTCGCAAGCCAGCCCTCAGCAGAGAGCAGCCTTCATCAATGGACTCGCACTCAGGCACGCTCAGTTGTCCTGGCTATTTTGAGGCTGGGATTTCCTGCCCGGCGCGCGCCGGCGAGGCGCCGCCGCATTCCACCCCCATCCCCCATCCGGCTTAAGGCCGGGCTTTCCAGCGAAACGGCACGTGCGCCACCTCGCGACGCTACAGAGTATTCGAATTCAAATGGCATGGAACCGCCGCGCGTGGCCGTTGAATGAGAAGACTGCGAGGTAATGCGGGTGGTTAGACATGCGTGACACCTTCGCTGACGTTTACTGCTTCACCTACCACTGGGAGTGATCTATTAATACGATACTTGTATTCTATATTTATTAAACGCATTCTTCCTTGATACATAATGCAATTGTTTTTACTCAAAAGATTAGAAATATGTAGCACTCAAGCCCTGACCATGACACCTCCCAAAAGGCCTAGAGTTTTCGTTTACCTTCCTTTTTGAAAACACTGACTTAAATATTTATTTGTTCGAATTATATATTTAAACAATAATATTGTATATAATCATATCTACAGTACATAAATAATATGTATAACAAATATGTTTATTATTTAACAAAATTCTATGATGCCCTCCCCCCCCCATAAGATCGGCTGGACCCGCCCCTGCACTCAAGAATCTTATATATTCTAAATAATAAAGAAAATGCAAACACTTGCAAGGCAATATCTCATCGGTCGCAGAATAATAAGGACGTAAACCTACGAATGCATGTATGTTTTGTGTGAAGCCTTCTAATAATTCATGCCGAAGAATGGTGATTTATTCCTAACTCTACTTTATTTTTGGAGATATACAATAGAATTGAATCAAAATTCGAGTTTGACAGTACGATGTATCTGGGTAAAACATACAAAGCTTACTAAATGTATTTACTACTGATACAAATGTGCGCTCATTAAACAAAATTTGAGTATAGACGTTCGTTACAGAGTTAGGTGAATTCCATCACAGGACACATCACAATATTCCGAGCCAAACGTAGTCCAGAGCTTCCACCCACCATTACCCCTCAAGCAGCTCGTAACGAGTGGTACACCAATACTCAAACGATCTCGGCCGCTCCGGAGCAAACAGCTCATTACCGCGCTGAACCGCCACAGCCGCTTGGTGGCACAAAGGCAGGCCGACCGGCCGCGCACCTGAACGCCGGAGAATCGAGCGTGAATCTGGCGAAGCAGAAGCAAGCGAAAGCGGCGGAGGGAGGGGGAAGTGGGGAGGTGGACGGTCGGGGTTTCGGTGCCAAGAGCGGGCGGTTCGCCTTTAGCGCGCCGTGCAGCGAGGAGGCCTTTAAACTCGCTCATTAGAGCACGCAGGCGGCGGCCAGCGGAGGGCTGCACATGCGTTAATGGCTCCATTACCTCCCACGCGCGCCCGCGTGGGCGTGAGCTGCGTGGGCCCTGCGGACGGCCGCGACGGCGCGACGTGGGCTGCGGCGGACGCGGGAGGTCAGAGGACGGCGAGGCGGAGGCCGGCAGCAGGGAGAGAAACATACTGTGTAAAAAAGAATATGACATGCATTGAGCTACGGAACAATATGAATGGATGGATACGTACATGTACAGAAATAAAAAAAGATGATTAATATAGGTAGATAATAACAGAAACGAAACTTCGGGCAAAGCGGAATAGAGAGCTAAGTAACTATGGAGGTAGCGTGTGAAGACGGATGAATGTTATAGGTGTGAAGATTTCTTCGGGAGGAAATATAGATTGACGGGAAAGACAATAGTAAAACACAATTTCTACTCTCCCTTTTCCAAAACAAAGATTCCACATCATAAGCTATTAAGTAAAATTTCCATAGTAATCTTTGTATTGCAGGTTAATTTTATAGTCTCAATTATAAGTTCGTAAAGAATTGATTCATAGATATACGAAAAATGGTCATTGATGGATGTAGTAAAAAGCATACACGATTAGGTAATGCCATGCTAACGCTTATAGTGCCAAAGAAGGTAGCACAACAATTGCACACTTAGCGAAGGCAAGAGCCGGGGCGAAACGCTTCTCAGCGCTGACGGGATGCGGCGGAGGTGAAACTGTTGTCGAAACCGCTCTATAACCAAATTGCCGACGCGACGGCGCTACAACGCCGACATCGTTAGACGCAGAGTGGCAAATGAGCTGTGCGTGAGCCGCAGAATAACGATGTTTCGGCCCACGTATCGTGTGTCGCATTATGACGTGAAAGTGGCTTGATGTTGATCCGAGGTTCAGAGTCTTTTGTCAGGTCAATCTGGAGCACATACCTTCCACTAAAACTTGATTTAGCAAGCATGATTGTCTGCAAACTGTTTATGCCACTTGAAAGTACTAAAAGACACGATTCGTGGTAGGGGCGAGTTAGGGCGAGGGACGAGGGAAGTCCAGGTAAAATTTTACTTGTTTAAATAGTAAATTACTATTTAAAGGATTCCGAAGGAAAATGGAGGAAATAAAAAAAAGAGTAACAAGTCACTATTGGGAATATAATCCTTATAGTGGTTCATGTGATTTGGTCCAGAAATCAATTATATTAGTTTGTCAACGCTTCGGAGTTTTATTTCTCCATCTTCAGCGCTGTGATTCGACTCCATACGCATACAACTAAGTATTTATAATATAATAATATTTTTATAAGATAATATTTATTAATTCCTGCTAATGAGCTTTCGCTCGGTGGCAAGGTTGTGTTTGTATTTAACTATTATATATCTCGTAAAGGGCAATTGGCTCGGCGCCCTTGGATCCCGGGATTCCTAGTCCGTCACCCAACCAGGAACCCGCGATGTCTCGAATTCGCTTTACCTTCGTGACGTCATGCAGTTAACGAATTCGGCTACCGATACCGGTTTCGCGGTCGTGGCCTTTCAGAAGAACGATCCCAGCATTCGCCTGAATGACCGAGGGAAACTACGAAAACCCCGATCAGGATGGCCGGCACGAGGACTGAACCCGGGCCTCCCAAATGCGAAGACAGCGCGATACGCCCTGGGTCATTTCACTCCCTTGCAACTATGAACAGCACAATAAATATGACACATTACATGGAAACACACACACACAAATAAATTATTGTTAATACACGTTGAACAGTGAAATGAGCTGTGCGCAAGCGACTTTCGTCCAAACGCTTTGCACGAGAATCGGCCTCCAAAACGCAACCAAAACCGAGCCAACAGCAGCAGCCGCTTCGCCCGGGGCCCTCGCGGGCAGCGAAGCGAGGGTGGCAGAGCTTGCACCTGGCACGCGCCACCGCGGGCGCGACCGCCCCCACCACCCACCACTGCCTCCCAACAGCCGCACGCACCTGGACTCTACCGCTCTTCCACGTATTCACTGGTTGCGAGAGGCCCCCAACGCAACCAAACCACGAACACCAAAGCAATCACGTGCGTCGGAGGTCAGCTAAACTCGCTCTGTGGTCAGGGTGAAAACAAAGGGAAAAGATCAAGAGTGTTACAGATTTTAATCATCGTTAAAGAATTAACCCTTTGCGGTCCTCTGTCCCGTGTGGCGGGACACAGCGTTTTCCTCGTTGCAGACCCTTTAAATCCCCAGGTACCTGGTTGCACCGGTCCGGCTTGCCGCGGCGTAAGAATCTGTACACGGGTTTCAAATTATTTTTCGTATTATTACAAACAAAGCATTTTAATTTATTTGACTAATTTATAATACATAATTTTGTAACTTAATGTTTGGAGCGGAGAGCTTCACCTCATTACCAATAATGACTGTATATTACATTGTATGAACGAAGTCCGAGTTATCATTACTGTCATTTTCTTCACACTCCTCGGAATATCTCGAAAAAATGTTTTCAAATTCTTACTTTCCTGAAGATGTTTAACTCTTAGAATTGTTTACCAATTCACACAATTCAAGCTTCGACATTCTCGAACACTTACTTCTCGATGTTACCATAAGTTCAACTGCAACCTCGTAAGCAAACTGATTTTAAACAACATAAAATGGGCAAAGTCTAGCTACAATGAAGGAAAATACTGCCTAATCTCTTCTGAAGATAATTAGTTGTAGAGGAAACCGGTGCCATTTACCTGAGTGAAATAATACAGAGTTAAATATAGGTCCCGCCCCACGGGACAAAGGACCAGAAGCAGGAAAAAGGAAAGTCCCGTGACGCGGGACATCGGACCGCCAGACGAAGCAGACGGAAAAGTGAAAGGACCGCAAAGGGTTAATATATAACGGAGGACATTATGAGTGTTTGCAATATATCAGTAACACATGGACGTAAAATGAAATAATAAAGAAAAGAGAAAGGTCTAAAGCTATTCATGGGAATATTTTCTCTCGATCTCGTGAAGAATCGCTTGCATTTATATATTTCGCTACGAATAAAATACACCTTATTTACCTTCTTGGTCACTTAACATGAATGTACGCTGTGCCCCACAACAGAATGTACAATGTGACAAACAACACAAGTTTGTTTTTTTACATACACACTTTTATTATTAAACCAAACCCATTAACTAGAACTTCACGGAGCTCCCTTTAACATATGAATAACCCCATTCACTCGCTCCCCTCTAGGAAAGGACCCGTTTCATTCCGCTCTGATATTGCGTAAGTACACTGATAACAAGAGCAGTGCGTATCTCGATCGCCGTTCCCTTTTCCTCCCTGACTCACTGTTCGACATTTCCTCTTCTCGAACGTTGCTTTCTGCCAGCTTTGCTAGCAAGCGCGTGCGCCACGCGGTCCACCGAGGGGAGAGAGAAGTGGGAGGGGGAGGGTGGGGAGGGGCGGCAGGAAGCGGCGCGCGTGGGCGCCATTGTTCCCCGCGGCGCGCGTGATTTCGTCTGGCGGCGCGTGCGCATTCGTCGCCGCGGGCGGCCTGGCGTGGGTTCGAACCCCACGCACAACTCGCAGTAATGAACTTGGACTGAATCGAATCGGTTAGTTCGAAAAGTGCATTTTCGCTAGCTGTTCCGGACGCACACGTTGTTGAAAACACCTCGTACCCGTGGATTAGCATATTCGACTTGACCTGTTTAGATTAGTGAATTAACGAATCAGAGGCATATTCACATGTAACAAAGATAAACGTTTATTTTGATCAGTTCTACTCACTTTTGTAAAGTTTGCAGATTTGGCTTTTTCGAAATTGGAGATGAGCCTTTTTGTGGCTGAGGGTTGGCGTTGCGGTGTGACTGATTTCGGTTGTAAAGCAAAAATCGGGGGCAGAACTAGCTAGACTCAAGGGACCCATAGAAATGCTTATTTTTTGAGGTATTCTTCTACTAGTTTAGGAGTCAAGTTTGGAGATTTATAGAGACACTATGAAAAAATTAACATTTCGCAGCATGGATTCATACTCTTAAATTCTCGAGACCAAAACCGTGACAAAAATATGATTTCTTTAATTCACAAATCGTATTCTTTAATATCAATACATCATGGAAAATTGGAATTATGTGGCTCAATTTTAAGGACAGTGCATTCTGAAAGGCAATGCTTTTTTATCACAGAATATTTGTATTTTCCTGTAAGAAATAATTCCTACAAGCTAAGAGAGAGATTTATATCCTTAGCCCGTTCATATTTATTTATTTTCGACTGTCTGCATTTCCTTTTATCCATTACTCTTCAGCTACGACGTACTGTTCTTCACTGACCTGTTTCTTTGAGTTTCGTTCGCAATGTGATATTACGACTCTTATTGTCGCGGGGTTTTATTATTGCAGTGTTACCTTTATACACTCGGCGTCCTCTGCATGAATTACACGATAAGACCTCTTGCCTTCCTCATACGAAAGAGACGCTGGAATTGTGAGAAAGAACGCTGACAGGACTAACGTCAACTAGCGAGAGATCGTTGAACGTATTTTGAGTCCTCAGAAATCGTAAACACCCTTCACAGCGCATACGCCTCCCAAGCAAATGGATCAGGCTACAAGCATTTCGTGGCTTATGCTACGCTACTATACGAAGATCACGTTCTCTACGGTTTATTTCTACTACATTTTACATTTCCGCAAAGAAGCAACAAGCATTAATGGCCGCAGTTCCATTCTTTATGTATCCGGTCACTTTGACCTGAAGCACCACAAGCATTGCGACAAGATACTTGGCGTTGGCAAGTGCTTGAACCCGTCTGCTTCCACAAGGTCTTTTATTATCACAAATCACAAGACAATACTTATTTACATGGAGGATATAGCATTGCGTGTGTATGTGTGTGTGTGTGTGTGTGTGTGTGTGTGAAAAGGTGAATTACATCTTTTGCACCAACATTTACAAAAGTTTCTACTACAAGAAAACTTGAAAATTACTTAAAGTATGATTAACTGGACGATATATCTTAGGCTACCCCAAGCGATTAATTTAGAAAATTTGAAATTTGATCGGTATTTAATTACCTTGCTTATTCGCACTTCCTCTCTTTCGAACTATAATAGATAAATTGGACTATTTATTACAAAGATGCCACAAACAATAACAAAAGCCACTTAACTACGATTTTGAGGTGTATCACTTTTCTTGTGCGCCGACGATAAATCAATAATTTCGCGACGTCAGTCTGCTCTTTCACTTTAAGAAAAACAAGCAAAAGGCGTCTTGTGAAGATCGCTTGGAACCTCCGATTTGTACACACAATTTTAAGTTTTCTAAGGCTCCAACAATCGCCGCAAAAGTGCGACATCCGACAAGAAAGCTTCGCCGCAAACGGTCGCTGCGCTAACCAAAACGAACGGCGTCCTTCATAAACGCCAAGGAAACCTTCGTCCTGAACGAACAGCGACGCTTTGAGGAGCACAAACAAAGCAAGCGGAGACAAACACGTTCACAATGTGCACTTCAGTGCACCGTGAAAAGGAGCCTTCTTAGATTTCGGGCCCTGTTTCCGCCCGCCCTTCACGTTTCCGGTGGGTCCTTCTGGGACGCTCCCTCGAGGCAGCTCACGCCTATATGGGGCGTTGCGTCGCGAAGAAAATAGCTCGACTTCACTGAGAACGGTCGACAGAAAATACCACAATAAGCATGTATCGGAGGGGTGAAGGGCCTCTGAAAACAATTTTGAGGAAGATGTAACGGATTTAAAGATGCGAAAAATAATTACATTACAAGAAAATTAAGTAGCAAAAGTGGTCTCTATAACATGATACAGAATAGACTCGAAAACGATTTCATACATTCTCATGTGAAAATTGTCAAATGAGGAAAGTACGTTATTTCTCAAATAGACCACTACTGAGAAAAGAAAGTCGAAGCCTGTGGGATGTTTACGTGTTTAAGAATAGTAAAATCTGGGAATAGTAAAAATCTGGGAATAGGGCTGCTCAAACGCCAGAATTCGAGCTAGACTGCCCGCTGCAGTTGTCTTGCGCCATTCGCCTTTCATTGGACCATTGACAAAAGCAGATCAGCCCGAGAGCCTCACCTTTTGTTCAATGTCCAAAAATTGCTTAAATTTATGATAATTATGAATTTTCTAAAAACATGTTTAAATTGATAGTTATAATGAAGTCTTTTGAAATTCAAAATAATGTTTGACACTGTATTCATTATTACATTAAAGTGTCAAAATCACTTGCCTGTTCAATCCCCTTTAAATTTCAGCCCCTCGGGGTACATATTTTTATTAGCTAAATTATCTCCTTGCCAATATTTTCTTCTTTCCTTTTCCATTCTAAAACGAACGGCGGAAATTCAGAAAGTTTTAAGTTTCATTGATTAAAGAACACCTTAATATAACCCTACCACGAATTCCATTTGGTTTAACAAGAGAAAATACCATTCAAATACTATCTAAATACAACCCTTAACACATACACTTCCATTGAGAGAAGAAAAACAAAAGAGCTGTATTAAACAATCTCATGGCACACAGGAACCAATCCCAAAACAGCACGCTGAATTAGAATGGAAAACAACTACTTTTCAGGATTTCGGAAGCAGAGCTACAGGAGTGACGCCGAGTAGGGTAGAGGTCGGGGAAGACGTCAACACGACCGCGTGGCCCGCACGGCAACCGCGCACAGGAGGCAGGCGAGCGTGTTGCACCCCCCCGGGGCAGCTGCGAGGCGCCCCTGCAGATGCAGCATATCATCAGCCCTAACTCGAGTCGACGATCTTTCCCGCAGCCCACCACTCGTTGCTCGCAGGAGCTATTCAATTTTCTTGGCAAAACACTCCGCCCGCCCCCGGGCGAGGGACGAGGGGCGGCGTGTGAGGCGGAGAGCGTCGGGGTGAGGTGGGGGTGGGGGGCGTGATCGCAGGGGTTTTGATCGGCTTCGTGGAGAGCGTAGGCTTGTGGGGAAATGAGGTCTCGCGGATTACGACGCGTTTCGTTCCAATGGGCCCACCCCCGCCACCCCCCGCCGCCCCCGCCCCCGCAGCTAACGCCGCCGCGAAAGCGAATAAAATGTCCGGTTTACGAGTTGCACGGTGTTAAAGGCAATCGTACTCGTACAGGCCTGCAGACAGATGAGGCAATAAAATGAGAAGCGGGGCATTATTATGTATGGAGACGACTTGAACGACGACGAAGATATACAACATGCAATATGTGTGCGAATATTTTCAATTCTAGATTAGGACTTTCAATAAGATTGTTAATGAAATTGAGAAAAACCGGCTGGCCATTAATAGGTTTTAATTGATGGAAAATGATAAACTATTTCTAGTTCCACTAAGTAAATGCCATTCCCATCTCGTTTCTGAAGTCATTGATAATCTAAAAGTCACAAGTAACTGCGAGACAAGCAAAAATATTTATTTTATAAATAAACTTTCGAGTAAGCTTTCAAAAAAAAATTAAGAAACAATGAACTGCAATAATGAAACTTACTAACAAATGTAATATTTTCACCTTGGACCTTCCGTGAACAGTATTGAAACTATTTCTGGAAGAAGTATTTTCTAGCTTTCTTTCAGCACACCTTAAGAGACATCCTTGTATTCACCGCCACAGAAAGCATTATTTTAAAATAGCAAACAAACGTCGAAAAAAACTCGTTAAGAAATACTAAAATGAAACCCTGTACCCAAAAAAGTCCCTTTGAATGCAGCGATGAAAATACCTTGAGTAAATTTGAAACCTCACGAGCCCTGCGGTTCCCGCAATTCATTAAGTGAGCGCCTAACGAGCAGTCTCCAGAGAGGAGGTTCTCCTCTTCGTTGCTGCGAGGTCACGTGGCTGGCGGCGCGCTAGTCAGGACCTACAGAGACGGCGACCGGGGTAACCAGTTCAGGCAGAAAGTGTTAGTAGCCAAGAAACAAGGTGAAATGCTGGAAGGGACAGCGCGAAAAGTAGTATGGAGGGAGGGGGGCGAAAGAGTTGAATGATCATACATATGATACATTGATACACATACACCTAAAATCAACAAACGGTCGAATGGCCTTGATGTGAAGCGACGGTGCGGCACTTAATAATGGAGCTAGCTGAATGCGAAAGACAATGACAATGGGGTTTAGTAGAAAGAGCGCCCCCCCGATTATTTCCTGAAGTCGCAAGATAGTAACATAAAAAATAACAATCAATTCACGCTTTCATGGGGCAACTGTGGATAGGGAAGAAAGGAAGTGGTTAAGCGATGAGCAATTGAGCATATCGGGCAGTAACGGTCATGGGAAGTGGAAGCTGGTTTGCGAGAATAGTGAGCAGTGGGATCTGTTGAAAGAGGTGGCAAGCGGAAGACGTGGTGCACAACGAGAGACAGGAGAGCAATGGGAATCGGGTAGTGGTAGGCAAAGGGTGACGCCACGAAGAGGCGGAAAGTGGGAACGCCGCCAGAGGTGCGGTCAACAGTTTACCAGCGAGAGATAACAATCAGTTCAACGGCAGAACAAAGGTCGCTGCTGGGATGACAAATATTGGTAGCATCGGCGTTGGCGGCGGACATGGTGTTGGCGGCGGCGTTTTTTTCAATCCCCTCCTCCCGAGAGGTGGCACAGTGCATCAACTGATGTTACTGCAGTGCCTCTGACTGGGAGGTCCTACGTTCGAGTCCCGACGGTGGCAGGATTTTCGACACTAACTTGTAAGCTAGGTCGAATTCAGTCACTATCTGGAGGTAAATTCTAGCGGCCAGCTGCTCTGATCGGTTGTTTTCCGTGGTTTCTCCGATCAAAGCGAGGCGAATGCCGGAACAGTACCGTAACAAACGGACCACGCACGATCTTTCCTTCCCCTTCCTTGTCCTCCTCACATTTTACACACACAAATATGCACTACACTGCCACACATGCCAAGGCCAGTCGGGGGTTTACCGCTTGTTGCGGCTGGCGCCGTGCCCTCTAGTTGGGAGACACCTGGTTGGAGAAAGCCCCGCTAGTCGACGGTAAGTCTGCGTCGGACCTCGCCATCCAGAGGGGGAGGATCACCACCACCTCCCGATGAAATTACACTACACTTACGGGACTAAGTAGATAACGGGACCTCAGTAATTGACGCGCCCGGAATCACTAACAATCAATCAATTTTCCCCCCACCAACAACCCTGACGATGTTCCAGTTTATTAACATTACGAGCAGTGCAAATTTGCGCGCGAGCATCAGCCTGGACTTTGTGGCAGAAAGGGGTGGAAGAAACACTTATAAAATAACTTACCCTACAACTACGATAAACTAGAATACTTCAAACTACGTTATTCACGAGAATGTCATTTTGGAAATTTCTCTAGGTCCTAAACTTTTGCTGTATAATTTTTAAAATATCGCGTCTAAATTTGATAGTTTTTTGCTTTTGCTTCTATTCACAGGCGGCTGCGGTGAAGACGCCGCGCCGTCCTGGCGCCGTCCCAAGCCAAAGCGTCGCGCGAGCAGACGGCGTCCACAGCTCTTCCGGTGAACGACACCGGGCTGACTCACTCGTCTGTTTGACAACACGGCTCGGGACGCGCCCAGGCTGCGCAGTGCCTCACGGCCAGAGACGCTCGGGGAATTAAAACGTCTGTTGGAACGTGGGCTCCCCGCTTTTAATACGACCGCACGTTCTGGCTTTTCAGCGTCTAACGCTCTGTACGATACAGGAGACGGAGGAAACGCTGGCGTCACTTCTGTTAGTGCAAATATAGCGGTACGTTTTAGAATGTGCGTCCACCAAGACCTGCTTAAATTTGCGCTTGCCAGACGCGGTCTTTACTAAGGACGTTTAAAATAAGACTGGGATTACCCGAGTCGCCTCCGAAGTAAATGTAAAGAGAAGGATATGAATTCTTTTACAACGTAACTTAATCCATGCAGGATATAATGATAATATTGCTGCAGATACGTCAGTGGCATGTTACCAGATCAAGAAAGAGCAGGGTCGGAATACTCAAATTAAAAGTTACAAAATATTGTTAAAATTTAATATTTATTGGAAAATAAAATACTGATAGCAAAACTTGTTAACAACGGCAAATGACTAGACAGCTTTAAAAAGTTATCATTCATTCTAATTTTCAACGTATTTATTAAAATGTCCTGGAAGCGATCTTCTATGCCTTGTCGGACGCGCTTTCTTTTCGCATATATCGTTTCACACTCTTCACATGTAATGAGGCACTTTCAATGTAAATGTTGTACATCGATCACTTCCACAAGATTGAGAACTTACTTTCACATTCTCAACGGTAGCCAGTTCACCTTATTTCGAACTTTTATAGAAAGTTGGTGATATACGAGCATATGTAGAGGAAAGCGACTCCGACGTCTGGGGAACGCTGGCAACGAAAAATGCCCAGCCTTTTCAAAAAGCAATAGTTGTTCTGAAACATTGCTGGCATTTTTTCAAATATAACGCACCGCATTTACCGAAGAATAAGATGAATCTAATATCAATATCATTTTCCGAGATAAAAAGCTAAATCACGGGAAATTACTGCACTGAATCAATAAAATCGGGTTAGTTTCATTAAATGCAAATAATCTGACTCAAACGATAAATATTCAAATACAAAAAATGCAGAGTTCTTTGGTATTACAAATCACCGGTATTTAGTAATTAACGATTAAAATTAACACATACGTAGCCTGCGTCGCTCGACGACATCTTAGAATCACTACTTACCTGTTTTGCTAATGATAAACAATAAACTTATAAGTACTGTCCACTGAAATGAGAGCTACGATTGTCTGATAGGAATAGATGTTATTACATTTCAATCGCAAAATAACAAGACCGAATAGAAACAGGCCATCGTATACACATCTGGGTAAAGCAGATCTGTTGACCGAAATAGTGATATTGATAGCATGTACACCGGATGAGTCATTTGAAGTGGAAAAAATTCTCCATGGTCTTTCCCTCAATTGATGAACAGATTCATTCTAATTTCATTTTGCTGAGAAACACATCCGTTCTGCTTGAAAACTTTTCCTCTGAAACATCCAGAAGGTTGGGCTTATAGATAGTCGATCCTCTTGTGAATTGACAGGATTGGGGGGCAAATTATGAAACTCCTGTATCGTGCACGGCACCGCGGTGGCGCCTGGCAAAACCTTAGTCCGCAAGCAGGCCATTAGGATTGCAGTGCACTCACTGTTCACAAATGATGGTAATTACATGTATGGCCTTGTTAATTGCTAATATGATGTGAAACACCCTGGTGTATTTTTAACGCATGAAAATAATCCCTCTTTATCTCTTTACAAATATACCAAATCAGTGCAAAGCGATCAGACAAATATGCAATGAAATTAATATTTTGTGCATGCTGCAATGTTCGCGCATTTCAAGCAAGAGATGTCCACTACAAACGCAAAGCGAGATGTAATTTGACCTCTTCAACACAGCAGCAATATCACATTTACTACCATTCACATGCGCCTTGGAGGGTAAAACGATCAATGACTTTACTAGGGGAAGAAATCTCTCGAGATAATGATAAATCGATAGCTCAGCCGGCTGCATCTCTTTCCATCGACGTTCCTTCCTCGCAAACGTCGAAGAACGACGGCCCTACGCCTGCAGAATATCTTGGCGTCCAGGTCACGGCAGGGGCCGAGGCGCTCTCACACAGAAGGCGCCAGAGAGTCTGTCTCTATGGGACCAGAGGCGAGAATGGAGGGAGGAGGGCGCAGAGACGGAGGAAGAGAGAGGGAGGATGGTCGCGGTCAATGCAGTAGGTGGGAGAGCCCTGCACAGGCAATGTCAGGCGGCGCCGTGGGCACCACAATAGAGCGGAGGCGCGGAGCAGAAGGACGTCGCCCGCCGAGGCGGGGGCGAAGAACAATAGCGATGGGCTGTGACGAAGCGGAACTGCCTAGGGGAAGCGCGGTGTGGGTGGGAGAAGAAGGCATGGCCGGCTATATATAGATGCATCCTACTCCAAGCAGAGGTCGAATGGTGAACGTCTTGCTCTTCACTTTGCACACGGTTTCTCATAAGAAATAAAATAGAATTCAGAGTCGTTGACCACCTCCATATAGAGCAGAATACAGGCGAGTATGTGGCAGTTACTGCAGTACAATAGGCAAACTAAAATTTATCTTGAAGAAGAATAGTGCTAAAAATTGAATATACTATAAAATTAAACATTTTTGTATACACTATACTTCCGAGTTAATTTTTGAGATTATACAAATTAGCAGTTCGCAAACTGTGCTTCGTGGGATCCTAGATTAAGCATTTTAAGGATTTCGCGATAATGCAAAAATAAATGTAAACATAATAAAACAAAACTTATGCGTTCAAGTGAAGACTAAGGACTTGCATTCCCAGACATCAGAATGATAGATATTAAAGATACTCTGAAAAATGCATGTTGTGGACTTTCAAAGCTGAATACTGTTTACCTATTGGGGCAATTCTGCGGGAGAGAAGTTTCTCTTAAAAGATTCCATATCCAAATAATTGGGAGAACCGCTGGTAAATACAATTAGAACATTACATAATCAAAGCTTCGCCAACTCTAGTAGAAGTCAAGCTCACGTGGAATCAGACCGCCTTGTACCCTCTCTTTCCCAACCAGTCTCCGTTCCGATACAGACAACGACGTCGAATACAGAATACGGGAGAGAAGTCGTAGGGCTCGGAGGACTTCCAAGCGGCCGGGGGTCGTGGGATGTGCTCAAAGGCTTCGAAGACGAAGGAAGCGACAGTGCTGTGCGCCGAGATCTACCTGGCAAAAGGCCCTGACCCAGCCGGAGAGAAATGTCTGGGGATATGCGATAAGAATAACTGCTCCGATTGGAATGGAAATCACTCGCGAAGCGGGGACGGAGAATATGGGCAAGAACATTTGATCGCTGCTCGAGACAGTGGTCGTTCGAAAACACGATTGCTTCGTACGGGTTGTAGCCTACATTGGTTCAAATTGCAATGTTTAGGGAAATGCGATATGCGGAAATTACTGATACAAGAAAGTGAGGGACTCAGGCGTACAGTTGTATTGAAGCGATTGGAGGGTTCGATAACACAAACCAAACTGGAAAGAATCATTAGCTCTAAACACGGAAAAATTTAAAGAAAAGAAATTGGAGCCGTTATTGAGAATTTCTTTTATAAATTCCATTAAGTTGAAGGAGAAACTACTGGAAAAGTACTAGTTAAAAAAATGTAAATACCCTTTTTAAAGATCTAAATTTTTAGAACAGATTTTGTTTAAAAAAAATCTTTATTATCGACCTTGCATTACAATTTTTTTGCAATTTACGAGAATACAGTTAGTCGAAAACAAAATTAGCATATCATTTTTACCGCTTTTGGATATATACTAGGAGAAACTTAAAAAAATTGAAGCCTCTTTGAGAAAATAACTGTTGGAAAATTGTCTCTAGATTACGCACAATTACGTGAAACTACTGATATTTTTGAAAAAATCTTTAGATTCTTATTTCAATATCTGTCTTTGAACAATAGATTTCATTCAGGCAAAAATCTGTTTCTTCAATATCATAGATATAGAAATACGCCAAAAATGTAAACTTTTGCAATTTTCGAAAATTCAGTTTTTTTAACGAAAGTGAGACTTGCGCCAACATTTAAAACATTATTTACGCTACCCACGATCAAAATTTAAACAAAAAAATTGAGCCATTTTTGAGAAAATTTTGCAAATGTTGAGGTTTCATGTAAAGGGCTAAAAAAAATCAAAATATTAGTTTCAAATTCATGGGATCGCGACATCAGTCAGATCGATTGGGGACTATCAAAATTCCGCTTATGATTAGGCGCTAGCGTTGTACACAGACGGACCAAGAGACAGACTTTTTGCCGTCAATCAACGTTTCGGCATCAAGGACCCATAAAACATTAATTATGACTATACGTGTTAGAGGAAATAATTTACTACATAGAGGAATAAGATTTATCCACTTTTTCGTTTCCAGGGTCCGGTTATAAGAGTTGTTCTGACGAAAATTCGCAGTTTTCCGGAACACGATTACAATACTATCTCTTCTTATGAAATGCGACAAGAAAGTTAAAAGATTGATTTCTAGGTCAGTCGAGTGTGGTCGGAAAGTAAACAACATTTTGGCAGCCAAGCAGTGCCGGCAAGTTGGTCAAGTCAATGTATTCAATGAAATATTTGACAGAATAGAAAACCGTTGAGGTTAGTTGTACATGTTGGTGCTACAGTTTGAACACAACTCTTTCTGGTGCATCATCAGAATTAATGTTCGTAGAACTTCAAGAGAAGCTGGAATACGAGTTGCAATATCGATTCATTCATATATAATTTTCTATTGTTTGAAATAGAGATGGTTGAGATTATATTATTGTTTTCATATTATTAATCTACGACCCTTCTGGTGGCTCACGGAGAGCGTGCTAAGTTTCTGCGAGTCAGAGACGGGTTTGATTCCCGGCCAGGGCAAAAATGAAGCTGCAGCTTTTCAATAAAAATCGTCTGTTTCTATAGCAGTATAACGAAATAAAAGGCCCAGACAGGCCAAATAAGCGAAGTAGATGATGGGAATACGTCATGCTTGCCGTATGTCTCCCTTAACTCAGGTGAAATAAAGAAAAATAGGGCCCAGGCCTGGAAAAACCGCTAGCCAGCAAAAGTTGGATTAACCCGACTCTAAAAAGTCAAATACATACATTATTGTTAATATTAATTTAGAACAATTCTATGTCAGTAACTGTAAGATATTACCTATGAAAGTTCAGATAAGAAAATCTGGAACACGATGTGGCTTCAACATGTGAGTAATCAGTTCGCAGAAGAAAATCTTGACCTAAGGCACTTGACATCGTTTTAGTATTTTCAAGTAGTTCTCGAAGAAGTAGGACAGTTTAGATATTTATCAGATGGATGCATCTGAGGCTTACTTGCAGCTGACACTTCATCTTGAGAGCACAAATACAAACCTCTTCGATATAGATATTTTAAAGATATAAATGGCGGATCTGTGCACTTTCGAGACTATGATTCGGTAAACACTTGGCAGTTTCTTCTGACTGATAAACTTTAAAATCTCTAAATTGGTGCAACAATGTACAACCAAACCATTTACAGTAATTAAAAATATAAACATTCTTACCCTACATTCATACCCTTGGAGACAACACTTTTTCTCATTTACATTCAATTTAATTCACAAAACCGTGACTCGTAATATTGTTACTTCATAAATCTTACTAATTCGTGAATAACAACAAGCTTCCTTTTTCGCAATTGAAATGTAGAATTAGAGGAGCTTGAGGTTGCGCCAATAAACCGCTCGTTGGCTTAATAGTGGCACAACTCACATTTTGAATCACGGAACTCTCCAGAAGTGTAAATTACTCTCCAGAATTGTAAATTACTCTCCCTTACAGCAGCAACAGCACCATATCAGTACAGTACAGTATACCACCAAACAATGGCAAAAGTGTGAATGCAAGAATGATGCATTTTAATACAACGTGAAAACTTCAAACTCACTTGACTTCAACACCTGATTTTTTGAGCTGTGCCTCTATTGTAGCCCATGAACATCCAGTTTGTTTCTACAGTGGCAAACGTTCCGGCCATTTATTTGGCCTGCTTCAGGATCATAAGGTACACATTACGTATTAAGTACATGATTGTGTAATAAATAATTTCATGTACTTACAACAGGTCGAAACGTTGACATTGTAGAAAAGAACAACAAAACTGGATATTTATTAGTCTACCCTCACGATTCACCATCATATACTCATGACTACAGTTCACTAAACTACAAACAAACAGAGATGAAGATCAACAACGGCAATTCAACGGCAAATATTGTTCATTCATAAATTCTTACCCATTCGTGAATAAGAACAAATATTCTTTGACGGGAACCGATTTACATTACCCTGTACACCGACCTGTAAATAACAAAAAGAAATGCTGCTTACGGAACAGGAGCACATGTTGTACACGCGTCGCCGGCAGTGTCACAGGCCGGTCGTCTGGCGAATTCGGAATGGGTCGCGTCGAAGGGGAGTGCCCTTGTGTGGGTGGCGTCGACGACATGAAAAAGCGCTCTCTGCTGGGAGCAGGAAACACAATTACGCGCCTCGCCGCAGAGCGCCCGTGGCCGCCGACCCAGCCCAACCCGCCCCGCCCCTCTCCGCTCCATTGCCCCGCCCCGCTGCTCCACCATCGCTATCCCGCTCCGCTCTGCTCTGTCCCACCCCCTCCGTCACGTTCCTCTCCACCGCTCCGCCCTACTCCTCCCCTAATGTTCCGCCCCGCTCCACTCCACTCCGTCCCTTTCCACCCTAACATCTGTACCGCCCCGCCCCGCCCCGCCCCGCAGTTCACCCGTCGCTCCGCTCATCACTCCGTCCCGTTCCTCTCCACCATCTCGCCCCGCTTCTCCCCCCACGCTCCGCTCACGCCCCCGCCCCGCTCCGTCCCTTTCCCCTCAACCGCCCGGCCCCCGCTGCTCCCCACCCCTCCCTGCTCTGCTCCGCCCCGCCCCACTCTGGCCCCGCCGTTGGCGCCGCGGGGCCTTTAGGAGCGCGTTGTCTCCCCTTTCGTCAGCGGCGCCGCGCAAGTTTGGCCCTGCGGGGCTGCTCAACACAATTAAGCCTTGGGAACGAGAACGCGGTGGGGGCGGCTGACGCGGACGATGCGATGATGCGGATTGCGATGGGAGAGTGATAAAGATGATCCAACTGGCGATGGGTGCGCTGGAAGCTCGGGAGGCGGCGCAGATACAGGGAAAGATTGGACGAAGGAGAAGTCGTGGGAAAGATATTGCTTCCGGTAGCCACGTCACGAATAGATAACAGTGAAACGGTATACAACGGTAAAAGCATTTTTTCTGAAAAGAATGGTGGAAAATTCGATAATTTTCAAACAAAAATGTTATATACTTAGATTTATTCATAGTATTCTTTGCCAGGTCATTAGCTGTTTCGGTGTCTTTCAATCGGGAGTTTAAAGCGTCACCATAGTGACGTCACAGTAGTGACATTCAAACTCTCAATTTGATAACACCGTAATCGCTGATGTACGTCAAAGGACTGTGTGTTTAAATCGAAGTAGTTGACAACAGAAGGGGTAAAGAAGTGAGGGCCTGGCAAAAGAAAGAAGACAGGGCCTGTGAAATTAAAAGACGACAGTGTGGTAGCGGGTAGACGAAACGAAGAGGACGGAAGAGGAAAAGTGGAGGAGAGAGATAGATGGAGTAGGGACGGCTGAGAAAGCCGCGAGCCACATGCCACGGGGCGAGTCGTCACCACCAACGACCGAGCGTCGACGCCAGTGGCACGAGCACCCTGAAAACTTGTGCGCTTCGCCCGAAAGAGGACACCGCCGTGCCGGCTAGAGAGGACCAAGGCGGCGACGCGCTTCCGTCCTCATTAGTTCCCGAGGACGTCGCGGACGCCCCCTCGGTCTCACTGCTCTCCTCTGGGTTCGAGCGTCGGCGAAACTTAATCATCACTCCAAACAACAAAGTGTGAGCTTTGCGGCTGCTTTTGCGCCGCGCCGTGAATGGTGGGTGGCTGTTTCCGAGGCCGCCAGACTCTCAGTAGACGCTCCTGGCGCGTTTCGCGGCTGAGGTCGTCGTCCTCCGCAGTTTCACGACGCTGGAAGGCTCGCAGGTACAGGAGAGAGCTTGGCAAGTACGGTCTGAATGATAGGGGGGAAAGCGTGTGAAATGTGTAACTCATAGAGCAAAGTATAGAAATTGCGAATTATCACAAACGAGTTTATATACCAATATAGAATGTTAACCTGATAAGGAAAACCACGTAGAAACTCCTTTTGCGTCATTCCCAAATAATTCTCAAACATAATTGCTGACAGTCAAATGTTCAAGAGAGATTATTCAAATCAATGAGAGATTGAGATTATTCAAATAAATATTGTAGTCTACACAGTAATCTAACATAAATACCTATTTTACTTACATACAACAGTAGAAGTTATTAGATTAATGAATGAACTTAGGTATACACATTCTTGATGCCGATTGAGCGTAGTGCTTAACTGCCAAGAAGTGATTGCCAAATAGCATGCGATTAATTAATGACGAATTCGTCATCGTTTAATGAAGAATTTCACTAAAAAATCAACTAAATGAATCGTCAGGAAATTTTCATTCTGTCTCTAAAGCATACGGAGAACTGATAGTTAATTCACGACAGCAAAAGATATTCGTGCTATTTATTTCCTCCCCAAAATCGTGGAGTGGTTTGCCTGTCATTTCCTCCGGAGGATAACCACTCATTCCGTCCGCCGACTGCAAGAGCGACTGTAGGGCCACAGAACGGAAAGAAGGGTACTTCACCGAGACGTGGAGAGCACTTCGAGTTGGTCAGCGTTGGCTGAAAGACGGCAGCAGCTTCCACCGAAAAGCGTGCAGAATGGAGAGCGACGGTGCTGCGCTCCATCGGCGCTTTCTGGGAGCCCGTAGAGTGAGGTCTCAGCGCTCGAACTAATGATAACCGGGCAAAGAGGTTTGAGCGAGGCACGGAGGGTCGAGCGATCACGGAGAACCGCGCTTCCGGGCGCGGAAGGCCGTCGACCTTTCCCTCTCTCACCGAGAAGGCAGCCCTTTACCACCCTTTCAGGTGCTCTGAATAATTAAAGGAGACGAGAGGTTCCGTGGGCCGCGATAAATATGGCGGAGACACGGGATGGAATTAATCTCCTCCTAATAACGACCGCCCTCCGGACAGCGATGAGAGCAGTCTCTCGGTAGTAAATTCTGAAAATGTTTGCTGTAAATTTTCGATCCTGTGCATAATTTTGCTGTATTTCTCTGGGGAGCAACGAGGGAAGGGCAGCCTTTTCGCCTTGATTCACGCCAACACCACGTCTAAGCGAAGGATTATTCATGAAAGAGCACTTCATTTGCAAACGCGGGATGAAAGAGTTTATAATGATGTTCAGTTCTCTGTATATTATTTCGACACTTCAGAAGCAGCGTCCACGAACTCAATTACACAATTCAGTGTGGTATAATGACATCATTAGAGTTTACAAGCAGAGCCCAGCTCATATTAAAATGCTCTAACGTTTATCCATAATTTTTTTCTTCGTGTAGAAGGAAGTTCTCTTAAAAGTAGAATGCAAACCAGTTGAAGGGTCAATTCGTAGTTTTAATTATCGTATACATTCACGTAGAGTGACAAACCAACTATGAACATGTTTATCGTTTGTACACGTTGATTGTAACATGATAAATATTATTTACTGAACATTCAATCGATCTACTTTGGAGCACGAAGGATAACTACTATTACTGCCAAAGGCCAAAGAAGCAAACGAAAGAAAATTTCACACGAGGGCACAAAGCCGATAATCGCCTAAAGGCCCATTCCGAGTCCCGGCACGTAGCGGCTTCCCCGCGCCATCTGACCCAGACTGGGGAAAGAATCGACTGCAGCCGCCGCTATCGACCCCGGCAGGGGGCGCGCGTGTCGCCTGCATCATTCATTGCGACGTCGCACGTCCATCTCGGCGGAGCCCTGGAGCTCAGAGGGCGGTGATCGGTATCTGGGAGCAGATACAATCCCTCCGCTTGGGCTCAGCGACGGCCTCAAATACACGACGGGTCTAACGCTCGTTTCCATCACGCGCAGTTTTATTTTCAACAATGAAGTTATGTTGTGAAACATAATAAAAATGCGTAAATGAAAATAAAAATTAACTGTCACAGAGTCAAATCAAACTGTGAAACACATTGCTACCGACAAAATAGACTGGATGAAAAACACAATCGCCCCTTCTGATAGTTACCTAAATCCGTAATTTGCAATATCAGGAACAACACAGAAAATAATTAGGAGTTAAAAGCGGACGTGCACCCGTAGTCGTGAAAAAAAAAAGAGGTACCATTCGGCCGATCGGAAAGCGGGACGCCACAAAGGGCAACGGTGCCGGAGCAAATTAGAACTTCCACAAAATGAAAACAGGCTCTAATCGCTTCGCCGCAATATACACGGCCGTTCAGCTGCGCGCAATCCGCAAACAAATCTGACACGGAATATTAATACGCCGCGCTAATCTCTGCCGGCGTAATAATTGCAGGGCGGTCGGCGCAGCACGGCACGGCGTTCCGTGCGTCCGCGGGCACTCGAGATACCTCCGCACTGACTGCGAGATTCGTCCATCAGAAGCAATGAGCTCTAATGAGCTCTGCGGTCACGAAGTGCGAAGTCGATTCCGCTCACGAATGGAACATGGAGTGCAGCTGTAGGAAGGTGCTGAAGTGAAATCATTGAACGCAATAAGATTACTAAAAGGATGTAATTTCACCGCAAGTTTTATCTAGCTTCGTAAAATTTAATCCCGGCAGAATATAAATGATCAGTCTAGGATATGGGGCGCCCCAAATGTACAACACTACTTCGAAGATGACACCAAGTGCTTCAAAGTATCATTAGTTAATTTATATAAATATTAACATTCCTTCAATTATATCGCAAACAATTCTGGGGTGCACCGTTTCCCCCTCACCCCCCTGATGTTCTCCGGTTACCGAATTCCATTGCTAGGCGACTGTTAAGTTTGAAATCAATTTAAATGACATACAGCTATTTCAATGTCGACATATGCTCAGATTTTCTTCCTTTATAAATGATTCCGACTAGCGAAAAAGGATCAAGGATTCCCACGGCGAGGAATCGACCGACTAACACACCTGTGTCTCCCACGATGAAAATAAACTGCGCTCCATCTGCTAGTCCGAAATCAACCAATACCCCACCCCAACCCACGCGCCAACAATACTGGAGTAGGAAAGGGTGTCTCCTGCAATTCTCACGAGAACGTAGCCAGGTGCGCGGGCGGTGGAGCCGATGCCTCAGCGCCTCGGAAGCGGCGGCGGTGTGTGTCTGAGGGAGGAGGTCGGCGGCGGTGAGGGAGGTGGAGGAGGAGGCGGCGGGGGTGGCGGCGGGGGCGGAGGTGAGAGCGGTGGCTGGAGCGGGGTACGGTAGCAGGAAGGTGGCGACGGGGGCGGGGCGTGGACGGGAACGGCGGCAGGGCCAGCAGCGGGGGCGGGGTCAATGATGTGGGCGGCGGCGAGCGGGAGTGGGTGGTGGTGGCGACGGCGGCGGCGGCCACGACAGGCAGTTCCCGAGGGAAGCGGCTGCGCGGCCGGCCGGCGAGGGGAAGTGTGGAGGCGCGGCCGAGCGCCTGGGCCGCAGATGCGGCCGGCGCTCTCCCTCAGCGGAAATGGGACGCCCGGCCCCGCCCCCCGCCCCCCGCCCTCGCCAACCACACTTTCGCCTCGGCCTCTGCCGTCGACGCCTTCTGCTTCGGCCCCGGTAACCATCGACGCGCTTGGAATCACCGTCCCCTGCTTGCGGTCAGCTTCCCATCGAGGGATCCCGACTCCTACTCCATCAGCACCGACGACGCAACCAATATCCGCACGTCCCCCTCTTCCGACGGACGCCTCATTCGCTATCTTCATTATTATCAGCACCCTACTTTGATAGGGGCCGTATCAGCGGCAGAACTTCCATCAGTGTTTGTTCCCATCCCTTGTGCTTGGCATAATTGGAATATCAACCAACGTATGGTCTGCTTCGCACTTCGTTATTACCGCCAGCAGTTCTAATATGCACAGCAAAAGAAACCTGCGCTGTATGTCCTGTTGTAGATAAACTGTGGCAATTTCTATGGTTCAAAAATTCAGCCGTCACGCGATATAGTAATATTCATGTAAGACCCAAAGTGAAGTAACTGGACATTGAACTATCCTCCCTCTTATCTCCACTCTCCTAACGTCTCTCTCCATCATTCCCGGCATCTCCACTTCGCTTCCCTTTGCATCCACACTCCGTCGCAAAGTGGGATGAAATGCCTAAAACGTGGTTAAAATTCATTATCTCCTAATATTTGCCTTTAACTCCACACAAAAATTTCTGTCGGCTTGGGTGACGCGGTCAACACACTGCCTTGCCCTATGTTCAACTTGGAATACAGCTTTCACTTGTAAGTTCTGGCCGTTCGTACGCACGGGATTTCATAGTCCCATCAATAGTGTAGCCAACCGAAGAGTTAAAAATTATCAAATTATCAACAACAAACTTTTTTTTTTCAAATTTTGGCCAGGTTTTAGGCATTTCATCCCAATGTGCGTCGCCCGGCTTCCGCCCAACCGCCGCCGCCAGCCTCCGACTACTTCTGTGCCTTCGCCCTCCGCCGAGCCCTTCGGCAGACCTGCGCCAGGTGGCGGCAGGCTGAGTCCGGAAACCCCCGCCCGCCCGCGCCCCGCCGCGCCCGAACCACCCGCCCGCCCGCGCCCCGCCGCGCCCGACCACCTGCCCGCCCTCGCCCGGCGCGGAGGGGAAGCTGCGGTCGGGAGGATACGGTCCGACCGGAGACGCAGCCTCCTCCGCATGTGGATGGACACAGCTTCCGCTGCACATCGAAAGCAGCCCATTCACAAACACGTTCGGCTCGACGTAGGTGTGACGCACCGGTTGTAAGTACGCTAACTTGTTGCCGGTTGTTAACAACGAAGCTTGTGGTAGCGTCGCATGTTTTACATCCGGCGCGTCGCATGCTCGTCAATCCTGCCTTGCCTGTGAATGGACCGCAGACCAGTCGCGTACCAAATCAATTCAATTCGCTACGCGCCTTCTATTCGCCTGGCTATGATTTGACCAAGGGTGTCCAACCTGCAAGGTGTCAAGGGCCACAACTAGAACCTTTTGTACGCCGCAGGCCTTATTTGGGCGATTCACACCTGACTTCCCCACATTGTTGACCTCGGCACTTTGCCCGGCTGCTCCGAAACGGGGGAGAGGGAATGGAACCCTGCATGATACTACAAAAAAATCCTTAAATATTAGTTTAACACATTTTTCTCATGAAGGGAGTGTACGTGAAGGGGGCGCACAATGTTCTCGCCAGACATGGATGAAAGGGACTCCACTTTTAACTAATAAACCCTTTGCGGGACACTGTGAATGGCACCGCCGCCCGCCAGTTGGACAACCCTGATTTAGACTTTCGCTTCGCCATCTAGCAGCGAAGAAGGTGTCACTAGGGTGAGGCCATTAGTATTTAGCTCACAGGCTTGTTTTAGGCCGGAGGATCTTTTACAAGCAGAACATCTACATCATGGGACGGTCTGCTTTACTTCCCCTCCGAAGGAAGACGCAAGGAGGACGTTTTCACATAACAGAGCGATACACTAACCGTAAACCACCAAAGCCGCCACCAATAAGGAAGGAGTATCAGCAACCGAAAGCTGCGCATTAGTTAAAGTTACTGCTGTTTCATCGTTTAGGATTTCTATTATTAGATTCTTTCTTCACGCTAAGTGATAGTGTCATCTTTTAACACGTATCTGATGTTTACAAAACAATTCGAAACCCTTGTTGTGAGTTATCGTTTCGTGGAAACTCACGCAACCTCTTAAAGCCAGCCCATAAACACGTCGCAACTTTACTTTCAAGTATTCTCACGGGGGGGGGGGGTGGATGTGGAGAAGAGTTACGCATTCCAAACGACGCGTCGTCGCGACATACTGAAATGTTGAATTAGTGCTTCAAAAAATGACAGGGCCATTTGTATGCCTGCGGAAAAAAACGCAAGTTGAGAAAATGTTAAAAGTAGTTATAGTATAAGCTCTAGTGATTGCAATTTATTATACGGTCCGCCGTTGATCACACATTAATGTTTTCCGGATATCGGTGTTGGTATCCGATTGTTGAAGAGTCCAACACAGCATGCAGAGCTTACAAACTTGACTCGCTTCGATTGTAAATCTACTGTTTCACAGTGGAACCAATATGACGGCAATCTGTAGGAGTACTTTAACAAAAGAAAGTTTCGTGGAAACCAGATGCGTTATTTTGGCAAAATTACGGTAATTTTTGTTTCGCAACTAACCGTAATTTAACTGCTACAAAACGAAACGAACGTACTTTGAAAATTTGTATGCCGACTTTGAGTTTTACTTTCACATTTTTGTTGATTAACCGTGAGTTTACAATATCTCAAACCATGGGAACATTCGTGGTATTCGTACCACCAGCACTAAATAGTTTTATAAATCTCTAAACGCTCTGTCAAAAACATGTGTCAAAACCGCTATACCACGTCAGAAGAACGAAAAAATAAAGTCCGAAAAAAAGGTCGTGTATGTAACAAAGGCTTTGTGTTTTAGTTGCGTCTGAAAAATACACCACCATCAACGAGAAGCAACGCCAAACCTGGTAGAGCGTTATTAATAATTCAACTCCCATCTCAATTTTTCATTCTCTCATTCTCTCTCTGCTCTCCCTTTGCCTGTCTCTCTCTTTCTGCCTTCTCTCTCTCTCTCTCTCTCTCTCTCTCTCTCTCTCTCTCTCTCTCTCTCTCTCGATCCCTGTGTGTGTCTCTATTTGCCTCCCCAGAGACTAAACTGATATTTTCCAATATTCACAAACAGAACGATACTTTCCCAGCGTCGAGCACAATCGATGCTCCGCAGTTCATATCTGCTGCCGGCGCTGTGAGCTGGAGCGCGCTGCCCTATTCGCCCTCAGGTGCACCGCAGCGAGTGGGCGCCCACGCGCGCTATCCCCGTGTGACTGCGCGCGACGACCGGCTGCTGCCGTTGTGGCCACGCCGGCGGTCAGCGGTCCGCTGCCGCGGGTGACCGCGTGCTGTAATGGACAATAAATTCCTGAGGCCGCAATCTCGTAACCGTTACTCGCTTCCTAATGTTTCGGAATCACCGCAACGCCTGTCGCATCGTCTTTCTTTTGTTCGGCTTTTTCTGACGAACTGCAATTGTCTGTCGGGTGACCGCTGAACAACACGAAATTAGATTCATCAAATGTTTCAATATGTTCGAACAGATGAAGTTCAAATGTTTCTGTTTGACTGTCGGTTGAAGTTCTTTCAATAAAATCAAATGAAATAATACAAAAAATGGAATAGCAAACCGAGAAAGCAATAGTGCTGCGCTCCTCTCTCAGAAATATAATTAATTTTTCGCACACATCAAAGGGCTAGTTATTGCCTTTTATTTCATGATTCAAATTAAAAGAAACCTCAAACATTAAATGTATGTCACTCACGTATTTCAATTGCCCAATAAATGAAGACTAGATATTATTAGTCTTTTATTCAAATGTGAAAATACAATTTTAGTATCAGGTTGACTATAGAATTTATTCCAGGACGTTTTTCTGCTTATATCTGAACTCCTTTGCGAAGTAATATCATGGAACCCATTTCTTTCCTTCTTTTTCCTTCGCTCTACATGCTGACAGGGGCTGTACCGCCCGCGTCCTCGCTCTGCATGAGGCTAACTAACATGCTTCCCATTCGGTAGCCTCCCCCGGAGGCGCAATATCGCGACGCACCTGCGACAAATTTACAGTCTGAGAGCGGCGTCGAGAGCCCTCTTCCAAGTTTACGCTTAAAAAGTTCTCTGCCATCTGAGGGGATCCACCAACCCACAACGCTGCCCACCCTGACAATGGCCGCTCTCCAAGAGGCGAGAGAGCTTCTTTGTAACAGCAGGTTCACTAAAACAATTTTCCATATTTAGGCAGTATTTGTGCTTTGCTGCTTATTCTCGAGAACATCACTGTTCGAAAATAAAATATTTTAAAACAAATACCTAAAAATGCTTTTTGATATTTGTCCTGCTCATACAAATGTTCGCAAAAATAGCACAATAAATATTAGAAATTCAGAAAGGTATTCCCAACTCAGCGTATACAATGATCGCTAAATATTTCTTAATTTTTGAAACCGGTAATCACAAAGAAGTTTAATTCGTATTAAACTATCTAAAAAATAATATGTTTTCTTACAAGAGGGTTTTCTTAATAGCTAATTCAGGTCGATTATTAGGATCGAGAGAACTTTGGAGGACTCCTCCACAGTAAATCCAAGGTTCGGTCAGACGACGTTCAGAATTGCTATGAGAGAGTACTTATGATTCGGTGGTTTCTAAAGGTCAGCGTGTTTATGAAAGTTGTATAAGAAAATGTGCGCAGATAAATTTCTTTCCCCACACATCATACAAAGTTTTTACTGTTTTTTGACAACTAAAATAAATAAATAAATAAAAAAGCACTCATTCTGAAAAGTAGCAATACACTTGTTTATTTCCTCCGAGTTATTCAGAACTTTAGGAAAGGAATCCTTTCATTTTGTGAAAACTTTTAATTTTAGAGAAAAGGAAATTCCGCAGTTTTAAGTGTTATTCCAGTACTTTTTTATAAAAAAATATAGAAAACTGAATATTTTACATACAAGAATCACAAATTCAAATTTCTTCAAGACTGCATTTATTTGCGCTACAACGAATGAAAAAACATTTTCGAAGTTAATTGCTCGTAATCTTACTAACTACTGTGATTCTAGTTCTCATGATAATCCATTGTATCTGCTCTAAACCAGTCACTGTGTGTCAAAAAACCTACTCTAGAAGTGAACTCTGAATTTAGACAGGAAGTTGAGTTCTAGAGAATTTCGATCAGCAAGACTAATAGACAACAGCAAACACGATTACAAAGAACTACAATAGTGGACGTAAAAATGCATTCTTGTGCGCGCAGTCTGATGGCAAAAAAAGTTAACACGTAGCGCAGGTCAGCTCAATTTTGACTCATCACCAAGATGCACGCGAACAGCTCATAAGCTCTTGTTTTTGCTTAACGCTTCGGCGAAAATCCTCGCGACATCTTAATACCCAATCTTATAACCATGCAGCACGCGCACACGACATGAACTTGGATTCGTTCTCTTCGCTAAAAACGAATCTTGGCGATGTCTCCTTGGTCCTCAATGGACTTTTCGCCCAAAATGTTTAAACAATAGGAACTTTTATTACCGACTATTTATTACCGTTTAAAAACAATAACTCCAGGAATGAAGGAAATTGGTTTCCACGAGAAAAAAATGTCTTGAAAATTAACTTACCTGGTTATGATCTTTCATAGAGAACCATGAATACAGACAGAGTGTTAATAGATTATTTTAACCCACTGACAATATGAATAATAGTAACGGCTGTTGATCACTAGAATACGACCGTTCATTGCACGTTATTAACTCACTTTTTCATAGATTCTTTTTCAACCCCAATTGTCGTTCATTTCCTGTTTCAAAGTCAAAGGTTAAGGGCAACTTTTAATTTTCAATTGTCCTCTGGGGAAAAGAAAATCAGAACAATGAAAAGTCGGGATAGGGTATTTAGAAAAGAACACTTTTCTAATTCACAATCATATAGCCTGAAACATTATAGACATTAAGGAGACTTCGCTAGGAAGAAATGAGCAACCCCCTGAGACACAAAACATTAATTTTGCTAATTCGGGATGTTGTAAGGTTAATGCTGAATACCAGGCAAATCAAATCATTCTCATCGTCATTACCATTCTCGCCCTCTTTTGCAGGCCTCAGATTTTTTTAACCATTTAACAGTTGCAGATCAGAATTCAGTTCAGAATTAATTACACTTTTGCAAGGATGAATTATACACAAGGGAACGAAGAAGGTCTCTCTTGAAACTCCTGCTAATATGTATCCCCAAACATAAATAAATCCCCCAAAATGAATTAAATATTTTTGATTAAAATTTGTTAGCTTTTAATGCGTGAGATATACTAAATACTAAAAGTTTAAATTGCAGTGGTTATAGTTTATTTCAATATTTGTTATCATTTTATAAGTTTAATATTTTAATAGTATTAGAATGGCCGATAATATGGTTGTGTTCAGTGTTCAGAGCCTCTTACGATTTTAATCCTACTCTGCACATTTGGCAGCGTCGCAAAGTCATATCTTCCGCGTTGGGCCCGGGAGGGACTTCCAAGCAGGGGTTATTTACCCCTCACCATGCTGGGAGCCTCACCCATCGTTCACGTCGCAAATGTCCGACTCAAAAGGCCCTCTTTTTCTCGACTCCTCGAGAGTAATTTGGCTCTAAGTCATTTAACATCCACTCCAGCGCGCTGGCCCACTTGAGTCACGCGTTCATGATGAATGTACAAAGTGCAGTACGAAAGCCAACGCGGGAGAACTGACCTTTCTGGCAAGGGCTACTTACCATATACCAGATACACATCACAGATTAAGGCCCTAATTACAATGCGCCTACAAGAGCGGCGCGAAATACAACTGACAATTATAAATAGCATGCCGCATTTAAAGTAGCTTGTGGAACACGGACAATCATATTTCTCCGAGCGTAGAACTGGAGTTTGTAAATAACAAAGCATCAAACTTTTGAAACTACGTATCAATAATTTCCTCTGATAAACGAAAACGCCACGAAAAGTTTAATGGACGTTGTGAACCAAACCGGAAATCCGAACTCCCAACCAATCCCCAATTTCGTACTTTGATGGAGTGAAAAAAGTGTAGAAATTTTGGGAAGCCTTGACTCGGAGACTATAAAACTAAATTATCAATTCACGTCTTGGAAATTGGGAAAGAAAAATGAAAGTTCAAGAGAAGTCACATTTGAAGCACACCTAATTAGACAATCGCACTACCCTTTATCCATTTTATAATTAATACGTATTTTATTCACTGTACTTCATTTGAACACTTTGCATTATTAATTTGTATGAACATAATTTAAGTTAATATTTTATTTGAATTCCTTTTGTTTGAAAACACCACTCTCTTCTGTCGAGAGAATTTTCTTAATAGGTCACGGAAACAAGACGCCGTCCCTCCTCCTTTCTATAATTTAGACAATAGAAAAATTAATTTATTCTATTAACGGCTTCGGTTACCTACCTACGCTTCGGCACTAACCAGAGTCGGAGAGATCAAACCGCCAGAGGAAACCCTCGCCACGAACAGGCAGCACGCCGCCGGGTCACCGCAAACCTCGCCGTCGTCGAAACTAATTTCCCGACAAGTTAGATTGGCTGCCGTCGTAGGTGTGAGGAGCGCAGGTAAATTCGAATTCTCGAAGTGGGCGTGCCCCAAGGATCGGAGGTGCAAACACGAGGACGAGCATTATCGCAGATTAATCAAGTTGACAAGCACCACTCTCCCTCCGCCCCCGTCGCTAGGGACCGCGACGCGGGCGCCGGCCTGTCAATAGAGGAGACCTGCACATTAGTAGAGGATTAGCACGCAACAGTGCCGAGCTTTACCCCCCCTGTCGGGTTTGTCTAAAGCGCTTGATGTTCGTATTACGCTTGTGGTAGCGCCCTTGTAGAGCCGGTCGCCTCTTTCCCCGAGGTTCTTTCAGCGGCTTCGCTAAATACGGAGTTGCGAAGGGGTTCCGCCCGTGTAGTATACGTTCTGTCACTATGGTTGAATTGATGGTGTTGAAGAAACAGTAACACTCCCTTGTAGCAGGCGGGCACTTGCAAATTATAAGCCACTTATCGATTCAAATTACCGTCTAGACTAGAGCAAAGAAAAAAATAACGAATAAAAACGTGAAAAGGGGAATGTGCGGCACACGTTGCGGCACACGTTCATGTTGGGCGCGTGCGTATGTATGCGATAGAGATATACGTCCCGCGAGAAGCAGCTGCTCTAAGGCGAGCGGTAGGTCGTACGTCTACGAGTGTTCTTTTTTTTCTTCTTTTTTTTTCCTTCAGCGATATGTCTGCCAAGATCAGTTCCTTGCGCAGCCATCTGTTGGCGAAATAGAAACGTACGTTGAAGTGTTACTTCGCCTAAACGACAGCAAACGCAATTTATTGCGGGGGACCAGTCGAGTTTTTTGTCGCGAGGAGGGGAGAGAGCGAGTGTTTTTGTGCAATGGGGACGTTCTGCCGAACAGGGAGCAAGAGGGAACGCGTGTTAATTGAGACACGAATTACGACTTCATCAGCTTCCGGAGACTGCAGATATCAACGACCCTCCTCCGTGGCCATGGCTGTTTCACTGATCAATCATCGAAATTACATTCCAGTGATCAGGCGATAATCACGTAAATTGACATAGAACATTATGCATAATTAACGAGAGTAATTGAACTGAATGAAAAGTGAACGAATTAGTTACGAGTAATTTGTTTCATTATTAACTGCGCTAGGCTTAAGCCTTATCAGTACATTCCATGCAAATCCTAGGTAACGCCCCAGCGTTTGATGTGTTATTTACACCCAGAATTACATGGCCGATACACAATTACCTGCGTGTCACAAACAATTAGAATTAAACAAATATTACCAAATGTTTTAATTATTAAAACGCAATTCTCAAACACTGGCAAATACGAAACCCATAAAAACCTTGTTTTTTTTACTTCCTTTGAGCTATTTTGTAAATAAATAAATCTAAAGTTATTCCTTGTAGCTATGCCCCAATCATCACGGCCGGCCAATGAAATAATAACGGGTTGGCGATAAAGCAATGGAGAACTAGAGACAAGGTAAACGGAAAGAAGAAACAGAAGAAATTTGTCGCAAACGCATTTACTGCCGCAGCGAGAGAGCGAGATTTTAACAGAATGAAACGACAGGAATTGAACAACATTGGGAAAAGAGTGACTGCTAGGCAACGGATCGTCTTCGCGGAGTTCGAGAAGGTAGAATATCCGAGAAGCCTGTCTCCACCCGCCATCACTAGTGCTCGATGCCCAAACACAGTAAGTGAAAAAAAAACAAACATTTATTTTGAGAAAAGAAAGTTACAGTATTTTTCTTTGGTCTTACTTATGTCGATACTTCGTTTTAAGCTAGAGAAATCATTGAACATATTAAAGATATTCACAAACAAGGCATGTTTCAAGTTGTGCCTTAATGCCCAGACCATTTGCACTTGTGTGCACAACACATTTTTGAAACGAACGTTGGTTACTGTGTTTTGGTATGGAGCAGCCGAGCTGTTTCGCAAAGGCGCAAACGCGAGCCGCGAATGCGTCGCCAGCCACAAAAGATCGCTTCGCTTCGATAACGTAAGCCTCTGCCGAATAAGTCGCGGAATGTGGTTTAATTGAAGGCGCCGCCACCGTCACAGCCTGGCATTCTGGGGCCAGAGTCTCTGCGCGTGGGGCTGGAATTGAGACGTGAGTTCGTCGGGTGTTTCTTGTTTTGACGCCGATGTTACTGATGTCTTGTGTGACGGACAAGTGGCGCAAACCCGGAGCTGACTCGACGGTAACGAATAATTAAGGTGGAACAAGCCAACGAATAATTGAGATGGATTGATGGTGGAAGTGGCCAAATGTAGGGCAGATGGGGATTCAAATATTGGTGAAACTCTGCTTAAGTCATGGGATCAAAAAAATTACAACTCCATTCTGTTGGGTGATTATGCTTAAGATCTTGTTTATTAGGCATACTGTATTTTCTATTTTTTATTTCAAGAACAGACAACGTATGATCTGAAGGGAGAGGTAATTGGGAAAGTGTATGATTTTGCTTTTTGGAGTTACAGAGCGAAGTTATTTCCAAGACCCTCTCCCAGCGCATCAACGAAGAGATTTTCCTTTAAAATGTGAAAATACATCTCGTCTTCAGTGAAAATACATCACACCATGCGACCCACTCGGCATTCAGGTGTTCATACATTCCCCGACTACCACGGAACTGCCGCCATGTTTCACTGTAAGTACAAGATGTCAAGGATCCAGATCTGCATTAAGATCGCGCCGAACCATGGGTTTCCCGTCGGAGCCCAAAACGTTAGTTTTTTTTCTGAAAATATGACTAATGCCAGAATTCCGACCCTTTGTTCGGTATTGTTTTGCAAAATTTCATCACTTTATGCGTTTTGCTTGACTTCCCGTACCTTGGAACATTTTTCAAACGAAACTATAAATTACTGATAACACTGCTGAACGAAGTATATTTAGAGTTGTCCATTCTTACCTCTCCCGACATGCTGGCAACATTTTACTGAGGACTAACTTTGCTTTGCTACTCATCGGTGCTACATCGAGTTTCATAGATCACAGAAGATTGAAAAATCCATTATTAGCTACTTCGTTACTATATATATATATATATATATATATATATATATATAACGTTTGTCTTTTTGGTTTTTCTTTTATATACTGTACATGAAATGTAACATTCATTACCATTTTACGCTTAACACTCTTAACACTTTTATTACATTCCGTTTTTCAAACTATGAGACATTTAACTTCTAACATTGCGACAGTACGATCTTTTTTGCCCAAACTGTAAGCAAGAGGATGATTTTATTGCAATATTCAACTTATACATTGCCAATAATTCATTGGATATGCTAATTCTATCTCCGAGTCTGTTTGAAAGCACTGACATTTCCATAAAAGTGTGAGACAAATAAAATAAAGTTTTTTTAATTAAAAAACTTTCATATTCAATTTCATAAAGGTGAACAAGGGAACTGGAAAAAGTATAAGTTACAGACCATTGTCCTCCACGGCAATCTCCACCTCCAAGTCGTCTTTTTGTCACTTTGTACTTTTCCTCCGCAAGGTAACAGGAGGGAAGCGTTGCAGGCGACGTCCGCAGATTGCGATCGCATGGAAATGCAGCGAACGGCGCCGAGCGAAGCGTCGTGATCTAGGACGCGACGCCGGCCGTCGCCAGCGACGCTATCTTAATGCGAAGCAATATGGGCGGCGCGGCGCGGGGACATAAACGTCAGTGACCGAGCGCGAGCCGGCGGGGTGGAGAGAGCTACGGGCGGCGCCGTCAGCGCCCCTGCCGGCGGAAGGCGGAGGCTGGGGCGGGAGACGGGAGGCGGGGGCGATGGACGGCGGCGGCTGCCGTCAGCGCCGCCATGCATCAAGGGCCCGTCGTCCGGGCGGGGGCGGGCGGCGGGGGGCTGGGTTCGACTCGCGCCGAAGCCCTCTCGGGCATTGCCGCTCAAGCTGGGACTGCTAACGCCGAGTGGCAGAGCTGCTGCAGCGGACGCCGTGGAACTAACAGCCTGAAGGCCCTCCGAAGGGGAGCGTTGCGCTCTACCCGCTTTTCTAAACAGCTATCATCAATCCTGATCCAGAAGAAATATCAAGCAACAAGCAGTCGTCATTTTCCGTTTTATAATAAATACCACTTCTCTACCCTATTGCTTCTATTATGTAAGACAAATTAGCTAATTCAATTACCGAAGGAGAGATACCTTACGTCGCCATGGCCAGTTGGAAGTAAGGGAAAAATTAATTTTTTTTTGTACATAAAAAAAAGGAACGACAAAAAACAGGATATAATCAGGATATTTTGAAATGGTGTTAAGATCTATTAACGGGAATTCGACGGTTGGTAGAGATTACTGGTCAGACGAAAACAATACACTCGTAGGTAGGCATGTTACCCTGTTGTGCTGCGAGGATGAACTGCGTCTTATCCCAGGAAGCAAACCTAGATATCATATTCAAACGGAATGCATAAAAGCAGATTCAGAGGCAACAAATCGGCGAGAGAATCAAAATTCTATAGGGTAATGTAGTTATTTTCGAGAAATCTAACGAACCCCGGAGGCTCACCGCTGAAAGGAAAACAAGTTACTTGTTTTCCAAATCACGCAAAACACAGGACATGAAGAATCTGAGCATATGAAATTACATTTAAATATAAGGATATCAGTGATGGAATGAAGGCAGTTTTCGAGAAACAACTACTCGAACTCTCAAAATTTCAAGCTGTGAAAAGCGGCGCAGAGATAATACCGCGTGGAAATAGAAAGGAAATACTGAAAAGATAGAGAAAGAAATGGAGAGAAAGTGGGAGGCAGAGGAAGAGGAGGAGAGGGTACGAGAGAGGCACGAGCACCGCGAGCTGAAGCGCTGTCGAGCGCCTCAGCGCAACACTGTCGCCGCCGCCCCCCCATCCCTCCGCTCTGAGTCTCATGGAAATCCTCTGAGATCCCACCCACGCCGCAGTCGGCGCTTTGTGGAGGAGGCTGGGAATTTCCCTTGAGACCCCGGCGCGCCTATCGCAGCGGGGCGGACGCGGAAAAAGTACCTGGACGCCCTTCATCTTCCTCCTTCCGAAGTCGTCACGATTTCAGCGCACTCCCTGTGATTATCGAAGTCTTAACAAAACAAATCCCAATAATCTGTCCTTTTAGTATAACTTTGTAAAGAACCAACTCTTTTATAGTGGAGTACTTATAAATGAAGGCAATATGCAAGAGGTCTATTGTAAAACAAATATTATATTCATACTAACCATTTTATTATATTACATTCTCAATTTCACATTCACTGGCACCTAAAGCAGCATATGTATCAATAGTATTTACTGTTGAACGCGTGTTCAATGGAAGCTTTATATGACAACTCAGCACATCATCGTTGAAAGATCAAATAATGTTTCAAACGAACATGCATTGCCAGCGAGTTAAAGAAATAGGCGAGTCTTCAAGACCGATATAATTTGCAAAAGAATGATGGAACGAATGAAGCCAGTACGGTAGATAGAACGGTACTCGGTAATTCACTCAATATTACTGACCGCAATGCTAGGACGGGGAATTCTCTCGAATGCGTACGATCGCCGCAGGGAGAAAAGCTGTACCATTATACAAATGAACAAACGCAGTATCTGCCGCAATATGAGTGCTGAGAGGCTCAAAATGCATTTCAATGCCGCTGTTATTCCATTAGCGGTGACAGCAGTAAATACTGAAGCACTCATTTACCATCGGGAAATTGTTGATAGCGCGTTTATAGATAGGAAACTCAAAATAAATATTTCCTTTTATTTACACATGACGGAATAGCCACTGCAGATGGACACAATCAATTGCTTAGAGCGAATCGATACAGGACAAATGAATTAATTGCATTTGCGTTACTGAATTTCACAATAATTTTCGACTCTCATCACAGATCTACGAGTAGATTAGTTCAACAACGCTGAGTAAATACAAAAGGAAATAATGAGTAGATGCGAGCAGAACGTGATGACTAAGAGGTTTAAAATAATACGCATGCCATAATACGAAATAAAATGAGAGTGTAAGCTTTGGATTTAGAGAATAATATTACAAAATCAATTAAGCTTCAGAATATCTAATTAGTTGGGACAGGATTTCATTGCAAATGTATATATTTCTCCTGCGGTCAAAAAGTATGCTTACTTGGCATTTGTGCGAAACACCCTACTTTCAATTATTTACACAAGATTTTATGACTTTTATCTTGTATATTTTTCTGTTTTCTTAATAAGCATCATATTTCTGCAAATTGTTAATTATTCTGCTTGTTTTGCTTGAAAAGCTATCGTAACTCATATTTTCTACTATATTTTAATTTGTAATTTTGTAATTTGCATTTTTGCATACATAGTTCATTGTAGCTAATATCAATTTCCTGCATCTGAATTATGCATGATTTTTAACAGGAAAGTCGTTTCGAGTATTACGTGCTGTAGGTTCCTTCTTGAAATTGTAACGCTGATACGTGACTTGAACTTCCGCAAATCACAGACGGGTTACCCCTACAAATGTTAGCGAAACAGGATGAGTAAAAGACAAGCATCCTTAGTATAAAAGTGGCAGCTGCGGGGTTCACGGATGTGTGTTCAAATGTGGTTTTATTGCTAATAGTTCAGTAAATTAAGGGGTAGACATTCCATAGTGAAAACTAATATTTCCCTTTGAAATTTTATTGAGCCATGTACTAAGAGAAAATAATTAGATTTTATTGTGCCTACATACAATGAGCAGGAGTATTAAACGGATCGATATTGTTAAGGCACATTTTAGTGCATATTTTTTCCCTGTTTACTGCCTAAATGCATATATCTTTCATAGATTATTAGTGCATACAAATTCGTTCCCTACTAATCAGATGTAAATAAGTTTCATATACACGCAAATCGATCAAAATCAATCTGAAGTACTCTGATGGCTCTGCAAATTTAAGAGCATACGTTGGCTTCTAACATCGAACACCATTGCACGACGCACGGCTCCTCTCATAGTGCAACTGAAGTAGCGCGAACGGGTTTCATATTTACCCACAGCATAAAACCGAAAAACACTCTTGAACATATCCACGGAGTTCGAAAAATATTCTTTTACTCGAATCGAGAGATATCCAGAAAATGAGATGCACGACATTGCATCCCTCCCAAGTAAACCAACCCCAGCGACAAATCCAATCCAGTCCTATTCAATCAGTTCGATTATGTGACCCAAAGAACTAATTAAAAATCTATTGCGTCACGTGAGCCGATATCGGAGCAATCGAATTCCCAGCGCTGGCCCGTGTGCGCAGTGGAACTGCGGGGCGATGCGTGAGTAATCCGAGAATAGACTCGCCACTGCGCGGAAACTCTAATTGGCGCGCTACCGCCGCCCTCCCCCTCCCATTCCCAACCTCCCCAGCGCTGGCGGAGCTGGCGGGCGGCTCTGAATAATTTGCGCGTCAGCGAGCGGTGCCAGCCAATCGACCTGGAGTGCTAGCCACCCGCGCCGACGCCCGCGCCGCCGCCCGCGCCGCCGCCCGCGGAGCGGAGGACGAAGTTTTTTGCACGCACTCGCGCCCACCGGAGGATTAGGGCTGCGAAAAAAAAAGGGGTAGAAATCTCAACCCATCCGAACGTCGGAAAGGGTATCAACCGCACACATTAGGAATGTAGTTTTGAAATCGGAGGTTAATTTCTCATCATATCAGGTTTCAATCGCTACATTAATCTTATTTCTTCCTTTTTCAGATAATTACAACAGTTATACTCTTAAGAATAGTTTACTAGCCTATCCATGCATATTCCACTAATGGTACATACATATTTCCCTGAAGAACAATAGAATGCAGATTGGAATTTTTTGGGGGGTGTAGCTCCACAAAATTCCATTAATTCAACATTGTTAATCCTTGAAATAACTTGTAAAATATTTAATACACAATTATAAGCTCCACAAAATTCCATTAATTCAACATTGTTAATCCTTGAAATAACTTGTAAAATATTTAATACACAATTATAGACTACCATACTTAACTGAAAATTTACTTTTCAGGAAGAGATATTATTTTTCTGAATATTGTTTAATATTATTTAATTTATAATATTTCCTTTAACAAAAAATCAGTAATCATATAAAACATATTTGAAGCTGTCCCTACTTACTCGTTAATTGCCATATAACGTGGAGTGGTGTTTGGCAGTTTAATTAAGCTGTCTATGAAGCATTACATGAAGCCACATTGAAGTATCATGGATGATCATAACCTTACACCGCAAGCGAACTCAATGGTAGTAATTGCGTCGTCCTTACGACTAGGTTAAGTACGCGAACAGCATCATATCTTCATTACGGGAGCTTTATTACTCATATGCCCCTCTGATCTCGGGGCGCACGATGTAATAATCCTTTATGCGCAAAGAAGAAAGCATAAGGTTCCTCGAGAGCGGCAGTTGGTGAACGGGTACTTCGAGAAGATGAACTAAACGCAACTCGAAATGATCGACTTTTTTTTCCTATTTAGAGCCCAGGTCAACACATGGCGACCATGGCAGGGATCCTGATGGGCGCACCTGCCCTTAAACGTAATAACGTAATGAACCCATAAACCACACTAATTCATCTTTAGTACGTAAAATTAAAAATGGGAACTTTTCTTTGCTACATACGGATCAACGTACGTGTTGAATTTTCAGAAGAAAATGAGAAGTAATTCATCAAACATTTTCTCTTTACTTTAAAATTTCCTTTCACACGTAGACCTGCAAGAAGACGACAAAAATAGATACTATCAATGTTTTTATGAAATTATTTTATGTCGATCGCTGCGGAAAGTGTTTTCCCACGTTTGGCACCGACGTACGGCCGACTTGTAGCAGTCTCGGCCAAGTCAAGAAAAAACAAAGTAAAACGAAAGAAAAGATGACGGCGGCGTTGAGGAGGAAATTGAAAAATCGTCGTTCCTTGGAACGACCCCACAGAGTAGACATTTTCCGGCGGGAAAATTGATTCACGCCCACGTCCATTCGCGCAAACAACGGAAACTCCATTTTGGCGAAACCGAATTGATTAGCGATATCCTCTTTTTTAAGGGTTCGACCATAAATATGATGGCGGGCACGCTGGAGAGCGAGTGGCGGTAGGCGATAAAGACTAAAAGAATTAAAAAGCGAAAATATTGACCAGTTAATAATTCTCGGTGAGCAGAGACGGCGGGTGCGGAGGAATGGGTCAAGAGGGTCAGTGGTCGAAATGACTCGCCACTCGCCACTCTCCCCTCTCGCGGAGCGCTGCGTTAACGGCGGACACGCCCGCGTTAGAACGGCGCTCGCGGTAATTATTACGGCCGCCGCCGGCCGCAGGGAGCGCACTGGTGTGGAGTGGGCGCGGCGATCGCAGCGCCACGGTTTAGCGGCGGCGGTATAACGCGGTTGAGGGCGCGCAGTCGATGCTCTCGGATGAAGGGTGATAAATAGTGCGGTGTGGAAAGGACGGGTGCGAGAGGGGAAGGGGCAGAGCGCGGAGAGGGAAGAGGTGCAGGGGTTCGTGCTGGCTGGGGTGTGAAATGTGAGGTGTGCGCGAGCGAACCCTACCTGTCGGAGGGAAGGAGAGGGAGAGAAGACCGAGAGGGGTGGAAGAGGAGTGGAAAGAAGTTGGAAGGGTAGCGAGAAAACGCACAAGTGCTCCCGTTTAAAATAGATGAAGGATGGGACTTTCTTACTCTGCGCACTGAATTCCACGCGTTCTCGGTATTCTTAAGCTGTCAGTTTTTCCAGTCCAGCAACATTTGTCAGCCCAGATTTAAAGGAGAAAGGAAGTGGCTGTAGATTACAGGTTTATTACCAGATTTGGTATTTTCTGCAAATTGTAATAAAATTACATCATTTTTTTATTGAAAAAAGTTTGTAAGCTGACGATAAAATATGCAAATTCTGGCAGTTCCAAAGAAATATTGTAATTGCAAGTTTAATCGGACTTCTTGCATCAGTGAACCATGAAATCACTTCAAAATTATAGTGAAGTGGATGGCAGCAAGACGACTAAAAGACATCTGCGACTTCTATTGTACGGCTCCTTATTTATTTTAGATGATAAATTACTAAATTACGCTTAGTCATAACTTATGTTTTACATACGAGCTTCACTTACAACTGCATCAACAAAATTAAGTATATATACTATACATAATTCACATAATTTCACTTTATGATCCAATAGTACCAACAGTGAACTTAGCATCAACAATCATAAAAGCAATAAGGAGGAGAGTTTTTCGTTAAACAATATAATTCCTCCCTAGGCCATTGACCGTCCATGAACCCCGTCCCCTGTCAGTTTTCCTCTGGCAGGGTTGTGGGAGCGAGCGGGGGGGGGGGGGCTAGAGAAAAGGCAGGAAACTTGCCAGAGCGGCGAAAAGCACTGAGCGGGGAACGACGGGGCGTACCACGAGGAGCGCTCGCTCGCAATGGATACGGCGAGTGGGTGGGACAGGGGGAGGTGGCGCGCGGCGGAGGGGAACGATTGAAAAGCGGGCTTGCGGGCAAGTTCAAAGCCGCGCGAGCCGCACATCAACGCCCCCTAGAGCCCGGCGGTCCGCCGCTCCCGGCCCCCTGTGTCCGCAGCGGTCTCTCCACCGCCCACCCCTCCCCGCCGCGCGATTGGCCTTGCGCATGGTAAACGCGCATTGTTGCCTCCCACGCGCCGCGGACGTTCCACCGAAGCGTGGACGCAAGCGGTCTTCATTACGTGAAACAATTACGCCAAGTATTTATGCAAGCGGCCTCTTAATTTGCTTTGGAAATACCGTGGGTCGGGCAGGTGAAAAAAAAAAACTGTTGCTTGGTTTCCAGGAACGTGTTCCGATGGGTTGACGTCACTGCTTGAAACGTTTTTCACCTGGATCAGTTAATTGCTTTCGAAGAAACTTCCACTGATTGAATTTATATGCAAAAATAGTTCAGAAATGTTATCTTTGCGAAAAAGCACTCACGTTAAGAAACACCAACACACATAATAAAATGCAAAGAAAAATAATGAGAGAAGCAGTTTATATCCTTTTACAACGGTTCTAACCTTTCCGTGTACACTAATCACAAAATATTGGGTTCATATGAGGAAAGATTTTCAAAATATGAAATGACAATATTCCAATTCCTCGATACGCTACCTGGTGGGGCGTCGCGAAGAGAAAACGCAGGAACCGCGTAACTTCCCTGACGACACGTAACCGACGCGGCGTCGCTGCTTGTGGAAGCTGCCAGTGAAAACCAGCGGCGCCGGCAGCACTCGCCAAACAGGGCGACGCCTGGCCCATTTCCCACTCACAACCGGCTCAAGTCACTCGCCATTAAAAACGCTCATTTGTTATACCGGAGTAGTTTTCTTTGAAAGGCAGCATGTGTCCGGATGTGCGAACGAACGATTCACGAGCTATTGTGAGAATTCATATTTTTCCTTTTTAGATTTCTTTATCTTTCCATATTTTCACCTCTGAACATCTACGGAATATATTGACGTATGTTGATAAATTTTTATTTTATTCTGGTCCGTCAGAGCAAGTTCTAATCCACGTCGGTATACAACTGAGTCTTTGTTACTTTCGATTCATCTCATTAAACTTGTTTGATCATCATTCTTGTCAACAGGCTTCTCATTTCAAAACTCGTTCTCACTCCTCCGAAAAAAAGAAATAAAAATATTTTAACACAATGTAGTTGCGTAGTAAAGAGAAATAACGGAAGAAATAATTGATATAAAATACCAAAAGTCACTCAACAACGTTTGAGTGAAGCACGTTGTTAACTTTACTGAAAACTTAATTTTTCAACAAATAGCGCTGTATTTCAAATCGTGGACGTTTTACTTCAAAAGAGTTAAGCTTTCCAATGCAAGAAATTCTATTAATGGATAAGCACATCATGACTTTATCTAATAAAAATCTTAAAATTTTATAAAAGATAAATTTTTTTTCTCATACAAAATTAAAAAAAAAGAAGAGCCTATTTTTTGGGTCAAAATTATGTATTTCTAGAGTTCTTTTTGCAGATTTTGAAGACTTTTTTTAAAATGTATTAATATTAAACGATATAAAATACCACTATCGCTTACATGTAGAAGTACTATCGCTTCAAATAGCTTGTAATTCGATATAATTAGAACTAAATGGTCAAATTGGATTTCCAAGGGAGGGGGGGGGCAACACCGCAACAGAATTTCCTTTGCATTCTCACAAACTACATAACAAGTATTGATATATTCTCATATACTATACATGTCAAGACACTAAAAAATGGCTAGCGCCTATAATTTCTGTACTTCTCACCCTTTGTTCGGCTGCACATCAACCCCATCACTCAAACGTGACTTTGTCAGGGCCATCTGCTTTTTCCCAACTTGTCTCTCAGCGCGAGGCGGGCGGCGGGAGGCGGGCGCGGCGGCAGGGTGCGGGGGTTACTTTGACCCAATTAACGTGGCGGCCCCCGTCACCCGATCCGCGTGCTAATTGGCTCGCAAGGAGCACTGGCGCCGCCGGAGTTGAGCTGCGCGGCGTCCCGGAACGCAGGGAGGTCGCGGAGTGCAAGCTCTGGAAGGGCGCCCCCAAACGCTGTCAAGTGACAGGGCAGAGGCAGGAAGGAAAACGTAGATGGCACGGAAGGCACTAGCATCTACGAGATCGACCCGGCTGTAGAGATTCCACATCGCCAACAAATATCGATGATTATCGGTTCTAAAACCGAGGTCCAGAATTAAAGTGTCGATGTTAATAAGAAATCGACCCAAAACCATCGATGTTTTAACTGACAAAAGAGAGACATTTAACAAATCATTTATTTTCTGACTGGGTAATTTAAAAAGAAAGTAGGCTTAAATTAACGACAAAAGTCTATTTTATTTATTTTATAACCTTGGTGGCATTAGTCTGAACAATATACAATTTATGGATGTCTGAACATTATTATAGACTTCCATTACGATTGTGCTTTTTGTATTTAAAATATAGAATGCCACCATGTAAATACATCGACCACAAAACATGGATGTTAAAAAAACATCCGCTTCAAAAAATCTGTATTAAATACATCGATTTTATAAGAACATATATATTTTGAACACGATATCTCATCCCTACTCCGCTGTCTGACGAGAAAACGGTGGAATGAAAGTATGACACAAGTGGATCTGAGTGGCAAAATATCGCATCAGATAATTCAGTCGCATAAGGAAAAATAAAAGCTGTTTTATTTAATACAAAATTCTAAAAATATTTGAAGCTTGTTAACTGAACGAGTTTCTTCCTCCTTTAGACATGATTACAAATAATATTACAATTTTATTGTAACATTATTACATGTTTGTATTGTATTGTAATATTACAATTTTATTGCGTTTATTACAAATTATTTAATTAATAAATTTACCTTCTTAAAATTTAGTGTGCCAATTAGAAGTTTTATTGGCTTTTGAAGCAAATAAATCTTTTACTTCACAAAACCATGGGTCTGCTAATTCCAGATTGTTCAGTTAAAATTGGATTGGAGCGCAAATTCAAACGGCTTTTCAGCTTTCTCAATATGCTACGTCTCCCAATTCGACAACAAACACAGAACCCGTGATTAAACGCACCCCTTCGTGTCCTTGCGCTTGCCTTTGATAGGACCTCTCGGAATTAGATTTTCCTGTTTACTAACTTATATGAAACGAGGATCGCTCTTTACACTGAATAATGTTTTGCCATTACATTCAAAATGTGTCTAAATACTTAACGAATGTAAACAGACCTAAATTTCATCATTCCTTCTCTTCGTAAACCCGAACTATGTAACTCGTTAAGTACATTTAATAGTCACAACGGAATCATCAAACGTTCCTAATCCTCGAGCTAAACGCAGCGAAATTCGACTGCCTCGGAATCCACCACCCAGGGGACCTTTCGGGGCGACATTTGACATTTGTCCAGCAGCGGTACGATTTCTCCTTCCCCTCGGCAAGTCGGCGTTGCGCGCGCCTGCGCTCAGGCACTCGGCGAAGGAGTGCGTGGGCGATTGATTCAAACGCCGCTTTCCGGCCAGCGCTCCCGCGCACCCACTTCGCGACCCACTTGCGAACCGCGACGGAACACTCAGCCCAATTACATCACGGGGGGCGGGGGGAGTCCAAGTTCACAAGTGGCGCAGGAAATGTAGCTTGATTAATGTTTCCAGAAATGTCAATACCATTTTTATATTATTTCTAGCCATGTACTCGTTTCTCAGTGGAGGCTCATGCACCTTTAAGAGGAGAAAATATTGATTGTTTGATTCTTTCGTGTTTCCGGGCGCGGCAACTGCTATGGTCATTAGTCCCGTACGTGTCTTATGTCCGGCATTGGCGGTGTTTCTCCTCTGCTGGATGGTGAGAACCGAACCATCCAGCTTTTGGGTCTTGTGGGGAATTCCCTCTCCAGGTACGAGTATCTTCCGAGCGGGGCACCGTCCCAGACGGGACAAGCTGCATACTCCCGACTGCTCTGCCGATCTGTAACGCAGTGTAGCGCATGTAAGAGTACGTGTGTGTGTTTAAGGGGAGAGGATAAGACACGAAAGAGGAAGGAAAGATGGCGCGCGGTCCGTGGCCCGTTTGTTTGGGTACTTCTCCGGCATTCGCATGGTATTGAGAAATCACGGAAAACTACCGATCAGAGCAGCCAGCCAGTAGAATTCTCCGCCAGACAGCGGCTGAATTCGACTTAGCTGTCAAGCTAGTATCGAAAATCAGTCACCGTTAGGACTAGAACTTTAGGACTTTACGAATAGAATCGCTGCAGAATCAGCGGCAATGCCGGCTCTGATCTAAACCGTACGAAATGTAGAAAGAAGTAGGAATGATATCGGCTATTGACTCACGAAATACATTTGTAAAAGCGATATTGCTTGGAGAAGTGTGAACAAAACGAAAAATGATGAGTGGCAACACAAAGTGGTAAATGACGGAATAAATGAGATTGGCATTGTTACGGGTACTGACTGCTCAGTGCGTTGAAATGAAGAGTAGGCAAATTGAAGTGAAAAAGCAAAGTAAACTGGAGGTGGGTGGAGGAAACGTTGGCGTTGGCTCATGTTAAAACAATGATGGTGAAAGGTCAAGCAAACAGTAAGAGAGATACAGCGTGCATATCACATAGCCAGGGGTAGTAGCTGGCTGTGGGCGACGTTAAATAACAATGGGGAAAGGTCGAGTTGACAGTGAAAGTAATTACTCTTACGTGCCATGCAGATACAGGCATCTCAGAAAAGGTGAATATAGAATGATCACATTAGCTTCACGCGGCAGGATGATTTTTAAAACAAGACTTTGTGTTCTCTTCGGTTACAGCATGAGGAAGTTGATAAAGTTGATATGGGATATTGATGGTTCAAATACGTTTTTTTAAAATTTCATTATTATTACTATTATTTTTATGCCCATTATTATTATTATTATTATTATTATTATTATTATTATTATTATACTTAGGAAATTGATTTTATGAGTTCACAGCAATTTAATGACTATGAATAACATTCATTTACGTGAATACATTTATACTATTATATTTCCTTAAGTCTCAAATTATCTATTTATACAATATTATTCCATTATTTAATGTTTTGTATTTATTTTGTACTAGAAAACTGCTGATATTGGCCAAGCCATCGAAAGCTGCAAATGCAATAAAAATCTTCGCAATGACAACACTTTTATTCACATATTTGAGATGCCAACAATAAATAATACAACACATCAATACCAACATCCATTCATGAAGTCAAAACTGTGTATGTATTGGCGCGCAGGTCTGGTCGCAAAGATAATAAGCGGCAGTTCCTCAGAAAGACGCCGCGCCGCCGTTCAAGATGGCAGCATGAGACACTCGAGTCGGGCAGAGGCGGTGCGGCGACTGCCGTACTCGCGACGCGACACGAGGCTCTCGACAATGCGGCGCGGCGAGAAAACACCGGCGAGGCGAATCCCTGGCGAAAGCCCCCGCCGAGCGATATTTGAGCCCCAAAGAAAAATATCAGCGCCGAAGAGAGGGCTCGATCGATGTGGCCGCCCGTATTAGAGCGGTACAGTCGCTGCAAAGAGAGAGGGAGCCGCGACGCGCACCGACCCGGCGTGGAATACATCGCGGAGGCGAAGATTTGCCTTTCTAAATCATTGCATTTTTTGTACACTAACACTTGTTGATGAACATTTTTTAGCCATTGTCTTAAATGAAAACTAAACGACCCGAAAAATAAAAAAACACGCCAAAAAAAATTTAAAAATTCGCATATGCCTGGTATCTGCTTCTTCAGTAAAACTAGAACGATGTGTGAATAAACGCTCGTAAAATTCAATGCATTATAATTGAGTCTTACACAGCAATGAAATATTCCCATTATAAAAATGAGAATATGTAATGGTACGTTCTTATTTACTACGCAATTTACGAAAATGGATGACAATAATTGTGACTGTCAACTCTTGCTCTACGTAACATACAGAAAAACTTCCCAGTCACGTCGCTGCGCGATCGCTTTAGATAGCAAATAATGAAAGTCGTAACAATTCGCACAGCACACAACACGCCGATCCCATTCCATAAAAGGGTAGTGAAAAGAATGCCGATTGCATACGGGAAAATATTACAACCTCTCATTCCAACAACAGATATGGGCGGAGATGTCGACACAATCGATTCAGTTCACTCATTCAAGCGGAGGAATGATGCATGGGCTTGTGTACATAACAAATGTCACTCTCCACGTTCAAATTGTAAAATTCAACATGAAACTGTTACCCGGATATATTTGGTCAGCTTTTCATTAGAAACACTAAATCGAACAAACGCAACGCCCCTGATTGCAGTTAAAGTCTGCCAAACGAATTACGGCCATACAATGACCAGAGGGTCGGTGGCGATGTTTCACATCGACTTGCAACTCGATTGTGGAAAGTGGTGGTTGATAGTGGACACTAAAAGTTCGAAACATGCCCGAACCTAAAATGCTCTAAAAGATAGGATGTTTCGAAATTCTTCCATTATTCTCTTTCGGTTAACGCGACGTTTCATATCCTGGCCAGAAGAATAAATTTCTATTGGTGAAATGAGGAAATTTTCACATTAATAATGCAGTTAAATTTAGTACAAAGATCGCTACTGAGGTACAATGTTGAAATGAAGTTTCTACGATAGTGTTTGCAAGAAAAATGTAAACCTATTAATGTGTGTAAATGATTGGTTCCTCTGCTGCATGTTTCAGTTATAATTTACTCGTAAAATAATTAATTAGTTTTGTCCTACTTTTCTACTTAACTATTTGAATAATTGTATTAATTCATAGATGTCTTCCATTGCTCGCGATCAACTTTCATAACAAAGACTAAACTTTATTGAAACTATTGAACCAATTTAGGTAGCCCACAACTCATTCCAAACCTTATTAACGCGGCTTAACTAAAATGACATACCAGTTCTGGCGTTTCCATTGGACATAAGCACGTACTATAAGTTGGAAACTAGAATAACGTGGGCGAATTTGTGTGTCCTGTTCAATGCAATGTCGATGAACAATCGATAAACCGTTAATTTCTAATTAATCCTGGTGTCTACGCTGTCAGGCAAATACAACCAACTCCGCCACAATGTTTACAGTTAACTCACCGCAAGATGAGCACAGAAGGCGGTAACGCCGAGGAAAGTACACTTACCTGTAACAAACAAAAAGCAACGAATAAGAAAAATGCAGAAAAAAGAAATAAATCAAATGGTAATCATATAAAAGAACTGCCACTAGATTTAAGTGATTAGCGCGAGGAATAAGTTTTATCAAAATATATTGAAAAAGCAATTTCACACAATTACGTAAGATGTTGATATAAATTATATAAAGAGTCAAACAGTTTCAATTCCTTCCAAAAAGCGGATGAATCAATTTTTTTTAAAAAATACTCAAGTTTTGGAAAGTAGGAGAGCGGAAGAGAGGAAACTGTCATTAACGCTTGGAACACCGACAGTCATATTTAAGTGGCTAAAGAAACGTAGAATTTATGTTTGTGCTCTGTAAGCACATGAAACAGTCACATTACTAACAGTAAAAATAAATGCCAGCTAAATTTCATTTGAGGACAGTTTTGCCTGTAACTATTCGATCCATAATGCTAGGTGATTTATACGTGGAAATTAGTCTGTAAAGTGTGGAAAAAAGAAATTATGGTACGCCATACTTTCCTATAATTTACCCATTTCTGACCATTAGAATAATGTGTGTTCCAGAGGATAGAACGTAAACAACAGGGCTGTGAGTTTAAAACCATCAGAAACAACGATAGAAGTCCGAAATAAAATATAATACGTATGCGTAAAAGGAAATTCATATAGTATACACCATACCGTAATATTTTAATCCACCACGTTCTCCCAATGTAATCATTATTCCCGAGCAGCAGAAATATTCGAAAAAGTTTAAACATGATCGCCTCTTGCCAATAGAGAATTCGAAAAGAAAAAAAATGCAGCAAAGAACTCCTGGTTCATGTTTCAAAAGATATCCCAAGAGATGTACTTCTCCACAAGCCCTTTCCATAAAATGTAGAAACGATTTGTTCGTTCAGTTTGATTACTGCCTCAACCCCTCTTTTGCTCCGCCTTCCGCTTTGTGCGTCTCCTCAGGTCCCCGGAGCCGCCGTCCTGGGTCCGACGCTCTCTAGAACAATCTCAATCTGTAGCGCGTAGCCGCCAGCCCGGGCCGGGGTTTACCGCCGCGAGAGGCAAAGCCGCTGCGCTGTCGGGGGCGGCGGCGCGACTTCGCCCTCGGGCGGCATTAGGCGCGGGGGGCGGCGAGTGGGAGGAGGAGGAGGAGGAGGGGAAGCCGGAGAGCGGCGTTGGATTAAAACGCACCCAAGCACAGGAGGGATAACACCGCGGCGCAAACCGCCCTGAAGCCATAAAGTGGGTGGAGGGCAGATAACGTGCTGGCTTTGGAATTCCCGTTCCGTTTGGGACTAAGGCGATGCAATTTCAGCTTTTAATCCAGTCTGAATTCATTGAATAGTCGTAGATGTACAGGTGCAAAACGTACCGTGAACGTATTAGTGTCGCGATATATTTTCTTTCTGAAAATATTATTCTAAAAACCTCATTGTTTAACTACTGACATGAAGTTGTTTTCACGAAACGCCTATAGCAGCGAACAGAAAATTTATTTGTTACAGATTCGAAAGAAACGAGTCGTCAATATATTAGGTCCCGCATCTTCAAGTAATAATTTTCGAAATAGACCGGTGCATTAACGGCAACTCTAAATACAAAACTCATACTATCAAAGAAGGAATGTATACGAATATTTTAACTCACTTCGGAATGCAAAACTTCGATAATGTTTTTAAGGAGGAAAAGGGCATACTTTTGTCTCTTCACGAATGAGTTTTATTCGATACCTTCTTTAAATGCTAAAATAATGAAGTACACAAAAGATCTGTATAAACATCTTTACGTTTCAGGAGGAATCTTTTACTCGTATCACTGCTGCATCCAGAGGCACTGGGAAATGAACAACAGTACTTCATGAAGACTTTACGGATTCTGGTGATGTCAACCTTTTCACAGGACACGAAAACCGGCACTCGAATCCAGACAGTGTTCGTATTAATCGGTCTGTACCGTATCGCCATTATCAAAACGGCAGGAATGGGATGATAACATCTTGTAATATACATATTTCTTGTAATAGATTTAATAAATCATCTAAATCTGACCGTGTAGAATCATCCACATTCCTTTCCGCCATCCCAGAATTACTTCAAGAGCACACAGGTCCCGCCGCCCCCACACTGGACCTTTACGGACCCGCATAGAAGCCCGAGGGTAATCATTGCCTTTGTGACCACCCGGGTATTTCCTCCGCCTCCTTCCAATCCGAATCCACCATCACCCCCCATCACCACCAGGGCGGGCGCAACCAACGCCATTCATCCCCTGAGGCCTCGCAATGAACGCGGTCGAGAGGTAATTTCAAACTCACGAACGGAAAGCGATACCATCTTGCGCGGACAAATTGCTTTCAGAATGGTGCGAAACCCGTCAAGAAAGGACACGCAGGCGGCGACACACGGATGGTCGGGTCGTGGAGACAGCGTATTTGGATAAATTCGAGCGCCGTGTGGGCGTGCACGCGCATGTGATATCAAAGAGCGTGCTAATGAGCGAGCAATAACGATGCGAATGTCACGGGAGCAGGATTTATGGTATCATAACGGATGCACGAGCACGTCATTTAAGTTCAAAAGTGAGCCAATATAGCGCTCACAAAGCGAGAGCTGACTGGCAGGATCCAGCGTGTCAGTCATAATTTATAAAAGATATTTTGTGCTGCTGTCAGAAGGAGAATAATTAAACTAATTAAGATGTAACTTTTGATATGTAATTCCCGGTGGATGCCATGTAAATTCTGTAATCGATGTGATTTTGTGTCATAAGCAATTTAGAAATATAACGAATGAGTAAAAATCCCATGCCTTACGTAATTGCTAAATTGTCAAAGAAGAGAATGAAGAAAAGCATATTCATAAATTTCAGATACTCCAAAATACACTGGCGAAAGCAATGAGTCACAAAAAAATATCTTACTAGAATACGTAACTTCACTAATAAAGGTAAAGCGTTAGCACCAGTTCTGCTTTCTCTTTTAAAAGCTTAAAATTTCAGAAACATTATCTTCTAGTGTTTTCATTCCGAATATTTATTTGAATTCATATTGCGGGAGACAAACAAAAACTGAAAAAATGCCCAAAAGAACGAAAAAGATGCATATTTCTAATCCGTACGCATAATTTGTGTTTCAAAATTATAATTGATTTACACATTGATTTTTAAAACAAAAAAATGGATCACATTATGTACTTATTGGTTTTAGATAACTAGCACACACTCATGAACGATGCCAGGAGGAGACTATATTGCCGTAAGCAGGGACCTTGAAAGAGAGAAACCTTAAAAGACAGAGTTATATTTACTGGACAAACGACCCTTCAAAAGGAGCAGATGAGTGCAATCTCATTGTTGAATTTTGTAAGTTAACACAGACGTAACAAGTTTTGGGGGAACAGAAGCCCCAGTGGCGAGGCGCCGACACCTAACAGCATCAACAGCTCCCTAACCGGCTTCGCGCAAGTGGGAGACGAGACGCACCATCGGGTGCGCATGCTCCCAACAGGGAGGGGCGGGCGACTGCGAGAGGGGGTGGAGAAGGCGAACTGTCCGAAACATCGGTGGAGCCTCTCAACAGGAAAGTAAAGTTGGCTTCCGGGCTCCTTCCAGCTCCAGATGAACACGTCCAGTTAACACGTTGAAACCCCGTCCAACGTCCTTATTCGCAATCGAGATATGGTCAATACATGAAAATACTTGACAGTGCCGAGGAAAAAAAAACATAAAAATTATCCGAATGAATAAATAGATTCTATCCAGAAAGAGAGACATACTTGTTCATACAAATGAAACTACCAGAAGAGGTCTCTTAGTATTCACATAAAGACTGAAATAAACTTTGAGAATTCGAGACTGTCGAATAGAAGGTAAGACATTTTGTTAAAAAAATATATATACAAAAATAATTCACTTTATATTTTGAAAACATGAGAACACTCGTATATTCAAAAGAGGGCAGCCTTTCAAATTTCAACCTTCAGAGAAGAATGATTTCAAAATAAGGGTGATACACATTTCATTTGCAAAGAGAGAGATTTTATTATTACGCTCAGCTTACAATATAAAAGAGAAAAGCAAACACGAACATTTGAAACGTAAGAAAAAAATATACATAACTGGGTCTCTGGAATAATGAGAGCTCTATTCTCATTCGCTGTTACAAGAGCAACAAGCAAGTGAGAAAGAAAGCAAACAGAGAGAGATCGAGTCTCTACAGCGACCAATCACAGACACTGCTCCTGGCGTGCTTGGAAACCCTCCATTTCCTCCTCCCTCGAGACCGAGTGGAATAATGAAGAAAATTTCAATACCGTCGGAAAGTTGGAGTTAACGAGAATACACCTAGTTTCGTAACACGTCCCGTTAAAATGGAAATATATTCATCAAAAACCGGCAAAGCAGATTTAACTATTTAAACAGGGTTCCGGCGAAGTATTTAAATGACGGAGGTAATGTTATTAACTAAATCCTCGCAGTCAAAAAGGTTTCAGGAGTTTTAAGGCCGGATTTTCGGGATTTGTAAGAAACAAAGCTTTTGTAGGCGATGAGCGGAAGCTGATAAAACACAGCAACATCCGAATCCGAAATAACGGTGTTGTTTCGCGCTTGTATATTGCTGTTACGAGAGGCAATGTTTCCGTGCAAAACTTTGCTTCTCTCCCTCGATATATAGTCGTCTCTTCTTCCTCCCCATCCCCCTACTTCGATCTTTGTCCGACGTCGGGGTTCACCGCTAAACTCATAACTCGCCCAATCCTCTTACGGAACGCTCCGCTGACCTGCTTTATCCCAGATGAAGAATGGGAAGTAGCGCACTCGTATATTTACCTCTTTTTATGGCTTAAACTCTAAGGTCCAAAATCGCCCGCCGGAGAGGGAGTTTTGGTCACGGAATCTTCCGTTTGCGGTAGATGAAAATAGATCGGAACCATCAGGTAGGACTTCCGGAAATGTAAATAAAAGCGAATTTGACGCATTAACGAGGGTCGTTCGGAAAAGCGTATCGTGACAGGTTTATCACTCAAATTCAACTTTCGATGTAATAAGACTAGACGTCTTCCGAAAATAAATATTCTGAAATTAAATTTGTTGCTAGCATATCATGAATGAAGTGTTCTTGTACAGTGAAGAGGCAATAATCCGGACTATTGAATATTGGGCCTGCGATGTTACTGAAAGCGGAATTACCCTGAGTTCTGAGGCACAAAGGAGTAAGATTTTCGTCAAAACGTAAAAGTATTACGACTGAAAAGCAAATTACGATCAATTTCTATTAACCAATATAAAAAAAGAAATTAAAGCAATAAACATAGAAATAATGAATAAACTAATCATGATATGCAGATTATGGAAAAAGATAACATTACCATATTATTGAATATGTCCCGTGTGTTTGCTTTGACTGAACTTCATTTAGGTTTCGCATCTTTCATGTTGAAATTATGAAAAGATCAAATAACATCAAACAGAATCTCTGGTAATACAAAAATAGCTAATAGTACAAGTAATCGTGTGTGCTTTTTAAATGGCTAGGTTCTCCTCAAAGGGAAAGCTAACTCCGGTGTAAAATCACAGGCGTAGTACGCATGGCGCAGACTCTGCCCTGCCAGACGTTCCCTACTCCCAGGTCTGTGCTCCGCATTTCCGCAGCGATCGTCGTGAGGGACGCACGCCATTTCAGTGATCACAAACGGTCTTGGCAAGAACCCACGACATTCATCTGCACTATCGTTTTGATTTGAAGCGTAAGAAATATTTAAGAAGTAAGGCCGCAGCCAACATAGGATGAGATTGCATTAGACCAGTGTTTCAATGTCTACTACTGGTGGCAGTGGCACGCCTCGCGGCACTATACCATGCCACGAGCTCCTCTGCACCACTAGCTTCGGGAGAGGAAACTATTAATAACCCCGCCGTTTTACAATAGGGATGGTGTCTCTTGCGGTGGGGTTATGAACTGCGTGGAGAAGCGACTTCGTTGTGACACTCGTGCCACGGACTCCCGCTCGTGGCATCGACCTTCACAAAGCTGCTCTAGACGGTTTTCAAAAGATTCGACGAGCGGTGACCTGTGAAAACCGATGTGTGGCGTAATCCGAGTGACACGACCCGATCTACCTCAATGAAAAAGGTAACTTTTGAAATTCTCTTTTCAATCCTGTGAGCCCTCAATTAGTATTTGCGAACGGAACATATCCTTTTCTGAATCCATCGAAAGTTCGAGTAGGCGCAAAATTATAATGTCGCAACTACACACCACACACGAACACCTTTCCTACCAAAGAATAGAGTTACGTATGTCAACCTTACTCATCTAAATGCTAAGACGGTCGCATGATTACTGAACACTGCCGAAACAAAACCACAAGCATAATCGCTACAAATTATACGATAATGAACTAAATGATAAATTAGAGACAATTCAATGCCTACGAACAATGAACTGAGCGACATTACCTCTACATGTTCAAAGGGATGGAGCCGCACACGAGCAATAAGTGTGCTCGTAATTACTTCAAACTCGAAGGGGAGTCTGCCCTCTGTGCTTAAACGCTAAAAGGAATAGAGGAATTAGATTTCCGAGCGGCGGCGGCGGAAGTTCGATTATACTCCTGTCGTGTTCCAGACGTTTTTGTCGCCCCTCGCTCGAGCACAAAAAAGGAGCGGAAACACGGTCGGAGATGCTGAATTGGGCGCCCGCCCGCAGGCGCCTGTTGCATACACGAGCAACGCGCGCATACTACAGGGCCGCACAAAACACCGCCCTGCAACGAACGTGTTTTCGCCTTACCGTAAGGCATTGCAACCCCATACTGTAGGTAGTACTTAGATACAGAGTGATTCACCCAAGGGCTTACCTCCTTGGGCTAGCAAGGGTAAACATTGAACTTCACACGCGATGAGAAAAGTTATGTTGGAATGGAAGGCAAAGGATGTGGATGATTGTTACTCAACATAAACATGAAATTAGTGCAACTAAAACTATAAAATATTGATAAATAGATAGATATTAGTTGCATAGAAATAACGCCAGCAGACTAAGTAATGTAGGACAGAACTCGAAAATGCAATACGTAAAATCACGCTGATAAAATTCAGAAAAAATTAGAATAAATTATTGGCAAGGAAAAGCAATAAGAAAAAAAATTACGAAAATACACAAGAAAATTTAATTTATTTTCATGATGGATCACTACTACTGAACTACATCCATTCATACTCAAAACTATGTCTTAAAGTGTTACACTCTATACAACAATAACCGCCCAGTCTTCTGGTTTACAACCCCCAATTACAACGCGCTTCGGAGAAACCGTAGAGCCCCAACCATTCGTCATTCTTACCTTCCTTCCCCAACACATTCAGAAAAAAGGAGAAGAAAAAACGGAAAGCAACGGGAACGCCCTGTGGTCGGAACATTTCTGCTGCGCAGTCCCCGAGGAAGGAGAACGAAGGGCCCGGTACTTCACTGATGGGCCGTACAAAGCCTCAATTTTTCTTCCCTCAGCTTTTTCCCTTCGGGAAAGGGCAGTCAATTCCGACAGGGCCGCCCAGCGCGCGTTCGAGGGCGGCGAAGGGCGTGGCCGGGGAGAGCGGAAGGGCAGGCGGGGCGGGGGCGGGACGAGACGGGGAGGGGTGGTGTGGGCTGATGGGGGTGCGGGGCGGGGTGGTGCGGGCCAGAGGGCATGTGCGAGACGAGGTGCGGGCCGACGGAGACTTCGGCCCGAGATTCGCTTTGGCTTCGCAGGCGACTTGAGCGGAGCTCTCCCGCGGGAACTGGGAGAAATGAAATACAAGAGTCCCTTGAAAATAGGCCCTAGCCCCTCACTCAAGGAGTCCCTCTCCAATCACCGTTTCTAGGAAGTCGAAATGAACATTTCTCTGCCAAAGGAGCTTGGAAAGACGGTCTTCATAAAAGAGCGTTGGAGCATATGAACAAGTAATATTTCTGGTACGCAATTGACGAAGCGCTCAATTGATCTTAGAAATGCTTAGCCTGTACGAGAATTCTAAGATTTTAAAAAAAGATCACTGACTGTTGTAGGTCAAATCCTGACGAACTGGTAACAAATAAGCTAAAGTCATGTAATTTGTAGTTTTTTTTTATGAAATGAATCTAAACGGAAAAATTCTTCTGATCTATTATTCACTGTTAGGTAGATATAGCTGTACTGAGCTTTCTGCGCAAAATTAATAAAAGATGACACGAATGAGTAAGCGGTCAAAAAAAGGTTAGTCTTCGTCTTTCATTCAACTATTAGAAATTGACCTCCAGGTGGTTTTGATATCTGACATCCTTGGATCTGAATGGTGCAAAACTGTTAGTGCAGTCTGCATCGTTTAGGCAAGCCACAATAGAAATAAAAGTATTACAACAAAACAATGAAAACAAAATCTGAGATTGGCTGAATCAACATAAATAAAGGAAAGAGCAAATTGTAACGTTAAAGCACAGTTCCAAAATTGCATTTGTACAGCACACGCGCACGAGTAGGTCTTGGGAGCCTAGCTTCGACCGGTTGTAAATGTCGCTGCCGCATTACCCTTTCAATTGAGCTGCTTGTGGCAACAATACAGCGGTGACAGCGCTGGCAAATGTGAAGGCTCTCGAGTGCGGCTTGCCGACATATGTGTCTCCGTGCAAGCTCCCTCAACCACGCCTATAGGCGCTTGGAAGTGCGGGCGGCCCCATAACCGGGAAATTCGTAGCTGCGGCGCGATGGGTAGGAAATTCACCTATTGCTTCCAAAATGAGGTTTTTCCCTCTTTGTTGAAATGTGTGATTTTGTGAATATTATAATCTTCAACAGACATATCCTTTCCAAATTCACCACTACTAAATGATAATGTTCATTTAGCAAAGATCGCTAAAATATTGTACGCTCCGAGCCAGGGCAAGTTCATAACATACGACGGTTCGAGTCTTCATCTAAAACCATGCGTTTTTGCTCTATGCCTGTAGTTTACTCAGTTCGGGAGGTCGGTGTAAAGCAAAAGCTCAATGAAGGTGGTAGTGGCAACAATAGATTTACAAGCGGCGCAAGCCAGGCTGTGGAGTGTCTTGCAGGCGTATGGGTCGGCGCGTTCGCCCGCTCATCCACGCCTCTGGGCGCTCGGCGCGGCGTGTGTGCGAGGGGCGATCGCTTGGAGATCCGAGGCAGCGGCGTGGCGTGGCGCGGCGGGGCGGGGGGAGGGCGCCGCTTCCTGACTAGAATTGAACGCCCGTCGCGCCGCCGCGCCGCGTGTCGCAGCCCAATCGATGGAGGGCTTGTCGATGCCGAAACGAACGAATCCCCTGAGCGACTCCCGTGGAAACCGCACGAGGGCTCTGCTCTAATACACGGTGGCCACTCATTTCCTGGAACAAATTTCCCCGACTTCTCTCGAGTTCCAGAGCCTTTTTTTACTGATGTTTGTAGAGGATTTCACACTGTTTTTTTTAAATACTAAAAGAACCCCTGATAATAATTTGTCAGCTCTGATTTCTAAGTAAAGAAGGAAAGTAAATTTGTTTAAAAATATCTTGAATAATAAAAATCAAGACACTATTTTTATGAACTATTTTTTAAAAGGAATAATATCTAGTTTTATAAAAGTTTCAATGTTTTCACTACTTCTAACGATTCTTCTGAAATTTCCTGATATTTTCCCAACTTTTCCAGAGCAGTGAAATTCCATGATTTTTCTCGGTTTTCCAGATAGTGTCCATCCTGTAATAGCTTTTATTCGAATATGCCACCCAAAGCAGATTGCACAAAACGCTCATTTATGATTTATTTTATTTTTATTCATAGTTCTTTTAGAATTCACATAAAACGTGATACACGTAGGCTAATATTATACCCACTGACTATAACATTAATTCTAGCTAATACTTTACAATGCTTCTAATATTTTCATGAACAAAACTAGCTTCGGAGCGTTTTGACCCAGGTTTAAGTAATATCTAGTCAGTCTAGAATGAGGATTCGTGTACACACGGATGTGCGCCGAGTCAAGCGCTGATGATTTTTTTCGGTGCCCATCTGCTGTTTCCAATATACACATTAAAGAGCTGCGTTATGTTCACTAAACATTAACGGAAACTATTGAACTTTCAAAAATATGAAAGTCTCCAGGTACTTCGTAAAAAAAAAGAAGAATGCCCACAGAGCTGAAAATCTACTGTCTCAATACTCCCAGCATGTCGGTGATTCAACGAATTCATTGCGAGATAAGCAAGCTATTTTGCCAGACATTCGTATTCTTTGTTAGGCAAAACTCAGAATTCACATTACGGCTAGTATTACCAAAGTTATTTTATTTTATAGTATTCTCGCTCTCATGAATTGAAACATGTAGAAAGACTTGTAACCATTGAAACTTTAGTATAGCAAAGACAGCGCACACAAGATAAATGGTTCAAATATTTGTTTTGTTTGAGCACTCCGCTGCATTTGGAATTGCCCGCTGGATGCAGCTCTTAAATGACGGAGTAAGTGGATTCATGAATTAAAAATATTCAGAAAGAGATCCACCAGGGAAAAAAAACAACTCTACAGTCAGAATTTAATTTAATACTGCTAATTCACTAATTCAAATTGTTCTTTTATCTTGTTAAACCTCATTCTCTCAAGATCGTCTACAAGTGAACAAGTTCAATTTGCGGAATCAAGCCTCACTCAAATACGAGAACGTGCTATTTCGTCCGTTGCCCTCCCCGTGCGTACGCTATTCTCGTTTCGGCGCGTGCCGACGCAAGCAGCACATCTCCTTTAGGATGTCCTTATCTTCTTAGCACGCGGAAGGGAAGGAAGCGGCGGCGGGGGCGGAGAGCGGCAGTGGCGCCGGCGGCGATGGTACAGCAGCGGTGGGAGAGGGGTTGGCGATAGCGGAGGTAGAGGAGTTGGTGGCGGCGAAGTCGGAGGCGCCGGTAGTAGTGATGTTGGCAGCGGAGGTGACTGCGGCTGTGGTGGTGATAATGGCGGGAGCGGTAATCACAGAGGTCACGTAGGCGGTGGCGGAGAGATCGGGAGGGACGGTGCGGGCTATGGCGGTACCGCTAAGGCCGTGTTTTAGGTAGGTGGTAGTCTTTTTATTTTTTGTATTGGTGGTGACAGGGATGGTGATCGTGACGATGGGGGATACGGCGAAGGTGCGGTAGCGTCGAGAGAGAAAGTGATACAGCGACAATGATGCAGGGACAGTGATGGAGACACACTGATGGAGCGACAGTGATGGAATGACTGATGGAGCGACAGTGATTGAGCGACAGTGATTGAGCGACAGTGTTGCAGCGACAATGATGCCGGTGGTAGAGATGGTGGTGGTATAGTTATGCCAACGGTTGGAGAGGTATTTGTGTTAGCGGGGATGGCAATGCTGGCGCTTGAACTGGCTGAGGCGGAAGCGCCTGTAGTGACGACGGCTCCCGCTGTTATCAGCGTCCCCGAGGCGCGTCACAGACGGCGCCGACCGCGTTTACACGCTAAATAGAATATCGACCGCGCAATGTAGGGAGCGACGTCGTCGAGTGGCCTGCAACAGCGGCGATTTTTCGAAGGCGGAGGCAGTGGAAAAGACGAAGAGACATCACGGTGGGGGAGTCAGGGACAGGCGGGGGTGTGGCGAAGCGAGATCTTTGTAGGCGCCGACGAGGTCTGAAGCGACGGCGTCAGACACGACAAAGGCGGCGGTGGAGGTTGTCGCAGTAGTGTAGGGGCGACAGTGAAACGATTGCCGGTGGTGATAACAAGAGGCATATTTGGGCAACCGCAAGCGGCAGAGGAAGGAGGTACTGAAGACGATGGATGGGGGAGGGAGCCATGGTATGCGATAAGAGGAAAATGTTTGTAGTAGAAGTGGTGTCCGCGGCGAGTGCTGCTATTAATGGGAAAAACCCCGAACACAAGTTTTCAAGCTTCGAAACAACTGGGATGATTTGATTCCGCTGTTAAAAATTAACTCAGTGCAATCATATGCCAAAATCATAATCCAGTACAAAAATTAAATATTTAGAAAGTACAGAAACATCTCTGTTCAGACTTGCCTAAAGAAACAACGCCGTAGACCATTTTTCAAGTGTACATACAATTTGATTATGAAATGATTTTGGAGATAATAAGCAAGTAAAGAAGCAATGTGTCCTCTGATCGCAGATTTATATTATATATGTTTTTTCATAATATGTCTGATGCATTTCTAGAAAATAAATCCTGACAATTTTTGTTCATTTTAAAAATTTGGCACAAAATAGATTAACATAAAAAGGCAACAGTGTTCCCATCGTAAAAGACCTGCGCTTTCGTGAAGAATTGTCTACTAAGTTTAAGTTTGCATTTCGCTCCGCACTAATTTTGAAGCTATACATTAAAGATTTTTTAAATTTCAAAATTCATTTAAATTTAGTACAAAGCACATTCTCCGTCTTTAAATACCGAACAATACCGAATCAAAGACTACGAAATGCATTAAAAAATATTCAGAAAATGTTAATTCTAGCGGCACGGGCATTTTAAAACTTATTATATTTCGTCTTGAAGTTAATTTCATTTTGATATGTTGCTCCGCATTACCAACAAAATTAGTTTGACTATACATACTTTGTACCAATTTTTCTTTATGCTCAAGTATGATAATCACGTGATACTACCAGTGCTTCGTAGCGACGAGCAATAACAGAAACTTCTACGGTTATGTAATTACTCTTGGGGCCACAAATTCGAAGCGAAATAATGAAGGTACAGAGAAATGCGCTGCAACTTTGCTTCTTCTGAGGTACTTCCGAGGAGACAACTGCCAAGCACAAATAATTTTGATATGGTGAGTAAAATATTCCACGTTCGTATGGTGGTCCACCGAAAGCGTGCGGTGCGGCGGCTACTCTCTAGAGGCGGGAGAGCATTTGTTTGCAGCAAATAATTTTCTTAGGTGATTAGCTCCCTACCTGAGATGCACGTTATATTCCGAAATGGTGGCGTTCCTATTCTGGGTTTTTATTTCTTGGCACGTGAGGGCCTGTCTTCACGATGGAATATCTCACGGCATTTCGCGGCTTCCCTGATCGTGCCACTAGATGTCGCATGATCACGATCTATCGAGTGGTGCTGGCGATCATGCGACATTTAGCGGTACAAAAAAAAGTGAAATGGCCCGAGAGATTCCATCTTGAAGACACGCCTAGAAATAAATATCCAAATATACCGTGCTGGATGGTGAGATCCGGTCCCGACCTACATGTCTGCTTGCGAGGTTTCCTTCTCCAGGTATTTCCTCTAGCGGGCAAATCCTGTCGGGACAAGCTCTTAGCTTCCGATTGGTCTCCCGACTTCCCTGGCGGTGTGATGCAAGTGTTTGTGTGTACGAGGAGGAGTGAGGACAAGAATGAGAAAGGTAAGATCACGCGTGGTCCTCGACCAGTTTGTTAGGGTTCTTCTCCAGGATTCCCCTTGGATTGATGAAAACGAAGACGGAAAATTACCACTCACAGCAACGGGTCGCTAGAATTCTCCTTCCGATAGCGTTTGAATTGGACATGTCCGGGCGATCTCTACCGCGCCCGTGGCTGGCCGGGCAGCTGCGCGGGTGGCACGCCCACGCTCCACCGGCCGGGTCGGGCGCGCGTGGGTGCGGCAGCACCTGTTGCTTGAGGGAGCCGCCTGCGCCGGTCGGCGGTGACGCGTTCCGCTAGAGTACGTTGCATAATTGTGCGCGCCGGCGGTGCAGTAACAAAGGCGGCTTAGGCGGTTCCTAGTCTACGCGGCGCACTGGAAGGGAGTTGGTTCGCACATGTAGAGACGAATCAGCAACCAAGTCTGGCGGTCCGATTTTTCCTGTATAAAGCATATATTTTGTTTGAAGTTGTTTCAAATATTGCGTATATTAAACTAAACTACCGTCACTAGCGGAAAATCTTATATTTAATGAAATAATAATCAATAATTTTAAACAATCATTTTTTTCAGAATATGTCGTGACAAAAGCAGTTCAATTTCATTCTATTCCTTCTGACAGGCGTTTCAGAATGTTAGTCCTAAATTTTGATCGAATTAAAAGTAAACAGACTATTAAAAAATATATTAATTTTGATGTCTGACACACGGAGGAAATATACTTTTTTTTAAGTATACGGTTAACACTTTAATGCCATTTCGGCTTCAAGCACTGAAACGAGGTACATGGGTAAATCTCTGTGATAGTTGAATAATTAACGTGCATCAAATGAACATTTTTGAGAACGCGACTAATATCATTGGTTTACTCAACAAACACAACATTTGTATTATATTTATCTCGTTTGCCTTTCATGTTCCCTCTAGACACTGAATTGGGCTCAATCAGTGAAAAACATAGCGGTTGTGTATATTTATGAGGATTATTTATTGAAAATGATCACAAATCGGTCTGTAAATATTAGATGAGCAAGCCATGGATACTTAGGGTCATGGATTCCCAAATTCTTTTTAATAAAAAATTAGTTCTGATTCCCTCTATCACGTACGCTCAGAGAACCGTAAATAGTCGTCTGGCCGAGGTTTCTTTCATAACTCGTTTCAAATCATACGATCTAGCTGCATGACTGATGTGAATGGAATGTATTACAGATTTCTTAAATTAATGATGCGATCTTAAAAATCAAACAAAAGCATATAGAATTATTGGCAACTGTTTTCCGGTGAATCTTGTTTTTACAATACTTGCCATGAAGATCATGATCTTCATGATCCAATCATCACGAAGATAACGGAAGTACACGATGTGATACAAATTGTAGTTTAAGTTTTATTCCGAGCTACGCTACCTTCTTCGGAGTAACCTCTGCAACTTACTGAACACCAGAAGAATCCTATAACAGACGAACGACATTCATGAGGAAAGCTCACTTCTCTTCAATTTTCATTTTACGATAAGATTTTTTAAAGGTAATTTGTCGAGATACGAGAACGTTCCCTATTGTCACAAGATGGATTTCCTGTACTTTGAAGCATTCTGAGGATATGAGAAAAGTTTTCTATAGTGTTCGAAGTACCGGAAATAAATTGAGGTCTAACAAAATCTCTGCCGCTTACAGTCCTGCTCTCAAAAGCTTTTCTGATGAAAGAAGATTCTGCCCGTTTAGACGAATGTAGATTCGCACAAGCTTTCGAGATTTCGGTATTCGAGCCTCAATTCTCGGAGAAGAATGCGAAAAGGGGTATTAGTGACCGACTGTAGTCACAAAGAAAGAAAATATTCTGTTTTTTTTTTCGCCAAGACAGTAAACTTCACGCAAAAAAATATTAGATGGTTGCCAAGGAATAAAAAAAGCAAATATTAAAGAGCAGTGGATAAGGAAGGCAGATTTATTATTATTACTATTATTATTATTATTATTTACATAATAATAATAATAATAATAATAATAATAATAACGATGAAACAATACGTGTGGACAGAAAGTAGACTGACTAGACAGCATTTATTCACATTAAACTCGTTTTGAAGTTAACAGGTTTATCAGAAAGGAAGCAACTTTGTGCCAAAAAGAGGGGATATGAAAGTTTATGAACTCTGTTCCTCGTTAATTTGTTATTTGCGTGTATGGAATTTAAAATGGAATGACTTTTCTGCCTATTGCAGGTGTTCAGGACCCGTGGATCTGTGGCAGCCATCTTGCTCGCAATACATTCCTCTGGGGAAGTATCCTAGTTTTATAGTTCCCTTTAGTTGACATCTGCTGTTGCTTTTTCATTCAGTGAGCAATGAAATATTTATTCATTGGAATTTGGAATTTACTACACCGAGCTTAGTTGTTCCTACTAGTCTTGACAAAGCAAAAAGATTGTCAGATTTCAATCAATTCATTCGTAACAAACCTACAAACGAATAACTGAAAAGTGTCAAAAACAAAGAAAAACTGAAAAAAATATATTGAATTTTACTATATTCATCTCTAACGTTTTGCACCCTCACGCTGAAAATGAATGTACCTGCAAGGCTACAAGGCATTACTGGATCGACGAGACAAATCCACGGCTCTTCCTGTTAAATACATAAAGATCGTTCATAACAAATGCACACACGAGAGCATACCATTCACGTTCGGGCCCCTATTCCTGTCGATAGAGCTCTTCATCGTCACGAAAGCGCAATTACGAAGATGAAGGCCCTTTCGAAAAGGGGTTGATGATGGATTTCCTTTCTATCGGAAAACTCTGGCCCGGGAAGCGCCGCTCTCTCCGTGTTCGGGCGGTTCGCCATGGCGTTTAGTTGCCGTTTTACGCCCTCCCTCCGACCAGGTAGGGCCCGCCCCTCCCCCGCGGTGCCGCCGCCGATTGTCATCTTCCCCGCCACGCCCGCCCTCCCGTCCGCACCCCCTTCGTCTGGGCCGCGAGGGGCTGCCGCCGTGGGTGGCAGGCGCCGTGGCGACGGGCCCTTTGTCCAAGACTTTTCCAGAAGAAAATAAATAAAAGGCTCGTGCTGTGGCGACGCGCCGGTTGTCGCGCTGTCCCATCGGTTGTCGTGTTTTTCATTAGGGAGCTCTCCTCGGTTGGCGCCAAGTCTTATCTCTCGCTGCATCTCGGGCCGGACTCTCGGCGTATTGGTTTTTGGGAACAGGTACGATTCATGATTGGACCGTTGGGTACTATCCTAACAAACAGAAAATGCATAGGCCAAAAAGGAAAAACAAAGAATCTAAGGAATCTACCATAAAATAACAACTAGTGTTCTTCGTACGAGGGTGTTTAATTAAAATAATTTATTTTGTTCCTGAAAATATATAATTAATACAGTATAAATTAACCGACTGGGTTGATGTAATGGTTTTTGAATACAATATTCTTAATAAGATCTATGCTGAACATTGACCATTAAAATTCCCTCTGCATTATGAAGAAGTTTTTCATTAAAATAAATGAACAAAAAGAGTCTCAGTAATACATGACTTATTTACAGACCAACTTAAAAAGTATATAGTACTTCTATTCATTTTTTTCTTACATACCTGCTCCTTTTGACGAAGTAAAATCGAACCACGAGGCCGGTCTATAGCACGGTGGAATTCTCTTCTGAGAACCAGCTGTTTTCGCAGGGAGGCAGAGGGGCGGACGTTAATCACAAGGATTCCGATAATTCCCGGCGAGGGCGCCCGGCCTGCGTTATGAATGGGGCGTGCGGGTGAGTCTTTCGCCGACGGAGATGGCAATCTGGTAATGGGTCGCGGCGAGGGCGGGTCTGGCCTACTCCGCGCCCCGCCGCGCCGCTTTTATGAAGGCTACAGATTTTTATCTCCCGAGCGCCCCCTCCCCCCACTCTGGCGCAGAATGGAGTAATTTACGGGGCTGGTGCACCCTCGGCTTGATCCCTTCCTGGTGCATTCGTCGTGACGGGCGCGTTGCTGACAACGTTGCTTTCAGCACATCCTGCGCTTGAAGTGCGGCTGCGTCCATAACCATACGACTGCGAGATAGGGTGTTTTTGTTTGTTCTTTACTAAAAGATCTACCCCGTATCTATTTCAGCATTCTTTTGTTTCTATACAATTAGAGAATATACTGATCGTGAAAAAGAAAAATAATGTTATTGTAACAAAACAAAGATATATAATGAATTAGTTTTATGTTTGCATTGTATACATTTTTTAAAAAATATTTAATACGCCTGTAACAAGTAATGTACTTCAGCTTCCGAGTCAATGACCCCCATCTCGATCAGGTTTTTGTCCGGTTTCCCTGATCCATTGAGCAAATGCTGAGATGGCCCCTTGTTTTGCTTCTGAACGTAAATGTAGCTTCACTTGTAAATGTAGCGTTTTGTTGAGCACTCCTTTTGCTTGTAGTTCATTTATAGTTGAAATTGATTTTCTATAACTCGGGAAAAAACATTTTTCAAATATTTTTATTTTTCAAAAATAATTATTTTCTAAATCCTTTTTTTTCTTATTCTGGCCCTCAAGAAAATGTGCGCAGATAAATCTCTTTCCCCACACGTCATATACAGTTTTTACTGTTTTTTGACAAATAAATAAATAAATAAATAAATAAACTCCACGCAATTATCACATATATTGGTGATAGCAAATATTAATTCTGAGCGGGGGAGATTTAAAACACGTTACTACCATGTTTTCGATATGTGGGTAATTTAAAAATAATCACCATCACGATGACAGTGAAATCAAGATTACTCGCCTCACAAATGGAAAGCACCTCTCTTCAGTATTATTTTCACTTTTACGGGCGAAGAATGTAAGATGTGGTTTCTCCACTTTAACCTATGCAGTTAAGTTATGCTCAATACACCTTACCCCTACGTCCTTAACTACCTTATATGAGTATTAATTATTCTACGTTTATTACATAAATTGTTTGTCGCTTTACTTTGTTCACAGAAAATACGACTAAATAGTTCTAAAGAGATGCACTTTCACAGGGTTTACAACGTTAGATCGCTAACAATCTTGATCATTCAGTTCATGATGATACACAAATGGCGAAATAATCAACAAAGAAAGTCTTTTTAAAGTAAAAAAAAATGCTTAATTAAGAATTAACATTGTATCCCAAAAATGTGTACGAAAACTTAAACAATTCAATAAAGATATTCGGATATTCGATACTATAAATATATAAAGATATTTGATATCATAAAGATATATAAACACTCGGGAAGAGACACTTCTGAATTAACTCACAGTTCTCTTTTGAATTAACAGCATTGAAATAAACGCTAAGCCACGAACGAAATATAAACAAGCCAGTTTCCATTAAACACGGACGCATTAATTAAGAAACAAACCAGTCGAGTGGGGCGTTCACCTGAAACGCATGAGCCTGCTTCACAGGCGCACGTCCCGCCCAGGGGCTTTGATCATCGGTCATCCCTCCCCTGCGGAGCGTCACAGAAAAAAATAAACTGATTATGCGCATTTGCGAGCCACTCCACATCCCGGGCGGAATGCGGATTCGCGTTTTGCGATGCGGACGGCGCCGCGTGCGGTCACGCGCACGTCCACGCACTCGAACGCAGTCGGCAGCGGGGGCCGGGCGCCGGCGCCAAGCTCCAGGTCACGTGCCCGCGCATCCAATGGAGGGAGGGATGGGGGAAGCACGTGCCACGCGACAAAAAGCTCTGGACGTGAGAGGGCGGGAAAATGGCTGTGAAATTGTCCCCTTCCCATGCATTTGATTTTTCCTCCATGCTGTCGTCATTTTTCCATTCATTTCATTTCATTCTGTACAGTTATTTTTGGGAGAAGTGACAATTTACGCAAAACTTACTAGAAAAGTGGAGAGTACACGAAAACTGCACTGGGATAGGTGGCTCAGGGCTTCAACTGATACCACTGCAGAGCCTCTGACCGGGAGGTCCTAGGCTCGAGCCCCGACGGTGGCAGGATTTTCGAAACTGGCTAAATAGCTAAGTGGAATCAGTCGATGTCTGGAGGAGAATTCCAGCGGCCAGCTGTTCTGATCGATATTTTTCCGTGGTTTCTGCAATCAACGCCAGGCGAATGCCGGACCAGTACCCTAACAAACGGGCCACGGACCGCGCGCGCTATCTTTCCATCCCATTCTTTGTTCTATCCTATCCCTTACTTACACACACACACACACACACATACACACACTTACATTCACTACACTACCACATATATCGAGAGCTTTAGAGCTTGTCCCGTCTGGTGCGGTGCCCCGCTGGCGAAAGGTACCTGATTGGGGAAATCCCCGATAGCCGACGGTAGGTCGGTGCCGGATCTCACCATCCAGCGCGGGAACACCACCGCCACCTACCGGGATAAAACATGCACTAAACTTACGGGACGAATGATCTTAGCAGTTGATGCGCTCGAAATCACTAATCAACCAAGCAACGAAAGCTGCACTGAAGCCCATCTGAATTCAGACATAACATTTTTTACGCGTATCCATCACGCCTCAAACGACGATTTTTCACGCCTCAATATTGGGAACTCCGGGAGTCATGTATTCAGAACGGAGCACGAACAGTAGATCAATATCCCACACCCGCAGACACAGGACGAGGAGGTTAAAGCGTACGTCGCGAACAGTGGCGACGCTTCGAGTTCCCCAGTCGAAGGGCCGGAGGAGCTTGCAGGAGGATCACTGGTCAGCAGTAGAGGATCCCGAGGAGGAGGAGGCCGGGAGTCACACGTCCCCCCCCCTCAGGCCAACATTCTTTTGTAATTTTCCTCAAAATGTACACTATTCAAAATAATTACCTCACTCAACCCAATCCAGCCCATTAAGGCCAATTTGAACATTTAATTAAATTACCCTTTGCACTTTAGTGCTGCAGGATTATCCTGCTTAGGGTTAGAGGAGGTTAGCCATTTTTCCGGTTTATCCCCACTTCCAAGGCCCTCTGTACAGAAGAATGTAACGGGTATCTAGTAGATGGTCGTATCTCTAGAAGTGGGGTGAAGATGGCGTGGCAAGCGTCATGCTTCAACCGGACACCTTTTTTTCCCAATATTTACTGTTAATAAAGCCAGTAAATATTGGTACTCATTTGGAAAGAAGGCTGAGTAAACCTTAGGATCGCCCTGAATAGGACATCATCGGATAAAAATCCCCAGTCGGGCTTGGATTTGAACATACTCGTACTTTTTTTAAATTTCAAGATACAATAAACCCTCATTAACACGAATTCCAAGTGACCAAAATAATAGAAGTTCGTGTTACAAAAATTCGTGTTATCCGAGTACTATAAATGTACGTATTACCGTAATCCCTTACCGGGACCGAAGTTTTGTTCGGCGAAATTCGTGTTAAAGAGAGTTCGTGCTAACGAGGGTTTACTGTAATTAAAAAAGTTATTTTAAAAAATCATGGGGTTCCAAACCGAAACTGGTCCCTTCTGAAGCATTTTCTAAATCCGCCTCTGCCGTGCGGGGATGCCGTGCCACGCGCGTCACTGGTCAGCGCAGGTGGCAATCACGCAGTTAATTAGTTCCATTTGTCTGTCACATGATTTAAAACGCGGTAAATAATTCTGTGCCTGCCGTCTATTTCCACACTCTGCGTTATAAATATTCCAAACGAGTTGTGGCGTGGTGAAACAATCTATTATTTCTCTACCTCGGTTTTGGCTCTCTCCCCTAGTTCTCTTTGCGTGCTCTATTTCCTTTCTCTTTTTCTGGAGTCTCTGTGGTTTTCCCTACATCCACTTTTCTTTCAGTCTCCCTACTCTTCTTCCTGAGCCTGTCTGTGCTTTGCTACTCCGAAGTCAGCTGTTCTGTTCTAAACGCAACAATATCTCACTATTTGCACCAGTTTGAAGACAATTGTTCTCGGGACCATTTTAAGTCTCAATGAAATAAATTTGGGTTTGAACGGACACTTATTTACACTGAACTAAATTACAAAATTTGATTTTAAAAATATTATTATAAACATTAATAAGTACATTTTCTATGAACTACTCTGAAACCGAGACAAATATGTCAGGTTATCTTAATGGCACCCACCACTTATTTTGACTCTCTGTCTAGAGCAATATTCTTTGAAAATGAAAGGATTAATTTATTAAAAGCCATCATTAATTATCTGTAATCTTGTGTTGCGTACTGATTTTGCAATTTTCGTTATTTTTCCTGCAAACCTCGTATTTAATAAGCTTAACGGTGTTCACACAATACGTTCCTACGTGAGGACATTTTATTAACGTTTTTGTACATCAAAATATTTTATTGCACTATGTAATGTTAAATTAAGTAAGCTATGCAGAAAATAAAGAGAAAATAATGCGCATGACAATTTTAATTCCGTAATTTCGTTTTCCATAAATTCCACGTTATATCCCCATAATTCACCATTAAACCACGGAAGATTTTGTGTGCAACAAAAATGGCACCAGCTGAAAACAAAATTCTAATGATGAGAAAAATTATTGCTTCTAAATTTCATGACATGAAGCAAAAACTTCTGCGTCACAAGAAACTCAAATGAAAAGTTAATAATAAAAAGCGAATTAAAAGAGCTAGTTGCACACAGAGGCGTTCAGAGGAACCAGATTTGGAGCTGTGGATACACGGGGACTCTTATTTCAATCAAAAGTTTCCCCCTTACAGAAACAATTCCATTTCTCCATTACACAGAATTAACTTATGTTGATTTAACTTGTATTAAATTAATACACGTTTTATTTGTTTTGAAGGAAAAAATTCGAATTCTAATTGAGCCAGGTCTGGGACAAGTTATCCTTTTTGGGCCGCCCTGGTTTCAAAACACTTGGATCGTAGTAAATGCACACCGGATACACAAATTAATACATAAAAAATTCATGATTTAAAAGTGTGAATTTATCATAAATTAAAGAAAGTAGAAATAAAATATACCCAGTCTGGAAATATCTGCCAGTTTCTTAGCTGTCTTCGCCCGCTTCGTTTCAACGGCCATTGTGCTGACAGCACCGGACAGTCGGATAGCGCGTTTCTGGCATGGAGCCCGGACAGGAATCGGAAAAGTTAATTAACCGTCAGCTTCCGGCACGATCTCCAGAAACGGCGAGAAGGCATACAGCCCTGGGTGATAAAACAGTCACGCGACGAGAGGCAGTGGTAATTTACCGGGTGAATATAAGTTGCACGTCTGCGCTGCCATGCTGTAATTACTGAAGCAACGTTCAAATCTGAAATATATCTTTACAAGAAAGCATGTTGTGGAAATGGGATACAGCTTTTTAATATTTATAGGGCGTACTTCCTACCGCTGAGGACTAATCTGAAAAATTAAACATTACGCAGGCGAACAATGAAATTTTGAGTCAATGGCAAATAATTATGAATAACGGATTACATAACTCGTTAACGCCAAAAAATAAGTAGTGTAATAAATATCCACTGTATTGCTGCTCGTGCATTTGCTTTCGCAAACATGTGTGCTACTATACCATGGAAATTGTATAATTTTGTCTCTGAATTATGTTTATTTATTTCCATCAGCGCGACGGGCACAGGTGACATTTTGCGTTATGTTAGAATGTTCGCCTGTAACATTTCACTGCATTTAAGGTGGACACTATTAAAACACGCATTAAAATATAAATGAAAATAATAAAATATCAGAAATTATCTCTGCGGCATTCAGCCAAACTATGGTTTTCATCATGTTGGTCATTTTTAGTAGAAGTTGGTCGAAATGTTAACACATACGTAGTGGTGGACTCCTGCTTTGGTAGCGCTGGGGTTCCAGTCCAAACGGACGGACAGACACGACATTTTGAAACAAAAATCATTCATCCTTTCGTCCTTTTCATTTAGGACGGTTCAAAACTTCCGTAAAAATCTCAACATCGATTTTGCAGCACACATAATTTTCCCCTAACCACGTATACGAGAAAGCAAGTCATGTCATCATTTTGTGTAGATTGGATAATATTTTTAAATACACGCCTTCAACATGTCTCTTTACCGAACGAACAATTCACGTTTGTGTGATAGCGTATGCGGCACATACATCACTATAATAAATTGCAGCACAATTTACCATCTCAATCCTCACCATCAAGCCTACGAACGTCGAAGTTTGTTCGCAAGGCCATCGTCAAGCATTTCACTTACGGCCAAATGAATATTCTCAATGTCCAAGGCTTCATGCGCGGGGCTTTGCGACTCTCCGTTCGCGTCGCCGTTCCGCTGCAGCTGGGTGCACGCGACGTTATGAGCGCGTTTACGAAGCGGGGGAGTCTCCGCGGTATACGACGAGCCGTTCCCTCGCGGCGAGGACGAAGGAGATCGGTGCAACCCGTCGCCCTGCGCCACTGCCTGTTTTATGCATCTCGAGACCCAGTGGTCCGACCCAGATCGTTAGCCTCAAGGTGCAGGCAGTGCGGAGTCGGGATGGGGGCCCAGGACCTTAGTTCAGGTGGCCCCCAGTTGGGGTCTTGGCTTCGTCGGGGCTGTGGCCCAATACTCTGGGCATAGAGGAGGGACTTAGTGTCATGTGAGTGTCTTAGAGGGCATGTGAGTGGCGCGTTGTCATACAGGCAACATGGACGCCAGTACTAGTCCCGATAGCTAGCAGCTAGGAGCTAGCAGGGCGGCCCTAGACCCAGGCATTGTATGGGGAGGTTGCCGCGAGGGCTAACTGCGTTCCGGCGAGATCCGGATGTTGCCAGAACGTGTACTTGTACACCTGATGAGGGTGAGGATAGAGGCTAACGCCTAGGAGCCCACCTTGGGACGTCGGTCCCCTAGTACGGTACAAGTGCTGGGGGTAACATTTGGCATAGCACGTATACACATTACATCTCGAGACCCATCCTGGACATCTGAACAACGCACTCTTGCTCACCGCAAATATTTTTATTCATATTGATTTTCTACAGTATCAAAAAAACTATAAAAATGTGATGTCTTTAAATCCTTTCATTTACACTTCCGCTAAATATTTTAGTTTTTGTTTCTCTAAACATTTCTGAGTACTTATGAATTATGTGGTTAAAATTTTTCAAGTGATAGCTGAAGTGCTAGTAGAATGGAATGATTTGTATTACGTAACCGTTACCAATAATACCAGAAAGCATGTGCTGTTCAAGCAATACTAGTTTAAGAAATAAAACCAATAAATTTCGATATTTCTTTTATTAGTATCATTCCCTCTCGTTACATATACAACAAAAACAACTCCGACATTTGAAAGCAGCCTAACATGGTCCACTGTTATATTTCATATATACTTTCTCTAAATATTAGCATTTTTCGCAAAAGTATGAATTATAAAGTTTGACTTTTGACACTCATATCTGAATTGCTAGGAGGATAGAAGGCGTTTTCGTATCACATAACCGGAACCAATCATACCAGAAATCATGTCCTGTCACAGCAACAGTAATGATATTTCTTTTATCAGTATGATTCACGCTCTTTCCAAAAGCAAAACACCCTCTGGAGTTTGAAGGTAGCGGACGCAACGCTGCGCAACAGGGAAGAGGGCGCAGGGCGTCCGAGGGGGTGGTTTATGCGCCCCGAGCGCCAGGCAGGGGCTTTGATGCGCTGCGCGCGTCTTATCTGGCGACGGCTGATTTGCTGCTGGATTTGAGCAGCTGCGTCGCGTCGGCGCAGGGCCGGGAGAAGCACACAACGTGGTGACGAAGGAAAGGGAGAAAGGCGGCGACACAATAATGCGGAGCGTTTTTGAAACGTGGATGAGGTAAGGGAAAGAACGCAAAGAGCTTGGAAATAAAAGGAGAACAGATTCAAATTATCTTTTTAAGAGATGTTTTAAGAGACGACACTTAAGGCAACAAGTGACCTTCTTTTCTCTCCAAAGTTGGTGTTTATTCGGAAAATGCCTAAATTGCTACTGAATACAAAACAATAACTTCGTTTTGTGAACATCATTAAACAGCTCAAGCAAACGAGCAAGAAGTAACGAACTTTGTGAAATATCCAAATATAAATTATCTTCCTTATCAATCTAGCTACGCTAATTTAAGGAGGAGTCATTATCTCCGAACTCTTAGGCAGACGGTTCCTGCAATACAAGTTTGTACGCCGAGTAACAAAAAAATGTGGAGGAGCAACAACATTAGAAATAATGCGAGAAAATTTATAACTTCTTCAATTTTCAAAAATTACGACGAAAATTAGACCTGCTCCGTATTTTAAGCGTTCGTTGCTCTCTCTGTGAAAAAAAATAAAGCAACAATTGGGAGCCTTTTTGATCTTAAATGAGTATTAACTTCAAGCAGAAATTACGCGAAAACTACATACGTTTTCAAAACACTGTATATGAGCTTTTTAAAAGATCTGATTTTTCAGAACAGATTTTATTTAAGACAAAAATCTTCAATAGTGTCTTTTGCGATGTTATTTTTTTTTTGCAATTTTCGAAAATAACAGAGTTCGCAAAAAAATGAGACGAGCACAAATTTTTGTACATACGAGGTTAAAATTTAAAGAAAAAAAGTGTAGATACTTTTGAGAAAATAATTCTTTAAAAATTGCCTGTATTTCACCCATTATTATATGAAACAAAAAATTGAATATGTCATTATTTCAACATGTCTTTTAAGAACAGCTTTTATTAAAGAAAAGAACTCAGGGTTTTCAAGAGAATGAGACCAGAGCTATTCTTTTAAGCGTTCTTTACTCTATCCTAGGACGAAGTTGAATAAATAATTGGGGCCATTTTGCTACCAGGGCCTGACAACACGAGTTGTTCTGTCGAAAAAATCGCAGCTCATCGGTGCACTATTGTAATTCCTTTTCTTCAAGAAACGAAAAAAATCCTCATGATTTTCAGTACCTGAGGGTTTTTGGCCACACCCGCTATGAATGGATGGGTGATGATGCTGAAATAATTTTGATACTGATAGAGCAATAACACGGAAGGAGAACGAGAAAACCTTAAGAAAACATGCCACGAACCTGTCTCCACAAATTTCATCTGCATCGACGGGATTGTTGAAACAGAAATGTCGGAATTGAAAAAGATACAATGAAAATGAAGATATATGAGACCAATGTAATTTTAAAATTTAAATGCAGATGCATAACACCCGAAATATACGAGGGAAGGATGTACGAGTTCGCAATTCGTATTTTGATTGGAGATTTTAAAAATAAACTATAAAATTACCATTTTATACGCCTTAAATCTTCGACTTGAAACGGATAGGTTGACTTCCGTGGTACAAAAAGCCTTAATAAAGAATTCCATTGATCCTGTCCGAGATTGATTTTGCGAATGTGCATTTTTGTAGTTCACCATTTCTTGCAATACCCTGAAGCAGAAATCTCACTATCCTAAACATCCATGAAATTCGTAGACAATGGAGGTATTTGATTTAGCCGATAAAATTACAGCCCTCGAAAAGTTCCGTTGGAAAATTCGATGCTTTATTTTTCCAGAGTATTTTAAGACAGCTTGAATGGAATCCTCTACGGAGTACTGCGGTTCAAACCACGGACGTAGTTTATAACCAAATTAGAGTTGTTACATACCTAAAACAGCGACTTTAAATTATTAATTTAAAAAAATATTATTTTTACGTCCGAAGAAAGTAAGGGTTACAGTTGCACCAATGTCTTTGCTTAGTAACTTTGCCTTAGATTTACAATTTCCCGGCAGAATTGGCTCAAAGTCAGCACTATCGTTGTCTCTGCAGCGACTCTATTAGGGAGGTCCTAGCGTTCTCAACGGTAATGTATTTTTGAGACTAGCTAGATAGCAAAGTTGAATTCAGCCGCTGTCTGTAGGACAATTCTAGCGACTGGCAGCTCTGGTCTGTAGTTTTTCCGTCGTTTCTTCGATCAATTCGAGGCGAATGCCTGAGCCCGGGAATGCCTCAACCACGGACCGCGCTCGATGTTTCCTGCCTCTTCTTCGCTCTCTTACTAAAAAATACTCTTACATGCACTACATCACCACATATGCTGGAGGAGCAATCAGGAGCATAGAGATAGTTCCGGCTGAAACGATTGCCTGCTGGGGGAGACGCCTGGAAATACCCCACAAGCTGACGTGTAGGTCTGCTGCCAGATTTCACCACCCAGCAGGGGAGGAACGCCGCCTCCTTCCGGGATGAAACATTCACTACACTACCGGGAATAATGACTACAGTAGTTGCCTTCCACAGAAGGACCAATCAATCAAGATTTAGAATACTTTTTTCCCACCGGTCAGCTGCAACTTATTGGTGACAGACTAAGGAGGAACTACAAGGTCTGGCTGTGGAAGCGTTAGTCCGACCAAGAGCGTAGGTTCTCATCAACGGAGCGGAACAACAACGAGGGAACTACAGACAGGATTTCAGCCACAAAGAGGGATTTGATCCTAGGAATACGCATACATAGCACGGCAGAAGTAATGACTGGCGTATACAGGAAGGATGAGTACGCAAAGATGGGCGAGTAGCCAGCCAGGCCGAGCGAAAGGTTTTAGTGGTAAACGCGGGAACTGCAAATACGTAGTAGCCGCTGCTTTACGAGGGAACGGGTCGTGCTGTGAACGGGATGGATGCGAATAAAGCATGGACGTGGGCAGCTTTCCACGGACGGTACTTCACGGAAGACACATTTGATGGTGAAACACATACAATCTCCACAACGCTACACACATGACGAAGAGTTGACCTGGAATAAAATATCTCAAAAGAAATGGTAAAAAAATAATATTCAAAAGAAGTAATAAAGAATTTCAAGTATTCTGTCGTATCTTGAATATGTAGTAAGAAAAATCATTACCTTGATTGTCTTTCTCTCTTCTGACAAGAAGACTTTACTAGAAGATTCAACTTCCAAAGAAAAAACATTATGTAAAAGAACTTTATGTAAATGATCTTTGCAATCCCACAATTTGAAATTACGTCACTCGCCAAATAAAATGGCTCTTTCAACCTGCCGCAATGCACGCTCAAAACACTAATGATAAAACTCTCATTCAAAACAAACATTTTGCAAGTATTTCTCTTTCACCGCCCTCTCAATTTGGCTCGGGGCTGCGCCGCACAACAGCACAAAAAACAAACGAAAAATACGTTCCATTTCGCAGCGAAAAAATGTCTCTCGACTGAGCGTGTCTCGTCTCTCCACCGACGCAGGAAAAAATTCCGATGATTAGTGGCCAGCTCGGTGCCCTGGCATCAATGTGAAATTCTGACTCATCGTCCCACGTCATCGAACGACGCCCAGGCAACGGCATTTTCTCGAGCTCAATGATGAAAACACGTCACCGTAACACGAGAAGAGAGAATATCAGACTGCGTGTCCTGAAGGAAAAAGCATGACGCGCGTAGCTACGGTTCAAAACAAAACATGAGGAGCAATGTGATAATGTAATGGTCTCTCGGTTTGTGATTGCATGGCTCCGTTCCTAGTCAACACTGCTGTGTACGCACTGTATGTCGACACGGATGAACGACTTCTCGAATGCAAATAGGGTGCAGTTAGTAACAATCTAGTACTTTATTAAATATAAAACAAGCTTAATAACACACCAGAGACATTGTATTCATTACAATGAAGCATTTATTGAATCGTTACATTTTGATGAACGTTTGACACAGTAATTATCGCGTTAATCATTGCTTTCATCAAATATCAGTGGCAATGAGAAATAGACTATTTTCAGTCTGATAACGCTTTATTAATATTATTTAGACCCTGAATAAACGTCCCAGCATATAAGCCCTTTTTACCAACAATCTAGCCATAAATGCCATCTATACCACAAGTAAAATTCAAAGAATTTTAATAAATGTTTTTTGTTGTGCCAGTTTTTAAACTTTTAGGATGGACTTTCTACATTCCCTGATTCGCAAAATCGGAGACTCGTTACTCTCAGTGAAGGACGGAACCAAATTACTTCTAATTGAAGTTTTAACATTTTTAAAACAGACATAAAATTCGTATGACAGGTAAAACATTTTATATAATTTATATTCGAGACGTTACAATCTAGTCTTCGTTAATAACAAAGTTTTACAGCGTTGAAACAATACCAATCTATTAATCTAATACAATAACGTTCACTGGGAAGGGACGTGGCCACAAAGTCTTTTCTAAACCCATTTCCATATATTCGCTATGTACTGTGAAGGAAATCCCACCCCAAATTGACAATTCTCTTCCAAAGAACGACACAAACGTTTGTCTCTTTGGCTAAAATACTTCAATTTCTCCTACCCATAAAACTAATCAAAGAATATTAAATAAAACAACTCTATCACCACTTTCTTTTCTTTACGATGCGGACATATGTAATTTTAAGTATCTATAATATTAGCTGCAATAAATAGACGAGGCATGAGAGCATGCTAGTTGTTATTGTAACCCGATATTCATGCTAACATTCCTTCTCCACTGCCCCGTTAACATTCCGAAACACCCCAACGGCGCGTAGTGATGCTACTGCGGTCGCTCGTGAGAACAATGCAAAGATCGAGGGGCCTTATCGAGACGCGATATATCGAGAGAACTCTTGTCGCGCTCGAGCGCTTCGCGGGGTACGAATACAGAGAGGGCTGCGGCACGGCGGCCGCCATTGTGCACAATGACACACGCGCGATCGAGTTGCCTCTGTGCACCTCGCGCTGCATGTGGCGTCGAGCGAACAAACTATTGGAAGTTACTGTAGCAAACAACCGAGCAAAGCTGGTCCATTGTGTTCCTACTGTCGGGAGATTATTATCCTTGCCTTCTGTTTAGGATTCTGCGTTAGTGATGAGAGTTTCCTACCCGTTTTTCGATCGTGGTCTATTCATTTCCATTTCTCATCACCACTGTCCCACAGACAGAAAAATAGCTATAAAATACAAGATATTACACGATATTTTCAAATATAACTTTATTTGATCCGATTAGCTCTTGCTATTCATTGCCTTCTCCAGATTGCCAATTCAACCATTCTAATACCTGGATTCGTTGATAGAGTTATGAGAAATAACATTCAATAATAATAATAATAATATTAATAATTATAATCTCTCTATATAAAATTCTCGTGTCCCAGTTTTAGTAACCATATTCCTCCGAAACGGCTTGACCGATTTTGATGAAATTTTATATGTATATTCAGTAGGTCTGAGAATAGCTTGTTATCTATTTTTATTCCTCTTAGTGATAAAGGTGGTCCACCCCAATTTTTTTTAATTTTACGGACTAAACATTTAGGCAACCCGCTACACACGGTAGGTATTTCACACAGCGGTATTTCACCCGCTGCACGATGTTTCTCCATATTACGCACCTGCTCAGCGATGTGCAGACTGCTATTAAATCTGAATAACACGGAGAAAGACGGTGAAAGAGAGGGAGAGAAGGAGAAAGAGAGACGGAGAAAGAGAGAGAGACGGAGAAAGAGAGAGACGGAGAAAGAGAGAGACGGAGAAAGAGAGAGACGGAGAAAGAGAGAGACGGAGAAACAGAGACGAGAAAAAGAGAGACGGAGAAAGAGACGGGGAAAGAGAGAGAGAGAGAGACGGAGAAGAGAGATATAGGGACAGAACAACGTCTGCCGCGCTCAGCTAGAAAAATGCTTGTCTCCGCGATACTTTGTTGCGTTAGGTTTAAGGAGTCTTAAGCATGTTAGAGACTAATATATCATTAATTCTATAATTAGCAGGAAAAAAGCACAGCAATTACTATTTGACTACAGGTAGATATGGTTTGGGATTAGCAACTTTGTTTTAATAATTTGTGATGTTTGTTACTGCGAAATGTTTAATTAGCCTTAATTAATTAATGTTTAGTTAGCCTTCGGAAGTTGATATTAAATTCTCGAATGTACAAAATGGGGATAAGATTCATTGGTGAACAGTTAAAAATGTGTACATGTATTTTCTAACAATTTTTTAAATGATTGTTCTTTAGAGAAGATTTATTTATTATCGTTAATTATTTTCTCCTGCCTTTTTTATTATACAGATTTTCGTTTTTATTGCCATTGGATGCAACAATTGGTAAAGAAATCCTTGATTCATTTACATGATGTAATGATTTAATTATCACTTGATCAGTATCCCCGCAAGGCGTCTACCGGCGTCACTTCTGACCAGTATGTACCGCATTTCCGCATTTTACACCACATTATTAACAGCTAATCCGCTAAAATGCTTAAAAAATCTGCATTTCCATGATAGTGGATTAAAATCCATTTTTTTCATTTCTTCAGTTATTATATCGATCGTTAGATGTCCCGCTAACTATGGTTGACAAAGTTTGAATGTTCAAAATGCTGTTTCTCTATTAAGTAGAAAGCAATAAAACATCAATCATCTACCAATCATTAGGGCTTTATCTAATAGCCGTATTCGAAAATGATGACCAAGCACCAAGGTGTTGTCGTGAACTCCGTCCTTTACTCTCGGATTCCGAGGACAAATAGGTGACAACATGTTGGTTAGTCGTTTCCGAATACGCCAACTAAGAATACGGATCGTCGTTCGGATTCTTACTGCGTTTATAAAAGCCGGAGAAATGATGCACTTCGCGGGATATTGAAATTAAAAATGTTGAAATCACTTTACTCGGTTTCATATTAAACTGAGATTAAAAATATATTGAAAGTACATTTATAACAAAAATACTGATATTTTATATTTTTAATTTCTTGGGTGAATCGAAAACATTATATACAGTGAGAACAAACATAGAACAAATATAGTGAGACAATATCGCATTTATTTAATTAATAAAACGGAGTTCTATGTCGATATATGAATTATTGATGTTTTCCTCTATTTTTAAATTATATGTAGTAAATCCGCATTCGTTAGAAGAAATCCGCATTTCGAACTTAAAACTTCGCAATCGGAAGTTTCACATCGGGCAACATTGCTTCGGACCCAATAAGCAGCACGGAGTAGGGATGAGACACAATTAGCCATTTCTCACTCACTACAGTTTTCGGCCATTATTATTATTGTGTGCGAGTTAATCGTAATTTTAAAATTATCATTTTTCTATTTCGGTGTAATTTTCAAATAATTTATGATTAATTTGCAGGACTGTAATGAAAAACGTTATCGAAGTCATCATTTTAAATGACGAATGTCGAGGTGAGAATATATTACTGCCACCGATTCCTATTATACTCACAGATGTGCAAATTCAATTTAAACGTCTTCAATTTCCGTTAAGATTGGCATTTGCTATGACTATCAATAAGTCTCCAGGCCAAACGATGTCTGTTTGTAACTTATTTTTAGCACACCATGTTTTTCACATGGTCAGTTATACGTGGCATGCTCTGGAGTGGGCAAACCATTCAGTTTATTTGTGTTAGCTAAAGATGGGATGGCAAAAAATATTGTACACTCTATCGTGTTGAAGGATTGAAATGGTTTTTATAGTAAAATTATTGTAATTAGAAATGTATATCATTTCCAAAAATAAATTACAATACATTAAAAATATTAATGTTTGGTATTGTGTTATTTTTATATTCCATCATCGTTCACAGCTCTCCATGCCTCTTCAACTTATATACCACATCCTCAAACACAGACAATTAGTCATTTTTTCTACTAAAATAATCCTAGGAATAATTTATATGGCAAAACAACGTTTGCCGGGTCAGCTAGTATTAATATAATATTATAATATAATATATTGTTATATTAATAATAATTTTATTATTATATGTCACGTTTGATTCAGTTCATAAAAAGTGCAAATTCTATTTGAATAATTTTATATTGTAAGAAAAGGAACGAGAGGCAAAAGTTACGGGTAACAATATACTGGACGCAGCCAGTGTCTTTGTAATACGAACAATCGTTCGAAACAGTAATCGAGAAAGAGCAAGAAAAACTCTTCTGGACATCCATTACTTCCATGTAGCAAATCATTAGATGACACAGAAAATGCAGATAATTACCAGTGTGAACAGGCCTACATCTGCTTACTAAAAGAGCTTAAATACATCAGTTAAATAAGTTATGTTAGTAGCACTGATTGTATTGATACATGTAAAACTATATTCCCAAACTGAATTGCAAGTGTAAATCATTTATTTATGGCGGAATATCACTGACATGATTCCCAATAACTTGTGAAAAGCAGTAAATTCCATTCTCTTTAGGTATCTAAACAGCACAAATCGTTAATAAACCAGATGCATCGTCTCATGCGTAAAATTTACAAACGCAACCACGAACAAGGCCTAGTTATTACTTGAAATTTCACACGATCGTCACAAATTTCATGCTCCAAATATCCTAAAGCGATGACATAAAATAAGCCTGACGCTTATTGTCCATCAATTTCATTATACTCCTATCTGGCCGACGTATGCGATATGTCACTCACGACACGAGCATAAAGTAGAACTTTCACACGCGGGGCAGCATCCTCGCACAAACCAGAAAGGGTATTTGTGGACGATGAATGTTCAATTTAGTAGCCAATTCGACCGGAAAACGCTTGTTTGACCAACATCATAACGTGCATTCCGCGATCACTTCACGGCATTAACTCCCTCATTATGGACGCGACGTGGTCCCTTGGGGCCGCAGCCCAGTTCAGGTGACCGGGCATGCGCCACACACCGCGCTGGGATCATTTCCCGGCATTACGTGCGGGCGGGCGGGCGGGCGCGTGCCTGTCACTGGGCCTGGGCGATTAATCGAAGTTATCAGCGCGGACGCTGCCTGGCCACTGCTGCTGCGGAAAGCGGCGGAGGTGGTCACAACGCTGGGCGGATGTTACAGGACGAGGGGCCCCATGAGAACGGTGCGACGTTGTACGTAAATAGAAGTGCGCTGATGGAGATACTTCGATAGGTGAGGGTTGTGGGTTTGGGGGGGGGGGTGAGGTGGTGGGTGAGGGAGTAGTTTACCAAAATACTCGCCTCCCTTTTCTGAACATAGCAACCCAGGTTTTGTTTCCTGAAAATAAAATCCGTGTTGGATAAAACAGCCTTTACGAAATACGGAAAACTTCACCCGGTGTAATAGCGGGAAGGTAGAGTTTGGAGCCAAAAGTTAATTAAGATTCGCAAAAGAAATATTGATTAATTTGCAGAATTACGAAAAAAAAAGCTTTTCAACCAGGAGGCATTGTGGATTTAGATGCTATTGTGTCTCTATTAGGAGACTAAAACTTCTATACACTGGAACTGAATAGTCACGTAAGACCGAGTCGAATTCTAACGGTCAGAACACCTGAGCGCATCGCTCCTGCGTAGCCCCCCATCCCCATGGGAAGATATTGCAAGAAAAGTAGATGCAACTCAGCAACATTCATACAATAACAAACATTGCCACATGAAGTCGGAGTAGGACTTTGTGTACACTATCTGTAATTTACAAAAGATTTCAAGAGAAAAACAAATTAGTTTTTGTCTGGAGATATCTCATAAGGCAGCTTCGTCGTTAAACGGAACGCTGAAATACTGAAAAGTATTTAGTTGCCTGCTCGCCAAGATTGTAGCCCCTCGGAATGCCAGTCTCGCCGTTTATTGTTTCATGAACTCAGCATAAGAGAGAGGGATTCACGCTGAGTCCCAAAATGACGCGCTAGTGTACCGCGTGGTTGTCTGCGCAAGAGATGGATCATCCAGCAGAACTTCACACAGAGTGATCTCATTTCGCTGTTTGGATCCACAAAGCCCGCATCAACCGATGCGGCAAATACAAAAGGGAAGCGAAATAGATACAAAGCCTCGCTCAGTTCATATCCACACTTCAATATATTACTCATCCCAATGCTGCTGAAATGCGGTAAATGATGCTTATTTTGCTACTCCACTGAAGCTCTCATTGTGATGTTTATGCGTTACAGTTCGAGCATGTCTTGGGAATAAACACAAATGCGAAAATTGTGTGTCCTTTGAATGTAATATTAATTATTGACAAACAAAATGTATGAGGCTGTGTTCGCGTAACAAGGTTGTTAAACACAGTAAATTAATTCACGTAAATGTCTACTACAATTTGTATATGCTCTCTTCAATAATATTATACTCAAACTCTTTGTAAGTTCCACACATTTCACACGATATATTTAAAACTTAAGATTTCCGATTAGTCAAATATTTTTTACGACCAGTACAATGTATCCAAGTATTGAATGAGGTAAGTTTCTCAGTTTCCAAAAGATTATGGTCGACAACATTACACGATTTTCCCGGTTCGATTCTACAATTCTCTCTGCCATCCCTCTCCGTCGTCACTCGCAGACACCCTTCTCGTCCACCATCTTCGGCCATCACGACCGCCAGCCTACTTCGCCTGAAGCTCCGTCACATTAAATTCTATTTTCACTCGACTTCCCCGGATCGTGAATCGTCCCTCCTCCAATGGGGCTATTATCCCGGAACGACTTCTAGATCCCTTCCAGAAAAGCGAGACTGAAGATCTCCAATCTCATCGTTTCAGAGAAGAGTTTCACCGGGCTAAATAGGGGCCCAAAGGGGAAAGGAATGAAGATTTTATAATTTTCAAGCTAACAAGAACAATCGCGCAAGAAAAATCACAATAAATATTTCCATGGCTCTTTTAAGAATGGACCAAAATGTCTTAGCGGGCCAACAGAATAAATATAATTTGGCAACAGATTAATTTACGAAATATGAAACAGTACAACAAGGGGTAATACCCATGTTAGAGAATGATGGATATAACATTATATAATTGTAAACAAAACAAAACAAAAAATCAACATATATAATTTCTAATGCGTGCATAAAGGAAGAAAAATGTGCGGCCTGCGACCATTTGAGAGGTGTCAATGATTTTGTTAGATTCATGGAAATGGAAAAAAATCCAAAAACAATAAAATAGTTTCGATTTTGACTGTAAAATGCAAATATTAGATTGTGTTATTCCGCTTGTTCTCATACTCCGCAAACTGACTGAATTCTCATTCTGTTTGCCTTTAAATATTTACTATTAATGTGAAAATATTTAATTTATTACCATGTTATATGACGGTAATTTCTTGGTTGTATTTTAGTAGGAAAAAAAATCTCAGTGTGGTTTTGTTGAGCAGCATTTTTGCATCCGCAGGCCACTAGTTCCTAATAATTATTGTCATCAGGAACATTGTCATAATAGATGTATATAGTACGGGATAATTATTCGTTAAAGAAAATTATTTTTTAGCTGATGAAAAGTCACTGAAGCACTTCAAATAATACGGCAGTACTTAGGTGAATGTATATAGTTTAGGTGCATTGAATATTAAACGAAAATCTACCGATGCACGATGCGTCAATTCAAAACACACATACTAGTATTTCAGTGACAGTTTGCCATTTATTATAAGTTCGAAAGGAAATTTATTCTGCACGTTGTAGTGCTCCATTATCTTTTGAAATACTTGGACAGTTAAGAATTCATGCCCCCGCATGCTGACCTCAAGTACTATTCAAACGCCAGCTCTTGTAGATTCTTTCCACTTGTAAATAACGTTCTTGACCCACAGAAAATATTCCCGACAATTTAGTCACGAAGCTGTGCATTTGTTACATGGAGACCGTTGTCCAACAATGTTATAGAGAACTGTGAAGACAAACTTCTATGATATATAAGGTTAGCAAGCAACGAATACAATAAATTTACAACAGCGAAACAATGTAATCGAACAAAAGTGTCATGCAAACACTTCCGGAAGCGCTGTATTATTATTATTATTATTATTATTATTATTGTTATTATTATTGTTATTACTATTATTGTTATTAACGTAATTAGGCTAGTGTAGAGAAAATAACGGACGCGGTTGAAGTATATAAACTAAGGTAATAGCTCAAGTTTATTATTATCAAACAAGTCCGTTATTACGTAACAAATTCAAAAAATTGGTGAAAGGTGTGTTTCGTTCGATATTTTTTTGTAAAACCACCTTCTCATAAGAAAAACTCAGAAATAAATTCCTTTTCTTTAAACACATAAACAACGTAAAAATAATTACACCATCGCTAACAGACAAGTTGTTGATCTTACCTTCAAACAGATCCACGAAAATTGAAATGTGCTTGTAGGAATTGCACCTCAGATGACGATTATTAAAGCAAAACTTACACGGTTTCATAAGTATCATTTTAGGTGTTTCAAAAACCTCCCCGTTGCATTTTCGACATTCTCGCAGATGACGAAACAGGTTATACCTAGATATTAAAAACAGATACTAATCACACAACTTCTAAATGAACTCGGACTCCCTCTCGCTGGTACCGGTCTCCTCAACCGCCGTCATAAAGTCTGAGGTTTAACGAGATGCACAGGCGCCCGGCAACACGTTATCACACTGTGACAGCCCACGACTTGTTTAATCCCGTTGGGGTAAGATAGGAAACCCTGCCCATGACGCTGAACCGAACATCACAGCAGAGGGCTACCAGACCGACGACTTGACATTGGAAAAGCAAATAGTAGTTATACAGTACATTTTATTTCATTTCATTATTTCATGGATACAGAACGATGTAATGGAGTTTATTTAAGAGACACGTAAAATAAAAATTGAAAATTTAATATAAGTAAAAAAAATCATAATTCATTCAGGATTAGCAGAGTAATTTACGAAAAATATACTCGTATTTCTCAAATTGTGCAAATAAAACTATTTCTTCATTCTACATTTAAAATTATCATCAAATGCCTTAATTTACTGATATATACTTAAAAGTATTGATAGCAACCGTCACTGCACTCCCTTTGTCTTCCCACATCTCGGCTTCTCGTGCCTGCGCAAGAGCGCCTCTCGCAGGAGCGGGATTCTTAGCGACCACTGCAAATCCTAGCCACGGCCGCAGCCACCTGCAGGGAAAATCGATACACGAGCGAGATATCGGCGCAAGGGAGACTCGGGGAGAGAGTGGGGGCGGCGCTAACGAGCGCCCAGCCGGCGCCCGAGGAGCTGCTTCCGGCGTGTAATTGTGTCTCCGGAATTGGCTCCGCGAACCCCGCTCCTCCGCCCTGCCCCCGCCCCCCGCTCGCCCTGGGACGGTCCATGCCCTCAAGTGAACGGAAACGCCGCGCCGCGCCGGCGAGGAAGACCGGGCTGTCTCGAGTAATCGAAGGATGCGTGAGTTGAACGTCGGACCAGAGTGCAGTCGGATGGGAATACTTCGTCTCCTGTAATGCTTTTTTTTATTTCTGCTTATCACCATATGTATTACCATACATATGGTGATATGTATATCACTATATATACATCACCACTCCCAGTATACCACCGTACATATATCACCACTCCCAGTACATCACCATAATCTGGTAATCCGGTAATGCTTCTGAATTTGTAGTTTTTTCATCCCTGTCTATGACCATATGTTTTACCACTCCGAGTATATCACCATATACACATCCCCATTCCCAGTATGTCACCATACATATATCACCACTACCAGAACATCGCCATATAGTATATCATCATTCCGGGATATATCACTGTATTTATCACCACTCCCGAGTATATCACTGTATTTATCACCACTCCCGAGTATATCACTGTATTTATCACCACTCCCGAGTATATCACCGTATTTATCACCACTCCAAGTATATCACCGTATTTATCACCACTCCAAATATATCACCGTATTTATCGGAGTATATCGACACCACTCGGTGTATCGCCTCATACTCGGGAGTATCGACTGACGGAGTTGGTTGACGGCGCTGGACGCAACCCCTTGGAGTGAAATTATAAGTGAAAGAACAACCCTAGTGATTAATGATTGTAGCTTGTAGGATGTAGCTTCTTCCACTCCCACTGCTCGCCATTGGACGGTCCTCGCGGCCGGATGGCGCAGTCCCAACGGAAACGTCGCAGAGGTAAGGAAGCCCCGGCTGCCTCCAGTAATCGAAGGCCAAGCGAGTTGAAAGGCGGACAAAGCGCTGTCGAATGAGAATAAAATTCGCCTTCGGTAATGCTTCATATCCGGTTGCTTTCTCTTAATTTCGACTGTATTATCTCAGAGACTATTGTTTTCATGTTCATTTTTGCAAATACCACATTCCATTCCAAAAACATTTATTTAAAACACATGTCAAGAGGGAACGTTACGAACTTTCCAATTAACCAGAAAATCTTCGCACGAAAGTCGTGCCACACCCACTGTGCGTAAAAATTCTCGGAAAACAACGATTGACGTCTTGAAGGCTAGGCAGAACACAGAAATACGAGCACAATGCTATCCTGAGGAGATAGAAATAGCTTGGAGCTTCGATTTTCGTTGGCGTGTAGAAGCTGCTTTTTCCGGCCTGAAAGTCAACTCATGACAAAAAATAATGGTATCAACAGAAATGGCTTAGTAATGTATCACACCGGTTGATTCATGTTTGTAAGTTTTCTTTTGCCGAATAAAAGTGGAAACAAAAAACAAAAATTTTCGTAAAAGAAAACATATGCCATTACTTATGACATATCTCAAGCGAGCTCCCATTTATAGCACAAGTCTTCACATTTTGATTTCAAAACGATCCTGAGATTCGAGATGACATCACACTTCGACTAGAGGTAGTGAGTTACAGCATTGGTGATGGACCTTGGCACAAAAAGTGAAACACGAAAAGCACGAAAATGGGGCTACGTCGTTTATGGGTAGCATTAAATTAGTATTCGAGAAAGAGTGGCTATTAAATAAATGGCCAGGCACGTTTCTACTCAAACGTGTATCCACACTCAGAAAATTAAAAACCAAATGGTGCTGATTTACAGATATTAAATCACATACGTAAGAGAAGCATATTATGTTTTTGCTGAATAGCACTCGGAAAACAAGTACAGAGTATACAGAATTTACTGATTAAACGTTTACTCACTGAAATTGTGTGTACAACACAAATCGAAGAAGAAACTGGCACAATTCGTAGCTACGACTTCTCCGTTCACTCCTATCTGTATTATTCATAGAAACTAACAAACACACACAGTCCTCTTGTTCTTCCTTGAAACAATCGCACAGCGGAAATACGAGCAGGCAGTCCATCGCTGGCGTTGGTCTACTACAGAATAAACGAACCAGAGATTTACTACCACGAGTTTCACCTTGCGTGACGGTTTAAGCGGGTTCCCCGGAGGAAAGTTGCGATTAATCTAATACTAGGTATGCGGACGAAACAGCTGCAGCGATGAGGTGCAGAGCTCCACACAATTTCAGTTGTTAGTGTGCATGTACTTGTTTTCTAGGAAAGTTATATCACGAAAAAAAAAAACAGGAAGGAAGGAGAGAAACTTTCTCAAAAACGTTACGTTTCTGAGGTACGTTTACACCACGTTCATAGGATTGATGTAATCGAATAGAATGAAACGCTGCATCTTAATAGGTTTTCTGCTCCCTGAGCAGGTCCTTGGCTTCCCAATTCACTCCCATCCATTTTCAGGTATTTGTAGCTTTTTCCCCTTCTATTTATTAATGTTCATTATTGCACGTTTTGTGTAAATTTAATGTTTCGAACAAACGAAATTTTCTTTATGTTATTTCCTATTTTTACTTCCCCGTATGTGTACGTATACACGGAGTGATATACGTAGAATAGGGAAAGTTATGTAATACTGCGCGAAAAAATGGCCAATTTTCGGCGGCAAAAAATTAATTTCCGGGTCGTGAAAACGAATAAGTGGATAAAACCAGTTGCTAAATTAAGAAACAAAAATCCCCTAACACGTGGTGTAGCCAGAAACCCTGTTTTCTAGGTCCTTGATACCGAAAACCCAATTGAAAGGAAAACGTCCGTCTTTCCGTCTGTGAACACTGCTAGCGCCTAAACCATACATACGATTTCTTCCAAAATGGATATTCTCCGGTCGATCTGATTCAAGTCAAAGGTTTGAGATTTTGAAAAAGATTCTTCAAAATTTGGGGTACTTTATATGAAGCCCCCCGGGGATTTTCAAAATTTTCTCAAAAACGGCTCCAAATTGTTTCTTCAAATTTCTTGTATGAATAGAGTAAAATACACTTATTAACAGGGCATTGGTCCGATTTTCACGGATAACTCTGAATTTTCGAAAATTTTGAAAGTTTGAATTTTGTTCGGCGTCTTTCTCCAGCTACAAAATTGAAGATAGATATTTTTTCTTCAAATAAAATTTGTTTTGCATATTGAGTTCTTTAATAAAGGTCATGTAAATGTTTCTCAAAATTTTAGTAGTTAACGTGCAATATTGCGTGCAATATGTGCAACATTGAAAAGTTACAAAAACAAGATTTTCTCAAAAACGGCTCCAAATTTTTTCTTTAAACTTTTGGTAGAGATAGTGGTAAATTTACTCTATCAGATGACATAAAAGCCATATTGGTCTATAGGTTGGTTTTTCAAGAATTACAAAAATGTAAATGTTTTTACTTGTCTCTTACGTTAATATTTACATTATCGGCGATTTCATCACATTATGATATTTACGAGTGTATATGCTTTAAATAATGTCAAGTAAAGTTTCTCGAAAACAACTGTTTTCTGTGAAAAGTAGCTCAAAATTTCGCATTTTCAGAAATGCTCAAACGCCATTTTCTCATATATGGCTGCAAATTTTTTCTTCAAACTTTTGTAACGGATAGTGATAATTACACTCTTTAATATGACGTAAAGTTTATTTTGAGTTTTTTGAAAGATCTCTCACATATTTAATATGCACATTACCAGCAGTTTGTAAAGATTATTATATTTGTGAGTGTAAATGCTTCAAATAACTTCAAATAAAGTATTTTGAAAGCTCAAAAATTTTCTGTGAAAATAAGCTTCAACTTTCGCATTTTTAGTAGCGCTAAAACACCATTTTCTCTGAAACGGCACATAATTTTTGAAAGAAAATTGCCATTTATGAGTAGGTTTTTCTGTTGTTTAATATTCTAAAATTAATGTTTCCGTTCTACCAATAGGAAACCGAAAATTTAAGAAAATGACAAAAATATGTACTTTTGGCGGTGATAGATGACAGCTGGCAAGAAAGAGTTTGTGGCAATTCCGAATAGCTAACGAAGACCCAAGTAAATAGAAAACTAATACGGGAAAGTCTGTGCCATTCTGTAGCACCACTAGTTTAAATGCTTACTTATGTTCAACAAGATCTTCGTTTTTGTTTTTTACTGTTTTAGTTTTGTGTCATATAAGTAATTTTAAATAATTTTTTGTTTGAATTTAGTGATTATATTCGTTAGACTCGTGTGAACTCTTTGTAAACAGTTATTTTAAAAGGTTAAAATTGCTGCATTCTGGCACCCAACTTCGAACGATTCTGTTCCTTAACTATGTGAAAGCATTGTAGGTCGAGTGGTGTGCGCGAGTGAACAATTTAATATTACTGAGCGGTGATAGTGTGACAAAAATGCTTTAAAAAGATCATGCAATGTCATTTTGTGAATTACAGCATAAATGAAGTCGTAGGCTTCCGCAACCGGAGTCATGTGAATGATCTTGGCTGACCGGGTGACGCCGTGTCGAAGGCTGAGTTGCCGACGTTTCGACGAGCCTTCGACGCGGTGTCACCCAGACAGCCAAGATCATCCACAATTATAGCATAAGAAACGTAACTCTTGCCCCTTCTGTCACACGAAACCGGGTTTTAAGGGACTTGGACATATGGTTTCTGAGCTATCCACAATAGTAATGTCGGTGTGTCGCCGCGGGTTGCAAGAGCCCCTGCAGTTATCCTATATCACAAGCTGAGAAACATTTTAGTCTTAAATCTGATGTAAGCCACACCGATGGCTGCGGGCACAGACCCTGCTGTCATCGCGCTGTTGCTCTCTTCCAGTTGGCACCATGTGCCAATCTAATTGTAAGCTCTCGGGTCGAAGCAGGGAGTGGACGTGCTACGCCCATTTTGCGCATTGGTGATTCAGACAGATGTATCCCCCTCACCCCGCACTTTTCGCCTCAGACCGTGAAGATCTTGTACATGTGCGGGAAAATCGGTGACCTCAGGCAATCGTACTCTCAAAGGTTATATTGGAACTTCTTGCAATATGGCTTACAAACTACAAATCCCAAGTTATGAAAATTATATTAACGCCCATTAATGCTTTAACATATCAGATTCTTTTCGATACCTCAACTCAAAAGATAGGGTTGTTCTTGAAGAATGGAGTTTTCACATTATTTAAAAAATAAATAAAACAAAATTTTAAATGTTTCTGAGATGCTTAATAAGACTATTTAAAAAAAATCAGTGGAAATTAATATGTAAATCATTGTGGTTTGTGGAAGAAATAAATAGGAATCTACGATATACAAAAAGAAAATATGACAAAATTATAAAACAGTAGTAATGAAAACACGTATATCGCCCACACTTAAGACATTGTGCTAGGCAACAAAACATCTTTCTAACACAATTCTATATTTCGGATTCACAATTCATCCTGTAATTAGTTGATTTCTTGACTCATATCCCAGAAAACTATACAACAATTATTATTATTATTATTATTATTATTATTATTATTATTATATTGTACTTTGGGAGGGCATTCAAAACCTAGAACTGTCTGAAATAAAAGGAAACTTATACAATACATAATTTAATACAGCACAAAGAGAAACGATCGTTTCGACTCGCGTGCAGGTAATCCCTACGATGAATGAAAAAATCTCTCGAGGAGATGAAATTCCGGTCAGCGAAGATAGAGGTAAAAGAAACGCAAAGAAAACGCACATGGTCAGGGGAGATTTCTCGCACATAATTATCCACTTTCTTCCAACCGACGCACATTAATTAAGTAAAGAGGGCTGCCTAAATTACGTCGCATAATCGCAAATGTGAGGAGGCAAGGCTAGTCGGTAGACTGAAGTTGTGCGCCTGAACGAAAAAGAAAGTAGCGGACCGACAAAATGTATACACTCATGCTGATATTTACATATTTTTTTCTAGCCATGTGCACATTATTTACGGCTCGTGCACCTTACTTATATATTGATTGATTGATTGATTGAGGATTTATTTCGTTTCCGGGCATTTCAACTCCTGTGGTCATTCATCCCGCAAGTGCTTAATCACGAGATCGGGCGGTGTTATTTCTCGGCTGGACGATGAGATTCAACTCGTTGGATTGTGGGTTTTTGCCAACCAGGTATTCCCCCATCAGCGGGTCCCGCCGGGACAAGCTTTAAACCCCTGACTGGTGTCCCGACATTTATGGTAGTGTCGTGCGTGTAAGTGCAAAAGTGTGTAAGAGATGATGTTAGAACAAAGAAGGCGATGGCAACAGTGTTCGGTCCAACATTACATTTTCACTCAATAATGTTCTATTCCTTTCTGACTATTGATTTTCGTGCTTGTTCTCACGTCAGCAGTCACCATGACATCAAACATTGTCAACCTGTTATTTCCTTATTCCAGTAGCTCGTGTATATACTTGTATTTGTCTTGGAGTCAAATATAGACGAAATGCGGATAACACATAATTACGACTCATTACACTACTTCAGAACGTTTACCCTACGACCAAAGAATTTCCGAATATGTATAAATTAATTTGAGGATTCTTGTCAATTCCTTCATTTCTGTCACTTCCGCGCCCATTCCAAAAGCACACGGAAAGCGAACGTGACAAAGGCATCGCACAGCGGGCCGGAGGCCGTAGGAGCTTTCCGTGCTTCATAACGAAGTCCATTACACCGGAAACGCACAGGCGCCACCAGAAATCCGACCTCGAAACGATGAATATTCACCGCGCGGTGAAGTGGTGGTGGTGTGAAGGCGCAGTGGGTGGCTCAACTGGCGAGCGGGCGAGAACGCGGAACGCCGTATGTAGTAATGCAAGAGATCGACTGGGTCTTTCTTGCAGCTTTGCATTTCTTTACGCCGCTCTCTCGACGCTCTGAGCGTGCACATTACAATGGAAATATGCACCCTCTCAAGGATGGAAGAAAAACAGCGTAAAAAGAAACACTTTATTCTGTGTTTGAGCTAAGACAGATAGGAAACAAATCTCTAAGAGTTAAGTAACATGAATTTTTGAATTATAATAAAATAAAGCCTAATTCATAAAAGTGAATTACATTACTAAACAAGTAGATTATTTAGAAAAACTCTACCAATTGATGTATCCCACAGTGCCAAAAAATTAAAACTTCGTTTACTTGAAATCTAACAGTTGAAAAACTAACATTAATTTCTCTCTCATGTGTAAGCAAATTTTCGAAAAAAAAGAGCTATTTACGCAACAGTTGAAGACATTCAGATTTCTCAACGCTCTAAAAAGTCACCAGTGACTAAGGCAACCTGAACCCAAAATTTGTTTTAAATACCGTCTATCGTAGCTTCCAAAAATTTGAAGATATTTTGGCTACTTTCAATGGGAAACTCTACAGCAACTTCAAATTATGACCGAATTAAAATATTTCACATTAACGATAAAAGTATGATGAACTGAAAAAAACTTTGTTGGTAAATTGTTTTTATTTACGAAGTAAAACACAACGATAATAATAAAAGTTTTCAAGCGACAGTAATACCCTTTCCAGGACAAAAGAAAACCCTGTTCAACAAGTCCTGAAACACTATCAAAATGGCAATCGGGACACTGAAATTGAATGAAAAACGAACCGATTCATTACACTTCAAAATACTTTACAAAAGCGGCATTTATTTTGGGAAGTTCTCCTGATTCATGCATTGCGGAGTGCTAACATAAATTATAAACAATGACTCATTTACGGTTTTGTAGGGCAGATATAAATACAGAAGTCTGAATCACCTTTAATTTCAGTAGCGCGTCACACTAATTTTATACAAAGATAAGACAACATTTAACTGACTTGTGCTCACAAGAAACTATTTACATTCCAGGCATTTGATAAATACCATGGAGCAAGCTTGCAAAGAAATCTATCGACTGAAACACATTATTACTACGCACGACTCAGAAGCGTGACCGTGCACACAGCACTATGTAAGTTATGTGGTCAGCATTTGCAATTTACATGAAGAAAGCGGTTATAACACAAGGTGATACACGTTCCTGTACGAACACGATCTCCAAAGTGTTTTTGTGGAACAGAAGGCGCTGGTGATCCATGTTCTCGGAAACCGGTTGCACGATCTGACGAGCTTAAATATGCTGACATCGTCGTAGTCACTTATTCATGAATGCACAGCTGAATACGATTACCAACGCTGGAAAGACGAATATTGATCCAATGGTCTTTCGTGTGAAACCCTCAGATACTTTCAAAAGTCAATGGTAACAGAACTAAGGCCTTCTGGTTAAAAACAAGAATGCAGAATTTCTGCAAAATACATTCTAGAGACAAAGCACAGCATTAACTCACCAACCTCAGGAGACATGTGACAGACAGCTACACTTACCTGAAACAAAAGATATAAATTATTAGAAGGTTATTGTGGAAAACTACAGCTACAGCTTCCTTATTGCAACGTAGCGATTGAAAACAAAACACACAAAATATATTACATGATCATTAAAATTTCTCAACCTCAGAATATTGCACAATTAATTTTCAAACTGTTTGCAACGATTTCTTTCATGATTTGAAATTCACGTGAGAAAAGTGGTAGTACGAGTAGTAACGCAGGATGATGCATGAATCTGCACAATCTCCAAAGATGGAATAATTTTTCCAGAGTTTCAATCATGCAAGACACTGCAAATGACACGAATAAATGATGGGATACATGAAGATGGACGAATGGTCAAATAGAGTCTTAGGAAAAGACATAACCCCGCGAAAATCTTTTGCGAACCCGCTACATTCCTCACAAATATAATGTGTACAGAATTTGATCCACGGCATCTAGACGTGGAAACCGACAGTAAGGTTCACTGGCGTGCGCACAGGCGAGGGAGCAGGTGAATCATGGCTCGCCTTTATATATTGAAAAGGGTCCAGTAGCCCTACAGAAGAAAACATTTTATTTCCATAAAGATGATCATTTATTGATATTCACATTTTTAAGGTGTCAAATTGGGAAATTGATACACATTTGAGGAAGAGTCTCTCCAAAACATTTGGCAATTCTGTAAATAGTCCAAAATAAAATCAATAATACTCGTTTTTATCAATAATATTGTATCGTATTTACACGAATCTAATGTGCCATTGAATCTAAGTCGGATCCTATATTTGAAACATCAAATTATGAAAAAAAAGGTTATGAATCGAATGTAAATGGCATCTATGTCAGAACAATAGGTACGGTATTTTATTTCAAGTTACATAATACAACAATGGATTTGTCGTATACATAATTAGTATTCTAACTGCTTTACACTTTAATGAAGCAACATATCGCAACTAAAAACCCAAAAGGCCAAAGATAAATGAAACGAAGCTGAATTTGAAAACTCCAGTAATCCAATGTGACGTAATAAACAAAAAAAAAAGAATGAATTTGACAGGCGTTCTATGGAACGGATTTGCACTAGCAAATAATGCGCACAACGATTTTGAATATTACAGTTGGTAAAAAAAGCACATTAAATTCGCGTAAATACGATATTTATTATTTGTATAATTAATATTACAGTCACATCTTTGTTTTATGTTTTATTTCTTTCTTAGTGAAATGTCTTGTGTAAATAAAAAGTTCAATGGACAAGGGAGACAGATAATTGACCTTTCTGCCCTATTAGGCTGTGCACGCCTTTGTTAACGATATTTAAAAACGCCGTGACAGTTAAACAGTAATAAAAATGACATAGGTCTCACTCAGCTTAAGAAGAATATCCTATCTCGCCCAGCCCAGTAGCTCGATGTTGCTTCAACCTTGTAAAAGGCGTTACCTACAATACGTTTAGAATTTCCACCGTAGAAAAATGATAATGAAATTATATAGGCGAGTTCTTCCTTTCATTTTCTCAAAATGTCGCAACGAAATAACAACTCCAAAGAACCTGGTGACAACTGTCGGTTCCGCCTTCGTCGCCACTGTTTTCGTCACTTTAACTGCATTCTATCCAGGTTTCTAAGGAAATGCTTGTTGGATGTATTCTTTATTCCTGAAAATACGTAATAGGGTTCTATTTTCTTCGTCATCCTCCTCTTCGTCTTCTTCTTCTTCTTCTTCTTCTTCTTCTTCTTCTTCTCCTCCTCCTCCTCCTTCATTGCCGGCAAAAAAAATCATAACTATTCATCGCAATTTTCGTAGTCTTATAAATATGTTTTAATTAGCTTAGTACCAGCAATGTAAATAACTTTATAATCCCGTTGTAGGAAGACACGTTATATTGTGTAATACAGTGAAGTGTGAATGGCGACGAAGGGTGTTGAAAAACAGGACAGTGCAGAGCAGTGCAAGTGCAGTGCAGTGCAGTGAAGTGAAGTGCGATGGTATGCACGCTGTGTATTACCGTATGGTGTAGTGCTGTCGTGTGTAAATATACCATTTATCATTATAATTATTATCAATAACATAATCGATAATCATTTGTTTTGTAAATTACTGCTACCGAGTTATACTAAATTGCAGATAAAAAAATCTTATTTTTTTTCTTCTTACTCCCAAGAGTTAGGAATTTCTCTCGTAGTACATCGCACAGGCACCGGCACGCCACGCCAGAGCCGAGGTAGTGTATGGGCCGCAGACCCCATTTACCTAACAAGCCCTCCGTATGAACTGCTATGAAGTGTGACCTGTAAAGCACAACGCCATGGAGTCTGTTGCAAATAGCAATGCAGGGGGCGTGGGGGGTCATCGGCCGCGCGCAGCTGGCGCCTGGCGCGAGGGTGGGGCGGGGCTAGGGCGAGGGCGAGGGTGGGGCAGGGCAGGGCGAGGGCGAGGGCGAGGGCGAGGGCGAGGGCGAGGCGAGGGCGAGGCGAGGGCGAGGCGAGGGCGAGGGGGTGGGCGGGGCGAGTGCGGGGCGAGGGCGGGGCGAGGGCGGGGCGAGTGCGGGGCGAGGGCGAGGGGGTGGGCGGGGCGAGGGCGGGGCGAGGGCGGGGCGAGGGCGGGACGAGGGCAGGGCGGGAGAAGGACGGGGCCGGGAGGGGCGGGGGCGACAATGGGCGATTAATTACGGCGGGGGCGGCCCGGGTGCGGGCAAACACGCGACACATCCGGGATTGATTGGCTGGCGGCGGCGCAGCGCGAGCGATACCGCGGGGCGGGGCATGCACGGAGCCTGGCGGTTGACGGGCGGTCGCGGCTAACAAGCGAGCGGTCACAGGGGCAAATACGAACATGGAACGCACACGCACTCTCCTGAATTAATGATATGCAGTTAAGGCGCTTTTCGGATTTGTAGACGTATCGGAGCTCGGTGGCGACGTATACAACTTCTGCAGCTTGACGCCACTGCGCTCCTTCGCAATGAACGAACTGTAATTATCACACCCGAGTAGATCAACGCTGTTGTGGAATAAATTTGAGTATTTTCTTTGAGCATTCAATTCACTGATACAATATTAAATTGCTTCCGTATATCCAGTGAATATTTCTGATGAAGATAAAGACCAAAGTACTAAATGCAACAAACGCGCGCCAGTTTGTGTGTGTAAAGACCGGGTGGGAGGGGAGATATAATGTGTGTGTGTGTGTGTGTGTGTGTGTGTGTGTGTGTGTGTGTGTGTGAGAGAGAGAGTGAGTGAGTGAGAGAGAGAGAGAGAGAGAGAATCTCCAGTGTAAGGTAAAGACAAGTCGGAAGAGCTGTATGATTTTAAACGACATGCAGGAAACCTTGGAACATAATGTAAACAAGAAACTGATATGACCAAGTTAGTTATCACGTGTATCCCACCCAACTACAAAGCTGAACGGACAATGTATACATATTGTGATGGAGATGGAGGTCACAGCCTCGCAGGCACGGCCGGTATTGACCGCATGTATAATGAAGATTCAGGGCAAGTCGATATAATCACAGGCGACTAGAAGGTATGGTATCCGCCCGAACGGAGTTTACACCGAGCTCACACCGGCGCAGCGGGGCCAAGCGTGCCAGCAGCCGGGCGGCGAGCGCGCGGGCGGGACCGGCCACACTTTACGAGGCGGCGGATGGCCGCTTACTGTCCACAGAGCAGGGCTCCTCCTCGTGCAGCTGAATGTGACAGGCCGGACAGCACCCGCGCGTTGCGCCGAGCCGCCCCCGCTGCCCGCACGTCGCCCCGTGTGACGCAAGCGGCAACAAACACGCATCGGTGGGGCGCGCGACCGCGGCGCGGCGCGGCGCTGCGCGGCGGCCCGTCGTGGCGCGCCACTGCCCGCGCCGTCGAGCGGATGAGCTCTCCGCCCTGGCGCTTCGCTTGCCCCCCACGCTCGCCCGAGGGCCACCCGCCTCCGCGTCGGCCACGCAATAGATTTTCTTGAGCCCTCGCTTCGCTAGTTGAGAGAGGAGTGGGGAGAAGGATTATTTTGACAAAAGGTATTTTATATCAAATTTGAAGTTGGGTTTTCAATGCAAAATAGTTTCTATTACACGGGAGCGAACATTTCTGGTTATCAGATTTTGTCTACAACGCTCGTTGCTATCATTTATTCGTAATTCAACTAATGTTGGCAAATGAGTGGGGGGTAGGCATTCCGGGGATCAAGAAACTTGCGTGTATGATAATAGGGATGCGACACCAATGTCTATGTTTTCAAAACATCGATGTTTTTATAAAATCATTGATATATTTAACATCCATATTTTGAAGCAGACGTTTCTTTAACATCGATAATGCGTGTTCGATGTTTTTAGGAGCTTGATATTTTTTAAATAAACAAAGTACCATCATAACAAAATTCTATAATAGTTTTCCGATATCCATTAATTGAATATTCTTCAGACCAAAGTGACCATAAGTGTGCAGTATTAGAGTATCAGCTTGAATTTAATAAAAATTAAAATGGGAGCTACTGCAATTCAGCCATTTTGTCCAAAATGCACAACACTGATGGAAAGGATTTCTCAGAACGAGTATTTGTCAGAACAAAGATGAAAGCAAACATCTATGAAGGTAACTATATTGTTTGCCACAAAAACTTTCTCCACAAGTATATAAATACAGATAAGAAAAAGACAGTAGATACAGATAAGAAAATTATAGTGCCTTTATAAATGCCTATTTTACATTTTAAATGCCCATTTTGCCTGCCTATTTCTCCAGTTTTTCGTGCCTGTAAATCCGCAGCTTATGTATTATCAAATTGCCATTTAATTATTTTCAATAATTTTTAAACTATTTAAAACAGACATATATGAATTACTCATCTATTTTGAGAACTTGATTAAAATTCTAGAAGCAACAGGAGTAGCAGCCGAAGCAAGGACTAGACCACTCAAGCCTGGACCCGCAAACTTTAGCGAACAGCTTCTCTTTCTTGGTCACTTTACCTCTCGTATTCTTCCATTTGTCATTGGACAATATCTCATTGTTCATCTGTTTCAGATGATCTGCCCAGTTTTTTCACATTGTCCCCCCCCCTTAAATCTTCGTCTCTCAATTGCTCTTTTATTGTACAGCCCTTGACGTACCTCAGTAATTGCATTTCTTAATCGTCATTTCCTTCCATTTCTCTGATGTGATCCAGTTTCGCTTCCGTTGATGAGAGGAGGTATCACCATGTTTTATAGAATTTTTACTTAGATTCTATCAACATTTTTTCATTTCGTAACGTTTGTAGAAATTTTATTAGTATTATTAATATGAGATTTTAATTTTATTCTGTAACAGATCAATTAAAGCTTCAAAAGAGCATTTAATACCACTTCAGATGTTCTACCACTGTGATTCAGGATGCACTATCCCTAATTCACGGATATGGTAATATGAACAACTAAAAATGAAACAAATAAAAAGTGTTCCACTGTAGAGATGAATCAACGAAAAAACAACAGAACAAAAACTTGGGAATGAATTCTTCGCCATATACAATAGTGGTATAATTAGCACAACCGATTTCATTCAAGGAAACAGGCTTCAATATTACAATGGCAGTATTGTCTGACTGATTGAAGCCACAAGCTCGCGAGTCAAACAATGTCTTCTTTATTATTTTATTAAGTTATGAGATCCAACAATAGAAATAGTTCCTTTCTTGATGTACTTGTTTCATTTGAACTGATTAATGACATTGCTTTTGACATACAGATCAAAGATGTTACACTCATCTTCTATCCAACCATTCCGCATTCTCAGACTCGCTGATTGGGTAAACGCCAAAACGCCCAAGGCCCACGAACCAAAATTTACAAAGAAACCAATGGCGCCGCTGAGAATGTTAGTGTGGGCTTGGCCCCAGCCCCACGCTGCACATGCCCATTCAGGAAACAACCCCGCCCGTTTTACAGAGGAAACAAACGTCGGTAACTTGCAGTCTGTCGTCGCTCGAACAGGTTCGCCGCTCAGTCCTCCAAAGGATATTTTTGGTGGAGTTAGTAAACACTCAACGCCACAAACTGTAACAAACTGCAATAGTTCTCGAGTTAATCCGCCAGAAAGCGCACGATTAATAACAGCGCTGCTGTCTTCGATCATTACGTCACATATTTACGCAGTTGAGGCGGGATCATGACCGCGTGTCAGCTGCGCTGCGAAAAAAATAAAAATAATGATCGGCGATCAGCATGTCGTGGGATGCGCGTTTGTTTTCACGGCGCAAATGGGGAATCCGTGTTTGGTGGAGTTACATTTCCTCAGAAACCCATAAATATCCATGCGCGGAATTCTGCAACAGAGGATCGGGAACTGGACGTGTAATGGCGATTCGGCAGAGGAGAACCGGGACACGACGTAAGAGGGAAGGGGTGGAGTACGCAAATGCAGAAGAATACGTTGTTAGAAAGGGGACACATGAATACCAAAAGAGAAAGTGAGAGGGCAAAGGACATTATTTAGAAGAGATGATATTGTAGGACGCTTTGTTGAGACGCGGAAGTTGAATACAGGGAGGCTGTTTAAGTAGACGCATGCCAACATATAGATATGTTGGAAGAAATATTAATTAAATACAGAAATGCTGATGTGACGAAAAATGCGAACAAATAAAAACATAAAACATAAAAATCATGGGTTAGCAGCTGGGGAGAAGAATGATATAGAAAAAGCTTAATGGAAGGAATAATGAATGAATTAGATGAAAAGAAACAAAACGACGATGCGAGTGGAATGAGTGAAAATGAAGAGCCCATACATTAAAACAAATATAAGAAATGAAATACGGAAATAGAAAATATTTTAAGAAATGTATGGAACTGAGCTAATTTCAGGGGAACCACGACGGCGAAGTCGAAGTAAATAAGGTGACGATCGAGGAGAGGAGCTCGTGGAGAGGGGGCGACCGCTACTGCGCCGTCACCTGTTTATTTGCGCGGTCCGTTCCGAAGAGAAAAGCGAGGACCTTGTTTATTGGAGAGAACATACGAAGCAAAACTCGCTGTGGGCAGCCGGTGCTAGACGCCGTTTTGTACGGAGGCCGAGGCCGAAACCATGTATAAATAAGGATTGAAGCACTTAGCTGGATCTCAAATTTGTTTAGTCGAATGTAATTGTACAGCAGGGAATCGTACGAAAACGTCATAAATATTCTACAATTTCGAGGTTGTTTTATCAGAAGGTTGCTAAGAACTCTTTTACTTAACGTTCTTATAATAGTTCTCAAATTAAGTAATAGTTTTATTGTTTAAGACAATTTATGTTTTTGTTTCAAACGGATTCTAATAGATATTTGTTTGCATGAATGAAGAAAAAACGATTGTCCATAAGGAAATGTGGCAATATCGTTTTAGTGCTATTTTCTAACTCTGCCCCTCAAGCCCCTACGACCGCGATGGAATATCACACAGCATTTCGCGTCGTTCTCGGTTGTGCCGCTAGATATCGCAAGATCGCTAGCACTGCTTGATACGGTCGCGAACATGCGAAATCCAGAGACACAACGGAGAAAGATGCGAAATACCGTGACATATTCCATCGCGAAGATGGGCTTTGACGGGCAAAGTCAGAAAAATCGCAGTATATATGTTAATATTGATTCATAATTATAGTTCTTACTTTTAACGGTAACCATTTACACAACAACAAACAGTATCGACTCAGAAGACTGTAAGAAATAAATTTTATTAAAACTAATCATTACCCCTTCCTGAATGGATTGAGTATCTGAGAGAAAAGATAAAAAGCAAAAAGCGAAAGATAAAGAGAATGAGACCTCCTTTCAGATCTAAAAAGAGCTCTGCGGGTTTTACAGGAAACTCGCACATGGCGTCATCTTGTAGTTATGGACTTCCAAGCATCATGTGTCACAAATGAGGTTTTTCCCATCGCACGCAGATAACGTCTATTGTGGTGCCATGGCCGGCGCGACCGCAGGGTGGTCCCAGGAGATTTAATTTATCCAACGAGCCTAATGTTTACCAAATTAAGTTTCAAGTGGACGAAGGGAACCATTTCCTAGAACCAGAAACGTCTGTACTAACCGGAGACGTTTCTCACGAAAATTTATAAAAAAGGAACACGACACTGTTTCAGTCCTTGACCTACAGGAAACTCCACAAGTGATTGATAGCTCAAATATTTGACAACGTAATACTGCCAATATCATACTCACTCAGAAGCCAATAATTATACAAAGATATTTTCGAACGGAAGTATATGCGTTACTAGACATAAATAAGTGAAATGCGTAACGGAAACACTATTTGCTCGCTGCACTTAAAAACTATTTACTCGGTTCTCGGAAAGGCAGTGAAAGCTCCGAAAATAACTCGGCCCGAGCCCCATTTAAGCCATCCCATTAAACGGCAGTGCACACGAGATAGACACAACTCACACAAAGTACATCTGACAAAAGAGCGACGTTATGCAGAAGTGCAGCTGCCGCTGCGCAACTTGAGATCCGCAATTGTCAGCGGGTGGCATTCATCCAACCCACACACAGCCTCGTGCCCAGGGGTCTACAACTTTGCCCAGTAAAGGAGCGAAAGGTGCACGAAGTTGGAATGTTTATGTAAATTTTTTTTATTAATTTATTTCCTGCAGAGTTAAATACAATTTTCATGGGTTTGAAAACTTCAAATTGTTTGTATAAATAATTTATTAAACAATTTTTTAAATAAACTGAAAAGTGAAGTAAAAGTACGGTGAAATGTTGAGAGAAGCTTCTAACTCGATAAGATTAAATCAATAGTATGTTGAAAAATGTAAGCTGAATCAAAATGTTAAATTATCGTGGCAAAAATATCAACTTTTATTTTATTGATTAATGCGAAATGTAGTTTGAAACGACGATAGAGAGAAATGCCTAAATGACACGCTCTTCATTTTTTGGGGATAGCGAACCTATATATGATCAAAGTACGAGAGCCGAATCAATCCGAATTCCACAAGTAACAGTCAATTCGTTCAAAAAATAAAGAAAAAAACCATATTGAAGATGATGGGATGAAAACATTCCTTGGATAACAATACTGGGTCTGGTTGGCCGTCAATTGAGGAGAGCCAATTCAGATTAATGATGCGCATATTGATTAGATTCTAAGCCCCTTAATTTACACTCCTGATTATAACAATATAGAAATTGAAGGTTAAATAAGTGCAGAAAAAAACACGTGAATTTAGTTTCATCTCTTCAGGCATCACGCCTATACGTAGTTCCAGGAAAATGTTCTAGCATGAAAACACCTGGCGTAATAGCGCCTTTTAGAGCGCGAAATTTGCTGTCCTTGATGCTTCGAATATTAGACAAGCAATGAAGCTCCAAATAAGCTGTTCCCGAAACCTGACATAATTTTCACCTTTATGATCAAGGACCGACGAATTTAATATTTTTACGAGACGCAAACATGTACCATGGGTTATAATATATTTTAATGTAGAGGCAGTTTACGATCATTTCCTGTGGAGGAAGATCACGAATAATTTGCAGAGCGATCAAGAATATGTAATGAATTATGGATGAATACAAAAGAAGTTAATTAAACAAAGGTAAGCGGTAGAGAATTGCGAAAGCTTCCGGCGAATTCCGTTTGAATAACCCGCAAGCTTAGAATGGACCGAATCTAAACGATAGAGGGAGCAGATTAACGGTCGGATGGTCCTTGGGTTGGAGGGAGGGTAGTGCTAGAGAAAAATGAAATAGTTTCCACTAGGTCTGTCATGTACTGTCAACTAGAATCTTTATGTCCCTAAGATAATTATGCCGACGTAGAAAGAATTTGTGTTTCTTTAAAAAAACCTTTACATGTTTTTTTTTCACAAATCTGTCTCAACACTGAAAGAAATTCAAGAATTTTGAATAATACCATATCTTTTCACACATGCTATTTAACAGTCTGCCCTATGGACAACACTTGGAAAACTTTGACTTCAACACTGCCTTTCTGATATCATATCTGTGCTTGCAGAGAAAGACAACGCGAAAAAGTGTCTGTGTGTTATGTAGGCCTGCAGATGCATTTTGTAGCTTTATCGGTGATAATATACAATATCAGTGATTTAAATAATAAAGAAAATACATTAAAAGACGTAAAAAGGAAGAAAAAAAGTCAAAATAACGCAAAATACTTAAAATTTGCTTCGGAAGCTCTTAAACTAGGCGAAAAAAAATATAAAAAATTTCCAAAATTCCAGGAAACCAGTTAAGTCACTTGTGCTGTTAAAAGTATTACACTCGAAACAATGCGTTTTTAAAAACATCCGGGCTCTACTCAGCGAGTGTACCGCTGTCCCTACCACTGCACGTCCTCTCAACCAACCGCACCGCAGTGCCGACCCCTGGTCCAAGCGGACTGTGCCACACGGACACGCACGCGCACCCACCAATTGCGCGCAATTAGAGGGTCCCGCGCCGACGCCCCCCTCCGCCACCCCATCCCCACACGCCACGCTAACGAGGTGAAGGCAACAGCGGAGGGGAAGGAACGGCGCGTTGACAGGGAAGCCTCCGATGCAGCTCGGAATTGAATTGAATTAAAATTTAACTGGCGTTTTAACTGGCGAGACCCATGTCATCAGATCTGCCCTTTGGGAAATCGCGAGTGATGAAAACGGCCCATAGTGCAGACGTTGAAGGATTTCTTCTTTCGTGGCGTACATCTGTTGCCAGGATCACTCGTCACCCATTCTCAAACAAAAACTTCATGTTTCCATTCCCCTTGAAACGAGACTAAAGTAAATCGCTAATAAGTTTTCTCTTATCCTCTGAGGAGAGCACTAAATGACGTTGATATTATTAAGTTCAAATCCAACTTGAAATTACGAGTGCAATAAGCACGCAGTCTGACACAATTACAATGATATGAATTAGACGAAGCCAAAAGGTTCGTAGCATTGTTCTTCACTTAACCCACATAACTGATACACGATCTAATCATCCACTCCATTCAATACAGAAAATCTTAAACTAGTGCTGAAAACCACCAACTATGCTCTCTCTACCCGTTGTTAAAACGGCTTACCTGCTCTCCCAAACACAATCACGCTTGTTTGGAAAGCTGGCACATAAATACGATCGAAGATTAACCTGACAGTAATGTTTCGAGCTGTGTCAAGCAACCGCACACACAACGTGAGTGAGCACATTGAGAAATACAAGTCAAGCGACACGTATCTCACTTTGCGATGACATCGAAATAACAACAACAAAAACGCACCCTTACTTATTTATTAATAATGCTTGAGTGCAATAAAGTGCTATCCAAGTAGCCTATTGAGATGCGGTCAGCTCCATTTGAATTGCCTTTTGCAATCTCAGCGAACCGCTAGACCCACCAGGAGGTCCAAGCCGTTAGATTGATTGTCATCGCTCTTACAATTTGTACCTGGTGCCAAAGCCTTCCTCTAACAATCGAAATAAAAGAGTGCATCGAGCAGAACTCTGTTGAGAATTCGAAAACTTCTGACCCGAGAAAATTTACCATAAATATTGACATTATGATTTCGAATTATAAATAAACACAGTTTATTTAAATATCCAAAAGGAAAAGTAATCACAATAATTCGAAAACCATAAATCGAAAAGGAATTACATAAATAATTTCTATATTAATTTCTATCCAAATTAGTTTGTAATATTTGATTCAATTTAATTTTCATTTATTTTAAGTAAAATCAAGAAATAATTTTTTTCTTGAGTAAATTTCTAAGTAGGCTTTCTTTAATCACCATATTATTAATCAGTTCACATACCACGTTTCAAGGGCTATGTAACAGGAAAATTTACTTTCATAATTTTTAAAAGAGAGAACAGTGGTGGATCCAAAAGAATCGGACAATGCCAGCGAATATCCTTCATTCCGGCAAAGGGAACCACAAGCACATCGCTTTTCTTTAGCTGGGCGCCACTGCAACAACCTCCACCATCTCCATCATGGTTACCACAACCGCAGACCAAACCGGCTCAGCTACCTATTGTCCGCGTCGCGTTCCCACGGTGGCTGAGGTTCGGCCTTCTCTTATTCCGCCATCTCCTGCCTCGTTGCTCCTTCGTCCTCTACTCCAGTTCCGCTCCGCCCATCTTCGTTCCGTCCTACTCTCATTCCAGTTCGAGACGTCCCTCTCTTCCCCCCCTCTCCACCTCGCCCTGCCCCTCCCATCCCGCCTTCCGTTTTCGGCTCCTTCCTTCCCGCCTTGTCCCATTCCTCCACCTCGTTCCGTCCCACCTCGCCGCGTTCAATCGCGCTCGCTCCGCCTCGTGCGGTGCACGCCGCCTCCTTCGCCTCCGCCAAGACGTTCCACGGGCGCTGCGCCCATTGAGCGCGGCGCGAGCGCGGGCGGCGCCTTTTCAATGGGCAGCAGTGCTTAGCGGCGGCCGCGCCCGGTCGCCGCACTAACGACCAAGGCTGAACCGCACCGCCTCGCTTTTTGGCCTTTTTCGGAGGTCGCCCGTCCACCCGCCCGCTGCCTCCCGCACAACGTTCTCTACGGACGAGATTTCTCGAATATGCGTTGATGTAACAATGTAAATTGATATATGGATGTGATCTATACGGCCGATAACAGCCGTGACTATAATCTTCATTGGTTTTCTTGGGATGCTTGCAAGATTTGTTTGGGAGGGCATTTGTGGTGCATCTGGTATTAATACTTTTTTATAGACATTCTTCTCTAATACAAAATATGAAGTATACTCGTACCTCTGAAACTGCATGTAATATTACTTTTTAACTATCAAAAATATTTCTTAAATTTCTCATTCCTTATAGACGATCTTGAGAAGCAATACAAAAAGTTCAGGAAGCCTCAAAAGGTTTCAGGAACTACGAGACTACTAGTTGTTAAAGAAATATTAGAGAGAAGTAAATAGAGCGTTATAAAAATATTCTCCCTTCCTAAACTATGTATGTAGTGTTGTAGTCCTAAATTTAAGCACATATAACCTATTTCAATAACACTGTGTTGTTTCTCTCCAGGCAAATAAAAAATAACAAGAACTAATTCGGCAACGAGTTAAGAGCTTACATACGAAATACCGTCTTTAGGATCATTCCGACACTAACATGATATTAATATTATTTGGCCGTAAAAGGTTTAAATCATCCATCGTGCCTTTTGTGAACATATTTATGATCAATCAAACTATTCTCAATTTTCGAAGAAACATAATTGACATACATGAACGTTGGAATACTATTTGTAATGCACGAGAAAATTTGGATCCCACTGTACACAACCTCATTCGCAGCTCTCGGAACCTTGGAGCTTAATTGACTAAGTTGTATCCTCAAACACGATCCTTCCTCCTCCGGTAGTGTCGAGGGTTGCTCAGGCAATATAATACCACCGCATCGCTAAGTTGTTGCGTGGTGTTTGCTAGGCCAACACAAGCCTCTCTGTAGATCGTTTTCGAAATTAGATGGAAGCAATCGCTTTTAGCGCCCCATTACACATGAAATGTGACACTCGCTTTCCCGTCGAACTCGTAGCCTAAAGCACCGCTGTCTGCGTTACAGCTGTTCGTGCTCCCACGGCGAAGAACTGCTCTCGAATGATTTGACGAAAGGAAATACCGACATTTGCTGGGAAAAGTAAAAACTACGTTTGCGGGAAAAAAAGAAATAAAGTTCATTCTGGAGAGAATTAAAGAGTATTTTCGATGGAATTTTCCCGCCGGCGGAAAATGAGACAGCGGAGTGCTCGCAAAGAATTTCAATGCGATGGCTCGAACTTTGTCGTTTTGTACCAGAAGTCCGTAATGGCTCTGAAAGACTGGAACGCATATTAAATTAAATTATACCGAACGGAATAAACAAACATGTATTTGCTGCACTAAAATATGCATTTTTATTTTGAAAAACAATATTTAAGTGTTAGCCAATCGAAAATCTCAAGAGAAATTCTAAAGGAAAATGTTTGCAATGCGTAGTAAGTGCAAAAAGTGAGTGGACAGGTATTCCCTCTGTTTTAGGTCTGTGGAAACAGTGCAATGAGAGTTAACAGCACCAAGATGCAATGATTTTTACAACAAACAATTTCTTCCCTAATACGAAGGTAAACAAATACTTCGTTACTAATGAAATAAGAAGCTCTGCGTCGACTTGAGGCGCAAAAGGACATCTGGAAGTAAATGTTTAACCCATTAACGCCCAACAATTTTTTTGCATAGTGCACGCCCATTCAAGTCGCGTGCGCTCAGAATCTTTGCCGATGCTCTACGGTATTATGTTTTTGCAACATTTAGTGATAAACCATTGTTACTCGTATGTTGTTAAATTAAACTACTAGAGCGCTTCAGAACGCCAACCGCTGGTTGCAGGGCATTTTTTCGTATAACAAAAAGGAAAATCGTTAGACCTTAGCTCCATATGAACCCGTCAACTTCGATGCGGACTAACCACCGCTTGCTGATCCAAAATATTTTTTCCATTGTTTCCTACCCCCTCTTTATAACAAAAGACGATATTTTAACATCTTAATATTTCTGCTTTGTAATTTTTAGAAACAAATAGTCCTTCATAATATTTTTGACAAATTTGATTCCAAATTCACATTAAAAATATTTTTCAAAGAAAATATTTTTCAAATTTTGTGAAGTACTGTTTTTTAGGGCAGGACTGAAACTTGCTGTATGTTATCTTGCGTCACTTATTATTACTCATTGTGTAGCCCTGTAAAATTGTTGTCTATTTTTCCTCGCCGCGGGCTCGGCGGGCCCCGGCGAGCCCTCGTGAGCGCAAGCGTGCAGAATAAAGATTTTAATAAAACAACACACTGCAAACCAAATCATTGCTTTTTAAGGTGGCTCTACACATTCGGCATTCGCCGAGTAGCGAGTGACTGCTGGCCCAATCCCGGCAACTGATGTGCTCGGCGAATGTTCGCTTCCTGTGATGTGAGCAAAAGACCGACAAGCGATGGAGTAGGGCGAGTATCGAATATTCGTTGCTCGGCACATAGCAAGTAACCCATCGACACGACTCAGAATTCGGTGAACAGACGCTCTCTACTCCCGAATGTCGAATGTCTGAAGCCGCCTTTACATGTTGATATTTGACAAGCTCCACGAACAAAACCTGTAAAATACGCTGGGCATTTCGCAACAGCGCATCGACGCGACGGGCACATAGCGGCACTGCGCACAGATTCCCATAGGAGAGACCGGCAGAGACGATCTCGCACAGCTGACAACCAGGCGAATGTACCCGCGCTTTGTGCACACCCCTCTTGCAGTTCCCCGCTATTACATTTACATTTTCATGATACATCCTTTTGAAATACTGCCCCGGGATAATGCTGTTGTTGAAGTATTAAAACAATCTGGGTGAAATATGTAAATTTCCATGGATTACAGCGCGTTTATAACACGGAACAGGGATTTCACAAACTTTCTTCGTCGCGGTGTACTTTTCGATGAATAAATCAACAGCGGCGGAAACTTCGTGAAAAAAGTACGCTGGCACTAATAATGAGGAGGGGTGGTCCGATTGTTCTCCTGCCAGTCAATGGAAGTGGAAGTAGTCGGATTCAAAATACGAACGGATCCGTAACCACAGACATTATACAAAGGTGAGCACAATGCAGTGAAACAATCCAGAATATCCCTAACCAAAAACAAAGTTAAAAAAGCCGCGGTTTGTACATCGTCACATATTCTAGAAATAGCCGTTCCAGATTGAAATTATGTAAATACATTCTCGTGTACGAATAAATACGAATTTCCTATGTCGTACAAACTCATTTGCTTAACTTCATATTCATTTGTTTGTTTAATATTTTGTATTAATAAGATTAAATTGACTTTCTTGTCAGAAAATTGTTTTAAAATAGGAGCAATCTCCAACTGAAATCAATCAGAAGAATGTCATAAGCAAGGATGTGAAAAAATGTAAACTTTATTTTAAAATCGAGTTTGATAGAAACCTAAGCGAATATTTGCTACTTCGCAACAAAACCACACAGTCGATCAAACTCTGACCACAATCCATTACACTAAAGCCTGAAACCATGTATCTCGTTAACGCAGTGAAAACAGCGTTGGCCAAACAAGGCAATCATCAAGTTCGACACCAGAACATCAACAAACCCGATAGCAGTACCCAGTTGCTTAATAACTTAAAACAGACTCTACATTTACGATTGAAACGAGCCAAAGTATGTAAAATACAAAGTACACGGTTTATTCAACATAACGTTAACCATAACTACTAATATTAATATAATAATAATAATTATTATTGATCAGTATAGTTGAAGGATGCATTCGCTAAATTAATTTATAAGGAGCTGGAATTCCCCTTGTTCATTCTCTTCCTTGTTTCTTATGTGTCTTGCGTGCATTTGCGATCTTTCGTGCTTCTCCGTTTCTTTGGAGCTCAACTGCTGACCAGAAAGCCTCGTGTTGTTCGAAAATTAACACAAGAAACGTACAAAATGAACAGATAATAGCTCAACAAAACTGTACATTATAATCTTTACAGCAAACAACCACCGTCGAATTTTCAGACAGCATAAAAATATTTAAGCTACATAGATCCTCCAAATGCTCACATTTTACCGGAAAGCAACTCGAAGTACTGGCACAATGTGAGTAATATTAACTTTTAACACCAGCTCTGCAACTATGAGGAGCATCCAGAGCAAAGAATGAGGGTGGAGGGCGGCAGCTGTGCGAGTGCGCGAGCTACCATGAAAGGAGCAACTGAATGTTTAACGAACCACATTAAACTTTTACGAGAAAGCCGTAATGGCAGCCGGCGCGCCGTTACCATTTTGATCATCGCACTCTTCTCCGACCCCCCTGCCAGAGGCCCGTGAAGTTCACAACGACGCAATGACACCTCGATTTTGTACGAGACTGTAAGGGCAGCGGCAGATGCGTTGGGCGTCACAGGCGGGAAAAGAAAAAGTAAAGCAGGGAGAAAGATAAGGGAGGTAAAAATAATGCTGAGAATGTACAGCATAGGGATAATGAAAAGAGTGAAGGATGTGTCTGATAAACACTTGCGTGTGTCGAACAAGAGCGAGAATGAAATGATTAACGAACGATAAAAATATTTTTAATAATAATAATTTCAGAAACGACAAAAAAATAATCTCTGATCTGCGGCAACGCTGTTCCTCAGTTAGTGTTAGTGAGGTTGCTCCTTTGCTAATAAATCTACGTTCTGTGGAACTCTCAGAATTTCTTGAAGTGAGTGAAAAGGAAAATTTCGTGGTTTTATCTGCCGAGGGAAAAATGATAGCAGTGAAATGCTAATATTTAAGTAGTTGATAATAATAGAATTTATAATAATAATAAAAATAATAATAATAATAATAATTTTTGAGTTATGATCCACTGGAAGTATCAATTTTTGCAGACTCGAATGTCTTCTTTTGGTATTAAAATCCCAGTGCTGCAGAACCTATCAATTGATGTGCATGAAAGTAAACATTTCGTATTTTTAACCCTTAATGCGTAATTAATATTAGCATGTAAACAGTACAAATGTAAACCGTACAAAACGAACATATAATCCCTTTTTATCATAGTTAAACAATGAAGTATTGTTTGCGGATTTCAGTCGCTGTTAAAACTTTAATTGATTTTCATATTATTTGCACACACCACATTTTGATGTTAATATAACAAAACCCCGCAAATAAAACCACGATTTTTTCCTTTTCACTCTCTAGAGGAAATTCTCAAAAGTTCCACAGAATGTAGATTTTTTAGCAGAAGAGCCGCCTCACTAACACTGACGGGCAGGGAACAACGTCGCAACACAGGGAACAACGTTGTAATACGGACTGGTGCGACATGTCAGCCAGCCCGCGCGTCGCGGCGCGTCGCGGCACGACGAGACACAGGGAAGGGCGGGATAGCCGGGGGGCGCCGTCGTTGCGTCTCGTCGCCTCGGCACACCATAAACACTTTACAGCCGGCGCAGCGCGGCGCGGCGCGGCGCAGCACAAACCGGCGGCGCGGCGGCGGACGCAGAAGCTGAGTCTGCATTTGGGGCAACGACGTGGCCGCGCCGCTGGCGACGGCCATGGGAATGCAAGGGAGAAGTTAGGAAGGCCGTGGCGGACGACGGAACTGCGCTGACGGAGGCAACAGGATGCGGCTGAAAGGGACACAGGGAGGACGCATGCGGCAGACGAAGAACTGGAGGTAGAAGGAGGCGGAGGAAGGAAGGGTTGATATCGACGTTGATGTTTTCTAAACATCGATCTTTTAAAAATTCAACATGTACAAGCATCGAATTTTTAAATCGATGTTTTTTACATTTATGTTTTGTGTACGATTTTTTACATGGCTGATATATTATTTTTAAATGAAAAAAAATTACCATCATAATAAAAACCTGTATTAAATCTTTAGATATCCGTAAACTGAACATTCTTTACTGACCAAGAATGAAAAATAATTAAAATCGAGATTTTTTCGGGAAATTAATTTCGTATAATATTTTAATTATCCAGTTACATAATATACTTTTTGTCAAATGTCCTGATCATTTTGTGACTTTTTATATCTCGAACGCAACCACCGCCAAATTCAATCCCCCTCCCTACTTAAACGATAATAGTCACTCATGAAGTTTCAAAAACATCGATAGTTTTGGGGAGGTTTCTTTAATTAACATGATATATTTCTTGAACATGATATATAAAACATGGATGTTTTGTTGGTGATTTCTCATCTCTATTGAGGTCGCGGAGCTGGTAGTATCCAAGTGGGAGAGGAGGTGAGGGATTGAAACCAGGCACTGCCCTGGAGACGTTAGGACGAGACTTCTCGGAAGGTTGTGGTAGGGTCAGAAGGCGAACACGGAGGGAACTATCGGTAGTTGTTGGCTTTCGGGGAAGACGCGGGATCCGAAGCCGCCGGAGCCCCAGGAGAGGAATTAGTGATAGTGGAGGCTGGTGTCAAGGGCCTTGGCGGGACAGGCACTGGCGGAGACGAAGGGCAGGGGGACGAGCGACTGGCATAAGCAGCGCCCGAGGCGGCGAGAGGGGAGTGGGCGAACGCCAGGTCTGCGCCGGAGTTCCGCAGCGCAGAGCTTCCCCTGTTTACCCAGTGGTGGCGCCGGCACCCACGCAGCCTGGCAGCCGAGCTTCAACACTCGGTTCGTCACGTCGGACAGTGTTCGCCCAAGCCCAGCCCAGCTCTAAAAACACGTGCACACAGGACCGTTAACAAAATGCTTTACTTCTCCACAATTTTGGTAACAATCCCCAATAAAAAAATTAATTCCTTCTCTTCTATATTCAGCACTAGACCCAGAAATCAATTCTGTTTCGACTCTCAGAAAAATCAAAGTGTATCATTGGTCTCCGCTCTACGAAAAGAAATTGTACAAATGATTAAGAAATAAAAAGAACAAAAAAAGTTTTCTTTGTTGACCTTCATTTTCCATGTTTTGTTCCTGTCATAAATTGTATTTCTGGCTTCTTGCACTCGAGTAAATATCGTCTTGTCTCGTCATGTAACGACTGATACACAAATAAATGTGTACTAAGCCCTGCAATGTATCCCAATAAAAAATAAATGGAAACCTTCATCTTGACATGGCCGCTGCATTTCAAGCCTTCACATCACTTCCGAAAGTAAATAGAAATTAAAACGTGAGTTTTTTTTTATTTCTATAGTTTTTCAAATTAAAACACAAAATACATTTTCAATTACGCTCAACGATGTGTAGCTGAGCGATGTGAGCTAAGCTGAACGATGTGAGCTGTATGTGAGCACCAGTGTTCCTAACATCAAACCAATCACTTTTATTATTCATATTGTGGTCATTGATTGATTGATCACTGATTTTTATTATTCATATTGTGATCATTGATTGTTGTATTTGATCACTGATTTTTAGAAGTGCTAACTAATAAGGTTGGCAATAAAGAAAAAAACGTGTTTCATTATGCAAGAAACGCATAATTCATTTTTGTAATGCTCATATGTTCGATGTCTATTTAGGTTGAAAAGTCCCAGATCAGAGAAGATACATTGAAGAAGGAAAAGCCATATCTCTTCGTGTTCGCAAGAAAACACGTCGCCTCTAAGTTGTCTAACTTACTTTTGTAAGTTATTGCAGAAAGCTCCTAGGTGCTCAAGTCACACACCCAAGAAACCTCAAGCACACCCACCTCAAGCACAACCAAGAAAATAAGGTGAGAAAGTAAAAACGGCTTTAGCAGCCCATGGCGCGGAATAAATTCAGACAAAATTTAAATACACTACAATAAATATATTATTTTTAGGCTGGTCAGGAAAGTCTTTTTTAATTTGTGTTGAATAGTGGGCCATTTCGGAAGAGAAATTTAGAGATCAGTATCTCAGGCCGAGATTTTTTGTGGCTTCCCCAGATTCTACGGGCCGAATATCAAAGAGGTATCATATTAACGGGCCGCGACCGTACCCTTAACCTCGTCTCTGACATTTTTACATGAAACAGCTCAGAAACCGGAGCCCGTGACAAGTCACAAAAGTTTACTTCCATTAAACCGCCATCAATCTTGTCCATCTCATAAAAAACAAAATGTGAGAAGACCTGAACTAAATGAGAAGGCAGATGACTGTTTGCATCAAACTGAAATTGAAACGTAGACACATTTTGGTACACTATTGATACAGTTGCGGTTCGTGCTTAGGCTGCACGTAGGTTACCCCCAGATAAAGCGAGAAATGCTTATCATATTATATTAGGAATATACACTATTTTGCATTTAATACCATACAATAGAGATATTGTAGCAACATCGACTATTATTATTATTATTATTATTATTATTATTATTATTATTATTATTATTATGCTGAAATGAACAAAACCTTTAATTTTAACAAAGTAAGAATCGCATTCGATCTTGGGCATGATTTCTTTTCTAATTTTAACACTTGGTTTGACACGATAAAATATTTTTACTATTTTCGCTACGTTGATTGCGTTTCATTACATTTACCGTGTCATTGATTGCGTTTCATTACGTTTTGAATTAAGGAACTTACATTTCCTTCATGGAGCTGCGACCCCCATATTTTTTGGGCACCAACATTGTTCAATTGTATGATTGCACATCTGTCTCTGAAAATGAAATTTCACAAACAAAATGAGATCGAGAATTCCCATTTTCCCCACTAATTATCATTTTCCTTTGTGTCCCTCCAAGTACAAACCGGGTTTAGTTCTTCAACCCCTTCGCAAGTGAATCTTCGACGAAGCCGCACTGCGAAAGCGGGCAAGTGGCACGCCCGCCGTCTCCTGCCCACTGCTCCTAGAAACGCCGCGCATAATAGCGAGATGCCGTCGTCTGTCAAAAGCACGAGGCGGACCGGAGGCGCCCTGCGGCCGGACGAGGTCAATCAGGGAGATGCATCAACGCTCTCCGAATAAATGAGCGGTGGCGCCGCCTCGACGCGGAGTCGGGCGGGCGGGGCAGGGCGGAGAATGGCGGGAAAGGGAATGGCGGAGCGGGGTGGGAGGGCGGGGTGGGACAGAGGCGGGCTGGGCGCGGCGGAGAGTGGGGCGGAGGAATGGCCTGGCGGGGTAGGACAGAGGGGGGCTGGGCGGGACGGAGGGTGGCAGGCGGGGTGGAAGGAGGCGATGCAGGGTGGAGGGGGCGGGCGAGGAAGACCGCGGCGTCACAGGATGCCCGCTGAATTGCACACTGCCACTCCAGAAGATCTAGTAAAAACCTCCCGAGGAAACGGATGTCCATTATGCTCACAGCTTCGTTCTTTACAGGCCACAATTATTTTAATCAAATTGCTTTTATTTACAGGAATATCAATAAGTAATAATTCTAATAATAAATTGGGTATTTGCTTTAAAATGCTGACGTTTTTAAATATTACGAATCTATTTTGTATTTCCAGCGTATCTGAGATGAGGTAGGTAGTTTTTTGACACCAACAGCTTTCATACTTCATATTCATTTCATCCATCGTATGAATTATTATATCCCATTAAAATGTAGACATTTTCTTCTTATTGGGTCACCGTCACCGTTAATGTTAATGCAACTTTTGAACAACTATGCAAATAGAGATAAAATCAATAAATGCAACATCCGTGTGAGTAATCATGTTTGGAATAAATGGCATTTACAAGAAACGGAGTTGGAATAAAAGCTTTAAGTCGGAAGGCTTGGAATGGCAAGACAGCTGATACGAAGAAAGAAAATCAATCAGTAAATGTATGAAATCGGAAGTACAATGAGAAATGTGCATAAGCGGATAGCGTTTGGCAATGTCCAACTAATGGGTGCTAGAGGTTAACTAGATCTCAAATGATAAGCTGCTGCCAAGTGACTCCTAGAAACGAAATTTGCAGTCTACTACGATTTTCGAAAGTCTTTTTCGGCATCTCAGACAACAAAAATTGCCAATGATTTTTTCATAATCTTGTGAAATCTACACAGAGAAGGTTAATTAATAGGCCTATTTCTGTCTGAATAAGAATTTACATAAATATAAATAAAAATTCAAAAGTGATTACAAAAAATAAGATGTACGATCAAACTCAACAAATAACTTTTCACTTGGCGGAATCAAAATATTTCCTGCTTGATCTGAATTATAGTTTGACACTCCTGTGGGATACTTTCATCGATTAATTTAATGTCTTCGTTAGTAGATACGAAATAACAGGTAGTATGATACGTTGTGTTTATTTGCTCGCCTTAAAAAGACGTTATAATACCAAAACATGATACATGTGTCACGTATCTAATCATCCGTAGAGTAGTTTTCAATGACAGCTGTCACTGCTTACAACAAAACGTTATGTTCTCTCTTCAGTGTGACAATCTTCTTTGTAATATCTTTAAAACGTGCCATCCCAATACATGTGACTAGTCAACGACATCTCAACTTTCCTTTATAGAAATACGATCTATCTTATACATCATCATCATCAATTTATTGTTATCGTTGCAATTACGATTCATCGTCGGTGCAAAAGAATACTGGCACATCTAAAAAATGTCATTTTGCAAGAGAACTTACAAACCTTTGCCGAAACATTTAGCAATAAAAAGCACAGGGTTTCTTTATATTGAGGATATCGTGTGATCTATCTATATGAAACGTTTAAAATTAATCTAATTAAATGTTCAAAAACATTTCTTCACTTATAAAATGCCTATTTTTGAGATGCATATCTTGTCTTGTGCACCAACGATATAGTAGAAATTTATTTATGTATTTATGCAAGATTTGAAAATAATGCTTTCGCTACCAGGACCAAATTCATGTTTAAAATAAAAACAACTAAGGAACTAATTTATGCTACGTTCACCAGTATAGATTGTTAGTTCTACCAGATTTTTATAGTTTTGCATTCACTGTTTTTGCCAGGTGAAGAGTAAATTGCGCTAAATGGAAATTGCGTTCTTTCAGTGTTTTTATTCTAATTTGGATCAGAAGACGTCACGGTATCTCAAACGTTAACCCTAAACGTTACCCTAAACGTTAACCCTAACCCACCTTTACTTTATTTCCTTCCCTATTAATTTTTCTTACACGCACTTAATTTAAACCAACTGAAATCGTAACACCAACCATTATTACATGAAATGTCAAAGGGACAACAAGTAAGTCTGTTACTGTTCATTTTCAATCAAATATTCACCGAAATTTGGACAACCTTAATTATTACAGGGAGGTAGAAAATATATCGAATTGTTTCATTATGCAATGCGAAATGCCACTCTGATTTCTCCTTTATTCTTTTCATGAGCTAGAAACAAACGTTTGTCTCTGATATTAATTACGCGATACATTTGTGGACAGCCAGCGCAGTGAGAAACCACATGCTTGTATGAATTATCGCCTTTGCATTGATTTGCCATTATGAAAATAGTGCATATAATTAAATTCTCACCGCTATGGTTTTATGAACACAACAGCAATTCCACTAGAGATTTTTTTCATTTGTATAAATTAAAATACATAAAGGTATGAATAAACAATACAATGCATTTTTAATTATTTAACAAAAGTGCTGAGTGATACACTCATCTGGAAAATACTAATGCATCTATACATGATGTGTATGTTCATGAACTCATTCAAATGGACTTAAAAGAGATTTTTTAATGTAACCTTTTAACAACATGAATCCAAAAAAAAGATCACAATCGAAAGCGAGACACGCACTTAATATTTCAGCTAAATCCATTTTATATTCTTGTATAATAAATTATAATGAATAAAAAAGAAAACCCAGCTGTAGTCAATACAAAAGTATGAATATATGAAGATCAAAATACCCTTTACCATGAAATTGGGCCTCTCTGATTTGAAGAAATTGTTAAAAATGAGATTCTTTAGTAAGGAACTGATGAAGACGACGTCATTGCAACCGTTCGGAAGCGTAAGTCTAGCGAACCAGATAATGAACGTCGGACGATCGCCTTCATTCGAGTGAACTTCCTGCCGGAGGACTGCGCCACGAATACAAAGAAAGGCGGGAGGGGCGGGTGGGGGTGGGGCGGTGGCGGCAGAAGGCCTTGGCACAGTGCTGAAAGCTTCGGAAGCCTTGCCCTTCCGGGCGTTTCGCTGCCAGCGCGGGCCTGCTGCCAGACCCCTGAACAGAATCAAGAGATGACTCGCTCGGAAATTCCCTCCACATTGACAAATTGACATTGCTCCACTTGTAGGTGCGCCCGGAGCATGGGCGATTCCGTAAAAGAATCGAATGAGAGACTGGCATCGTGCTTAAAAATCCAAAATGTACGATGAGTTTAATTGACCGTATAATTACGAAGAGTTTAATTGACCATATAACTAATTAATTCAATCGATTAAATTAAAAAGTATTCCTTTTTTCACTGGTACATTAAGGTATTTAAAATGTTTTCAATGCACATTATTACACTCCCCTTCAGAACTGGCTTTAGTTTGGAAGAGCTGCAGCCCAAAAATATTATTTTTCTGCATACCGATGACGAAAAATATAACTCCTACCTATTTGCGATTTGCTACAAAAATATTCTGATGGCAATAATCGGAGTATAATAAAAAATATTTTGATTAAAGTAATCCGTTTGGAAACTTGGAAAGCAAACACCTTGAAATCAAAATTCAATACCACTCATTACAAGCGCACGACCACGTACTACCCCGTATTGCAGTCTCCATATTGTCCTGCCTAACGAACTGTCTTCCGCACTGATATGTTGATGGGTTGAATATTTTAAGAAGCTAGAAAAATTTGCAAAGAAACTTTCAAAACTTCATTCACTCAATACAAATTTAGAAGTGTGGGCAGTATTAGCTCGCCGCTATGCAAGTGAAGTGCCTAGATACTATTTCAACGTGCATAATTTAGTTATGACCAAGAAGCCATGATGCAAATTACTAATACATGAATCAATTAAACTATAAGACTATACAGATTACACACATTGTCATATGAAACAACTAGATCCACTGAGCAATTCTAAACTTCTCTTTTATTCGGCGTTAATCTTACTTGTTTATTAAGCATACTGATTAGCTAAATATTTCGCCACGATCAACTTCAAAGAAGAGAGCTTATTTGGTTAGAACTAAAATAGTCTATACAAGGTGTACCGCCAAAGTTGGCTACAGCAAATATCTTGAAAACAGTTTAAGGTATCGAGATGCTATTTGCACAATATTGTTGCAGATAATGGGGCAAATAACCTATTTCGTTTTCTTGTTAGTACCGTATGTCATTTTCGAGATACTGACACAACTTTGTTTTCTTAAATGGGAGTATATATTTTTTTCTCCAGCATTCTAGAGTTCTTTAAAAATTAAATGCAATGCTATAAATGTTATTAATATTTAACTTTTTTTGCAAGAACAGTGCAATTATAACTTGGTATACGCAATGCAACAGCGTGCAAGGACAGCTGACCTTGCTGACATCGTTTACTTGAGTCGACGCTCCTTGGCGGAAATCGAGTAATTTCGCCGATTAGGGACTTCCTCTACAACGTTACAAAATTATTAAATAAAAGGAAATAAATGTACAGTAATTTCTCCTCAATGTACACGTGCTATTTTCTCTTTCCCTGAAATACGATAGGCTCCCCAAATGTAAATTTAATAAGGGTACTTCGATACACATCTCCGTTGAATTAATGTGATTTCGAACACCGCTCCTTCATTGCACATTTAGAACTTGTGAAAGTCCAAAACCGAGGTCATTGGTATTACCAGTGAGAGTATAGGAAATCCACTAATCGGCGAAATCACTCGTTTTCCGACAAGGTGTGTCGACTCACGGATACGATGTCAGTAAGATCAGCTGTCCTTGCGTGATGCTGCAGGGCGTTTACCAAGTTATAATTACATTGGTTTGGCAAAAAATATTTTTCGAATATTTACAATATTTATATCACTGCACTTCATTTTTAAAGAACTATAGAACGCTGGAGAAAAATATATACTTCCATTAAAAAAAACTAAAGTTGTGTCAATATCTCAAAAATTACATACGATACTAACAAGAAAACGAAATATGATTTTTGCATAAACCGTTTTCAAGATATTTGCTGTGGCCAACTTCCGTGGTCCAGCTTGAATATCAATAATACACAACCCTGAAACATCGATTTACCATAAGCAGTTAAGTTTCATTCCCGGGTCCTTCATCCCAGCATCAAATTTTAACCAAAGAAAACTTGGAAATATTCTCCCTATAAAATTACGCTCGATCTCCGATACCCTTGCTTGAATGAAATCCCCATTTACCAAGTACATGGCAGGATGTATTCGGACGGATGCTGCAAATCCCCGCTCCCAAGGCTACGCTGCACTTGCCCGCCGCGGCGCGGCGCTGCGGCGTCGCCGCACGCGATGGTGCGCGCGGCGTTGAATGAAATGGCCCGGGGCTATTAATAGCCGATTGGGCAGCACAGCTGGCCGGCGCGTGCGGGTGGTGTTGACTTGCTCACCGCTGCGCACCGGCCTTGGCCACGCGTCGTAAAGCGATGGGTTGGTCGGGGAGGGCACTTGTACGGGAATGACTGGCCTACCTAAAAATACCTTCATCGCATCTGTTCTAACGGGTACGATAGCGTGCGTAGTTGCGAGTCTGGGGCTCAATAAAGCTTCGTCGATCGGGAGGTTCGACAACCGGCGGTGTGCGGGTTATGTACGACAATCAGTTGCGACTCGTAATATCGAAAGGTAGTGGTTCTGACAATACTCGTCTTCTGGCCAGAGAAGACCGCTGGAGACGAAGGAGGGTAAAAGAGGCTGTGAGAATTATTAAAAATCCCCAAATCCTTGATGCTGACCAAGGCCGACGACTCCACGAGGCTTGGAAACCTCTATTTTACTGCCGCGCCCGGTCGGGTCCGGGTCCTGTCCCCGCTGCTCGTTGACGTCCGATCACGGGCGGCTCGCTTCTCTCACCCCGCCCAAAGGCACCCTTGCCTGATTGGCCGATGCCTTCTTAGTATTGGCCGGTCGTCCGTCAAACCAGTTGCCGGGCGGAGGGGAACCTAAGTTCGATATAAATCAGTGCGCAGTCCATCTCCGCGAATTTCGCCCTGAAGAAGGTCGTTGTATGACGGCCGAAACTTAGGCAATCCTTGCCTAGGACGTAGCGTATCCCGGACAGCCAAGTATACACATTCTGAGTGCTTCCCATTAGCTTTAGCACTGTTTCTATTTAGTTGTTAAATAACAATAGTTTATTTATTACGCAGTGCAAGGTTACAGTACTGTAAGTTGTGACCTGTTCATGGGAGTCCCCGCGGGGAAGGTGCATGTCCCTCCCCCAATATTTTTTTTGGAATATGGGGTACACTAGGAGGGATCCTCAGGAACCTGTACCTTATCTATTGAATAACCCAACTCCAATAATTTCGGGCTGTTTGCACTACGAGTAATGCATATTACAACATAAACAGAGCACAGGCAAGTATGCAAGAGAGTCGTACAGCTTAGTACCGATGGGGATTTGTTGCTGGTGACACCCAGGGAATTTTTTTTCCCTCACAGACAATTCACTGCCTGTTCACCGATTAATTCGAAGAAACCAGGCAACACCCACGTCGTCGCAGGCATCGTGGAGTCGAAGGTGGCGCAGGAGTCGGGTGGAATTGCGCTTCTCTAAGTGACAAAACCCCGTTTTCTTGAAGACATTAAATTCAACATTGAATATGAGGTATTTTTGACACGGTAGCTTCCGTACATCTGCATATCATCCTAATCTACCTGATTTGCCATAAAATATCACAGTGTTTTTGCAGATACATAATTTACAATGTTACGTTTTATTTAATTTTTTAGGGAGAGGCTCTCACAAATTTTATTCGCGGGAGAATACTGCGTGCACGTAAGTGATCTGTTGTTAATTTGAAGCTCTTTCAGAATTTATCTAATCAAGGAGTAATGCAGGAGGAACTTTTTTTTTCTCTCAAATCCATGCACGCGCAGTCGGAGGGATCTTCCTAAATTGTTTACCTATCTAAACATTAATGAGACATGCGGCCCGTAAAGCCCCACCCACCGCTGGCAGCTATTGGTTCATCATTGTCTATGCATTAAAATTGTGCATCCCAGGTAGCAACGCGATATAATCCACCAGGTCCGCAGTACACACGCGGATAATTATCTGGTAAATGATTGGCAGTAAATGCAAGAAAATACTGATGCGATTACGATTTACGAGAGTAATTATACAAACGACACATATAAACATTTTACACAGAATTAAATTTAAATGGAGATAGTTTTCATTACAACACAAACATGCTACAACCGGCAAGAACCAGCACTGACACCAGCTATATATAGCTGCGTCGAAACCAACCGCAACCTGGAAAAGAAACTTAAAGAGACCATCTGTTCTAATCGCCGTTGTTTGCTCCCATCAAGTATATGGTGCGGATGCCTGGGCAATATCTTATATCAGGTCTCGGACCAAGTACGATCCATCCTTCCCAATCCCGCCCGACTCCCATCCTTAGTGCAGGGCGTTGGTTTGATCCCCCGTGATCTCGGGAGATTCACTCAGTAAAGTGAGAGACTTGTAAGACAACACCGTTTCAAGGCCAAATTCCGAATTAGACTTGCGCCATCAAAGCGAGAGAATTTCTATTATTCCAGATAAGCTCTAAGAATAGATTCGTATTATTATTATTATTATTATTATTATTATTATTTATAACGTTATTGTCGTTAAATACAAAACCAACCACAATACTTCTATACTGCGTGATATCAGTAGGCAAGTGTTATAAACGTACTTACTGTAATTACTCAAAGTCCTTGTAAAAGCCTTAAAGGGAATTAACTTAGTACAAATTTTGGACTCATTATGTTTTAAAATCAAGCAATTTTACATCATTTTAAAATTCATGGATAGCTTCTTGAGAGTGTGTGGTCGCTATAAACGCCTTCCAGTAAGTTTCTTAATTTATAAAGTACTTCATAAAGAATGATCAGACATTAACTTTTTGGCCTGTATGTCTGGTAAATATTCTGAAATTTTAAAGTGCCTAGGTGTATACGGGGACGGCAGAATACAGCATCCACGGGAACACGTAATGTAAGTAGAAAGAAATGCACATTTCGTAAGCATGATTTCCAAAATTATCCGACTCTGCAAATCAGTAAGACAAGTACAAGTATTGTTTCGATAAGTGTTATTTTCATGAAAGAAAATACTAGGTAAATTCAACACACAGGTAGAGCAAAGATCGTCAATCAGTTTCCATATTACTTCGGCTTAACACGATTCAAGGTTACTATCTATTATCACTGGATTTCAAACACGTTTAGTGACAATACTCTGAAGTATTACTCCAGCATGACGAGGAATAAGTCACGTAGTCTCAGCGAGATTTCGTTAGTACACTAGCGCGAACATCAAGTTACCTTCTAAATGGAGGATATTTCGGGTAATGAAGTAAAACATGATAGAATGCTGAACTCATCTTAACACTTCTGCAATATTACGCTATCAGTCTTCTTCATCATCATCACCATCATCATCATTATTATTATTAGTATTAATACTATTATTATTATTATTATTATTATTACTATTATCATCATTATTACTGGTGTATAGGCCATTACTGACCACGCTACACGATTAACGTGTGTAAATTATCTAGGATCAGCTTTTCAGCTGTATCCCTCAGAACGACAAGGTTGTGAGGCTTTGAAGCGTGAATTATGTATGAGATGATAGGATGATGATGAAGGGTGAAGGGACAATCCCAAATCCGACCATGCCTTTTGCAGGACTCCGAACCTGCAGCCTCTTCGGCGCAGACGACGGTTACCGCCCATTCTGTGCCAAGGGGCCAGCTTATTATTATTTTAAAACATATCCTAGAAAATTCACAGTTGTTGAATAAACAGAATACGGAAACTTTGCGAATGCCCATTAACTCAGTAAGCAATTTGTGGAATGATACGGCACCAAACTGAATCACTTACAATTCGTAGAACGTTCGTGGAGGACCATCACTTCAAATGGAAAATAAAAAATCTTCGCGAATTATCGTAATTTATTCACTCTCTTCTCTCTTAAGTGGCTTAGCTACTGCTCATTCTTGAATGAAGGAAAGTGACCGGCACATTTGTTTACTTAAAGGTGTCCTTGAAACAATCGAAGCTACAATAACGATTCATCAATGTTGCAATAGCTACACCGTCAATTCCACAGATGACACTTGTAACGAAGAATGAGATAGCGGCATTTAATCAACGTAATATAGCAAAACTATTAAGACTAGTTTGAGTGCCTAACGCCAGGTAATGTTTTGTTTGAGTAGTCATAAATATATGAAACACTACAAATCACAGACACTTTGCGAATCTGTAAATTTAACTTATTTGAACTTCCAGGGAGTCTCGAAACAACAAGAAAGTTTACTCACCCCACGAAATGAGAGAATTAGGCAGAGTGGCAATAGCTGGTAACTTACCTGCAACAAAAAATAAACAAAACTTATGAAATGCATACTCACGAGAACAACATTCCGGGATATGTCTAATAATTAATAAAATTTGACATTTTGTAATGAAATAATTCAATGGAAATACAGCTCGGTGTATGAACCAACGAAGTCTTTATATTTAACTTGCGAAATATTTCTCTTCATTTACTGAATTAACAAACACGGTTGCGATAAAATAGTAGAAACTACAGACTATTTTTGAAAAATACTTACTTCATTTATTACATATTATTTTATTATACTTATTGTACATCATATGCATATTGTATTTTAATAATATTCATGTTTAGGAAGGAATTTACTCTCATAAAGAACCCTCAGAGACAACACGATATGCTTGTTGTTCTTGCGAAAAAAAAAGTGCGTTGCACAGCCTCGCATTCGCAGGTGTTCGTAACAGAGCGGGGCAGATCCTCATGTTGGGAGTGCTTCACAGACGCGCGCAACAGAGCGCGTCGAGAGGCGAAGCTGCAGGGAAAGTGGTGAGACCTGCAGTGCATCGCTCGCGCACCGGATACGCGCCGTAACGAATCTCGCTTCTTCGCTCGTGGCGGCGGCGGCGGCGGCGGCGGCGGCGCGACGCGACGCGAGCGGACTCTTCAAAGAGCGAGAGGCACTCCCCGACCCCGCCGCGCAACCGTTACGTGACACGGCCGGCCGTGAACGGCGCGGCGCGGCGCGGCGCGGAGCGCTGGAAGCTGTAGCGGTGGCAGAACTCTGGTGAAGAAGAAGGCGATGGTGATGTGGGTAGAGGTGGTGGTGATGACAGTGACGACAGTAGGGAGTTTTTCCACCTAGAACGGTAAGCACTATCGATCTTCTGATCATGCACAGTTCATGTTTCGCATCACTTTAGTGCATCTGCGCATACGCAGAAGATCGATAATAGTGTTTAATGTTCGAGGTGGCAAAAACTCCCTAGTAACTGGCAGCTGTGCGTTGACGTCGAAAGCGAAGACAATGAGAAAGGCCTGTTTGAAGGTGATTAAAGCGGCGGTTAAGGTGAGAATGGAGGCAGAAGAGTAGAGATGGTTGTGGAGGGAGTTGATTAGTCCAGAAAACTGTAACTTGTGGGATGGGAGTAGGGATGTGATCTAGCAAAACATCGATGTTGCTGAACATAGATATTCAAAATTAAACCAACGATGTTAAAATTATATTGACCAAAAACCATCGACGTTTTTAACCATCGAAGTTCAAATGTTTTAATAATACTAACACAGGGTTGGCCAGTTGGTGGCTCGCGGGCAGCATGCGATCCGTGGAGTCATTTACGGTCGCCTGCGAAACGTTATTATCAAAAGTGAATGTTCCTTGCATTCATGTCGGGAGAGAACATTGCGACCCTAACGCATGTGCCCTGTCGCAGACCTGCACAATGCCTGCTCCCGCGGCCATTTTGCACTTGCGAGCCGATCGCCTGCCCGCGGCAGCGCCGAAAGTGCAAATAGTGGGGAGTAGGAAGCTTTGCGGGGAGGGGAGAAGTCTGACGTAGCACGACGCGGCGCGTAGATTGAATGCCTGGGCGTCTAATACAATGATCCATGCTTCAAAATTATATACCCATTTGTTTAAATGGATGTCTAGTATTTCAAGTTACCAGGGTCATAATTCACTGTTTACGTTCTGTGCACTACTGTATATACACCTTTGTATCCACCACTCTATGTATTTTCATTTTCTAATTTTTTTAAAGAAAATAACATGCTCATTGTGACTCTTAAGCATTCTTTTAAAGCAATAGCTTTAAAATATACGAAAAAATACTATTTAATTCTATCTAACACAAAATTGCAATTTAATAATTGATTGTTCACCAGGAATGTTATAATCTCCAAATCATAGAAAAATGAACAAAATCATGAGAGCAATCTCTCACATCAAGATTGACATAAAAATAGAATATGTGGCAATTCCAAGAAGGGTAATGTTTAATAGCACATTTGTGACCATTTTCCCCATTACTGAATAAAAGAGATCAACGAGCAAACGTCTGTGACGATATGTTACGGACAAACATAAGATAACCATGGGTATTGGTTAAATAGAATGCAAAGGGCTTTATATTTTTATGCGATCTCGTAAACGACTCTATACTCTAGTCAGAAATTAGAACAGAAAATAATCATGATTTGTTTCAGAACAATATGTTTTTACTTTGAGAGAACAGTCTTATTCAATTAAACATACTTAATAAAAATAGTTTATTGCTGTCATCATAAAAAAAAAACAATTCAGTATCAAAATTTTGTACACAACACTAAATTGGTGATTACATCGTAGCAAAGCGAATTACATTATAAGCCTTACAAGCAATTATAATACTTGGTGTCGAAATCTAATATGTATAATTCGTTGTAGTTTCATATTTCACCCTGTCATATACCGAGATCAAACATTTGCAATATAATACAAAAGACAATATTAGTTGAACTGTATATGACCGTCATGTTCGAGCCGATTGCTCTTTACATTTACGCGTTATCTTTCGGATTGCGCATTCTGATTGGTGGTCCCCACTCCTAGATTGGGTCTCATCCCTACCCTTCATCGATTTTCTCATTTGCACCCGAGTTGCCCGCACGCAGCTCCTGAGGTGAGTGAAAGTGCAAAATGCTGTGCAGGTCTGCCCTGTCGGGATCAACATCCCTTTAATGTAAAAATAGGTTGTCCAGATTTAATATTTTTTTCTATTAAATTCAGAAATTTAAAATCATTCCAATATGATTCTCTGCGTTATGCACGGTACAGCCTGATCACGCATGGTTTCATTCCTTCTCCCCACACCCCTGTTTCTGAGCAGCCGGGCCAACTGCCGAGATCAGCAATACAGGAATTCAAGTGTGGATCGCCAGAGTAGTGTAAACATGGCCAGCAACCATACGAAAGGTTTTAGTTGTGGCTCTCGAGGCTTTGAAAATTGGACATTACGTTCGAGCCCAACAAAATTTAATTGTCAATGGCCAAGTTTATTAATGTATAATTCAAGTTTAACTGAAAAAAAGTTAAAAAGTAATCAGAAAAATGGACGCTTGATGAAGATAGTGCACTGTTCGTTTGGTTCAAATATGTAAAGTAACAACGGGAGCATCATTACTTATTTGTTTATTTTACAAAATTTTGATTATGGGTATTTTTCATTCACAAAGAAAACATCGAAAATGTAAAAGCATCGACCATAACACATCGATGGTAAAAAACACCGGCTTTAATATCATCCGTGGGCTGAAATAGTGATACTACTCAAAAAGTACGAATGACGAATTAACATCCAGAATTGCTACCTTCCAGCAAGAACAACATAGTATTTTACAGTACAGAATCGTTGAAGGGAAGTGATGATTCCGTGGAAGATGGAGACGGGAGACCGTGGGGGCGCGGGGCAGACACACTGACCAATGTCGAAATGGAGACGGTTGAAATGATTGTGGCGGCGGGAATGGCAAGGACAGAGGAGGCGGCGGGGACGACAGCAGCGCCGCTGGCTCCTATGACGGCGTCGGGGCTGGCGGGGGAGGCAGCGGCGGCTCCCCGGCGGCGGTGTCCGCGAAACACGAGCCTTTCCCGCGAACGCCCCGCGCCGCCCGACGCGGTCGCCGCTCGGCTGCTCTGCGGTCACTGCTACGACGACGGCTCGCCTCCCTCGCCCGCCTCTCCACAGTTTTACGTCGCTGCCACCGCTCGTGAAGTTGGGGCGGAGGGATGTCACCTTTCCCACATTACACGCTTCTCCTCTTATCTCGACAACCTTCACGCGAGGCATATCTTTTATGCTGGAGAACTCTGAGGGCAACCCGTCTGTTAGATCCCCGAAACTGGAGAGATTTTCCTCGGGATAATGTAACTTAATATTTTTCTAGTTGATTCATGTAATGAAAATGTCCACCAAATAATAAAATCTGGTATTTTCAAGTGTTCGTGTAGCTTCGTTCGTTCGTAGCCACTTTTCCCACGGTCAAGAACCCAAAAGTCAGCAGAGAAGGTTACGTATTAGTACATAAAATTAGTATTACAATTAGACCAAATAACGACGCGGATATACTATAATTATTTCTTATTCATTTGCCTTTATTAATTTTTCATCAAATCAGATGATGTATTTATATGTTAGTAGAATTCAAAGTACATGAAGAGGAATATGAAACAGAGTGTAACAATATGTAGCAAACTACAAAATTCGTCTCACTTCATTTCAACAGTCTAGTTTTCTGTTCACTCTAATGCTTTCCATGAAACTGCTGTACTTCGTTTTAGCCCATCATTGTCTCCGTACACAAGAGAAGCAGCATTGTCGTCGCTAGTAAACAGCGGTGACTTGCTGCCTTCCCCTCGTAAACCATTTCGACCTTGACGGCTGTTAAGTTGGGTTTTAAAAAAGCACCGGCACCACTTCAAAAGAAACGACCCAAAAATGCTTTACCCTTTCATATTCTTCCGCTTAGGGAGTAAGCTAAACAATTTAGAATCGTGAGGAATTCTATATGAAGGCCTACGTGAGTATAAACGAAACATGAAAGAAACGGGAGTAGAAACAGTTCTACAACCACAAGAAACGAGAAGAACTTCAGTTTTTGTATTCAATGCCGAGTCCATGCGCCTAACTCACAAGTGCCATGAAAATACGTAATACATAAAAACAACATAAACTGTTCGTCATATTATCACACCAAACGCGCATCATTTCCATTTCCTACTTTCAAAAATGATGACTTCATCGGTAGTCTAATTAAAAAATAGTTTTCTCTGTCAACTCGAGTATTAAATTCACTAGTTTTTAAGGAATTCTTAAGTACTGTATTTGAACAGAGTGGTAACTCATGCAATGAACGAACGGGCATATTGTAATATCAATCAGGGCCCATCACATAATGGATCTATGAAGGTGTTCACTTCTCCCCATAGCTCGTCATACGCAGTTTTTAACTGTTTTTGACGTAAATAAATAAAAATAAATAAAATGTTCTTTATATTATTAATTGAATATAATCCATTAATTCATGCAGTGCTGATGTCTCAGGAGTATTTAGACTTATTCACTTTATTGTACTCTCCAGGAAATAGATTCTCGTAAAAAAAGTAGAATGCATCTATTCCCACTACAAAGATCATTTCATTTCCGCATTGTGTATTGTCATTGACAACCGTTCAGAAACTACGAAAACGTCGATCACTTAGGTGATACAAAATATGTTATTGCTATCAGTTACTTTGATTTCAAAAGTTTTAATTCCGTTATCTTTCTAGTAAAGAGACGCGTCATATCTATCAAGTTCCAAAATGAGTGTGAGGCAAACGAACACGTTCAAATACGCCAAAAAGTTTTCCAATTACAAATAGGTGTTAATGTCACCAGGCCATCAAGCTTTCACACCAACTGTACACGAGTAATTACAGAACGTCTAATCTTTTGCCATTTTTTTCGAGCTGCCCAGAAAACCTTTAAGAACGGACGGTAGACCATCGTCCACAAGAAGTGCCGTTGAACCTCTTCCTGCGAACAATTGGCTGCTAAAACTGATGCTGCTAATGTAGTGTGTGGTATAGTTTCGCGGGCATTCACTTTCACATGGAGTGACTCTCACTACTGTTGTGATTCGCCCTTCTTTTCTAATATATTTGACGTTTCATAAATTTTAATACGTATTTTCCATTAGCTTTTATATGCTAATGGAAATGCTTTATATGCTATGATAATGTTGCGGTTTATAATCAAGTTAGTGAGATAAATGGTAAACGCAAATTATTCATCTCAATTTCATTGTTTTAATACGATTACACAGAAATAACTAAAATACAAATTGTGTACAATTCAACAATTCATTTAACTCAAATGTTCGTTCGCAATACATATTACAGCGATGGAACTTCAGATTATCAGTTCACAAATAATATTTTCAAATTTCAAGTTTTTGACATTTTATTTACTTTATTGAAATAAACTTTAAGGAATGAGAAAACAATATATAATCAATATGCAATAACCCAAGGGAGCAAGAGAAGAGGAGATAATGTTACTTCAGCCTTCCCCCTTCCCGCCCCGAAGCCGATGACATATATTCAAAAATATAGCATGTACTAAGTCATTAAACATTTCAATTGTTACAAATATTAACTGTAAGTCAACAAATAAAATATGTTTTATATTCAGCATAAATTAAAAACCCTTCATAAGAAAATATGAAGACCGCTGGATACTATAAATGAAGCCCCCCCTCTCCGACGAAAATTCTGGATGCGCCTCTATAAAAAAATATAATAATACGAATATATCAATATTTGTTGATAAAAAGCATGTGTTCTTCTGCGTATTGTTGGAACTGAACATCTTGCACCGAAATCTGCGTCCAGCCGTTACGTTGGAAGGATCTGCTTCCCAGAGCGAAGTGGACGGCCTTGGGCGACCTCGCGCTCACAAAGCGCGTGTTTCGTGTGTCCGTCGCACCGACAAGAAACGCCCCCTGCCCATTACCCCGAGTTCGCGCACGGCCACAAGAAAGAAGCCAGCGAGAGCGCCGAGTAGCGCTGCAGTGCGTAATGAGAGGAACGCGTGCATTGCGTAAGAAGCTACGCAGCATTGCCGCACGAGGTTTTTTGATTCGTACATTTTCTGGAACAATGGACCATTGCAGGTCGTGAAACGGACTGTGGTGTGCTTCAATAATTCCTTCCCAATCGAGCAGTTAAGCGCACGTGTAAATTGATTTCCGAGGTGAAATTGCAGATTTATTATTCATTTCGCGAGTAGCGGCGAACTCGGCAAGTGAGCTTATCAGGTTGTTAGAATGAGTTGAATATAGGGTAACTGTATTGAAGTACCTAAGTATTACGTGGTTTTCTATAACCTTATAAATTCCTTTCACACAATAAAACATACCTACCGTTACACTGGATTTAACTGTTGGTTTTTTCCGACGCAGCTATTGTTGAAAACGCAGCTATTGTTGCTTTTTTCCAACGCAGCTAATGTTGACTTACGTCACATTAAAAATGCATTGTTTTCAGAAAAGCATTAAAAATCAAGGGGGAAAATTCTTTAGTCTAATCTGTTGATTGGTAATAAGACATAAATAGTTATAATTTCAAGACAATTACAGTAGAAGGCTGCCACGTAAGTTTGAAAAAAAAAAACAAGATTGAACAATAGGCCCTACGTTGAACAAAGACATTGTATTTGTTTTACCTTATTCATCCTGTTCACCTGCGAAAAAGTCTCTTATTTCTGAGAGCGCTGTGTATCGCGTACACTCAGTGTAGGCAGAGAGTGAGGCAGCAGCGGCGCGCCGCAGTGCGTAATGAGAGGGACGAGTGCGTTGCGCAACCTGCTATTAGGCGGCGGCGGCGGCGGCGGCGGCGGCGGAGGTGGTACGCGTGGCGTCGCGTTAGCAGGTCACCGAGAAGAGACTCCAATATGAACCTTTGGCATCAAGGTTTGTGCTACACAGATCCTTGCTAAGCCGGCCATTCCTTGATGTTGTATAGGGTTGGAGATTCCAGTAAATACAGATTATGTGAGTGAACTGAAATTTCATAGAGTGAAATCTGGGTAAAAGAAAAGAAAAAGTTCGATTAATGTAGATTTCGAGTTTTGGAGGTTACATTAGGGAGTTTTTGCCACCTCGAACGTTAAGCACTATCGATATGCACTAGAGTGATGCGAAACTTGAACTGCGCATGAGCAGAAGATCGATAGTGCTTTCTCTTTTTTTGGTCGCCAAAGCGAATAGCTATCAACTGCAATGGGAGAGAGAATAATAAAAGTAAAAACAAATTGGCAACATCTGAACGAAATACTAGTCATGTATGGAAAGAAATCTTAACAAGTAGTTTAATTTGTTGAATTAACGTTCGGTCCTATCTCCTTTTCACAATTTAAGACTTTCTTGTTGAATGAACATTTATGGTGAATAAATTATACGTTAACAAAAACACTAATTCGCAAAGTGTAAACTTCAATGCCTTATAATTTCTTCCAATAAGCCACGGAACTGCTTCAGCAAAACACTTTTTGCTGCGAATCATTAATACCATAATACACATTGTTATAAAAGCACCCAGTGCGTGAAAATGTTCCATCTCCAAATTTACATTTTTATAGCATAGCCTGGAATTATGCAAATTAGATTCGCAGGGGCGAACGAAGAATATTTCAGGAGAGGATATACAACTTCCACTTACGATATTCTTTATGCTAATGAGTTGGTACTGAGCATTTCATCATTGTAGACTGTAACTTATTTTAGCTATACGAATATTTCTTTTAGGAGCCAGAAAGAAAGGCACAGATATAGTACATTATTTCTACGAGCATAACTTCAACGACAGATTATATACTCCCCAATAATTGTTTCATATATTCATCAAACTTTTGTGCACGAAATTTTACTCACAATCAGTATCAACATTTCAATAAAATCGTATGTAAGAGTAAAACAGTATTATTAATACCTCCCATAGGAAATTCGCAGATAATGTGTACTCCAATATCATAAGAACAGACGAAAAATGCCACATAATCACCATCTAGACGCCCCCGTTTAGTGTGTCCGGAAAGGCCCGACGCGTCAACAAGGAAGAATGTTGTTTTATCAGCGCTATCTGACCGGATGCAGGCAATTCGCGGCCAAGAGCATGAAAAAAGTATTTTTTGCAGAATCCGAGATAGCGGAGTATCGCAGGCGAAGTAAACCAGGCCGCGCCGCCGTTCATCACTGACTGGATGAACGAATACGCAAAGGCGGCACGTGGAATTGAGTGTGCACTCCAAATTACAAATCGAAGTAAGTTAACAATGGCTGCTCGGGGTTTAAAGGCTCGTATAACAGCTTGGATCCGTTCCTTTTACTCCTGCCCTCTGGAAACTAAGATTTCAATCTCCGCCTGTGCCTGGAAATACAATTCATGCAGCACTCCGATCAAAATGTGGAGCGTATTGATGATGTCAGAACTTAGGTGAATGGTTCCTGCGTACGCATGAAAAGAGCTGCAGATAAATGCTGTTCATGTTGTTAACAAAGACATTTACAGTGTCAATGGCAGCTCCTGAAAAACAAACAGATTCATCATACCCTCTCTCCCCGCATCTACATGTTAGATCTCCAGTACATAAAAGCGAAAAGTTCAATTTCTGCGTTAGCTAAAACAATACAATAATAGTACATTAAATAAGGAACGCATCTTCCGTTATTTTATGTAATCCAGTGGTAGCGAAGTCCACTGAGACGAGTCGTGTCTGCAAACACGTGGGCTTGTGTCCAACATAATATGCCCCAACTGCATGGTTCCATTACATAGTTTCGTGTAATTAATTACAAACGAACCAGTATAACTAACGAAATAGGAAAACACACGAGCCAATATGACAGATGTAAATGGTCATTGATATTTAAATATGGGCTTTCGCAAGAAATATTTATCTAGAGACGATACAGAACGCGGTCAAGAACGCTCGAGCGTGCTTTGCCACCCTTCAGATCCAAAGAATATATCTGACCTAACTTGTTTACGGGCTCATTATACATGGTTTTCAGGGCTAATGTGCGCTAGAAGGAATTATAACTTCTCTCGCGAAAAATATACGATTAGCTGAAATACATATACACGTATATCTTCTCTTCGATTATTTTCTTATAATATATAGTTTTTTAATTACTATGTAGCTTCGAATCTCTACGTAGGCCAAACAAAATCACGAGCACTCATAATAGAATTTTTGATTTCTTATCTCTTTCTAACAAGTTATAGCATATCATCAAATAAGTCAGGTCATGAAAAAGAGGTCACGCAAGTGCATTGCGTAAAATAAACGGATTATTTGTAACGAAATTTGTCGATTTGTAACGGATTATTTATAACGGATTCTTTGTAACGAAATTGCGGCACATCCCCACACTAAGAAGACAATTTGGAAATAACGTGTATGCTTGACATTGTTTCCGATTGGATTAGTGTTGTAGTCACTTCAGAATAGCCCAACAAATGTTTCGAAACTGTTGTTCTATAACATTCAATCGTTTCTAAAAAACCAAAACAATCTCTCAAGAGTAAACGTACCATACCACACAAGGCCGACTACGTTAGGAAAGAAGTATATAAACGAAGTACAAGCTTGCCCACGAACAGCACGTGCTGTGTAGATTCCAATGTGATGTTAATCTCGATAATTAAAAAATGTCAATAGGTTGGATCTCGAATCAATAACTTAACACGAGTTTATTACGCTTCGAAGATGCCAGATTAGGTTGTAACAAATAAAAACACGTTTTGCGATCGAGAAAACATGTACTACGTGCTTATTCCTTATTAGGATGTGACCGATATATGAGATATGAGTGCGCTCGTATGAATCAAATCACGCAGCAGTCAAGAGGTTACGTGACCGCAACCACCCAGTTCGCCGACTTTTCTAAGGATCACTGGTTTTATTACGAAAGTATCCACGTAATAGGACGAAGACTTTTGATCGAGGGCGAGATCGTAGAATTCTAATTCCTCATAAAGTCGGTAAAAGTCTTCTTCTGTTATTTTGCAATCATCCCCTGGATACTGTCGTCAATTTTCTCATCATACTGTCCCCATGAATGGTCAATGGTACACGTGAGAGTCATAATCTCTAAATGATACAATAACTTCTGACCTTAAAGGTACTATAACCTTTGAATTTAAGCTACTATTTCCAAAAATACATCCGAAAAGTAATATAGAATTAATACATCGAAAATTTAAAAAAATATATAAAAATATGAACAAACTTTTGAAAATCAAAGAGTTCTTCAAACATTCGTATGAAATTTGGTGTACCAAAATATTCCGGGCCTGCGCCTACAAATGCACACAAACATACACAGCCTTGACGACATATCGAACCTCGCTTTGCAATAAATCAGCAGCTTTGCAAACACCGTAACAAACCCACAATGCGGCGGTCGCTGCGCGGATACATAAGCTGCAAGCCCTGTTCGTTTACGCGGAAGATCTAGCTCAGGGGTGTCCAGCGTGCCCAGGCACCGCGCCGCTCGATAGGCTTTCTTTGTCATTGCTCCGTCTACGAGGCCGATGAGTTTAGAAACTCTCAAATTACATAATAAATGAGATTTCTTCCTTCTCTCTATGAATGAGAGTAAGACAAAAAGTATTCTCGTTCTCGTAAGACTACCTTGTCTCTTTAACGCCAATCTCTCCCCACCCCCCTTTGCGGAAATAAAAATTCGGTAGGAATCCAAGAATTTCTTGAAATTTGGCATTTGTTTCCTACGAAATCCAAGAAATCTTTAAAAAGGGCGTGAAGGTCTCTAGAATTGAAAGATATGGAGTGTATCTTATGCAAACAAATATCGCATGTACTGGCGCATGAAAAGGTGAGAATGTGGTATGTGCGAGCCCACATGGTATCAGTTTGTCCTCGAATTGTGAATGGTGGCATGCATCTCTTTGATGTATGATGGAACATACAATGTGTGTGAGTCGAACTGTGTGCGTTGACAATTAATGGTGAAGTGGGGACTTGCCGTAGATCCCAAGTGTGGCTGGGGAATGGAACATACCATAGACCTTATTTGAAGGTGTGACGTGTACGGTTTTACTGACGGATGTATTAACAATATCCATACTCCTACAGTCAAAGCCAAAAATTCGCTAGAAAACTGCATGTTTATATTGTAACTGTATATTTTGGTGCCTAGTTTTATATTGAGTTTAAAACCTATTTTTCGTAGTGTGGGAGTCGAATGCAAAATAAACAAACTGCATGCATTGGTGTGATGATAAATGCAATATATGCGGAGTTAGCTAGTTCTGTGTCGTTCTTCGGGAAATCAAATTATTTGATGCTCTTACATATCTTGTGAGTATTGCGCATTTTAGGTTGTCTTCGTTCATATGTAATTGCAAATTTACGTAAATTTACAACCGTGTGCGCCTCACTAAACGAATTTGTTCTTCCTTCATAAACTAAAATACAGGACACATTTACAACAATCTGTCCAATAAAACACTTGATGAATTGAGCGATACTTGGAATTTTGTTTTAATGTCAAGTAATGATCACAAGAATTCTACAAAATATAATAATTCATTTAAACCAAGAGTTTCAGAAAAATATAATAGTGCTGCACTCGACACAACTGTAGTTTTGAGGTTAAATATCCACCTACGATATCATGAATTATCCCAATGTAACTTGAAAATTGAATTTAAAACACATTTCGTTTATTAGAGGTATTTGAGATTTCCATTTTTTTTTCTTTCTGTATTCTCCCACATTGAATTAACTGGATATCGCTGCACCACCACTAGTTTCGCCACCCCTGCTGCAGCCGCTCCGCTCCTCCCTGCGCTTTCCTGTCACGCGGCGCCGCCGACGGAGCGTGCATAAGCGCCAGGGTGCGATCTTCATAAAGAATTCCTCCGCAGCGGGCGCCACAGCCGAGGCAGCGCGGCGACCCGGGGGAGAAGGCGTTATTTACGACTCCCGGCGCACCGCTCCCGGGCTTCGAACCCGGAGCCTTCGCCGCTACGTGCTCCCCTTGCAGCGAGGCCCTCTCGGGGCCTAGGCTAACGGTATTAACATTTCATTGTCTCTCCGGCGCTCCTCCGGACACAGCAAAGCAGCGTCGTTTAACCCCCGCCATAATCCGCACGACCAGGCACCCTGCGGGGGCTCCGAGGTCAGGGAAATTTAGTGAGCAGGCGAGTGAGGTAAAAAAGTGAAATTGCATTTTCGGCCCTGGCATTCTTTATGCCTATAAAACCCGCTCGGGGAATTTGATGTAATTTCCTGATAGAAAGTCGTCGAAACTTGGCCGTGCACATCCCGGGGTTTCACCTTGGCGACCAGCCATTCGCATGTCCGAATTCCAGTTTCTCGCTTGCGTCATGGGTTGTCAGCTCGGGGTTTGAAATATTGCTAACTTTCGCTGTATACCATAAGTCATGCAGGGTGTAATGAAGACAGCTGCCAACACTGGGTTCGTAGCAGCGGTAAACATTCGTTCTCCAGTTGTTACATTCTAATTAGTGTACATCAATTTTGCCGACACTGGGTTCGTAGCCCTGGGTCACTCACCCGTTGTTACTTATCAGTCTACATCAATTTATCTTCTCTTTGATGCGATACATTAATACCTTTGAAAATGAATTATTTTTGATGAGCAGATGAAGTATCAATGTAATGAGCATAGAATGCACTGGCCGCATGTTTCTTTTCTTTTCTTTCTTTCTTTTTTGCAACCTAATTAATTTTCCCGTCAGCCACGCACCTTTTTGACGAGGCTTCCGGGAATTTCAATTTGCTGGAAACCCTACAAAGGCCGCGTCAAAACGCGGAGACCGTTTACTTCTCAATATCGGAGACCAACCTGTGATGTGGTGAGGTTCCAATATTCTGCAATTAACCATGATTCATTCCAGATGGTCTGCTATCCAATCAATACTCACGACACTGATTTGACACGTTCATATGAATGACAGTAATATTCGCTCCGTAAGCACGATAGGCATGAAATATTTCTCTAATGTAGGATAAATACGAGGTTATTGCAACAACTACGCCTTGGGGAATGAGTTACAGGTACCCGGGAATGCAATAACTAGGAAGTAGATGGAATATCAAAAATGCTGTATTAATGTAAAAGTCAGAGGCTCCATTTTTGATTGTGGTATATACTTCGGAAATATATATCTCATTTATTAAAGGACATTACAAACACACCTCGAAAATTACCACATATATATTTACAATCAATCGAAATTTCGTATAAGTAGATGAAAACCATCACGCGTAACATATTGACGAGTACTTCCTTAGACTAAGTAACAATCATTGCAAAATCTACACATTCATCTATATAGTTATTTTATCTTTACGTAAGGAAATCCATGTCAGGATGCAGAAGGGATGTTCACAAGCGTATGACTCCCAGCCTTCAACTCTCAAACCGCGCAACAAATTAATCACCCTCGTAAACATTCTCGTCACAGGCTGCAAGCAGCCGCCCCTCCATGTTCTTGTTAGTAGCCGTGAGGGGGCGAAGCGCCATGACTCACGAGAAAACATCACCGCCAACACTTGTGGCCTGATGTGGTCTCTGTGCTCCCTAGGGCTTGGTTCTCTAATGGCTCTCCATGCGCAAATGTTGAGCTGTTTGTGTGGTCCGGTCACGAATAATACATTAAGTAGAAAGGCGCTGTGTTAATCCTTGAAAGTGGCATGAAAATGGAGCAACCAATCACTTAAATCATTTGTACTAAATTCATGACTGACCGAATCTTCTTTGTAAAGATGCTCGACTCTATGCAATGTGCATCCATCTCAATTCACGGGGCTTGTAAGATTATTACTGAAAGAGATATTGCTAATCACTTACAGTATTAACAATTCTGTAGTACATAAATAAGTGTGATTATGTAAAAAGTGGTGACTAGATATTCTAATTGTATTTAGACATGCCTCCAATTTTATGCAAAGCAAAGAGTTAATGAATTTGATTATATTAAAAATGTTTCATATAAAAATTAACATAGCTCGTAACTGAGACTTGCACAAACTAAATTCAAAACTTTACACTGATCACGATTCTTTATGCTAAAAGAAAATTCATGCGTCTCAAAATGCCGTCTCAGTGTTTCATTACTGAGCAAATCCTTCAATTTAGTTCATAGTAATTCATTTAATTAACAACCGAAAGCTTTCCTCCTATAGAATTTCCAACAAGCTCGTGGCCCCATCCCTGCCAGCAACAATTATACTTAGCAGCGCCCCGACAGCCACTCAAGTGAAACCAATTCATCAAGAACTCGTTTCGCAGCGACGAAGGAAAGTCTTACTAGTAAGCTAATTCGGGATTCCAAAGCGACTTCGGGAACAGAGGTAAGTAGAAAGGCTTAGGCAAAAAAGTAAACTTAGTGGTGTAAAGAGCATCCTGTACTTTTAAGTAGTCAGCTATATTGACACGAAATGAATTCATGCAGGTAATGCAGTGGAGCAAGCAGCTCTAAATGATGGAAGATGATTATCTCTATTCTTTATTCATAGAATTCTGCAAGATTTTCTTCGAAAACATCGAAATCAAAGAAAAAAACAACAAACGATCTCACAAACGAAATAACAGAACAAAATTAAACTATTTTAAAGAAAACCGCTAGATAATGAGAAACTTACAGGCCAACATAATTTGAAACTGCGTGACAGCTGACAGTAAAAACAATCACAAAAAAATAACTAGAAACTTTGCCAACATGCTGATGAATTTTTGGAATAGAACATTTGTACATCTCAAATCGCACTTCTCAGTGCAATAAACTGTAATAACCATTATAAAAATTATATGCATTAGCATTCTACGAAATGTAAATGATTCACATTTGAGATTATATTCTTGTGGGCTAGTACCTTTCCTCGTTACAACATGCATAATACAGAAGAAAGGAGCACAGTAGAAACAACCCCTGGGATGAAAGTCCTCTGATCTCCAAAAGCCCAGCATCCCCACTCATCTCCGGGGCACTTTGCGCCTCGCCGCTCCTAGAGGGTGCTTGTGGGAGGGGAGGGGTCTGCGACTGTGCGCCCTGCAGATACGGCGCTGTTTACAGCTGTGATAATGCGCTCAGGTAATTTCGGTCAGGATTACAGAGTAACGGGGACCCCGCGGCAGGCGCCGAGCCGCAGGTGCCACCCCACCCCATCCCACCCACTTCGCTTTGCGCTCGCCTCTTCTTCCCCAAATATTTCACCCGACCCCCTCCGGAGGGGCTAACCGTTGCCTCCATCCCATTTCATTTCAACTCATTTCCCTTTCGTTCGCCGCCAGCTTCACCCGCTTATTCCCCATCTACCTCGCCTCCGTTAACTTCTCTCCGGTCACGAAGACTCGCCTGCGTCTAACCGACCCAATTTCCCAACTAGCTCCACCATTCTTCACCACAGCCCACCCTCCCAGTTCCCCGCCTTGCGCTCTCTTCCTGCCACTTCTTGGTCCTCTGTGGTTTTTATTGCGAGTGATGAAGGCAATTTTCCCGTAACATACCGGATAATCTCGCTGCAGCGCCTGCTACAAGCAGCAATATTACGACGCTCAGCTGAAAAAAACAAGATGGTTATAATGATCATGTACCCGGAAAAACGAATAGTAGAGGTTTTTGATTGCAGTGTGTTTTAGAAGAGTTTTGTTGGCAAAAATGAGTGCGACGAGAGTGTTTTTTCGTAAAGAACCTACTCTCCTTTTGCTTAAAGGGAATGCAGCATTTATTTTGAAGAGACCGTTGACGCATACAAAATTGAGAGAAGTATAAAAAATAATTTTGTCCTCCCTTGACCTTTGCTATTCTACATCAGCAAGGCATTTGGAAATCTTTCAATAAAATTGAATCAATAATCGATTAAAACTGCCGGTTGAATTATAATGCACAATATATAATCTATCTAAAATAATAAACTAATTACAGATTGGATCTAATATGGCTTGAATATGAGAATTTGATAAGAAATCAATTTTTTTCGGATACGGAATATTTATGTAGATTAAAAATCTTGAATTAAAATTAACCCCTTAAAATCACAATCTAAAATATTCACACTCAGACGTCCCTCCTTCCCTGCACCCTTACGAATAAACAACACCGATATTCCCTGGCTTTCTCATTCCTCGCCAGTCAAATACTTAGGTGTCTTACTAGACAAACGGTTAACTTGGAAACCGCATATTATTTCAACCGTCCAAAAAACACGTGCAAAAATGTTTAAATTATACCCTTTTATCAACAAAAATTCCACCCTTAGCATAGAAACTGGGCTGCTCATCTACAAAACGATCATAAGACCCACAATGAAATATGCTTATCCAATATGGCGCAACATAGCACCTACCAACCTATCCATTTTACAGAAAATCCAGAATAAATATTTAAGACAAACCTTGAATGCACCATGGTTTATTTCTAATTCCCAAATCCATCGAGAGCTTCAAGTACCTCTCCTCTCGGAATTCATTTCGCAAACCTCCCAAAAATATTATTCTCTCCTCCACGCATGTCCTAACACTCCAATATTCAACCTCGGTCAAAACTCACATTATCCTTCACGCATTAGATCCAGATTCCCCAAAGATCTCTTTCGCCCACCCTGAATCATAAAATCATTTGCCCCCATTCCCATAAACACCCTCCCTCCACTTCCACACAATAAATGCAAAACTTCCGTTAGTCAAGTATTTCAAATAAGAAATTTTAAAAATAGTGAAGGGTTGCATCGAGACCCGCATTTGCCTCAGGATGGCCCCATAAACTCATGTATGTAGCAATGTACCAGTTAAAATCCCCGAAAGACGAAAGTCGAACGGGAAGAAAATAAATGAAAAAAAAAAAAATTAAAAATCTACTCTATATTAGGCTCTTCAAATCTAGAAGCAAAGTGTGACCACGTGGAGTTAATCAGCGGGAGGTAATCGAAAGCCTGTTTCAAAATTTACGATATCTTACCCCTATCCTCAGCACTGTAGTAGCGCGCCAAGAAACAACTAGTGGTGCTACAGAGTGGCACAGACTTTCCCGTATTAGTTTTCTATTTCCTTGGGTCTGGGCTAGCTATTCGGAATTGCCACATACTCGTGCCAACTGCCATACATGCACCCAACCTGCGAAAGTAGTTTTTTTTAAAATTATCTTAATTTTTCGGTTTCCTAATGGTCCTTTCCCTGTGGAACCGTTTTTAAAAAAATGAAGTTTAATCCCTACTAAAATTCGAAATTTGAAGCCCTTTTTCATTGAAAACTTTTGAGTTTTCGAAAAATTTCATTTAAAGTCATTTGAAGTACTTACACTCACAAATACAATCGTGTTTACAAATTGCTGGAAATGTGCATATGAAAGATGTGCGAAATCTTTCCAAAAAATTACATATATGTAATTTTTGCAAAAAAAAAAAAAAAAAAAAAAAAAAAACCACAAATTGAACTGTACGTCATACAAAAGAGTGCAATTAGCACTATCCGTTCCAAAAGTTTGAAGAAAAAATTTGGAGCCATTTATGAGAAAATGGCGTTTGAGCGTTTCTGAAAATGCGGAATTTTGAGCTAGTTTTAACAGAAAACGGCGATTAGCAACTTAGTTACGACTTAGTTTTGGTATTGGAGCTCCAGATTGGATTACAGTTTTCCCCTCTCTCCTTCCAGCTGGTGACCTTGAAGTGCCATTATATTTAAATAGGAGTGTATACTTCGATTTTTCTACAGTAGCCTGTGTCATTAGGTCATTGTTACACTTCAAGCCTTATAAAATTAATCTTTTTAATTATTCACGAACGTCCCACTGAACGCGGCTCATGACCTCCTGCTTACCACTGTTAAAAACATTCATTTTATAAGGCAGGAGGTGTAACAAAGACATACTGTCATAGGCCACTGTAGAAAAAAACGGAGCATTATCTCTGACTTTTCCACGATTCCTTGCTGTCATTTGACTACTGACCACCCACATCCAAACGCGAGCGCGCGCCTGTTTCTTTTGTGGCGTTTTCAACGGCCATTTCTGCAGGGGACGCATCGCGTTGCCTTCCCAGACGGCGCCGCGCCGGCGAAGCGCCACTGCGAGATGCGCCGCCGGAAGAGACGACGTCGCCTGCGGCGGAAGTGCGGGCGACGGTGGAGGTGGCGATGGCACATGGAGCGCGGAAGAGTTGCTAATGCAATAAATATTCGAAAAAAAAGGCTCTTGTTTGGAGCTAGTATTGTTCTCAAGAAAATTAATGAGGCAATGTGACAGTGCAGTAGTGAGGTGAAACGTAGAATGGAACTTCTACAATTGGGCCGGTGGCAAAATGCAGAAACGTGAACTTATATTCAATTACAAATTTAAAAAAAATTAAGAAATCAATTATTCTTTATATCTTTACCGAGCACATGCAGATGTACATGAACGTATATACCTATTATGTACACGCAAAAACACATTTGTACATAATAGTGCATACATTCACTAAACTCACGCAAACCTATTAAATTTAAACATATTCAAACATCTAGGGAGAAAAATGTTACACATAACACAATATTATTAATAATAATAATAATATACAGTACCATTAATTATTACATGTTAACACGTGAAACCCACTTTTACATTTTTATTAATAAGTCAATAAATATCAACGAAAATCAAAATTATCCAGAAGGAAAAAAAATACAAGAATACCAATAACAAAGAGAGAAAATCAAACCCAAAGAGAGGGAAACTTCCACTTCACATCACTGCACCGCCCGCCACAACCTAAATTTCAACTCTTGAATTCATCTCATAGCAATCGTTTGAACGTCATGAAGGGAACTCATTTCCAATCACGCGGTGTTTCTCTTCACACAACACTGTTCATCGCTGGGTGGACTAATAATCCCCTCATACGAATTAAATGTTCGTTTTCAAACTATTATTTTTAAATGCACGTTTACATATCGTATTCTACGGTAAATTAATCATATTAAGAGGGATTATTCGGACAATGCAGATAATTATAATTAATTCATCTGCACACAACGAAACATTAAATTGTGTTGCGACTGATAAAGATTCACAGTGACTAATACAGTCGTAGGATAACGAAGTTACAATATTCCAAGAAAATATCCAATACATCCAATGAATATCCAAATTGAAGTAATTAGACCCGCCATTGTTTTTGAAAGACTTGGAAATATGCATTTGTAACAAATTACTATGTTGAAATGATTGGCATGTGGAAGCATCGCGACAACAGAAGACAACTGATGTCTGAACTAATGTGTGGTATTTTATTACCGGTTGTCGAAATCGTGAAAACATTTCTGGCATTCTTCTACAAAGGTTATTTTATTTTTCAAAGGTTCAAATTCTATATAACTGGGATTCCATGAAAATCCTGCTTATTTGATGACCCTCGTTCTCAAAATTTAACGAAAACGACATTCCGACGGTAAAACATACATCTCCACTCCTCTATTTCCTTTAAACGTTGGCGCTGAAGTGGGGAGGAGCCCTGCCGGAATAAAGCTCGGCTTGGGCCTCACGGGCCGGAGCAAGCGGAGTGGGCGGGTGAAGCGACGAAGAAATTGCGGTAAATGGCGCAGATTGCGCGCCCGTGGGCGGGGCGGAGCGAGCGCAACAAGGCGGGCAATTCGCGAGCGCCTTTGCAGCGGCGCGGCGCCGGCGCGCCGGCGGCGGCGGACGAGAGGAAACGGGGAGGAGCGGCGCTCGGCGTCCGGACGTCTCCCATATGGCGCGACTCCGCGCCGGCAGGAAGTGCCGCGCCGGGGTGGCGCCTGGCCGCCGCCGCCGCCGCCGCCGCCACGCGGCACTGCCGACAGTGGCGCCGCCGCCGACACATCGCCTGCGTCGCTCCATCCACGTCGCCTGACACTGCTTACTCCGACCCAGCTTACTCCCGACATTGCTTACTCCGACCCAGCATGATTAATTTCTATGCCGTTTTATCATTACAACAGAGTCGGGATAACCCGATGTAACAGTGGTATAAATTAATGTGAAGACTATTAAAATTATAGTACATATAAGAGCGCGAACCTGTCACAACAATGTAGAAGACAGATTGACAATAGCACTGACCACCGCTAACGTGACCTTCGATGCAGTGTTGCCAATCAATCGAGAGCAACTTCTTGATTATTCCACTTTGTGTATTTTGTAAATACACAAATGTATTTTGTAAATACACAAATGACGTACATTTAAAGCTGAAATAAACAATTCAGGTTCTGCAAGTGAAGTTTAAATTTAGTTTAAAAATATCCGTTCGCATGTGAATAATCCCATTTTCGAGACTTTCTTGGCGCTTAAAAAGGAGCGGTTTTAGATTCTACAAGTCCGAAATTACCTACAATATCCTCTCTCACAATGTCTCTCAAGTCCATATTCGATATCTTAATCCTGATTGTGCACTAGGCCTCCAATTCGCCAGCCTTTATGAAATGTTTAAAGAAATGGAATAATATGAGAATGAATCCCCAGACAACCTGCTGCGAACATGCTTTGCCCCTAACATAAATGAAATAAATAAATTAAACATAAAAAATATAAATTGAACATACATGGGACGTAGATTGACCAGGGATTTAATCTCAGTCTCAGCGGGTGGAGGCGAGTGGTCAGTTCGCGACACCACAAACCGTCGACCCCAAAGCTATCACTATCGCGTCTGCTCCTTCCTCTTGCTATATTCCTTGATTTAAATACGATGACTGTTGATGTACGACGAGCTGGGATGAGGTTATCCAATCGGTAGCTTCATAACAAAAATTAAGTCGTAACGCAGTTCTCAATTGCATAGCCGCGTCCAGGTGATCGTACGTCAAAAGACACTCTATTGAAATTGAAGTTTAATGCACTAGACTACATTTACTCCTAATTTATCTCCATATATCTCCTCTTCCACTACTACCTTCTCTTTAACGCCTTCATAATACGTTGGCTCTCCATTCCGTGTCGTAGCCATATTGTGGTATACAAGACTTATAAGACAACGCTCCTGTTTCCGCTTACTTCTCAATAGTTCGTAGTATCGTGTGCTGCCATGCCGCGCCATAAGTTCAGTAACCTTGAACAACAGTTACTGTTGTGGTCGAACTTTATGTTTTTGCCGCTTCTTTCTTTCATAACTCATCCTCACTTTTTCCTAATCTTCCAGCCGTCGTCGACACTTCGTCTATGTCATGTATGACACTTTGCTGAAGGAGGTTTTTCTTCCTCTAGGAACTGCTGAAATATTGACCGTAACTCCTGTATTACTCCTACGATTTCACAGATTATGAAATTTGGAAGATGGTGACCATTACGAGATCTCTGGCCAGTTCCAACAATTTCCTACTTCATAAAACGAGAATCCTTACGTAAGTTACATTCCCTCGTTCCACAGACGCTCGCTGCCCTCGGGGACGTCTTCGGGTGCGGTAAACGACCGTTCGCTGCGCGATCGACTCGGCTGACTCGACAAATTTCGGACAAAAGAAGTTGGCGAGTTCCGGGAAGTCACCTCCGGGGCGCACCTGTACAAAGACCCCCCAGGCTCCGGCCGCCCGGAGGCGAGGCATCCCCCTTGACATTTCCGGGCGTTGGGCGGCGGCGTGGCTCCGCAGGCGACACCGCCCGAGTGCTCCATATACTGAAATGAAAAAACTTGGCGGGAGGGCGGACGGGCGGGCGCGAGTGCGACAGCTTGCGGAGATAACGACCACTCGTTTGCCACTAAGTTGGCAGTGGGCCAGCGCCGTGCCCCCGGCCTGGCAGCTCCCGGCCGACCGGCCAGCCTGTCGATCCGCGTAATCACCGTTTAGCCAATGGATTCATCGCTCTAGTCAGTACGCGGCCAGCTGACGGAGGAAAGTTTCGCCCGCATCACTTTTAAGCGAGATGTCATGTCACATGTGTACATCTGACCTGGACCTGCTTTTGGTTTTCGAACTCTCCGAGAGAAATTATTTCAGGTTTTTATCGTAATTTGATGCATCAATATAAAAAAGTGTACTTCTGCTGATCTGATAGAAGAAACCCTTCAATAAATTTACACCAATATTTTGGATACGCTAGTGCTATCTATTGTAAAATTCTTATATAAAATAGGATGCTCTTTGGCCAGAACTTTTCTTTTAAGTAAGTTTCATGTGGAAAAATAATCTTTTTGTTACTTTTCCGTCACCCTTTTAGATGTGAAATTCGATAACTAAGAGACCTTTCGTTCATGTGAACAGTTTCGGCACTCGCGATTAAACATTACTTGTTTATCTCTCAACACGCTTGTAAGAACAGTGCATAGTAAATTAAATAACCATTTACGTTAATGAATACAAAAAGGTCTATTTGGAATTTTCAGATTCCAAAGAGGAATTTTAGAAAATTCTCCAAAAAGGATCTTATCTCGGTCAAATACATCGAGAATCTCGACAGGAACTGAATGTACTCAATGTTTGGCGGACCTTCAGCGCTTTGAACGGAGAGGTACTAGGTTCCGACAAAAGCACAGTCTCTCAAAGACGCGCGTTCACTCAAACTCCTGCGAGTCAATCCTCTCAAGTGGATTTGTCCCAACGGGGAGAAATCCTTTGACGCAAGCCCATCGGGGACTGACGTCAGAGTGGTTTTTCGCGGTCCTTTCTTCCGCTCTTCCCCTCTTCCCCCACTTGATGTACTTTGATAGCAGGGCGAATTAGCGGTAGATTGCCGGAGTGCAGAGTCCCCCAGCCGGTAAATAGCGGTTTCACTAAGATGAGATACGATGGCCAGATGTGCTAAAATATTACTTTAATGAGTTTCTCGTATTTTCTTCTAATGAGATTATACATTTCTTTGCAATTATATAAAACTATTTTTAGAGTCTCTGAAATATTTCGTACACCCACAGTAATGATCTTTAGACAAAGTAAAAAATGTGGCCAAGAAGTCTACAGTAAAAAAATCGTTGACAGCATACGTTTAAGTAATTTCCATAAATCGCAAACGTTTTTCCCTTTTGTAGTAGTAGGCATCCGCTGCTGATTACGATTGTAGCTAATGGTGTCAGAAGTATCTACGGATAATACCACGAAGTATAGCACGAGAACGCCACGAAAATAACGTACATCCAATAAACAACCAACGACACGATCGGCAGCCGAGCTCGAGAGCTTCATTTAGCATTCTTCTGGCATGACTCACAACGAACACCCTTTCTCAAAACATATTACACAGGAGTCAGTGCATACACAAGCTCCATTTACAAGGTAGACAACTCCTAAAACTTAGTCAAGAAAATCGTCCAATTTTTTTAATGGTTTATTGATATTTTGTATACGGTATTTTGTAATGGTTCATTCCTTTTTAATTGAATCTAATTTAATTGAATTTAACAATAAACAAATTGTTATAAAAGTACCAAGTGTTTCATTAACGTCAATACTCCATTACAAAAAATTAGCAATATAACAGACGTATATATTCATCATAAAACCGTCTAAGCTTCTCTTAATTCCTTCTTACCATCCGGTCTTCGTTAAATTGCTGCCTAGGAGGAAGCCAGATTACCGTCATTATTGAGCACACGCACCTCGAGAAAACCCGTGCAGTATATGCAGGTACACAAAACATACTCAAGCTACGTTCTCCAGGAATCGTGTATTGCCCCACAGCGCAGACTCGCAAGAAGGAAGTGGGCGAGGTGAATCTCGCAGAAGCGCACCCGTCCGTCGTGTAACTGATGACGAGGAGATACGATCGCGGGCGCGGCAACCGGCGCGACGCAACCAGCATCCCTTCCTCGGCTGGAGGCTCCAGCGGCGGCGATGGCGGCTGCGGTGGCGGTGGTGGCGGTGGCAGCGGCAGATGCGGAGGCAGCGGTGGCGGTGTTGGCGGCGGTGTTGGCGACGGCGGCGGTGGTGGCGGTGCGACGGCGGCGGCGGCGGCGGCGGTGCGACGGCGGCGGCGGTGGTGGTGGTGGTGGTGGTGGTGGTGGTGGTGGTGGTGGTGGTGGTGGCGGGCGGTGGCGGTGGCGGTGGCGGGCGGTGGCGGTGGCGGCGGTGGGGGTGGCGTTGGCAGTGGTGTTGGGGCTGGCGTTGGCGGTGGCGGTGGCGGTGGAGGTGGCGTTGGCGGTGGTGGTGGTGGTGGTGGTGGTGGTGGTGGTGGTGGTGGTGGTGGTGGTGGTGGTGGTGGTGGTGGCGGTGGTGGTGGTGGTGGTGGTGGTGGCGGCGGCGGCGGCGGCGGCGGCGGCGGCGGCGGCGGCGGCGGCGGCGGCGGCGGCGGTGGTGGTGGAGGTGGTGGATGTGGCAGCGGCGGAGGCGGAGGAGGCGGAGGCGGTGGGCGGTGTTGGCGACGGCGATGGCAGCGGCGATGGCGGCGGCGATGGCGGCTGCAATGGCGGCGGGTTGCGCGTTCGCGGAAGGCTGCGACCGCGTGAGCAGGCTGGATGCTTTTGCGACGCAACGCTTATCGCTCGGACCGGGCTCTGCTTTCGCGATGCGCATCGCCCCGTTGCAGAGGTTTCTTGGGACCGCTCTGCGTGAAATCGAGGAAATTCTTTGATCTCTGACAAATCAACTGTAAAAAATCACACTCAAAAACAACCTCAACAAGACTGTTCTGATTCACTGCGTTCCACTACATTTTATAAATTACCGCTCATCAACCAAACAATTTAACCAACTCGGATTATTTATTAACGTAATATTTAATAACTCTTATTCTCATTGCCCCCAAAATGGGGCAGCAAACGTACAACTCCAACGATTTTTTTCCGATAATTTGCGGCGAATTTAATTCGGGAATAAGCGGCTTAAAGTAAATTACATTATGTACTAGTGATCTGCAGCAGCAGAATGCTCAGTCGAATGTGACGAAAATGAGGTTCTAAAGCAGTAAACTTGGCTGTTCTAAACGGCACATGTGAATACCGAAGCTTCTTCTGTCCTCATCGCATGACTTCGTCGCTTCAGCAAGGTAATACACGTATAGGTCTGACATCAATCCAAAGCTCATAGGTAATTATACTGATTTTTTACATAATAAATTATTAAATTAAATTATTATTCAACTGAAAATATTCAGGTAACCGATACTAGTGGAACATTTTATTTTGTAATTTCATTTTGCATTAAAGTGAAAGTAATAGATTATGAAAAAGTCATCTTAACAACAGTTTCATTTGATCTACATGATCTTCATTTGATTTGCATGACATGCAATCGTTTTTTACTCATCAATTCTGGAGAGAAACATTGCACCAGCTCCACGCAATATTTCATTTCGCGGCAGGAAATTCCAAAGTTACATTATAACTCTCTTATAAAGCCTATTCCAAGACTTTGCATTTCACTACAATCTTCACAAATCACCTTCTACCAAACACTTCTCAACTACCATGTCAAGTTATCCTGCCTGGAGAGAGAATTTTTACCACAAGTAGTTTGACGTTATAACACATTTATAAAGACACGATTCTAAACTGGTTCAGACATTAAACGATACACAGAATTAGGTTGTCCTCAATCCATTACAGGAAAAGACACATAAACGTTTAACACAACCAATCGGTGATGAGCAAAACCTCTCTATTACAAGTTCAAGTATTTCATTCCCGTGTTCGGTGGTTTCATATTGTGGTTACGATTGCCGCAGTATTTACAGCCAGAGCATTAAAACATCTTCCATCCACCATGCACCATTTATTCGTAGAGACTTCCTTCCAGCACAGAACTTCTACCTGAATGCCACACATGCTTCACGAAAAATAAAACCAAACAAAAGTTCTAAAAATTTCACTTTTGCTCTTCGCGTGGAAATGTCTCAGATGAGTACCCTCAAGATTTGCTTTTGTAAAACAGTTTTAGTTAAGAATATATAATTTAGTAATATAATTCAATAACCGAGATTTTATGATCGCTTGCTTAGACAATGCACTTGATTTTCAGTCACAGAGGATGTGTATTTGAACATTATTCCGACGGTACTGATTTCCATATTAATATACTTTCCATTTCAAAAGAATTATTCGGAGCAAATATTACGCGAGTAAGTGTGTACTGCAGCAGAAATATATTACAGTGCAAACGTTATTTTCTCAGCTTGTTTTAATAACGTCATAATAGTAATTCTATTTAATCGAGGAGTGAAATCAAGATTATAACAGGAATGCAAATAATGTAGTATAATGACATGGATATTAATTCATATTAATAATACATTAGTACAGGCAGTTTAGAGAAGTAAAATATTCCAAACACATTTAGTCTTAAATACGAACTACTTCGTTATTGATATTTTAGGATTAACATTTGACCTACACCGTATTAACCCATGTCAGACTTCACAACACTCAACCATTGAAACGCATGACTTTTATTAATACCGCAGATACTATCTTCAATTTGCTAACAACGATTATAATAAATCGGGATCTAAAACATCGATTAGAATGAAATACAAACAAAATATAAACTTATTAACCCACGACAGACTCCACATTTATCGATGAACGAAGATTCCCATCTCGTCCACAATGAAGAAGGATGCTTTCCTCCTGAAAACGTCGAAAGGCGTTAGCAGATTAAAATACGAAAAGAAATCTTTTCCCATGACCATCAAGTGTGCCGCAACTTCTTCGTCCCTTCATCTTCCATGCAGCCTTTTCCTCCTCGTCTTCTTCCTCCTCCTCTTCTTCCTCCTCCTCAGAAGCACACGTGCACCCTTCGGAGCTTTGCCAAGAGCGCCGCGGTTCGTCGCGTTAGCGAGCATTCCGTTCTGCAAGCTTCTTTCCCTTTTACGCCGAAGACCTACTTCAGATGCGATCTCCTTATTAAAAAGGAGGCTGCCGTTTGAGTAAAAATCCACGGCGGAGAAACCCAGGCGCAATATGCGTGTGCATGCGCGTACGTGACCTGTGGCTGGAAAGCGTTCACCGAGGTAGTACAGCTGAACCAGGTAAGAAATGTATTTCTTTACCTGGTTTGTGCGCAACTCAAGTATTTTTTTTGTAGCAAACACAGTCCAGTGTGGAGAAATACATTACTGCGTAGACAAACGCGATGTCAATACTTTGTTATTTGAACGCGAGTAAGACAAGGGTTCCTTTGAAAACACGTGGGAAGGAAATGGCAAACCACCAATCGCTTGCAGGAAAGAACTCGTACATTAATCTCTAAAGACAGACTAACTTCTGCGAACATTTGGATTGTGTGTGTGTGTGTGTGTGTGTGTGTGTGTGTGATGTGTGTGTGTGTGTGTGTGTGTGTGTGTGAGATCCTTCCTCTCCATCTCATTCCTTTAAAATAAAACTAAGTAAAACAAAATGGTTCTACACAGCTGAAAAGAAGCAAATGGTGTTCACGAGTGTGGGTGAAGGTGTACTATTATCCAGAGACGGGGAGGCAGTAACTGTGTGTGGAGAGACCAGAGGAGAGAGCGCGCGCGCGCGCGCGAGAGAGAGAGAGAGAGAGAGAGAGAGGAAGAGAGCGCGGGAGAGAACTCTATATGTCAGAGAATGATTTTGATTTTGAAAACACGTTTCCTAACAAATTTAGTTAACCGCGAACATTAACAAGGATAACTAGAACGCATCTCTCGGTTATCGAAGATACCCGCCACGCAAGAAGGAACAAATGGAGGCGTCTTCTTCCCCAACTAGAGTCCCGAGAGCCATTACGAGCCGCACGCATGCTCCGCCGGTCGTGATCAATGCTGCGCTGCGAGACAGCCGCGTGTGGGATTACAAGCCCACGGGAGGCTGTCCATGCGGTTGGACCGCGCTGCGGCGCCCGACCGCCAGGTAATGATGCTCGACGTAATGATGCTTATTACACGCGGTGCGCCCGAGACGGCGGACCCAAGAGCAGGTGGGAAAGAGCAGTCCAGAGGCGGCAAGGGAAGAGACAGCCATTCGAGGGTACGTGGAAAGCAAGGTCGAAAATAATGAACATTATGGCTTCTACTAACATGAGAAGAAGAAACGATGATTACGACAACGATCAGAAAAACGAATAACAAATTCTAATATAAGATACACAGATAAGAAAGACGTTAATCGTGTTCATAAAATATGTATGGACAGAATGCAAAAAAAGTATTTAAAGTGATTTGTCAGAAAACACACAATGTCAAGTGCAATAAAAGTTGTAGAAATCGATCAGAACAAGGGTCGCGCCGCATAAATGAAATATAATGGACAGGAAAGTCAATTAATTACATTGTGTGTTATTTATTACCAAGGAAAGGAAGTGTGTAATCGATAGTAGACAAATAGCATGAGATATTATATACAAATAAAATCTTATATAAGAAGTTCTACCTTTAATTTAATACCACGAAGGAAGGAAACATTGAAAAGTTAATTACACTGTCAATGTCTTTAAAAAAAATCTGCAAATACACAATACGGCCATAAATTAATGCAGTGTTGTTTGTTTTAGCCAGCAGTGATGTTTACGTACGATGTAGCTTCATCGTACGACGTAGCTTCACTGTGCGCACGTTTTGTTGAGCACTCCTTTTGCTTGTAGTTCATTTACAGTTGAAATTGATTTTCTATAACTCGGGAAAAAACATTTTTCAAATATCTTTATTTTTCTAAAATAATTATTTTCTAATTTCATTTTTTCGTTGTTTTTTTTAATAAAATTCTGGCCCTCAAGAAAATGTGCGCAGATAAATTTCTTTCCCCACACGTCATATACAGTTTTTACTGTTTTTTTGACAAATAAATAAATGTTTTTTAAATGTTTTAAATGTTACATGTTTACGTAAAGAATCGAATTCCGAACTTTTAAGATTCTGACAAAAAATATTTTAAAAGATTTTTTTTTACTTAATTAAAAATATAAATACAATTTCAATGCAACTGAAGTCAGGCAAACTAGCAATTCTTCTGAAGAACTACGTTAACACAAAAAAGGATGTCTCGTTAGAAAATTAAGGTCAAACGTGAACACAAAAGTAAGGGTTAATGATTGATGCATGAGGAACTTCATGAACCTCTTACTCAAGATAAAACTATTTACCGGGGAGAAACATCGTACTTACTGCGGTCTAGTACAGATTACGCCTAACGACTGAATTACGCATACGATACATGTGCTATCTCTCCACACCGGTCACTTTCTTCTCAAGCCGCGCATATGGTTAGCCTCTTTTCCTATATTTTAAACGGGCAACTGAACACGGCACAAAATGTCGAGATAAAAGAGAGACAGAATGAAGAAAAAATAAAATAAAACCAGAGATGAGGTTACAGAGGCAGCGCGTCGCTGTTTCCAACCACATCTTTCAGACTATAGGCGCGCGACGCGGCGCGCTTCACTGGCGCCGACTAGGTCACCTTCTCCTTCGCGGTCGCTCAGGACACGGTGACGATGCCGGCGGCGGCGGCGGATTCACTGGCTATGGCGACAATGGCAGCGGCGGAGCAGCAAAGAGTCTGAAGACGGCGGTAGGTCCAAAGGCATCGATGGAAAAGGCAGCCACGGAAGTCGCGGCGTTGTCAGTGAGCATTGAGGTGGATCGGAGAGGAAAAATGACGTTAATTGAGGACGCTGAATCGCCGATAATGGGGGGGGGGGGCAGATTAACGGTAGTGATGACTGGCAACGGCAACTCAGAGGTTCAGGATGTGCCTGATAATGACGATTGCGGATGTAAGGTGGCTGCGGAGAAGGAAAGATAAGTCACCGTGACGACGTGGAGGGGATGAGGTAGAGGAGACAAACTGGCGGGGGCGGGGCGAGAGGCGGCAATAACGGCGAGATGGAAGATAGTGATACCGGTGACGGAAGGATACGGAGGATGGCGGCGACGGAGACGACGTAAATGGTGGATGGGAAGTGGCAAGTCAGGTGTGTGCAATGGCGATTGACAGTGATTACCGGTGAGACAGCGGTAATAGCGTACACAGGACAAAAACACGAGAAAAATGATTATGTGAATGAGGTGACGGGGGGGAGGCCGATGTGGAGAGCGGTGATGACGCTGGCCAGGATAGGCCGATAGAAACGGTTATGGAGACGAGTCTGTGGAGACATCCCAATGGTCACGAAGAAATAGAATGTGGTGATACGAAATGCATGGACATGGAAGGTCGCCTGTGATACTTGGGGGCGAGAAAAAGGGGACGGTGAGACAGGTTCGCGAGGAACGAGTTGGCAGGGATACGTTGACGGGGGCGAGTTGGCAGGGACGAGATGGCGGAGACGAAGTGGCGGGGACGAAGTGGCGGGGACGAAGTGGCGGGGACGAAGTGGCGGGGACGAAGTGGCGGGGACGAAGTGGCGGGGACGATGTGGCGGGGACGATCTGGTGGGAACGATGTGACGGGGACGAGGTGATGGGGACGAGGTGGCGGGGTCCAGGTGGCGGGGTTCAGGTGGCGGGGACGAGGTGGCGGGGGCGAGGAGGCGGGGACAAGTGTCGGAGACAAGGAGACGAACTATGGTACAAAATGGGATGGCAATGGCGGGATGAGGGATGGCAATGGCGGTAAGATGGAGGGTAGTGATCTCAGTGACAGAACCGAAAGCATCACTGACGGTGGAGACAGCGACGAGGCTGGCGAAGACGACGTCGACGAGTGTGGCACGGTGCATTCCTCCACGTGCAGACGCGCGCCGTTAATTGCGGCGCTGTCCCAGGCGCAAAACAGCGTCGCGACGCGGGGCGCGCCCCCAACGTAGCGCCGCGCCGCGCCGCGCCGCGCCGTTTCCGGCGGCGTTCGAGAAAGACGGCCCCGCTGCGACGGAACGACAGTGAACTTGACAACCGCCTGGGCACAACTCGACACGCAGATCTGCATAGCAAATGCGAATACAAGTCATAATAGCAAGGCACTCTACTCCACTCCACTCACACTTAAATGCTGAGAACTCGGTTGGGAATTCTAGAAGCAAACCAAAGACAGAGTGGATTACATAATTATTCTGTACTAATTAGTTTAGTTTTAATAACATTTTCAGGCCACACACGAAATAGCATCCAGGAATGCGCAGCAGCTCTTCTATTCCCTTCTCAGTTCTGTACAATTTGTCCACAAATGTACAAAGCTTTCTTCTAGGATGTCCTTGCTTCGATTATCCAACAGTGTCCCTAGTTTGAGCAATCTATCTCACGATGAAATAAATCTTAATATTAGGTTTAAAAACAGACTATTCTGCCTGCAGCCATTCTCACACATTTGATCTCCGAAAGTTCTAGATTATTTCCCACAGTTAAAATTATGGAACGACTCCAAGAGGAAAACCAACGGTTCTAAATGGGCGTGAATACAGCCGTAAATGCTTTACCGTTGGCAGAGGAAGGCTACCCGGCAATTCCACTTAAAAAGAACTTCGAAACGAATTTAGAAAGCTGTGAGTTAAACCTTTCTACACCGGTGGTTATAAAATCACAACGTTAGCTGCGTTATAATTAGTTAGGAACGATAAATAAACAGGGGAAGGGTCCAGGAGCCCATTATCACCGCAGCTACCTCGCAAATACCTCAGGTCGTGACTATCGCCTTTTCCCCAACTCACTCTCTAATCCCTCTCCACAATTCTCACCCACCACCGCACTCATTCAGGCATTACAATGGCCCAACTATTCTAGTAATAATATCAGTGCTTCTCAAACTAACTACAGCTAAAAAACAAAGAAATGCAATAAAATGTATTTTTAATACTGGTTCTACTCTTTAGACTTACATCACTATGTTAGAATTCTTAGCTATAACGAAACGAGGGTTTTCATTCCGAAGACATCGGATTTCCTTATACCCAATAATTACTTAACGACAAATTTATCATTGCTAGCGTAAGAGTAAACATATAGACTTTGTATAACTAAAATTTTAATTGTTTTTAGGACATACGAGTTAGTTTTGAATTTGAATTTTCAGAAAGTGACGTCCAACAAGAGATATACATACATCATATTGACATAGCTACCTGCGCAATTTCTAGAGAACTCCAGATTACGACTTGGAATCAGCAATCGAAGTTCGTTTAAGACACGCAGTTTTTTAAGACGCCATCATGGGCAATGGCATGTTTTCAGAACAAAGATTGTTTCACGGATTTTTGTTGAGAGAGAGAGAGAGAGAGAGAATAACATTCCAACCAACCGTTTTTCAACACTTTCGCGTCTCGAACTGTCACGTCAGCGAAGCTTCACACAAACGCCCCTTGGCGCCATTTCTTCTCGGACGAAGTAAGAAAGTATTTTAAGGCAGAGAGAGTTGCGATCCTCCTGATACAATTTTGAATATTTTTAACACAAAAAAGTTACTTTGAAATTTAAGAAATGGGAGCGCATAATGGAAATGCCCCTTTGGAAAGCGAAGCGATCAAAACGCGGTGATTGTTGTGAATAAATTGAGTTTAAGTTCAAAACGGCACAGAGGGCTCCGGAAGAACGAAGTAAAAGCCGGAAAAAGTAGATGGAGAGGATTCCTAACCTTCTCAGACCGTACGAATGTATACTTGCGATACTTGTGGTGTACAAAAAGTAAATTTAAAACATATTTTTTTTACCCTTGCACCAGGAGTACTGCTGGTTCAACTGCTTAGGGTTGATAGGATGTTAGGAATCCTTTTCCATTTAACCTTCCCCGGTTAGCACCAACTTCCATGGCCCTCTGTACAATAATGTATCGGGTATTTCTAGTACGTCTTATTACGATATTGGAAGTGGGGTGAAGATGGCGTGGCAAGCGTCATGCTTCAGCCGGATACTTTTTACCTAATATTTACTGTTAATAAATACTAATAATACTCATTGAAAAGAAGGCTGAGTGAATCTTAGGATCGCCTTGAATAGGCCTTGTCCGGATAAAAATCCGCAGCTATGCTGGGATTTGAACCCGGGTCCCTCAGGTTAGCAAACGTGTGTCCTAACCACTACGCTGCCGCAACCCAAAATTTGAAAAAAAAATTAAAAATAAAAAAAGTAAAAATTCACGGGGGGCATGATCCTGCCACTCGCAACTCCACACCAGAACTCGCCGCTGCCGCCGCCGCCGCTGCCTCTTCGTGCATCGCGCGGCATCATCGCCCGGAGCGCCCTTCGCCGCCGCGAACGAGCGGGTAATCGGCGAGCAATTACACGCGTCCCGCGGTCGACAACCCAGGCGGCGGCGCGCCGGCGCTCTCTCCAGGTGGCGCCGGACCGGCCACTCGGCCCCCGCCGCGGCCACGCCAGGCCCCCACTACAGTGCGATTATTTTAACTCTGCCCCTCAAGCCCCTATGGCCACTATGGAATATCTCACGGCATTTCGCGTCTTTCTCCGTCATCCCGCTAGAAGTCGCATGATCGCAAGCACTGCTTGATACGGTCGCGATCATGCGATATCTGGCGGCACGTCGCGAAATATTGTGACATATTCCATCGTGAAGACGGGCCTCCAAGGTCAAAGTTAGAAAAATCGCAGTATAGGAATGCAACATCGATATCCATGTTTTCGAAACATCGATGGTTTGGAGCTGAGGTTTTTTCACATCGATGGTTTGTGTTCGATGCTTTCACGAGGTTGATCTCTTATTTTTGAGTGAAAAAAATGTACTATGGTCATGAAATTATCACCATAAAAAATGCAAGGTCGATGTTTTATGTTCCATGCTTTTACATGGGTATCTTTTATTTGAGTAGAAAAAGTACAACCATATTAAAAACTTAAAATAATTTTGAGATATCCATAAATGGGACATTGTTCAGACCAAAGTAAGCAACGGTGAAAAATAATTAAAACAGAGGTTTCGTCGATAAATGAATTCTATTAGTTTTGAAATATCAAATCAGATAATAAAACTTATTCTAATACTGTCCAGATAATTTTTTGATATTTTTTTCAGTTGAATCTCAATTAAAAATTACTATCGTCAAATACCTCCCCCAGAGAATAATTAATTGTTTCGTAAAGGTCATGATTAACGTTTTAAAAACATCAATGTTTTAATATATATATATATATATATATATATATATATATATATATATATATATATACACACACACACACACACACATATTGAACATCATGTTTAGAAACTTCGATATTTTGTTAATGATGTCGCATCTCTAGCCTTCACGCCTGGCGTGCCGCTCCCTGTGGCTTACGGGGTTACCTGGAAGCTCTCGTGATGGTCTATATTGGATGGTCAACTTGGAAATTCCTGTATTGATTGAATTCTGGATTCTGGAAATTCCTGATTCCTGAATTCCTGGAATGTATTGAAAAATAATTAAACTCCTCCTTGGAGTTTAATTATTTTTCAATACAAAATTCAGGGCGTCCTGTGATGTAGCGGACAGACTGGTCGCCTGCCACCGCTGGCACTGAGTTCCAATTCCCTATCGATTCTAGTTGAATTTGTGATGCAATAAGAGGGTTCGTTCTAGATTTTCTCTGGATTCTCCCATTTCTCTTGCCTCTCATTCCATCACTGATCCATCATCATTCGTATCAGATCACTCTAATCACCTAGCCATTATATTCAAGCATTCATTTTAGCTATGGTCCAAAACTCATTCACTGGTTTTGCATAATAAATAATGAAATATATTTTTGTGGCATGGTATGGTAATGAAGTATTTATGTGGTATAATAAATAATGAAATATTTTTGCTACTACATTCGATTTTTATCAAAGTTAAATCTTTTCAGTCAAATAACAAAGTCAATATTTCAATAATAATGTGTTTGTCGACTCACAGCGTAATACTACTTTCAACTACCAGTGCGTCGTCAAATTCTGTTCATCAGCTGTATCTAGAATTGTTTAAAGATCTCACCAGACGGCGAACGTAGGGTGATCACTTCATTTGTTACATGCTAAACACTTAGAACACAGCTGCTATATAATCTGAAATCTATATAAAATGTAAAGAAATGAGTAAGAGAAGGTTTACGATAACCGACAATCAAACAATATGCATAATAACGTTAAAATTCAAGCTTTTCAGAATTTAGTTGCTCCATACATTCGCTTACAATCACCAATACATCATGAGTTCGAGAAATGCAAATTCATTCATAAACGTGTTCAACATCATGTCAGACGCATGCAACGCGTAATTTAACAAGAAACAAACTTCAGATTTTCTCTTTCAATTCCACAGCAGTTGGTAAACCGACAGTAACGGAATAGTATAAATCATACACGTGCATTTTCTATAATTATATGATATGTGCATTTACTCCAGTGGAGATAATAAAATGACATGTTTCTGAATCTTTCTAGGTCACTTTCACTTGAACACTCAACACCACATGACTTTTACAAAGCTATAAATTGATTTCAGACTATAGTGCAACCATCAAGGTAAACTACAACTCCATTGATTGAAAGAAAATCAATGTTTCTTGCACTTCGAAAGATTAATCGCGGTCGTACAGTTCGAAGCACCGAATTTAATATTAAGTTGCCCGATCGAATAGAATCAGACATACATAGGTTTAATCATCCAACATATTATACTAAATATTTCTTTCACATTTTAACAATGCGTTCACAAAACTTTACGTTCCTTCGATCTTCATCTGCTTCGGGCATTGGACCATACCACAGACTAAGGAGGTATAGTTCTTTTCTCTATGATTGGACTGTAAATCCGTTGCGCACTCAATGATCCTTCCATATTCTTTTCGGTCGTTCAACAGACCGATTTACTTTAGGGTGGTATTTTGACACATTTTTTGGAGTTCTGGAGTTTTTCATTCTTTGAACGTGGTTTGCCCATGCGCTCATCTATTCTTTTATTTTTTTATTTAAATTAAAATTAAGTTCCTTCTATAAATACACCAAATTCTCTACGAAGTTGTATGGGAGAACTATGCTCCAAAACCAAGAGCTTTGAACCTCACGACTCGGCAACAATTTCCAGATCTCCTGCCGTGAACCCTTTTTCCAGAAAGCGGCTTCCAGGGCTAAGCTGTTATGGAGCAACAGAACTCTTATATCTCCAGCGTGTTTGGTGCTATTAAATATTTAAGGAGGGAAAGTAAAGCACGCAGTACTTCGTGAGGAAGTTTTCAGAACGCTCTCTGGAGCAGAAAACTAACAAGAGGCTCTACCTCAAAGACGTTGGACGGGAAGTCAATAATTGATTGTTCGCAAAGGTGCCTCATCAAAAATAACCCAAGTCGATAGTACATTTGTCGATAAAATTGTTCGCGTGATACCCGTATTGCGTGATGGAATCGCCACCATAGCCCAGTTCATTGACATTCTAAGCCTGCTTGTATTCCCGTAAAAATACTTATTAGTTTTCGTCTTTGGTCCGTCAGCCTTACCTGTGTATCTGTCTTACCTGTGTAGGAATTCATGTCACTAGTCCGCTTCTCACAAATTCCCCTCCTATTCCTGTATATCTATTTTTAATAAAAGCCGTTGCAACAAAGTCTACTTCCTTACTTCGTGCGCCTAACTATTTATATATTCTTTCTTAATGCGAACATAGTTAAATGGGGAACCTTCGAATCGAAGAAAATAAAAATTTTCGCTCTTACGAATTCTTGCCCTAAGAGAAATCGAGATTAAGAAACAAAATGTTTCGTAAAAAATTTAATTATTTTCTGATCAATTAGATAGCTTTCATGTAAAATATATCTAATTCAAATTAAACATAAACACAAAAACACTAGCAATGAAATAATGAATATATTACACATTAACATTTAATCAACAAAAATAATAACTCATTCACACTCCTCATGGATGATCTTGTAATATTAATTTTGTAAACCTTAATATCGGACATTAATTTCATCCTGGTCATCTTCTTACTTTAAATTATACGCACTTCCCTTTTTGTAGCTTTAGATACTAGAATACTGGCGTTGCCATTTTTTTGCATCATTTATTTGCGTATCGATCTCTAGAATTACTAGAATATACTTATTTTCCTGATCACTGTTTTACCAAACAATTAATATGACGCATAATAAACATTATGTTCCGCTTTAATATTTAGCTTCTGCAATTTAACGATGTATTTTTACTCACTCTACTGTTTATAAAATCCCTGTTTTTCGTCCTTACGAGGTATTGTTCTACCTCACTAAATGCACAAGTTCGTTTCACGTGAAGTGTTTCCTAATTTCCACAAGGCGAATGGGAAATGATGAGCTAAAATAAAATTGTAATGTATCAGTTCAAAAACGCTTACGTTCTTTAGAAGAAAACACGGTATTGCCAAATACGCATTATTTTTAAAAAAAGTTCGCAATTTCGAAGAAGTGTCTCATTTTGTTACTACCCCAAGCCCTCCCAAAATTTTAAGACTTTTCAGTAATAAGATAAGCCTCAGTTTAATCAAAACGGATATTAACATTAACGAATGAGGGAGTCTTGCTTGGCTTTCCTTGTTACCGGCCCCAGTCCTTCAATTAAAAAATGTATGCACGTTACGTAGTTTGACATATCTACATTACCTTATGAATTTATGACGAGAAGTATGCCAGCTGAAAGTTACCGTCCTTCATAACCTTGCGTTGTGACACACGAGAAGTGATCATCATTTTGAAGCAAATGAGTCATCATTTATTATCTGAAATATGCCATTATTTACTCCGCGCACCTTTTCTTGCTCTACACATCATATGACCGCTCATGACGCCACATTTCATAAATATACGACAATTTCGAAACGGAGAACACAGATGACAACTTAAAATTTATGTTTAAACTATTCTATTACAAACAAAAAACACTTTATAATATGAAACGTTGACGAAGTGAATCTTTTGTTTCGTGCTTTCTGAGCTCTACATTTGTAAATAATAAATCAATGTTACGAATTGTACATTTTTAATTGCCAATTAATCAATATTTGCATAAGTTACGCGTTTGATTAATGCTAATATATATCTATTAAAGTATTAGTACGTACAAGTATTTGCGGAAACAGAATCGGAAATACAAACGTGATGGAACTTTAAGAAATGTGAAAGTTATATATATATATATAACGGGCAAACCGCTCAAATTCCATTCATGATTGCTCAAATCCTAAAAGGTCAGCTCTCCCACACACGGCTTAGCGAATTATCACAAGCTGATGGAACAAAATCGGTACAATCACACAAATATTTCGAATCCACGGTCACTATTATTTAAAGAATTAGAAATCAATATTTCTCCTACAGACAACTGAACCAATAGTTTCCTTCTGACACTAACTTTCACAGGTTCAACAAATTGTGCACAAAGTAAACGATGAAACGACCAACAAACAAGTTATTTACTTTCACAAACGTTACACTCAAGAGTGCATGTGAAACGTGCAACAGACTACGTATTCCCCCAGTGTACCAATGGATAATTAAAAGCCAGAGAGAGGCTGAATTCCTCAAGCCCTTTTCCAGACCATTTTTCACCAGCGGCACATATCCTCTGGCCGATCGCTTCGGCGCAGCGTTCCAAGGGGCCGAGAGTTCAAGGCAGGCGCCTGCCTGCGCCTGGCTGTTGCTTCAGCTGCACCGCGCCGCGCCGCGCCGCGCCGCGCCGCGCCGTCCGTTCAGGCGACGACAGCCCGTCCAAGCCCAGACAGCTGGCGCGCTCGCGTGCCCGACCCACGTGTCACGCACGCCACGCGCTTTGTTTTCCGACCCCGTGCCGCGCGTGATGCAATTCCCAGCTGATATCGCAGCCTCGTGCGTCCTTCTGCGTAAAAGTTTCGGAGAATGCGTTGAGATGCGAATGTTGTACGCGCGGGAGAGGGAACTGTGGTTATTAGTAGGTTGTGGCTTTTATGACATGGTGTGGCTGTGGAGAGTGAGAGATGATAGGCTAGGTAAAATTGAGCGTAAATAACTACGACTTTTCAAAATATGATCAAACGTCTTAAGACGATTCCCAGAAAATGACTTGAATAGGAGACACGAAGTTCAACCTTTCCAATATCGGTATTAGGTTCTCTGAAGTTTATGACAAGTTGGAGTTGCTACCGATAACGTTTAGAGAAATGAATGTTTTCTTCACAGAAACAAAAATTCAACAGCTAGCTCACCAGAGCCAATTAGAAATGTAGACATTTTCCCATTTCTTAAGTCAAAATACACTAATCATAATACTAAAAATAGAGTTTTATGTGTATTTAAGATTGAATTTTAAGAACGAATAATTGACAAACTGTTTATTCTTCATAAACTTATCTTTGACAAATTATAAAAAGAATAAACTGTCAATTATTGGTTCTTAAAATTCAATAAATCTTCATAGCTAACGTTTACCGGTATATACTCCTGTCGATAGAAGAGGTGCCATACACTGCACACAAGCGTTTGTGGATTTTCACATTTTCCCTTTCTGCTTCGAGGAACTCAATCACAGCACGGTGTTCGTAAAGCACGTTGGCTCCAGCCGCAATTTTAACAGTTCATTATGAATCCGTGCTACGTGGGAGTAACATGAAACTTTATATATAAACGCCAGAAATGGATGCCTACGAGTTTATGTAGGGTGATGAAGAAAATATGAGACATTTCTTTCTGATCGACCCTCGTACCAACAAAGCGAGGTTAGCAACACTTGGAAACTAGAAATTTTCCATCCCATGTAATAGAACATTTATTATCATTCGCAAACGAATCATCTCGTAAGAAAAATCACATATTCCGTCAATTATGCAGCACAGGAGTGACATCAATGCTCATTTTCGTCTTCAATGCAAAGAAATCTTAAAAACTTATGATAAGCAGTATCTCTTAACGAAATGTGTATCGTGGCCAGATGTAAATATTCCTATCAAAACAGGACAGAGAAATAATAATTTATGGTTACCAAGCTAATATACTGATAACCTCAAGCGCATGACATCAACTACTTCGTGTGTATCTGTTGAGAACAAAGTTCACTGTGGTTGCATTGCGCGTGACCACCAGTGCATAAATACAAACGAACAATAACACAACAAACTAGATCAATTAAAAGCCCATAAATTCGGAACTGATTGTCCAAAGGGTATTTCATATTTTTGTATTTCATATACCAAACGCTTAATGCATGCGTCATTAAACTGACTACATTAAAACAGGTAACTAGTTCTGATGTAATTATTTAAAACATCCTGTGTTAATAACGACCATTCATCCCTGAAATGCAGTATTTGGGAAACACGCGAGTGTCACTAATAAATTCTCAATACAACTCTTAGTCTTAGCAACGCAATCACCGGATACATTGGACACTTGCCACAGAGAACGTGACTCCCGGAGGGGATCACCCGTTCCTTTCACTGACCCGACCTTCACTTCGTTTGTTTGCTCAATTAACTTCATCGAATGCATGTCTTTTCCACTCGTGACTGAATAGTGTGTTTATTACGTTAAGACGATAAAGAGTTTGTTCGGTTAATGTTTTATGCCAGTGCCAAGACTCCGTAGGTTTTCTTTCCAGGTTTTCTTTCGCCCCCATCTCTCCACGTGAGCCGAAAAGGAGCGAACAAATACCACGCTCTTGTTACGAGACTTGTGCGAAATAGGAATCTTCAGACAGCGGTGTCTCCCTTACATGGCAGGTTGTAAACAGTGCGGTTTCTTGCTGCCTCCACAAACAGTTCATTATCCTCCGCGGCCGCCGGTCAGACGAAATTCGTGGACGCACAAGACGTACGCTGTGCTCGGTTCTCTTGTACGTCACCGCGAACTGTTTGCGAGAGCCGGCGTTCTGAAGACGCGGTTTCTGCTGGTCGCAAGAGTCTTGACAGTATTTGTTTCCCCAGACGGTGGCTGCATGCGTAGCAAATCTTTGAAACCTGACTCATCACGTGGGTAAGCTCTTTTTTCAACTCCCTGCTGAGAATCCACATTCACAGACCTTGTTTTTGCCACGCTTATTCCCTATTTGCGCTGGGAAAAGATATTATGGGTGAAGAACGAACAGAATTTTCTGGTTCTAAAATTAACTTCTGGTTATTTTCAAGATTCATTTTTGTAAATATTCTGTTCTATTCTCGTTCATTGCTTCTCTTACACGTACGAGTATTCTGAGAAGCTAGTGAATCAGACTTTAATGCGGATTTACGGACGTGGGGCAGTGGGGTGTCTGTAACACAAAACGTAAATAAAAGATCCGCAGAGAAAATAAATTAGAACCAATTACGTCACAATTCACACGTGAGAAGTCAAAAATCAAAAACACACTCCTGTTCACGTCATAATATCCTCGAAATAAAAAAATAACCAAGATTTTCTAATATATTAAAACCATCACTTTGTCCTATATCAAAAGAGGGTAATGAAATCAAATAACTTGGTATAAAAATATGACGTTAGAAATGTGTGACTTTCTTACTTACTTCAAGAATAGTTTGTTGTAGCATACATAGGTTAAGCAGAAGAGCCATAAATGAAGCCATAATTCGGTCGATAACTCTTCCTGCTTACATTTCTTTTAGTCTAAACGAATGAATGAAAAAAAATCCATAAAGCATAAACCACAATTCTGTTGCATTTCCTTCTCTTTTTTTATTTCTTTCTCCTTCCTGTTCATCAGATGATACGCTGCATTTCCGAAAATCTTCAATTCTGTAGTGTATTAGCATGTCAGAAACCAATTTTTGGAAGATCATTCTACAGCAGCTATCCTGATCAATACCTCCCTTTGCAAATTCACGAAAAAATGCGAACTACATATCTCAAGCGAGCACGAAACCAACATTACTTAAAAAAATATCACAATCCAAGATTCACTTCAATTATAGTTTAATATCACAATATAAAAAGTTAATATCAATGGAAAGTACATTTCATAGCGCTATTAAACTGCATTTTCAAATCTCGAAAAGCTTGATTGACAGTGCTGACACAGAATTAGATTGGATACTATACCGTAAGTATAGTATAAAGTTTTAATGACGAGAAGTGGAGGTGTTCTTCCCCAACCAGATAGTAGGTTCCGGCGCCGACCTACACCTCGACTTGCGGAGTTTTCCCCATCCAAGTACCTCCCAAAAGCGGAGCATCGCTCATCTGGGACAAGCTCCCAGCTCCCGTCTGGTCTCTACGCATGTGTAGTGCAAGTAAGTGTACGTGTGTGTGTGTGTGTGTGTGTGTGTGTGTGTGTGTGTGTGTTAAGGAGTGAGGATAGGACAAGGAAGACGATGGAACGATGGCGAACGGTCCGTGACTCGTTCGTTAAGATACTAATTTGGCATTCGTCTGGTGTTGATCGGAGAAACCACGAAAACTATGGATCAGAGCAGCCTGCTTCTATAATTTTCCTCCAGGTAGCGTCTGAATTCGACCTACCTATGTAGTTAATGTCGAAAATTCTGCCACTGATGATAGTCGGGCTCGAACCTTAGGACCTCCCGGTCACAGGCACTGCAGTGACATCAGTCGATCCCTGAGCCACCTCACCTGGTTGGTAACAAAGGAGCACATCATACGCTGTTCTAGTGAAAATCATTAGGCGTATTACAAGCCACCTCTTAACAGATTTACGAATGACAAAAATGGAGTTTGCCCGCCCGGTGGCCGAGATCGCTAAGTCAGTAGGGCCATAGCGACACAAGAATAGATACCACAACGTTAAAATCCAATAGTGTTCACTAATGACTAGGGAGCGGATTCGTATGTATTTACATATATTTTTGGAGACTAGATAACTTAATTTTTCAACTGGAACTATTTGTTTCAAGACATTCTGAGACGAATAAGACATATTTTATTTTACATATTTTTACATATTTCGGTATAACTACATATTTTTACATATTTTATCTGTTACTCCATATTTTTTAAATATTTGTAATATTTTTGTGTGGAGAAAGAACATCTTGAAGACTAGCTTGGGATGTTACAAAATGCGAACCACTGAGCTGTTTCTTGAATCGAATTCGAATGCAACTTCGGTGTGTGCTTTCAATGGAGAGATAAACTACTGTTCCTAGAAGAGAGCAAATTGACCTGCCACTTTCGTAGAAGGTCTCTTGCATGTTGCGATGTGCGAGAAACATGCGACGGAAGTGGGTATCAGTGAAATTGAGAAGAGTCTTCCCGCCGTACCTTCTCTACGACGCGTCGTATACTTGCGTCTCAGTTTCACTGATAGCATGAAGAAAGGAAACGTTCGCTCCCGTGTCATATTCTCCCTGATACCAATTAATGTTAGATTAGGATGGCAAATCAGAGAGGAAGAGAGGGCAGTTGTCAGCTCAGCATACATTTTTTTTCATCCTGCTTCAGTTCGTGGTTACTTGCCTGCCCTGCAAGACGGTGTGTTAAAAGTGTGTTAAAAGATTTTCATAAATAGTGAGAAAGAACGAATTAGTGTGAAAGAAAAACAGTGTGCAAAATGCCGAAAGCAGCGACAAAGGGGAAAGACTTGGTGGCCAGATATCTCCGCGAATTTCCAAATGAAACATTTAAAACTGATTCGAACATTTTATTTTGTTCTTGTTGCGATAAGCAGATTTCGACTTCTCAACGCTTTTTAGTGACGCAACACATTGCCACAGCGAAGCATAAAGAAAACAAGGAGAGAAAATCAAAGCTTCAACAAACCTTCATCACAACTTCAACTGCTTCTACATCAAGTGGTAAGTCAGGTTTTAATACAGACTTGTGCCGAGCTTTAGTTAGAGCTGATATTCCTCTTCATAAAATAAACAATTCAGATTTCAAAATGTTTCTGGAAAAGTATACCGAGAAAAAAAGACCAGATGAAAGCACGTTGAGCAAAAACTATTTACAAGAAATTTATGTGGAAACTCTTGATAAAATTCGAGATAATTTAAAGAACAGCAACATTTGGGTATCAATCGATGAAACCACTGATGTAGAAGGCAGATATATTGCCAATGTAATTGTTGGTAAACTTTCTTCCCTATCCCCTTCGGTGCCTTATCTCTTGAACTGTGAAATATTGGAAAAATGTAACCATGCATCTATAGCAAGATTTTTCAACGATTTAATGAGTCTGCTGTGGCCAAGTGGTGTACTAAACGAAAACGTTTTGTTATTTTTATCTGATGCTGCTCCATACATGGTGAAGGCGGGAAAGGCACTGCAGGTTTTTTATCCAAAAATGATTCATTTAACCTGCCTGGCTCATGCACTTCATAGAGTTGCGGAAACTGTGAGAAATCAATTTCCTAATGTGGATGCATTGATATCGTCCGTAAAAAAAGTTTTTTTGAAAGCTCCAAGCCGCGTGAAAATTTTTAAGGAGTGTTATCCAGATCTGTGTTTGCCACCCCAACCAGTAATTACGAGATGGGGTACTTGGTTAGAAGCAGCGCAATACTACTACGAAAATTTCGGTAAAATAAAAGATATTATTTTAAAACTTGATTCTGATTCGACTGCGGCAGTAGAAAAAGCCAAATCTCTGATTGTTAATCCCAGCTTGAAGAACGACCTGGCCTACATATCATTAAATGCAGTTTTTTTGGCTCATGCAATTACAAAATTGGAGACTCGGAACATGTCGTTAGCCGAAAGCGTTTCTATTGTTAATGATACGTTCCAAAAGCTTCAAAAAGCACCAGGAGAAAAAGGAAAGGAAATGAAGAACAAATTCATGGTAATTTGGAGAAAAATCCTGGTTGGAAGGAATTGCAAATCATTTCGGACATCCATTCTGGAAACGACAATACCGGAACGTTAGAGGTTGAGTTGAGCCCCAGAGAAATAACTCTTTTCAGCAATGCTCCTATTACCTCGGTTGATGTGGAACGGTCATTCAGCCTCTACAAATCTATTTTAAGGCCTGATCGGCGTCAATTTTCCTTTCAGAATTTAAAGTTTCACTTAATAATTTCAAGTAATTGTACTCTCTAATTATTTAATAATGTAAATAAATGAAATATTATAATTTTGTTTTTTACATATTTTCTGTTTTTGATTACATATTTTTTACAAAATAAATACATATATATGTACATATTTTCATTTTTTTATTACATGAAAATCCGCTCCCTACTAATGACCTAGAAGTTGATGCGACCTTTAAAAAATGGAGTTTACATCACTCAGAGGAGAACCAAGATGTTCCAGCTGCAGACCCAAGTCATTCAATGAAGCAAGGCTTGTTTAGGGAAGCGCACGCGTTCGCGAGGACCCCGGCTGCTTAGAGAGATGAGCGGCGCCGCGGGCGGTGCAGATTTCTTGCGCAGCTGTGATCCACCGCGCAGGTGGACTCATCGGAGGGCGGCGCAGCGGCGCCTCTAACGGTTTATGCAAACCAGAGCTGCGGCGGCGACCGGGCCAGCCGCTCGTTAGGAGACGTCTGCGCAACGGCGCGCCCGTCGCGGTTTCACGGACCGTCTGCTACAGCTGGACCCTGAGCAATCCGTGGCGGAGCTGACAGTTCATTCGCCTTCCGCCGCCGGATTCGAGTTTCAAATCCCGGTCGGTCGTAGTGGGTTCCTATCTACTGTGGCGTCGTGGTAGCGAAATGACAACACAGACACGAGCTTTATGTACAAATATGTTTATTTACTCTATTTACAAATATACAGCTCTGGGGTTACGTTCGCCAGTACCTCCGTGACTCCCACGCGCCTTTTCCCCGTCCCTTGGGCTAGTGCATCCCCACTTTGCCTCCGCGCCGGTGGCCCGACACCCGTTTCGCATATATGCCGTGTCTCAAGCACTACACACCCATCTCGCGTGAGCATACACGCCTGCTCACGAGGTGCTCTCAATACGAACTGCCTTCTGCCTCTGTCTCTGCTAAATTACTTTCACGGTCACGTGATCACCTTCAGCCCTGTAAAGGCGAGAGGGCCCACGGAGACATGTGCGCCCATCGGGTGTCCTGTGCCCCTGGCCCAGGTCTTGGAGCACGGGAGGCATGGCATTTTCCACTGCTTTTGTCCGTCCCATGTGTCCGGCAGCCTGCATGCACAGCCGTTCGAAGATCTGGCTGCCATGTGCAGACGTTACACTACCCTGCCCTGCAAAGTCATTCATCCATTCCCGGGACAGCCATAAGGCTTAGGTCCTGCATTAACAAATAGTATATGGCCGGGATTCATATCCCGTTTGATCGATTTGGAATTCGAGTTGGTCAAGCTGGTTCTTTTGCACAATATTTAAGCATGTCCCTGCGTACTCTTTTTTAAGCAATTCGTTCTCATTCATATTCTTGGATATTTTGGAAGATGTTACTGTATTCTCTCAGCGGTTGTGCGGATCATACTAGAGCTTCTTTTTCTACCCACTTCAGACTCGAGGTTCCTAACAGGTCTTAATCGGCCTGACGGCGGTCAAGGGAATGATGGTCACTGGAAGAAAAGGGGTGATGGGCGAAGTTAAAGAGAACGGAGAGGAACCGCCGTGTTGAGAACACAAGCAAGGAGGTTAGTCACCAAAGGTGGGCCACATAACGACAGTTGAGAACGCAAGGCTAGTGACAAAAGAAAATATTTCCAGGACCCAATACTGCCCTAAGAATAGAATGGTGCCAGCTGATGTACAGACATTCAGGGCTTTGCTGTCACACAACGGCTAACAGAGCCTTCAATAGCCCCAAGATAGGAGGCGCAGTGTTGGAGCAGCTGACCGGCGTGCCTGGACCGCAGCCGTGAATCGCCGATTAAGGCCACAACTCTCCATTTGCAACGCAGTGTTGGCGCTGGAACTCCGCTAACAGGCTGACGGGATGCCTGATGATGCCCGAGCAGAGTCTAGTTGAAGAGCTTTCATTCCAGACGAGAAAACGATGTTGCACATATAGAGGTATTTGTAGAACGGACACTTTCTCTCAATAGAAGTGCAGCGTGGTGAATTTTATGTTAAGGAAAGTACTATGTTCTTGAGTATCGAGATGTATTGGACTACTTTAAACGTTTCAGTGTCGACGTCAGTTCGGTAGACTACAGTTCTCTGAAAGACGAAAGGTAATTATTATACTGCGCTAAACATGTTTCTTGGATAACATTTTTTGTGTGAATTCTTTCTGTAAGATGACAAATGAGCATAAAAGTATGATTGTATGTACAATGAAAATGGTTCGAAAATGAATGTCACTGAATTTCATCACATGATTTATTGATTGATTGACAAGTGATTCCGGGCACGTCAACTCACAAGATCATTGGTCCCGTAAGTGTAGTGTATGTTTGTATCGCAGGAGGGGACAGCTATCTTCCCACACTGAATGGCGACTGACCAGCGCCTACCTATGTCGTTTTGCGGGGATTTTCTCAATGTATCTCTCACCAGCGTCATCACACGAGGTATTATACGTTATTCCCATTTATTTTCCATCACGATATTATTTTTTGACAGTTCTATTTACTCTTTAAAATGGTAGTATTTCCAGTTCAGCCGTTCGGTACAGTTCACGCAAACGACCCTCCAGCATTTCGCGCTTCTTCAGTATCAGTACCCTGAAATGCGAACCCAATCAGTTAGAAGTGTCACTGCTCCCGAGAGCAATCGGATTCACCAAACAGACAGCGTGCGCGAGCGAAAGTGCAGAATCGGATAGCAACGACATCAGAGGCATTCCCGGTAATAGAATTAAAAATTCAGAGGTGACGGCGACACACTGGCAAAGAGATGGAGATGGTGACGAAGAAAGGAAAGGGAGCAAACGCAAAAGGAATCACGGGGATCGAACAACGAAAAAATGTAGAAAAGACCAAGCGGGAGAGACGAGGTGGATACATTCAGGAGACCGTCAACCACGAGCACGTGTCCGGAAGAAAATTAAGAACCGACGGATTTCGTTTGTCAAAGTTTCAGTAAATGGATTTTATGTAAATACATATTTTTACCGGAAAAGATACCTCATTCAATTTTTCTGACAGTTTACAAGACCTGAACAATGAATTTTAAATTTTGTGTATTTTCTATTTTTCTTACATACTTTGGAAAAATACATATTTATGTACATTGCTTTTTAATTACAATAAATCCCGTTCCTTGGTGGTTGTTTTACTCACCTAGTAAGCGTCAGAGTCTGTTGTATTTGGTAGGACATGCAGAAAACAACGGGAAAACCGTCACATCCAAAGCGTGGATGAACACCTCTTGAAATAATTTGGTATCTTCAACTAGCACATGATCTTGTCATCACAACAACAGAAATTATTCCTCATACATTGATTGTGACAGCGTTAGAAAAGGAAGTAAACGCAAAGAACTGGCAAAATTTGGGTTGATAACGGAAAAAACGGGAAAATAATGGCAAAGGTGTGTAAGAGACGGAAATGGTAATTGAGACGGGTATGGATACATGTGCAGAGATATGGAAAAGATACAGATGGTGTCAGAGAGACGAAACGAGCTAACACCCACAAAGGAAAGAGGGAGAATGAAAAGACGTGGATTTAGAGATGCATATAGAAAGGAATCGAACGCAAAGAAACAGCGAGATGCAAATGATTGCAAAGACATCAAACGAAGCCAAAGGAATACGTACACTCGTAAAGGAATGAAGGAGTTTGAGATGACGAATTTAGATGCGCACATAGAAAAGGAACGAAATGCTCAATAAATGTGCAGTTGGAAATGATTCGAAAGATAGGAAATAAATCCAACACTCGCAATGGAAAAAAAGAGATTGAGAAAACGACCAAAGTAGAGACAAACTTCGGAAAGGAATCAAACGTAAAATAATAGTGCAGATAGAAATGATGTTAGAGGAAACAATGCCAACTCTCACAAAGGAATTGAGGAGGTTCCGAAGATGATAAATACAGAGCCGCAGATTGGAAATGAAATCAAATGCAAAGGAATAGGGTAAATGGAAACGACGACAAAGATAGAAAACGGGGCAAGCACACGCGAAGGGACTGAGGAGGTGGCGGAGGGGCCGGGGCGTGTGGCAAACGTCTCCGGGAAAACGCCCGCTTGACAAGAGCAGCCCGCGCCCGCTCCCGGAATATTATACATAATAAATACCCTGCGGGGGCGGCGCGCGGGAGGAAGGCGCGCGGAGTGACAGGCTGCCAAGCGCGACTGGCGCGCGCATCCCCGCCTCCCCCCACCCCCACCCCGACCAAGCCGCCACCGCCTCCGCCGCGCAGCCACCGCCGACGCCCTCGCGCGTGGATGCCACCGGAAGGGGGCGGGGTCAATAAGCAGGTTTCGGTAGAAGAGAGGAGGTGCCAGATCTGAGTTAGAGGTGAAGTGGGGACTAGCTACTCTGTTATGGAACTTGAATGCAGATACAATTGACAACATTTCTGTTATAAAGAAACTTAATTTCTTATTAAAATTATTGTACTGAAGTGGTTAAATAATTTCATTTGTGTAATTCACACTTGTGTTTAGCAAATACATTGACAGCAGCTGAGATCTTGTGTTGATTTAATATTTTAGCATATAAATCAAACTTAATTTTGGCTGGATTACATCTTACACTCCATCTTACATTTCATTCCCAGCTGAAGGGATTGCAAAGCATATGACAAAACAGCCTATGTAAAAAGAATGCTCTAAGTCAATTGAAACTGTTATATCCTGACTGTCGAAACCCAGGCCACTAAGTTCTATTTATCCGCCCAACCTTTGCGTTGATGTTTTCGAGGTTAAAAATAGGGACTGAATTCTTTGTATCTTACAAAATTTACTTTTTAACATACGATTCTCAGAAATACAATATAAATATCTAAAATAAAAGCAGTTTCATTGTATCTCAGTCGTACGTCTATATCAAGTATCGGTCAGAATGTATCCTTCGTACCCATAACCTAATAATTTTGTACGTTAAATTTTAGTACCTTCTGAAATATCTACAACAGGAATAGGAAACTAACATACCCCGCCTTTAAATCCACAATGAAACGTAGACAAACATATATTTCAGGTGAAATTTTCCGTGAAGTTATACATCGTAGTATTGAAACTCTCCTCTGCGCTCGCTTAAGCACACACAGAGTAAAGACTAATGATTATGACAATTCTCAATCGATTTCACTGGAATGCTAAATCGCCTTTTATTCACAGCAATCAATACATCAACCGGAGCCGCAGAAATGAAATACTTAAAACATTTAGTTGAGAACGTTCGCCTCTCAACAGCAATGCAAACAAGTGGCCACTTCTGAATATTCGGCCTGTAGTTGCTTGTTTAACTAATGTGTGTAAAATGTAAATTAAAAGCAAAATGTAAAATTCATTCTGAAAAACGCATTGGTCGGGATGCTCACTAATTGTGTTTGCTTTTGTTAAGAAATCCTTCTTGTGCAATTGAGATGAAAATAGGATTGCATTCTTAAAGTGTATTCAATCTTCTACGGGATATCTTCCGTTCATTTTGTAACGTTTCAGAAACGTTTAATTTTGTTTACAAAATGAAAAGAAAGTTTACACATATTTCGATTTATTTTTAGCATGTTAGAAAGCTCTACATGTGATATTTATGAAGTTTCGGCAGAAAAATAAAATATTTCTTTAAATGTCAATTTCGATTCCCAGCAAAATGTGGCTTCGTTTTGTGTCCTACTCAATAGAAATTACATATTTAATAATTGATTTTTGGCAGATATGACGTTGAAAATAGTGATTTTTTCGTTATTTGCTACAATTTTTCTGAAAAGAAAAACAACCAACTTGATATAAAACACATCGTCAATAGTGATTATACACAAAATTACATACCTTTGAATGACTGAAGTCAAAATTGAATTGTCCGGTTCGCTGTGAAAGACGCAAGTGAAGTTACGTGATTTTTTCATTGAGTTTTGACAACCACGAATGCCTCACATCAAAGAATTTTCAACTTCCAGCAATAGTCTTCGGTGTGCCCCACAACAAAGAGATTCAAGAAGATGATGCTACCGCAGAGATCACAGTGCTCCACTCTTCCTGCCGTCAGTTTATTTACTATCGGACGGCGACGCCTCTCGATGCTGGCAGGGATCGCGTCCACCGCCTTCCCCACGGCAAAGTCAAGCACCCTCGGCGTCTTATCGATTTTCCTTCTCCTCAACCGACCGTCCCAACGAGAGTCCGAATTCCGAAAGGCCGTTTGGGCTTTCTTTTTGCGATTTATACAGCCGTTCCTGACACATTTAAACGATGCTAGCTTTAGTTAGTTAATGCCATATTTTACGTGGCGAAACTCTGTCTGACCACGCAAGAGCAGTGTTTAGAAAGGTTGGCTTTCGACCACATGGAACGTTCGGCGTTGGGAATAATTGACCGGCAGGAAATATACGAAAACAAACTTCAAAATAGAAAAGAGTTTGCGTTGCCTACTTGGCAAGGAACACAGGATTAATTCTTAAATTTAATGAATTTAGGTTAACTGTCAGAAGTAGTATGCACATTTTATATTAGATATAAATCGCAAATTTCTTCCCGTCAACTAAATACTTGAAGAAAATCATATAGATGTTAAACTAGTGGGGCTGCAACAGCACATCCTTTCTCTCATTATTTGTAACCGCTACGAATTTTATTCTAATACTTTTACCTGCAAAAGTGTTTCCAAACAGCATTTTTTTTTCTTCGCGCCGAGATTAGAACTCAGGTCCTCCGAGTTAGCAAAGCCCGTTACCGCTGCACCTCGTAGTCCGTCTGGGATTCTCGCGTTCCGACGCCAATATACTGGAAGGTCCCTCCCATTATATCTAACTTACGTAATATTCGAAAATTCAGAGGGTTAAAACAGGAAGAGACCTGAGCCATTTTTCAAGAGTCCTTTGCTCTATCCGAAAAAACATCGAAGAAAACGTTGTGGACGTTTTGGCAGAAATTACGCAAAAATTGCTCGTTTTTTCAAAAAGTTGTACAGAATTTTTCTAAAAGATCTAATTTTTTAGAACGGATTTTATCTAAACGCAAATCTCTATCTTCAGCAGCTACTGTACTTTTACAATGCTAATTGTTTGCAATTATCGAAAATACAGGGTTCGCAGCAAATGGGACCAGCACCTTTTTTTAGTCCTTTCATACATACAAAGAGAAAATTTAAAGGAAATATTTGGACCCGTTTTTGGGAAAATACTTGTTTAAGACATTTTAGAAATTGTCTACCATTCCCGCAAAAATATGCGATACCTACTTATTTTTCGAAACGTTGTACACGACCTTATTTCAGAATGTGTCTGTTCATTCAGGAACAAAAATCTCCATCTTCAATACTATAGTTATAGGAAGATGCCGGAAAAAAATTATTCTTTTGAATTTTCGAAAAATCAGAGTTTTTAAAGCACATTCTTTTAAGAGTTAATGTTATTTGATGACAAATATTAATCAAAACATTTTGAAACATTTTTGAAAAACAAATGTTGTGGCTTCACACCCCCAAAAATCCAAATATCCATTTAAAACTCGCAGGAATTCCTCGAATTCGTTTAGATCGATCGGGGTATCAATTTTGGAAAAAATTGTTTGAACGGTTTAGGAGCAAGCGTTGATCACCGACAGACAGACATTTTGCCGTCGATCGGTATTCCGTTACCAAGGATTCGCAAAACATGAAATTCTGACTACACAAGGTATTCCAGGAAGTAATTTACAAGATATTTGAACAAGATTTATCCACTTTTTCGTTATCAGGGCTCGGCAATAAGCATTTTCTGCCGAAAACTCGCATTTCCCCCACACGATTACAAATTACAATACTATCTTTTTGTAACTTACGTAGTAACGCGAGTACTACGTAAAAACAACGTTTCAAAATTACACTTTAGAAATATCTTTATTGTACAGTTATCACAAAGATAATGTGAAATTAAATATACATTATTCCAATTTTTTCTTCTTGATAATATTTTTGACTAAAAAAACAAGTATTTTATCAACTGACGCAGAACTGCATCAAATGTTTTAGTGATCACTTCGGTGGTAGTTTGCAAGTAGTTAGTAGCAAGTAGCAAGTAGTTAGCAAGTAGCAACTTCTCGTTATTTAATAGGAAAAGAACGGAATTAAGCGCGGAAAGTAAAATACACTGAGTTGGCATTTATAAAGGATTGTAGTGTTTTTTTAGAACCAAAGTAATCTCCAATCTCTCCGACGTTCCCACAAGTCATATGAGAAGCATCGCAGCTGGAGCCTTAAGAAAAGAAGCCAAACACGAGGCGCAAGGTAACAAGCCACTTACGTAATCCAAGTCCCCTGCAGGTGCAACTGGTTACAAAAAACGGATCTACGTAACTGAATACAATGCAACGAATTGGAAAAGAAATAACAAAAGTTGCTCAATGAATTAAAATTGCTTCGTACACGTGCGTAAAAAATTCTAATTCAAAACTTTTCGCTGAGAATCGGGAAGACAATAAATTTCAAGAGTACTTAAATTGTTGTGCATTTTTACGTATATTACATAATCCAGCGTTCTTTAAAGGAAAGTAATTGTAACAAGTAATATTAAATCTAAGTAATAGGAAACAATAAGTAATAAAGAGTTGTTGCAAGATAGAAACAAGTCTTTATTAATCTTGTCGAGACTAAAAGTAACAAATTCCTTGAAAATGTATACACAGATCTTGAATAATGTATTTAACATAGTACATCATCTTCAGTTTCTTAAAACGAATTATCTCTTATGAGATATTCAAATCCATGATGCCTGATGTGATACGTCCAACAACACATTCAGTTTTAGGCATTATATGATTAACTTCGATTTGCTCTTGAATAAATTTTCTCAACGGAACGACTACATTGATGTGAACACAAAAAAACCTCGCTTCAAATGAACCTCCGTAGGCGTCATTCAAAATCGAATTCTAGTAACGCCACAAATTTGTCTGCGAGAAAAATGTGTTCCCGCTGTTGTTCTGATTGTCGCAGGGAAAAGGCAGATGAAAGGCGCATTGAGAAACGCACAAAAAAGGGCTTCTACAGAGGCTTAACGAGGCAGACTGTCGGCGAAAGAACACAAAGAGCCTACGGATCCCCGGGGGATGAAAGAGGAGTGGTATAAGGAAACTACAGGGAAAAGAGGTTGTGTTCACAGGGATGTGACCGACGGTGCATCATCAAGACGGAAAACAAGCAGTGGCAGCTTCACAAGAACACGACGCTTTTTCAAGTAGCACTTGTCTGACGCGCTCAGTCAGTCGTAAATATGAAGTGATTTTTAATCGCTTATACGATTTGTAAACCATACGTTGTAGCAAAACAAAAAGTGATACCGACAAAGGAATGGTGTCAGATCCATGTACCTATGATCTAGTACGCATTGTCCATAAGATTTAAAATGATGGTATGGAAGTATTTAGAGTAAATGAACAGAACTTTTCCAATATCCTAGAACAAAAGTGCTTAAAATTTAACACTCAGTGTACTACATATCCAAACGCATTGATAAAACGTATTAAATATTATTAACGAAATTGTCCGTATCCAATATTATCCCTCAAAATTATTCATTTACATATATTTAGGAGTGGGAGTTTCAGTGATTATTCAAACTTTTCATAACAGTGAAAGAAGACAACTCTGAACAGGATTAAAACAAAAGTGAAGGATATTCCCCATTCCTTTTAAATCTGACACCTGTCTCTCATTTTAAAAGGGCATGTTTCTTTTTGCAGACAGCAAAAGCAAACATGGGAGTTCTTGCAACCCGAAAGCCCATTGTAAGATCTTACAATTCATCACTTAGGGCATGAAAAGCAAAATACACGTTTTCTGAACAAGTTCCGTATAAAAAACAAATTATTTCTGCCCGAAATATCACAAACATGACAGAACAACGAAAAATATGTTCCATTTGGCAATTTCTTAATAATTCGTGACCCAAGTTGAAATACTTCTCCAGTTTCACACGAATCTAGTCACCGTGTGCTAAATGAAACCCACATTCTAAAAGATGAAATCATTCCGATCATTGCCACATGCACTCATGGTCAATAGAGTACAAGGAGGGGCCGATACCAACCCAGCGCGTCCCAGCCATTGACATCCAGTTCCACTGGGAACCTCACAAAAAGGCCGTCTTGGCGGCGAACGCCTTCTATCTCGAAAGGCGTACTTCGCTACAAAACCACCCACCGAGCATTGGTCGCACGCGCCGGCAACCACCCGGCGGCGTCCGCCTCGTGGGCGGCGGCGGTGGCGGTAGGAACGGCCTTCGCGGGCGCCGCACCGCGGCTCTTTTTCAAACTTTATCTGCAATCCGGTTCCCGCCGCGGCAAAGTAATGCCCCGTTGTAAATCACGATACGCACGTCTAACCGCGTAGCCTCTTTGTGCGCCGTGGGGCGAGCCGGCAGGCGGGGGACTCGAAAACCGGCCTTCACAAGTGGCGCGTGGAGGATCGCCCGCAGGTGTATTCGCTCGCTTGAGCTGCGGCGGGAAACGTCTTCCAGGAGAGGCTGAGGATGCTCTTTGTTGTTAACTCGCGGGATGAGATGTTGTGGCGATAATTAGCAATGAAATTTTAGCAATGAAGAACCTCTGATTGTGGATGCGCACCTTCCTGGAGCACCGTAAAGCTGGAGAATGAAACAGGAAGACAGCGTATGGTTCCGTTTTGCATGAATTGTTGAGCTTTCGAAATCGAAAGGTCATCTTCTAACCAAAGGTGTTATCTAGGATGATTATCATTTAATTAAGATAGCATTCCAGTTGTTGATGCTCGATGTAGCTGATGCAGAAAATTTACGCCTATTAACACTAGTCTGAACGATGGATGAAAAAAAAATCGAACATGAACATTGCATCAACGCAGGATCCGCAACATTTGGCGTATGCATCTAAATGTGGTGGTTATCAAATATTTATTATTTCTGAGCTTCTCAGGAACGAAGCAGTATAGCTTACATCTGTATTAAAGGCAGGACTAATAGTTTTTGACAAAGTGCTAAATGAAATCACATGAATTTGAATTAGTATTTTTAAAGGACAGGAACCAGTTTTTCTTATATTTTACAGGAAATGTATTTTCAATTTCAGCTCTTCAATGATAATAAACATAGCGCGTTCGCCAATATTGTTTTAATAAAATACTTGCTTAAAAAAGAATAATAAAAGAAAAGTGAATTTCATGAGAATTGCCAGTTGGATAGACAGCGCTTGAAGGTATCCTGAGGCTTTCTGTTTGTTCGGATCGTAGCAATATTCAGTTAACGGTGGAACGAAGTCTCTACTCTTACATAAAAGGACCTCTTCCATTAAATCTGGGAAGAAATTGCATATTTAACTCTTAAGCCTTTTATTTCATTTCTTGGAAGGAGAGTTACGATCCAGATGGTAGTTTGTGCCCCTGCAGTCTGACGCGGAGCCAATCGCCTCAGGTTCCCTTTCATAAGGTGTGCTTGGTGGCATCTGAGGAATAGCCATTATGTCTCTTCTTCGCTGCCTCGTCTAATCTTTACATGGGGAGCTGGGTGCCTCCCCAATTACATAGCAAACCCCAACAAAAGTCCTTGGAGAATGCGGTTGTGCGGAAAGGCATAAAACAGGGTTCCTGGGGGGATGTCTTTTATGAGAAATACACATTTGACTGTTTTCCTTTGAAATATGCACACACCTGAACGTTTCCCTTTTCCTGGAAGCGGACTCGAATTTTCACGACGCGCGGTCAGCTCGACTTACGATCTAGATCAATATTGAAACAGCGCGCACGAACATTTCGACGCGACGTCTCATGTTTGAACAATTTCCGTCAGTTATGACGAAACCAAAAGATTTTTGATTGGACTTGCTATGCTTATATAAAATAATGGAAGATATACTTGTTAAATAGAGTTCAAGAGCTTTTGTCCCTTTCACTGCTGTAGAGGTTCCTGAGTATTTCAAGTTAAAGAAAACATTTGAATGACCAAGTTAATACGGTAAGCTTTCCTTCAAGTTCAAATCAAGGACAACATACCGTTTAAAACGTAAAAGAGATTTAAAACATGACAAAGGTTATTCAGAACCACCTGCAAACATTAAAACCATTTAAATTAAAAGAAAGAAAGCCGAGTTTCCTGCGTTGCCCGTACTGTTTCTTATTCAGATCTTGCGAGAAAAAGTTAAAATTGCAATATTATATAAATCACAGTGTCTTTATTTAGTTAATGAAATTTTTTCAAATTCTATTACAATATAATAATCATTGTCTGTCATTTGATTATACATTACACTACTAGTTAAGTCTGACACGTCCTGCACGTGGTCTCAAGCGATTTTCTTAAAGCATTTAATTTAGTGCTTCGAAAACTTACAAAAAATCACAGCAGAAAGTTACTAAAATAGTTTTCGCAGTTTTACCCTAGATTTTATGCTAAGAACGTTACCAAAATGTGTAGATTTAATGTAGAAGAAATCTACACTTTGCACAGAACCCTTTTCCTAAGACTTAGTGATTACATGTTTTTGTTTGGTGTTAATGAATTATCTCCTTCACTTTGCTAATTATTTCGTTATGTTACCATAATTCTATTGTCATTTCAACAGTTTAAGGAAAAGATAAACAATGTTACATATTAACAAAACACTCTGCAACGATTACCAGGACATAATTAACCATAATAATAGTTCATATCGAAAATGCGCTTGAGTTAGCGTACATTTTTTCGAGCTCTTATAACTCTAGATGCCAGAGGGGATGTCGATGGAAGCCCTATCAAATCAAACATGTAGCAAATAGTTTCTATTGCACAAAAATAAAACTTTTCTTGTTATAAAATGGTAACAATCATCTTTAAAATACTTCATAAGACACTGTGCTGGTAAAGGAGAGGGGGTAGGGATTTCGGAGTTCAAGAAAACCTGCGTGCATATAATAATCCCACGTAATACAACCTAATCAAATTTGGCGGCTAGTACCTGGCTTGAAGAAATTCAATATATTTATGCCGCTGCTGTTTGGTGCGCTGCTACCGTTTTCTAACGGACACTTCTGTACTGCTACCGAAGCTATCAACATTTGTATTATTTTTCGCTCAAGGGCCCCATCAATCCCCTTTCCACTTGCGACAATCCTTAAAAGATTATAAAAATTGGGTGTCAATTCATTAAATTCGTTTTTATGATTTCGAAGACATAAACACGCCTTTTAATATAGTTTTATTAGAATATAAGGGACAAGTGAAAGGAGCCAAACAGATGCCTTTGTCAGGTCAATGTGTCTTAAAAGAAATAGATAATAAAATGACACGACTTTTGTTGATGGGCCGGTTTACTGAGGGTCGAAGTAACAAAGGCCTAGAGTAATATTAGAGTATAACTTTTTCCTGAACTCGCGGGACCCTTAAATTATAATTCAAAGGACGACTAAAGAATTCTTCTCATCCTTGTAATTTCAGAAAACTCTGATAACCAAACTTACCCTTCCAATACCACTAGCAAAGGCCGACCAAAGTGGAAGGGGAATACTAATTAAGAGCGTTAAAAAAAGAAGAAACGTTTCTCGGAAATAAAAGAGTAATTAATGTCACGCTAGAGGCCTTGCAACTCAGACGAAGATCAGTAAAATGAGAAAGGCAAAGTGAACAAGAAAGGTGTGCAAGCTGCACAGGGATGAAACTGAAGTTTACTGTAGGGTGCTGTAATGCGAGTTTTCGGCCTATCAAAACAGTACGGTTCGTGAGAAAGGGATGGGAAATTAAAGTAAATTGAGAACTACGAACAGAATCACATTTCGGTGTCCTTGCATCGCTTTCTAGGGGGCACTGAAGCTATGTGAACGTAGAATTCACAAGGATGGCAACGATCCAGGGAAATTAATTACCATAGAATGATAATAAGGGCTTCATTAAGATAATGGGCGTGCCTTGATTTTAAACAAATTGCCTCGAGGAAAATGCAGTTTGTATTTCGTCAACACAATATCCGTAATGAACAGTAAACAAGTCTCCACTCACCCAATGCCGCATTTATTTCTGCTATGAATTCTGCGTACTCACCTGAAATAGGAAGGAACTTGTTAATCAAAAAGCATTTGAAAGAAAAGCAAGTATCTGGGTACATTTTATCAACAAAATGATAACATATTTGCGTCAACATGAAATACAATTTCCATCATTTTCGAATTGTTTCAACTGAATGTAAAACAAAATATATTTTCATTCTAAGCTGAAAAAAGATGAACTGGAGTACAATTGAAATCTTTCTTAGCCGTAAAGGAAGGAGATTTCTCAGGATCTTGATTATGATAAAGTTATTCATCGGGAAAAACAACATGCAAAAAATTAAAAAATAAACAACCAACGTAAACTTGCCAAACGGTCTTGTACAACCAAGTGGAAAAAACTCATCCACATATTATCCAAACAGAAAATATTTATAAACATTGAGTGAATACAAAATTCTTACTTAAAGAATACACAATTAACAGTAAATAATAAAGAGAAAATACCTCTGTTCTTCTCTCAAACTAATCTATCGGTTTAAATGGTAAGAAACACTTCTTGCAATTCACATTTTAGCAGAACAGAGATGACGATATTATCTAATAAAATTAAAATAAACTCTTGACGAAACACACTTCGCAGTTGCTGTTAGCTTTCTCCTTTACGTCACTGAGTTTCGAGTGAGAACAACGGCGCAGACGCTACAGCGTTGGCAAAGAAATATTCTCCAGCTACATTCACACATTCATGAGATGGGCTTCGCAGGCGGGAATTTCCTGCAGGAGCAGAGCAGTCATTTCCACTTCAGTATAACATTTTATGTGTATTTATTCACGATGCAGCGCCCAAGGAGTGACTTTACGACGTTGTGAAGTCCGAAGTGCCTTCTGGCTGGGACGATTTCGGGCTAGAAGTATCCCAGAAGAGTGTTATTACCAACGCTTGTGCTATATGGAACTTAACTGGGGTATGTTGAACCATTGAAATAAACAGAAAGATGGTTAATATCGAAATCTTTCTAACATCCTTACGTAACTGCATGGAAGGGCAGTCGATTGTTATTTCTAAAATTTCGCCCTTTCCAAATTTTCATGAGCTTCTTTTCTTCAATATTTTTTCTACGAAACAAACTTTCTAGCAATTCTGATAATTGCATGAAAAGTACTGATTGTGATTTCCTGCAAAATACAGTTCAATATGTTTTATTGTAAATAACCATGGCAAACAACTATATCGTGTTTCCTGATTAAGGTATGCTAAATTTCCCTACAAGCTCATAAGCCGTTGTTTAGAGACCTCTATCCATGAAAGGCTGCTCGCCGCGGAAAAAAGTAATAAAATGTTTGCAAAAAATGACATAAAATAAGTTTGCACTTGATAGTTAATCAAATAGTCTTATGTACTATGAAGTTTGTAATTTAAAAATTTATTAAATTAGTATACAACAAAAAATTAAGATTTTTCCAGAGGAATGCCCCACCATAATTTTGTATTTGGGGTCTTTGCAGAACCTAAACCCTGCTTTCAACGATAAAATGAATTGTAAATTTCCTTTTTGTACTCGTATAATGAAAAAACTATGAGCAGGCGTGCGAATGTGCGGGCAAGGGAGCGGGTAAGCGAGTGGGCGAACGGGTGATCGGCCTGTCGGTAGATGGGCGGGTGGGCGAGTGGTCGGGCGAGTGGTCGGGCGAGTGGTCGGGCGAGTGGTCGGGCGAGTGGTCGGGCGAGTGGTCGAGCGAGTGGTCGGGCGAGTGGTCGGGCGAGTGGTCGGGCGAGTGGTCGGGCGAGTGGTCGGGCGAGTGGTCGGGCGAGTGGTCGGGCGAGTGGTCGGGCGAGTGGTCGGGCGAGTGGTCGGGCGAGTGGTCGAGGCGCACGTGGCCGCCACGCCTCTCTGGCTGCCCGCGATGCGAAGCGATGCGGCGCGACGGAGCGTGAGGCGCGCGTGTATCGACCGGTGCAGAGACGCTGCGCACATGTGGGCAGCCCCGTGCCGCCTGGGCACGCCTGGGCATGCGGCGGGGCTCGCCGCTCGCGAGCCGGCACTACGAGTCTCTCGCACGCACACGCCTCGCCCGGCCTGGGGTTTCCCACGGCAATAATTTCAGATAATGGTAAAAATGTTCCAGTGCTTTAATTAATGCATTTGAATAATGATATAATGCTTATAATAAATTAATACGCTAATTTATAAAAGTCAACAATTTCAACCACAATTTAAAACTTATTTCAATGTCAAAATGTTTCTGATGAATATTCATTTATTAGATATTCGATAAATGGATTTATAAAAATATTGTTATAACCTCTGGTATTCATAACTAATATTCCATTACTGAAATAACTGAGGGAAACAATTCGTTATTTCTCATTTCAGACAATACAACATCAAAAACACCACTAACAAATATTAAAAGTATTTATTGAGATTTGAAAAAATGATTCTTAGTTTGAAAATAAAGTCTCAGATCAAAAGTTTATTTCCAATGAACCATCAAACAAGGAAATGATTTTTAGAGTACACATACAATTGGGGTTTGAGTGACAAGTATTTTTCATCCAATTTCTATACAGAACTGAACAACTTTCTATGCACTGAACAACTAAGTTATTTTCTTTCTAATGTTGATTAAACTCAGAATGGTGAACAAATATTTACTGAGAAAAACTTTGCTCGGTATTTCTTCGAGCATTAGTTACGCCTTGAAATAATTTTTACATTTTCCTGTTTGTACGAGTGACGTATTGTTTATATTCTATGTTGGCAAGTTCTCGAGTGAGCTCAGATTGAAATGTGCGTCTTACGGATGGTTTACGCTGGAGTGAATGAGTATGAGGAAGGTGCACAATCGCCATGAGAAACACCTCACGAACTTCAAAAACGCGTCTCTCTTCGTGAGTGCTTAATGTGAAACGTTATTTTGCGTCTGTTGCAACTTCATCAACTTGAAATATCATGTCGTGAGCAGGCAAACAACGGCTTCATGACCGCTTTCGCCAACAGGAAATGCTTTTTGTTACGCAGAGCCCAGAGCAGATGTCTGAAAAAGTTTGTCAATGATATTTCTGTAATTGCCCAATGGAGTACATTAGGCAGAAAATTGAAAATGTGAACATAAAAAAAATTGGGATATAAGCAACTGTCTGGTTGTTCCGGCGGAAGATTCGGAGCACCCCAAAAGTTCGTCTAAAGAGCCTGTGACCTACAGCACACCATCCTCCCTCTTCCCAATCATTTTCAGTAATCCTCTTAACGCCGAAATCCCTTCTTTACGGTTTACCAGCTTTCCAAATGACGATTATCGTGCTCTTTATGAACGAAAATCTCCAATTATTTGATTTCATAATAAATAGCTCATAAAACCCCGGTCGGTGGCAGAGGGCGGGACGTATTTTCGCGCCCGCGGATTATCACACTGGGAACTCAGCGTTCCACTTGAGCCTTCAGCATCGCCTCAGCCGAATTCCTGAGCACTCGCAGCGTGAAAGAGCGTTCGGTGGACGTGAGGTACCCCACCCCACCAGCCAACGCTCGCGTTGCCTCACACACCCTCAAGGTCTTCGGTGCGTTCTTCCACACAAGTCGTTATACAAGTCGCCCCATATCAACCTACCCTCCTTCGGCCGCCGCCGCCTGTTCCTGCCCCGACCCGCCCGGCTCCGCCTAGCGACAACACTGCTCCCCCCTCTCCCATTTGTTCTCAACTCTGCCACGCCTGTTCTTTCGTCGCCCCGCCCACCGCCATTTCCCTATATGTTTCCCCCAAATACTCCCTGCTTCGCTTTCCTACCTCGGGCCACCATTAGAATGGTGTACTACGGTTTAATGCAACATTAAATGGTTTTAATGAACAATAAATAAAAGTAAAGCGAAATTACAAGTAAAAGAAATTAGAAGCATTCATTTAACATAATGCTTTTGAAAATGTGTGAGTAAATGAGCATGCACTTTCTCATTAGATTTAAATTAATAAGAACCAGCCATCCCAACTACTTGTTATATCCACTAGGGATTCTTGAAGCTAGAAATATATTTTAAATAAACACACAAAAAATGTAGTCTCAAATTTACTAGTGCCACAGCCCGCAATGATTCAATTCTAGCGCGACGTCAGTGAGAGGAAAGTGAAATAAGAACACACCAATAAAAACAAAAATACAATTTTTGATGGATCACAGAATTAAAATACGCAACCTTTAAAAATGTAAATTTGCATTGTTTGATGACACAATGTTACAAATTTAGTGGTGTCTTCTCCATGGACGGAAAATTCAAAAGTGTTAATACATTTACAATTTTTTTTGATAAACCAATAAATATGAGGCTGCAAATAAAAACAGAAACAACAAACTGTTAATCTACTAGGGACCAAAATATCAACTCCTATCAAAAAATATATTCCCAATCTGACATCACAGGAGGGAGTATGTATGGTGACTGGCATATAAATTCCTCTATGATATATCAACTTCCTCCATCTTCCCAACCGTCAAGTCATTTCAGGATTACTGTGTTGCTAGTCGTCTGCTTCAAAAGGATTCCCTTTCCGGCTACCCCTCTGAGGTGCGATTGCAAGGGCTACATGCGTCGACATTTCGAAGTGCGAGCGCGTCAGAGCGGCAACGGGTGGGGCGTGGAGGCGCGTGGCGGATGGGGAGCGCGCTCAGCGACGCGCCATGAAACGACGTACATGGGGAGGGGGCGACAGACTAAACTGAAAGGCCAAAGACAACGCACATTTGTACAGGCGAAAAGTTCAATCTTTTGGAAGTCACGAGTCCCTTTGTTAATTACGTACGCGTTGCTTGGTTTTATATGTGACGAGCGTTGTACGTCAAGAGAAGTTACAACACGTATAGAGGGAAGGTAGTGTAACATGTGGAAGTAGGGTGGAACTTGGGTGAAGGTGAAATGATAACGATGCTTTTTGGGTCAGCGTAAAATGTCGAGAGTGGTGGTGTTTTGAGAAACACATGGAACGATATGGCCTGATATTAAAGCTTAACGATCAATTTCTCCTGAATGCCGTTGAAGGGAAAACAATGTATGCCGTGATTGAATTGAAAACACTTCAAATATTTTAACAAATGGCGGTTATTAACACCATTTTTATTAATTTTTTTTATTTGAGATACAATGTAACCAATGTTCCTAAAAATGCGTGATGTGAAAGCTAGACCACAAAATTCATCGAACTGGATTTTTAACTATAAATGATTGTTCGTTTCTGTCAAACGTTCTTCCAATAGCACAACAAAATTTATTAATACGAGTATTTAAATAATTATATTTTATCATTAATGTATTACACATTAATATACCAAATAATGTGCCGATCTGGATGGCCGAGGTGGCTAGAGCGTGTGTCGACTCAGCATATCAGTCCGAAGGGTCGTGTGTTCAAACCCCACCTGGGCCCCACCTGTTTGTCCCTTGTCTTACAAGACCGTCCGCGACAACACGTGCATGAGAGTCTATTGACAACAGACTGAGGAGCCGGCATGTGTGTCTACTGTAAAGGGTAATATGTAGACATCGGATGTTAAGGGAAATGCCTATTCTTTTTCTAGCGAACTTATTTAAAGGCTGATAATATATGTGCACGAATCATGACGAATGATGACATATGACGAAGTTTCTTAATGCTTATTTTTGCTTATTTTAGCATAAATGCCTTTTCTTTAGAATTATTGCACGGTTTTGCGTTTTATGTATTATTTTTATATACAATGATAAGGTATCAGAAAATCGGCCACGGTCCAACCTGACCATTCATTACGAAACCTTCAATTCACGTATTTGTATTTTGAAATACGAGAGAATTCCTGAAAGTATACCAACATATTTTGCCACTTCCTTATTTCATAAATACTAGCCATGTTCTGAGAAAATGGTCAATTGACAATACTCCGAGGGTACCTTTTGGGTGGAAATAAATTATAATTCCCAGAAGGTTTCACTGTTGCTAATTTTGGACTTCTAAAATATATGCCAGACACATCAGTAGATGCTGAGAAATCCTTTTCTGTATTTAAAATGATTTTGTCTCCCAATCGTTGCAGGTTTTAAATTGCTATCCTTGAAAAGTTACTGGTAATAAATTGCCATGGAAACTATTAAGAATAAAATGTAGAAGAGTTGTAAATATGTATGGAGTTTTACAAATAATTTTTTATTTTATTGTGAATTTAATTTATGACAGTGCCTTTCTCCTAATTCTTGACATTTTCAGCGCGTTTTTAGGCGCCTAAAAGGTGATTTTTTAGTGCCTAAACATCCGATGTCTAGTAATATGTGTCCCCGTGAGGGACATAGTGGGTGCCCGGCGCGGAAAGCCGAAATCAGCATCCCCTGACGCTGGGAAAAGCCCCAGAAAGAAAAAAACAACTAAATAATACAAATAAATAAAAATTCACATTAATTTCACAATTTATTAAAATTATAATTAAAGTATACAGCCTACACTTATTTCACGTAAATCCAGTCGTAAAGATTTCTCAGAATGATTCGGATGAATCAGAGAATGACACTAGTCTCTTCGCTCGGATGTAGCGTGGAGTGTCAGATGGGGAATCTCAGAGGGAAAGAAAATGCGGGTTTATCCAAGCGGGGAAGACTTGGCACGTGGCAGGGGAGTGTATTGTGTGTGGGTGTATGTGTTACGGAAGGAAATAACTGACAAAGTGAGCGGAAGGGAAACCAGGGAAATTGTGGCGAAGGATGTGCAAGATGGGGCAGTGAAGCAGAAAAAGTGGCTAGGGGGATGTAAAGGGGGCTTCAATGAGAAAGGCAGCTTGTGAGGGGCCCTTAGGACCATGCAACAGAAAATGAAAAAGAGGCCCACTTGGGATGTGCAGAAAGGAACAAGATTGTAACGAAACGAACTAATTAAGCAACGTTACCTACAGACTCTGCTACAATAGAATCTGGTAGCCTTTCCCAAAAGGTGCACACCAAAAGTAACATAGTATTCAAAGCACATTCTTGTTTTAATTAAGAGATTGAAAATATTTGTAATGTTCCTATTTCTATTTTTAATTCGTTCACTTCGTTTCTATGACGGACACGTGCCTGATTCAAATCCTATGATTTGAAACAAGTAGATGCAGTGCTCGATTTGTAAAATTTTAGGCCACGGAACGCGCCTCAAATGAATTATTAATTTAATAGAAATACTTAAATATTTATAAAATAATTTAATAATTATTTCCGAGGTACCGGAACGCCGTTCCGTCGCGTTCCGCTAGAAATCAAATCATGAGTAGATGAAATATCCTGTGAATAATGGGTCCATATCCCGTGAAGATTAGATGTTATATCAGAAGGTAATAATTAAATGACAAAAAGGGTTGCAATTCAGGTCTAAGATCAAACTCGAATAATCGCAAGATGAAATACTATTGACATGATTTACAACGTGGAATTGCTACGAATATCCATGCCGAAGAATGCACATATGAAGTCTAATGTGTGAATCGAACAACACTCTTAAGAATGCGACAGAGACAAAGTCGCGCTTTAAGAATAAAAATGGGAAAAAAATCCCGTAAAAAGCCATTGGAGTACGAGTGGCCGTTTCGGAAAAGAAAAAAAAAAGACATCAATTACAGGAGCAAGTTCAGAGGCGCCTCGAAAACCCCATCGTTCACCATTAGATCCCATTATGCCTCATCGACACAGGACACCCTTATCTCGGCAGCGGCGCCGCAGCAGCCACGGCAGAAGCGCCCTCTGCGGCAGGGGCGGGAGCTCCGGGCCCCCTCCCCCGCCCTTCAGCCACTTCATCTTTCGGAGTGGGGGGAGAGCAACGGGAGCAGCAGCCGTGCCAGGCGGCGGGTATTTTATCTCGCGCCCAGATTCTCGTAAATCAAAGCGCCAGGTCGATCGTCACGCTGGCGTCGACCGTCCAGGAGACGCCTGGCACCCGGTTCCATCCAGACAGGGAGGGGGGAGGCGCAAATGGGGACGAAAGATTTGGAATTTGTTATTTAGCCATTATAGGTCCCGTGAATGGCGACTGGCATCGACATTAGATTCCGTGGTGCCTAATCGGTCACCCAACCAGGAACCCACAACCTCTCGAATTCGCTTACCCTTCGTGACTTCACATAGTTAACGATTTCGGCTAGCGACGCCGATTTTGTGGTCGTGGCCTTTCAGTACAACCGTCCTAGCATTTGCCTGGATGATGGAGGGAAACCACGAAGAAAACTCCAGTCAGGTTGGTCGGAACGGGGATTGAACCCCGGCCTCCCGACTGCGAAGTCAGCGCGCTACGCCCTGAGCTACTTCGCTCGGTGACAAAACATTTACAGCTACGGAAAGGAAGCGAATCAAGACAGATGAGCAAAAGAAAGAGTTGCGGTTGCACGTTGAAAATTCAGTTTAAGAATATCACGTTTTTATTAAAAAAATACTAATAAATGAAACATTCATACGACTTCTATCTAAGAAAAATATTTATTACGGTTATCATTACGGTTCGTGGTTGGCAACACAGCTCTTGGTGATTACATGGTTAATCACCTTTATGATCACCATTTGCGAGTGAGCGGTACCCGAGAGTAACGTATCCGTAAAATACAAGACCGGTATAAGAATTCATTTATAACACAGTGTTTCAATTTCGTTAATTCAGTTTACTTGTTCACATAACTTTTAGGCCAAGCGTGTCCTCTGAGAGACCTTTAAACGATGCCCGCGAGAGAAGATTTTCATGAAGATATGATGGCCATATAACCAAATAATTTATTATCCTCTTTGCTGAAAATGTTGTTAATTACTTGACGATAAATTATGCTAAAATATTTTCTAGAGAATCCAGTATTTATTTGATTCAGATCGCTTTTTTTTTATTTCGCGCTGGGATTCTCTTAATCAAAGTTCAGGATCGACTGTCACTCTCGTCTTTGACCGACGAGGTCAAACGCCTGCTACCCAGAGAGAGAGAGAGAGAGGGGTGGAAGTGTCGCTGGCGCAAATGGAGTGTAACGACCACCGGTGTTGATACATCGGAAGATCGATCCAGCCGTCACGGCGGCTGTCACTAGTGCAGTAACGGTTTCTGATCCCGGGAAAATGTTAGTATTGTGGTTATAAGCCTCATCTCAATATCAAAATGTGTTACAGATGGATGTATATATTTTTTGGAATAATATTCTTGAAGTCAGGTCACAGAAGTTGGTCACATAAATATGTATGTTGTCAGAATGTAGATGTATAAAGTAGTCTACAATCACACACTTGTCATTAAATTAATTTTTCTAACATTTTTCTCACATGAATATTTAAGTTATATTATTGAAAAACTATTTTGGCATTTAATAAGGCGCTCAAATTATGTGCTGAAATATAACGTGCACAAATTCAACCTTTTACACATTTTCGAGATCTACTCGTGTGACAGTGACTAGCTCAATCAAGAGAGACCAGCCATTCATGTAGTAGAAAACTGTATTGTAAAAGGATACAGAATAATTTAAGACGGGAAACCGGGAAACAGATAAATGAGTACGAATATTTCAGTTGAAACTACATACTTCGATATTCATCCCACCCTGCCATCATCATCATCATCACTACCAACAGCAGCAGCAACAACAACAAAGAGCCAACATATCCTCCTTACCAAGCTAATTGTTGCTTATATTACGGCTACACGTGCCATTATCGGGCATATCAATTAAATTTACGAGCATCAACATCTTGCCGTTTTTCGAATTTCATTTCCAGCATCACAGCGACTCCTCACTTCTCTCGCACTATCAGGCGAGCACATCAACCGCGTCGCCGGCGGAGTGGATCACACCCGGCGTCCGGGAGTGATACATCGACAGCCAGACCGCAGTGACGCGGCGGCGACCGTCACGCCGGGCGCCCGACAGCTCCTCCCTGGGCGGAGCGGCGCAGAGCGGGCGGGGCGGGGCGGGGCGGGGCGGGGCGGGGCGGGGCGGGGCGGAGAATTAGCGCCCGTCTATCGCCCGGCCCGGAGCGGCGGCACCCATCTCTCCCCCGGCCCTGCCGATCACCTGTCAATATCCCGCGCCGCGGGACAGCGCCCCGGGAAACGCGCCATTACGGCGCTGCAGCGCCCCCTGGCGGCAGCGCGGCGCAGGGCCAGTGCACACGCGCCCCGCGTCCCTCCTAAGTGGATGCGCAATCGCATGAGATGGCTAGCCCCACTTCCCCAAGTGCCCTTAGGCAGGGGGTTGCGCAAATTGAGGGTAGAGGGTGTTACATTTACAACCACAACAAATGGGTGGGGTCACACCTTCCTGGGGCCGCCACATCTACCTTGGAAGCCACATCGACCAAAGGTGTTAGACGTGCCATGTGGGCCCCATCTACCAAGGACACATACTGAAGAGGCCATACCTACCGAAAGGGTCACACCTACTGAGGGACCACGTCTACTGGGGAAGCCACATCGACCAAGTGAGCCACACCGAGGGGGCAAATCTACCGAGGAGGACGGATACTGAGGGGGCCATACCTCCCGAGGGACCACATCGAATAAGTGAGCCGCACCAAGGGGGCAAATCTACCGAGGAGGATACATAGTGTTGGGGTCGCGTACCAAAGAAGCACACCTGCGCAAGGCGACACACCTTCCGATAATTAAGTTAAGGACGGCACACACCTTCCAGGAAGGTTATACCTACCGAGGTAGGGCACATAGACGAGGATCTTGTGTACTGAGGACTCCCTCTTGGTCTCACTGAACGGAAGAGTACCACTCGGTCACCTCGGCCTCTAATCAGGTTGGCCTTACGCCATGCAATACCCCTGCTCACCGCTGGCCCTCACGCGGGAATTAGATCGAGGGAACCTTGCCGGGATAGACGGCAGGACACGTAATTTTTCTCAATTCCCCGGAAACTTCTCCAGCTAAAGCTCGGAAGCGCGCTCGAGAACGTCATCGGCGAGCCTTATAAGCGCATTTAGGGGGGTGGAATTAAGCCTGACTTTTCATCCGGGTGAAATACGACTCGGGGCTCTCGAAAACGCGTGGCAGTTGCGGTCTGCGTATTCAGAGGGATGATTTATGATACGGGTCAGATACAAGCGCCGGGCCCACCCCCCAACGCCCCCCACCGCTTCCGCCGTTGAAGGGCGCGCGGAAGCAACAGGGTCGAGCGAGAGGGCGGCGGCAGCGGGAAGGGATGGCAGGGAGCGATGGAAACAGCAGCAACCCCAGCAGATGATAGAAGCGGAGATGATAAGCTGGCTGCGGGAGCAGTGAAACTAGAGGCATTAGAGGAAGAGAAGGATATAAGAGGAGGTGCTAGGAAGAGTATGCTAATACGGGAAGCTCCAAAAGGGGAGGCTGCGGTGAGAGCGTAGGCGGAGGTCGCCGTTGGGAGGCGACGGTGTCGATGGCAATACGACGATGGAGAGGGGGTCTTGCGAAAACGCTAGTTAACGCCCCAATAAAGAGAACAGTTGCAGGGGTTGGCCGAGGCAGCGATTGAGCGAGAGCGAGTGGGCGGGCCCGAGGTGCGAGCGTCTGCGCGGGGGCGGGGCGGGGGCGGGGGCGGGTGCTGCTGCCACGTGCGCCGTATCGATCAGCCGGCGGCGGCGGTGCGGGGGCGGCCGGGCGGAGTGCGTAGCTCGGCCCGGGTCTCCACCCCCGCTTGCGCACGCAGCCTGCGCGGCGCCGCCCCCGAACGCCCGCCGCCCGCCGCCGCCGCCGCCGCCGCCAGCGCCGCAGCGCCGCTGCGCTCGGCGGGCGATCTGCGTGCTTCCCAGCCGCGCCCGCGGGCCGGCGCGGCACGTTAGCAGAGGAAATAAATTAACGGACGCTTTGTGGTCCGCGGTGGGACCGTGTGGAACGCACGTGCAAAAGCGGAATAAGCAATCGCTGCGTAATTCGCGTGTCCGCAGCCCGAAGCGAGTGTCTGACTTGAATGTGCGCTTTGAAGTCGCACCTGACTAAAATAATTAAGTGCGGACGTGTGTCAGCACCCTAGTGTTGGTGATGGTTCAAGTAAATGAAACAGTCACTGAAGCGTAATGGAAGAGGCTATTACAGCAGTAGGCCAGACGAAACAAAAGCCTTCATCGAAATTTACTTTGAAGCCTAGTAATTGCATTTATTTGAATGAAACAGAATTTAAGTGGAAGCCATTTCCACTTTTCTTTACAGATCGTTAATTATGTAAGGTGACATTTCGAATTAAGTGCAGCGAACAAAAAATGTAGCCACGGTTGTTAATATCGTCAAGAGTTAATGGCATAAATTGGGAATAATTGTTCTTGCATTCCGATTAGTGGTTCCATTAAGTTCCATACTTCTACGCACTATTATATTTCCATAATAATCAAGAATATGCTAGTAATTTTATTTACTTCACTACTTGATGTAATTATTATAAAGAAAATAATTTCTATATTAAAGATTTTCCCTACAATGTTCTTAAAATATTTCCTACTTCTATAATTACGACAGAACTTGAATATTAGAACAGTCTCTCATATTTCATTAATAATATTTTATAGTAAGTAAATTATTAACAGTCATACTCATCCAATCAAACGAAATTAGGTATAAATCCCTTTTCCCAAGTCGCAACAAAGCAGCTGGAGAAAATTCCCAAAAGAATATCAAAAACAAAGGGTTCCTTTCAAATTTGCTTCTGCCGAGCGAAAAATCACATCCGGGGCTTCCGTCGCGCGGGCGCAAATTGAATCCGAAATCTCGCCGGGGGCCTTCCTGCAATTAGGCGGGCGACTCCGCGGTGGGGCCTCGCGCCTGTGGTCCAGCGGAAACGCCGCTGGAGCACACAGGCGTCAGCACGCCCGGAAATTGGACGCTGCGGTGCAAGCAAACGCAAGGGAATAGGAAACCAAAGCCAAAAACGAACGAGTAGAGAAAGTAATGGCGGTACGGCGATCGGATGTTAAACACGATATGAATGGGACGGAAGGAAGAAGTAAGGTGAAATGAGTTTGGAATCGGGTCTACAAAAATCGAAGGTGTTGAGTCGAGATTCACGCGAGTGGAGAAACGGAAACTGGGAATGAATGGTGAGGAAGAACGGCCGGAGATGGATTACGTAGCTAGCAGGTGAATGATAAACAAATCGAAAGGCAGTTGCCTAGGGCATAATGACAAAGAAATGAAATGAAGTAGTCGAGGAGAAAAACAGGTATTTTTTTAGAAATTATATTTTATTCACGATTCTAGACTTTATATTTCTGAAGTTATTAAAAGAAAGAAGACATTAAAATAATTCGTATCACTATTGAATCACAATGGAAGAAGACATTTGAAGTGGCCATTGCGTCTGTTCTCCATCATCGTATACTATCGCAATCCAGTCTACCTCATTCCGACATTTTGTGGTGAACAAATAGGTCCTAGAATTGTTTTCACAAAGTACAGTCATTTCACATTTCCGACTTTTCATAAGCGCTTCAGACAGCTCTTGGGGAGCCAACACTTTAACAAACTTCGTCCCCTGGAGGAAGTCTTTCGCCTAATGAAGGATATGGATGGAACGGTGCATTCATTTGGACACAATAATTATGGATTAGATATTTCTTGGATCCTGAACGTCGTTCCATTTGAAATTTCTCTCTAGTGTTAGAAACTACCAGTTCCAAATTGGAAGGAGCGTATCTATCAACAGTGACAATTTATAAAACCGCATCCATTATGAAACAAGTTAAAGGAATATAGCATATGTGAATCTCACGAGAACGCAGCTAATACGAATCTATGAAAACTTGTGACAAGTTTACGCGCTAAATGACATTCTGATATCTTGCGCAAGCGTGCACCGCGCTTACTTAAACTCTTTCTGAACTCACGCCCCTAACGACGGATACCAGGACGTGACTTAGAGTTCTCCATTCCAAGACTGTGCGAATGAATCGCTTTGTGGAAAACCCCTTCATGTCCGCTCTCCACGATTTTTCAGGGAACGGAAAAAAACTGAATTATTTTACACCAAACTGTTCACCAAACGAAAACCTTAGCCAGATGTTACTCCCACAGTTCGCGGCGGTCATTAGGGATTTTTATTCCAGTCGATAAATATAATATCGTGATCTCAAAATCTGTTGAAAAAAAAATGGACATGAGGGGTTTCTGCAGCAAGCATTTCAAATGCTGTAAATCTCCCTTCAATCAGCGAGGTCGGCGACCGTGCAGGGACCGCCTATGACAACCGTACGTTGGCGTGGGGCATGGGAGGGTTTGGCCGGTCAAGTCTGCGGTGGCGGCTGCGGTCGGCCGCTGCGCCTGCGTCAACAAACGCGGCCGGGGCCGGCTCGGCCGCTCCAATTACCCGCAGTGGAGGATTAATAAGGGGGCGGCCGAGGGGAGTGGGTTGGAGTGCCGGCGCGGGGCGCGTGCGACTTGGCGTCCACGCAAACGCAAACGCAATATCCTCCCCGGTAACGAACTTAGCGCGTTGCCGCTCGCTGCCAGCACACCGCTCGCTTCAGCCGGCCGGTGTATGTGCTCCTACCTGCACTGCCACGTCTGATTAACCGGATTTGGCGGCGGTGAATCGCCGATATTGATCCTGTGGTGAGGGAGCAATTGTGTACCTGAAAATAATTCACTGTGCAGATTGTGTGGGAAGAAGTGATTGGTTCTTTTTACTCGTGGCGGAAAATCTGGTAGAAGCAGTTGAGATTTTCCCAAGTTTAGGATGCTCTTGATAGGGAGATGAGAACATTTCAAGATTTTAGTTAAATGTTACGCAAAGCTACTTTTATGATTCGTGGAAGGCAATTTGAATAAAAGAAACACGCTGCGGGACACTAGAGCAGACAATAAATACAATTCCAATATTGAAATGAAGTTGACGTGTCCGAAAACAATCAATAAAATTGAAATAATTTACTTCTGCAATATATCAGGAATTTAAATCACTACCCTTCGTAATTCTCTGCAACTCACTCGTTATTACAGCGAACCAACATTATGCAGATGAAACGTATGTTGATGTGGGGACGTCTCGGTCTTCAACGAAGCATTAAGGAGTCGCGTTAGGAAGGAGGGTTATCATGAGATCTGGAGATCGTCATGGCAGCGTCCGGGCGCACAGGGAAAGGAAAAGGGAAAGGGAAAGAGCGAGAGACAGACAGAGAGAGACTCAGACAGAGCGAGAGAGAGAGGGAAAGAAAGAGACAGAGAGCGGGCGAACCTCATTCGTTGTTTGTGTCGCCTTCACACAGATCGTGGATGGTCCGGGGAAGCCGACTGGGTCGGCAGAAGTAGCCTGCGGTGGGGGGTTGTCCCGGCACTGTGCTCCTTCTTAGCTCCGACCCTGACTTTGGATGAGGCCCTATCTCTCTGCCCGAGGAGCTCCCTCCGTTATCGACTGGAAGGGCGTCTCCGCTCCACACTCGGCCACAGAAGAGAGACTCCGCCGCCGCCGCCGTGGCGTCTTTGCCGCAGGTCCCTTTCTTTTGCTCCGTGTCAAGGTAATTGCTGACACACTCACGTTGCGTTTCCCCGCAACAATATTATGCATGGCTAATGAACAGATGAACACATATTTGATTCTAACTAGGATAATACGAAATGGCAAGTTCTATAGTACTCTCTACAAAACTAAAATTTTAAACAAATATACGACTTTTGATAATGTACGCTGAGAAATAATTGAGGATATTGCAATTCTTTATATGTCTAGTAATACAACTGAGTATGAGTAAAGAAAAATGTTTTTACGGCTTTGTGAAGATGTGTGTATTTTTTTATTATGAACGGCACAAATAATGCCAGTAATTTGAGAACAGACAAATGTAATTGCAGGGGCAAATTCTGGGAAGTGACAAAGTTATGTCTAAAAATGTTAACACTCTTCTAATTCTGAAAATTGAATAGCTATCCAGTGAAAACAGAACCGGAGAAACATTAATGAACAAAATATATCTTTCCCTGATCAGTAGCATTATAATAAGTACAGGCAAACAAATTCTGCAATAATCAACACCAATTGAAGGAAAATTATTGAAAAAAAAAGCCGATTCGTGCTGCTCACGATCGCACGAAGAACAAGACTAAGAATCAGACATTTCATTAACCAAACCTATATCTAAGGGCAGGCAATCAAGCTACTCAGCAAATCTGTCACACAGAAATGAAAAATTACAGTACCCAGAAGCGAAAGCGATTCATTCCCTTCTACGTTTTTCATGGAAAGACAGGCAAGAGAAAAGAAAAAAAACCGTTTCCATTGACTGCACATCCCAAGAGGGACTGACAACTGAAGATACGAGAGGAGATTTATCGCAATAGATGTCACAGAAGCCGTGGCTCGAGTGCCAGCCTTCTTGTTTCACGTGACAAGGTCAAGCGTTTTTTAATCCAACCACGTCGGCAATGCAGTATTTCCCGATCCCTTCCAGGAAACAAACGTGTATGATACAAATGCCTTTTGAAAGCAGTCACACAATATTTGTTAATATTTCATGCGACTCCGATTCGTATTGGTCTTGAAGTGTGACCTTGCGGAATGTTCTTTAATTTTGAATGTAAACAAAGAAAGTATGATAATAACACCACTGTGCGTCCTGTTATGTGAAGGATGCAATATGAACACGAGTACCATAAACGTTTTCATTCTGATATCTGCACAAGATTCTCGTAGTAGATGCTCCTTCTCTTGTTCATGGTAACCTAGAGTATCTGTTCCTTTAGCAGTTTAGTGAGTAAACATACACACACCTTGTGGCTTACGAAGTGGGCAAATAAGTTTACATAGCGTATCTTTTCTGAACTTTCTTTTCTATTTCCACATTCCCGTGTCCTGGCTCTATTTGCGTGAAGGAACTGTTGTGTAATCGTGGAACATTGGTCGTCGTGTATAGCGATGATCCATCATAAACTAGTCCGAACACAACGATACGGCTCACGAAAACCACGAATTCCTCGAAATTTATGCTCTTCCGGACATCAACAAACATCGCGTGAGAATAGATGAAAGCGCACACACGCACACACATGTGCGTATCGCGCTCCAGCACGGGCGAATGCCACGAAACGCGCAGTGCCAGCAAGCGACGTACTCGGACGAAGTCTTTTTTATTTTCCTTTCTACATTAAATGCACTTCACAAACGAAGCAACGATTCATTTTATTTTACTACTTTATGTTTAGCTTGAATTGGCGGGAAGCCGACTCTAAAACCGTAGTTTCGAAGCCAATCATCCTATGTGATTGAAAGTTGTCAGGAGTCGTCGGGAAGAACTGAGAATTCGATGAAGGAGGCCGCATCGACGAACGAGAAGTATAACAATCTCATACATGATTGTACGTTTCGTGAGAATGATGTTTTAACTTTATACTTCTTTTCGGAAGACTTGGAATTCGTACAAACATTTATAAATTGGTAGGTCATAAACAACCACAGCACTATTTCGGAGGATTAATTTATGCGCACGTGAACTTACATATTTACAAAAAAAGTTTAACTGGTAGAGAAACAGAATCACATTTACTTATATAACTTCAAACACTCAAAAAATACCTAGATGAATCTTATTTGTAGAAAAATTACGTTATTGAAACTAGTACTAGGGAAAACTATTTGACCCAAGAGCACAAACCCGACGCGGTAAAAGCAACCTTTTATCATAAGTCCTATCTCATTTACAACGACTCGCACTGTTGAAGGTTGCAAGCAATTCGTTCTAAAGATATCTTTCTTGAACACGTATACAGAATACTTGGAGTCGTGTCGTGGGTTCCATTTCATCAGTTGGTTGGGGCGGTCAGTGGGAAAGTGTCTGTACTGCTGCCTCGTCGGTGATAAGGCTTATCTTCCTTCTTGGACGTCACCAGGGCGCTTTAAGCCCCTCCCATGTGATGGGTGGACAGAAATGAATGTTTCAGGCCTCAGAAAGGGACAATTTTCATTAACTTTGGCCTTTATGAATAACGAGATGAACATGAAACCCCAATTATTTTTGTACGAATAATTTATAATTACACAAAGTAAACTAATTAGAAAACACAAGGTTTTTATTTCCCAGATAGAATATGTTCAGATTTAAGTAGTCAGACATATGTAAGGAAAATTAAATTTTTTTAAAACATTTCATAATATGTAGCCTAATTAAAAAATGCACTCTAATCTTTCAAATAAAATGTATGTTTCAATCGTAAAATTTTCATAATAAATACATTGAAACAAAATGTTTTTAGCAGTGGGATCGACAAATACATACACACATACCCAAAACGAGATAAAATATACATAATTGAAAAAAAGGACCATACAGTAAATATTCATATTTAGAATATTCAAGTATAATTCAATGATTTCATTGCACTCGATATTGTTGACATATAAGAATTTAAATTTAATTATGAGGAAGTATTTTTTTTCAGTGTGGCCACGATTCAACATTTTTAGGGTGTAAATAGACAGATATTTCCGAGAGGTTGCACAGGTGTTTCCATCGTCAAACTTATCACTCCAACTGCTCGCATTCTCGACTAGAATGGAGGAAGACGAGACAACTATTCGACCTCGTAATTTGTCGTCCATCAAGGGCTAACGACTCACAAGGCAGGAGGGCGCTGTATCTCAGGGGTAGCGAAAGAGGCGATAACTCGCAACGACAGTCACGTTAAGGAAAGGAGAGGAGACATAGTCAGTCCACCTCCGTCGAGACGGTCTGCTTTTCCTTGCTAATGGCTTCCGGAAATGGTGCATTTCTTCCGGAGAATGCATGTGCTGTGAGCTCCAATTTATCTGAGAGAAGGACGGGTCAGTGCATGACCCCAAGATTCATCCATCATCGCTTTCCTTTTCTGTGATAAATGAACGCCTCCAATTCAATTGTATTTTTGAAGGATCGGCACAACATAAAGGAGTTCTATTCAGCTGAAGATCATCAGTACTCACAAAGAAAAAGTATACTCCGATTTAAATATGGTGTCACTTCAAGGTCACGAGCTGGACGGAGAGGGTGCACGCTGTCATCTAATCGAGAGCTTCGTCACGACTTAAATTTTAGACATTGGAGCTCCTGACTGGGTGGCAATGACCCCTCCCCTTCCAGTCGTGACCTTCAAGTGCCACTATCTTTAAATCAGAGGATAGAGTACATAGCTCTTGGCACTGAGGGTAAACGCGCGTAATGTTATATTTATGAGAAGTTATCAGAATCATTCTTTTGAAGGATTGTTGAAGAATATCTCGGCACATTACATAGTACGGAATAATACATGAATCTGCAACGTTATTGTCTAGAACACAATTTGTATTACACAAGGCGAGCAATTCTGAGGAACCGGATGATCTTTTTTCGGTAATATAAAATGCAGATATAAAAAATTGTTTGCTGTTTGATAGTTGCCAACTCGCTCCTTTTCGTTCCCATTGAACTTGTTGGATCAGTAAGAGATTTTCGCGTACCTTCAAAAAGTTTAAATTTGATTTTGAGAACATCGGTCGAATTTTTCAATCATTATGGAAACGTTTTCACGGCATGTCATTCAGTGCTTGCGCTTGGCGTGTTTTCTGAAATGTGCAACCTGCACCGTAAATGTGATGTTCACTTATTTAGAAATTTGTCATAAAAGCTCTTCTACAATAATTAGAATAAGCTATTAATTAGAATCAGCTAAGAGAAACTCCTCCGTATGTCAGTTTCTGAAGGCCTTAATAGCTTAGCCTCTCAGGTCACGCAATCTAGATAAGAACGCGATAATACATCACAACTGTTTAATATTTAATGGAACAAAAAAAAAAACATTTTCAAAAGCACATTCTAAAAAAATGGATTTTGGTTTATCGGCAGCGGAAAAAAAAACGACACATCATAACCTTGTCACTTTTAAGTGAAGAAATATGTTAGGAAAACAGTCCATCATATTTACGAGCAAAAATTTCATCAAGGTAGTTAACAAAGTCGGTATACAGAATAAAACATTTTGTCTTTCACAGCGAAAGAAGCGGCTTTACCGAGATAAAACAAAATTAAGAGTTATTCGATATATGACTTTTCTTTTGCATCAATGTTATATCGGCCTCACAGTTTCCGTCCTAAACAGATCCCAATTTCGCAAAGCAGGTTAACTGATTGACTGTTGTTTTCGGGCACGTCATATGCCAAGGTCATTAATCTCTTAAGTGTGGTAAATGTGTTATCACGGGAGGTGGCGGTGAACTTCCTCCGCTGGATGGCGAGAACAGCTCCCACCTATACTTCGGCTTGCGGACTTTTCCCAACCAAGTATCTCCCACCAGCGAGGGCACCGGCCCAGCCGCGACAAGCTCCAAGATTCCGAATGACTTCCCGATTTGTGTGATAATGTAATGTATGTAAGTGTGAGTGAGTGAAGTAAGGGGAGTGAGGATAGGGCAAAGAAGAGTAAGGAAACATCGCGCGCGGTCCGTGGCCTGTTTATTAGGTTTCTGCTCCAGCATTCGCGTGATGATGATCGGAGAAACACGAGAAACTAACGATTAAAGCAGCCGGCGGCTAAAATTCTCCTCCAGACGGCGCGGCGGTTGAATTTTACCTTGCTACATATCTAAGAGTCGAAAATCGTGTCACTGTCGGAACTCGGAACCCTAGGCCCTCCCGGTCAAATGGTCAACTTGCATGTGCTCGAGCTTCACAAAGAAACAGAAAAATTTTAATATTTGTGAAAGTGATTTGTGATATGGCTAAGATATATGAAAATATCTTAGCCATCAGTCTTCACCTATTATCGAGACATTTTCATATAAAACAAACAAATGAAGGGCTCAGCGAAATAGATGAGTTCTGAGATATCGCTTGTTTACGTTTGGCCAACACTTGTAAATTAATGGAGAGCAAAGGCAATTAGACAAACGGTATTCTGCAATATGACTAAAAGATGGAAATCTATGATACGGAATGGGAATATTGTTATTCAAGAAGAATCGGGATTAGGTCTACTTGGAAAACTAAAAATTATGGCTTATTACTACCTCTCACGGACACACTAAATCAATTTTCTCACTCTTTACAGTGATTTCTCAGGTTCGATCAAGTGAGACGCCATTATCCAATCGGGAGTTCCAATACCAACAACAAACACATTAATGAAGATCCTGATTGGATAACCGCTTACGTCTGACGAAAAGTCAGGAGTCCCTCTATTTCAATCGAAGTAGAAGCAGCGACAAGTTAACTAACACCCATTCCACTTCGCGCGCGCTTCCAGAACGCTCCTTCAGCACCAGGGCCGGCGGGCGGGCAAGCCAGCGTCCGGGGTTCCCACCTCCGGCGCGGCTGAGTCACGGCGCAGCGGCCGCCCGGGCGCGCACGGGGAGGGGGCGGGGCGCGGGGCGTAATTATTCCTCGCGGCGGCGGCGGCGGCGCAGCGCGGTGAGTCACGCGGGAGGCCCGCGCCAGGAATGCGAGCGCCAGGCCAGCGGGCTGCGAGCAGTCGAGCAGTGCAGACCTCTGAGCGCAGCGCTACTGTCAGTAGCAGTTTACGATTCGAAGTGTTAAGGTGTATCAGTGAATAGTTGTCTACACAGTGCAATCTCAACGAAAGTGCAGTGATTAACTAGTTATTAATTCTTCATCAACATTCAACAACGCTGGCCTGAGCCAGTGCATCGCCGATGCCTTAGCCTTGGTTTATCCAACTGACGGCCAAATGGAGGTCGTGGAAGGCGACGGCCGTGATATTTCAGCTTCATACGCACCAGCGTATCTGCTAACTCCACCACAACAATCTCAGCATTCAGCACCGGCAATGTATTCAATGCAGACAACAAGTATGCAGCAGCCTATGCAAAATAACATTCAACCAAATCAGGTCAGTCATTACGCGCAAGCCGAAGGCGCGACCTCGTCTTCAAGCTGCAGTGACAATGTCAATGCAAACTCTGTACCAGTCCCCCAAGTGAACAGTGGCAAACGTGGAAACAGTGATCCTATCCAAAATCCAAACCAATCTAAAAAAGTAATTACCAATTCGGATACTAATTATGCTATTCCCACTCAGAATAGTTTCGGCATTCTAGCTAACCTTCCTGATAATGATGATTCAAATCCCACCGACCCCACTATGCCTGAAAATATTAGAATCCCACCTATCCACATTAACAATATTACGAACATTATTGAACTAAATCAGGAAATTAAAACCCAAATCAGTGCGCAGTTCACCGTAACATTCAATAATAACAAAGCCAAAGTTAACTTCCAAAAATAGAAGACTTCAGAAAAGCAATTCAGTATTTCGTGAAAGCTAATAAACAGTTTCATACGTATAAGGACCCAACCAACAAAAAGTTTTCCGTGGTTTTTAAAAACATTCATCCCTCCATCACGCAAGAGGAAATATACAATGACCTAAAGGAACAATACTCTTCCCTTAACAGTGTCACTAGGTTACATAAAAACAATGAGCCCATCCCAGTTGTAGCTGCTGAGTTCTCGGGCCAACAATCAATTGAATCAATTCTCCGAACAACTCAAATCTGCAACTTAAAAGTTAAAGTCGAAAGAAGACGAAAAACTAAAGGAATAATCCAGTGCCTCCGATGCCTAGACTTTGGACATACTAAAATAATTGTTACAACAAAATCTCATGTATACATTGTGCCGAGAATCATTACTCAGTAAATTGCCCCAGCAAGAATGACCCCCCCGAAATGCAGAAACTGTGAGGGGACTCACCGTGCTGATATCCGTACCAATGAATGTCAGTATTTCAGAAAACTATCAGAAAATAAAACTAGAACTTCCCAAAACTCCACTTCAAACATTAGAACCAGCAAACCAACCTCACCCCCACCCCCACCTCCACCCCCGCCTCAAAACGCCTACCACTTCCCTGGACTCCATAGAACTGCTAACATACCAAATTTTACCCATGAATCAGCTTTTAATCGCCCACCAAATAACATCCCGACATACATCCCAACTCACAACCCACAAACAGGCTCCCCCAAAACTTTCTGAGTACTCCTTTTATTCATAATATTATCAATCAAATAATAACTCATATAATCAACATCATCAATTCAGTCATCCCAACTATTATTCAAAACATTCAACAAGCAATTACTTCTAATTTTAGTTTCCCCAATGGCACAAAATAATTCAAATCATAGGTTAATCCTAATGAACTGGAACGCATGTGGCATCAGTAATAAAAAAAACGAACTCCATTATTTTCTCCAAACCAATAATGTTGACATTGCTTGCATCACAGAAACTCATTTAAAACCTCCAGCTACTTTCAAGCTACCAGGTTACAATACAGCAAGAATGGATAGGGCCAACTCCCCAGGCGGCGGAGTGATCATACTCATCAAAAACACTATCGCCTATTTCGAAGAAAACACAACATCCATCAATGGCATCGAAACAATAGCAGTTTCACTTACCAACACCTACCCGAATTTTACTATCATTGCCGCGTATAAACCCCCCAACAAAAGAACAAATTTTACAGATCTAAATAATTTACTTTCGCGCTTATCATCTTATATTCTTTTAGGAGATCTAAATGCCAAACATGTACAATTTGGCTGCAGAGTCACCAATGCAGCAGGTGCCCAACTCTTAAAATATGTAGTAACTAACGGAATTAAAGTGATCTCACCCCCAGAACCAACCTATTATCCCTATGACCCAATCAGGCTTCCTGATATACTAGACATAGGAATAACAAACATTAATGTCAATTTTCATTCAACCCCGCATTTTGAACTCGATTCTGATCACATCCCAGTGTTAATTTCTACAGATCAAATTCCCCCTCCCCATTCACCCACTCCTGCTTTAAATACTTACAATTTAAACTGGACAAAATTCAAAAATTTAATCCAAAAACAAATACCCAATTTTAAAATACTTAACTCCCCAGCGGAAATAGACCAGACAATAAGTCAACTAAATAACATAATAATTAACACAATAGGCAAACTCAACCCCGTACGACCGATCACTCTTCGGAAACACACAGCAGACAAACTACCACAAAGCATTATCAAAATCATAGAAACTAAAAATAAAACCAGGAGACTATGGATGGCACTTAGAATCCCTTCATTAAAAAAAGAACTCAATACTCTAACCAAAATCAGTAGAAAAGCACTTGAACACTATAAACAAACTAAATACAATAATATCATTCATTCATTAAATACAAGTAATAACTCACTCTGGAACTTCACGAAAAGAATACTCAGAAAAAAAACTATAATCCCCCCACTAACAACTTCAAATGGGAAAACACACGCAACTGCTGATAAAACGGAAGTATTAGCCGACCATTTCGCATCAACTTTCACACCAAACCTCACATCTCCCCACCCAGATCACACTCAAATTCAACTCGTCGCGAATTCCCCTAATTTTAACGTTCCACAACAAATTAAGTACATCACTCCACAAGAAACTCTAAAAGTTATCAAATCCCTTCCAAATAAAAAAGCCCCCGGTCACGATAAAATAAACAATGTAATTCTCAAAAAACCTACCCAATTCTGCCATAGCTTTCATTGTAAACATATATAACTCATCTTTAAGAACTGGCTACTACCCTAATACCTGGAAACATTCTATCATCCTCCCTATCCCCAAACCCAATAAAAATCATAGCATCCCTGACAACTATAGGCCCATAAGTCTCCTCCCCACATTAGCAAAAATTTTGAGAAATTAATTCTAACAAGATTAAACCAATACCTGAAAAAAATACACCTCATACCATTCTATCAATTTGGGTTCACAAATAAACTATCCACAGCACATCAACTTTTGCGCATATCTGAACATTTCCACTCCTCCTTCCAAAAAAAACAATTTTCAATAGCAGTTTTCATGGACATCGCTAAAGCATTTGACAGGGTATGGCATGAAGGACTAAACTATAAACTCTTATCAATAGGCACCCCTACGTACCTCTTCAAAATAATCAAAAGCTTCCTAACCAATAGAACCTTCTCAGTTGCAATAGAAAATCATAATTCTAACCCCGACCCATTACAGCAGGACTACCTCAAGGATCACCTCTCTCTCCATTACTCTACAACTTATATACAGCAGATATGCCTACATCAAGATTCACTCACATAGCCCAGTTTGCAGACGATACGGTAATCTACATGTCCCACTCCTCAATTAATTACATAGCCAACGAAATTCAATCCCATTTAAATGAAATAGAAACCTGGGCAACGAAATGGAAAATCAAAATCAATCCCTCGAAATCTACAGCTAAAGTCTTCACTTTCAGACCATATTCCTTCCCTACGCCGTTTAAAATGAACAACAACATAATCCCTTGGACTCCCCATAACAATGCCGTTAAATACCTTGGCCTCCATATGGACACCACATTAAATTGGAAAATACACATAGACACCAAAGTTCAGCAAGCCAAAGCAAAATTAATACAGTTAAAACCACTCTTAAATCACAGGAAACTCTCACTAAGCAATAGCATCATCTTGTATAAAACCATCATTAGACCTCTTCTTCTGTACGCTTGTCCAATTTGGACAAATGCAGCAAAATATAACATCAACAAAATACAGATAATTCAAAATAAATTTCTAAGAACCATCACTCAAGCCCCTTGGTTTATTTCCAATAAGCAGTTACACCACGAATTTAACCTTAATCCCATCGCACACCACATAGCATTCCTGGCCAATAACTTCTATTCCAACCTAACCCTCATCAACCAAGATAGACACATCAGCATAGGTAAATTTAATGAAACCCCAACAAGAATAAAAAATAGATATCCTATCCACTCATTCCTAAACATTTTTGCAAATATTAATGCTTCTTAGAGGTGCTCGGTGAGTCCCCTCGTCAATTGTAGTGTTCAATAGATTTAGTTTATAGTATTAGATGTAAGTCAACAAAGCAAATGGAGAGTTGTAAAAACTGAACTTTGTATAATAATCCTATTTAAAATAAATTTAAAAAAAAAAAAAAAAAAAAAAAAAAAAAAAAAAAAAAAAAAAAAAAAAGGCCAGCGGGCGGCCACCGACCCGCGGGCGGCGGCGCGCCGCTCAGGTGCAGCGGGGCAGCCGCAGCGCCCACGCCGCGCAGGCGCATCTGGCCCCACACAACAATCGGCGCGGCTACGGAAGCCTCTTCACACCCAATACACCTTTCTCCAATGCCACGCTGAGACACTAGAGGGGGGCTCCAATAGAACACACTTTCTCGCATTGTTTATAACTTTTGTAATTATCGACAAGTTCGGAAAGTTCAACGAAAATGAGACACGAGCCAGTTTTTGAAGCGTTCCTTGTTCCATCAGTGAAAAAAAAATTTGAACCAATTTTTGTGATTACAAAAAATCGTAATAACCCCAAACAGAAATTATGCGACAATTACTGGTTTTTTTTTCAAAATAAAATATGACCTCTTTAAAGATATGATTATTTAGAACAGTTTTTATTTACCAAAAAACCTCAATCATCAATATTATTATTTTGCAATGTTAACTTTTTGCAATTTAAAAAAAGGCAGAATTCGCCGAAAATGAGCTTCCCCTCCTTTAATACATTCTAGGTGAAACTTTAAAGAAAAAAATTAGAGCTATTTTTGAGAAAATAACTGTACACAAATCGCCAGTATTTCACGGATTATTAAACTACTCATAATTTCGAATAATTGTACCTGACATTATTTTACAACATCTAATGAAGAACAGATTTCATTAAGAAAAATATATTTAGTTTCAATATTGTAATTGAAGGAAAACGCCGAAAAGAAATTGAAATTTTGCAATTATTGAAAAATGAGGAATTTCAACGAATATGAAATCCACAATCCTTTAAACGCTACGAGCCTTGTCTACGCTATTTTAGGACGGTTTATTTTTTTTAAAAATTGGGACTCTTTTTGAGAAACTTTTGAAAATGTCATTGAGGCTTCATGAAATAATCCCAAATACATATAAAAATACATAAAAAATAAATACATATATCCGTTTGAAATTCGCAGGACCTCGTGTTTGTTCAGATCGATCCGGGAATATCAGTATTGAAGAAAATTGTCTGTACGGTTTAGGTGGTAGCGTTGACCACAAATGGTGGGACGTTTTGTCATCAATCGATTTTTTGGTATCACGTTCTCGCTAAACAACGATTCTGACCAAACAACGTGTCAGAGGAATTAATTTCCTACCTACAGGAACAAGATTTATCCACTTTTCGGTTACCAGGGCCCGGCAATAAGAGTCTCGTTCGGAAATTTGCCGAGAACAATACTTATCTTCTTACGAAGGCGAGAAAGTACAAAAAATGTACTATTTTCATTTCCCTTCTCAGTTAAAATTATTAAATAAAATGACCGATTGACTATTTGAAAGAAAAAACAACAAACAAACGAAACAACAACAAAAAACAACTCAGAGTTAGGTTTCATTTTTATCATATCACGTCAGTAACTCGACACGATTAGAAGAAAAAAATATTGCTTTAACTACTATATCTAGAATGCCGAAGAAACAAACTATTTCTAACGCAACTTCAATAATATTGATTATGTTTATAAATAGGATGCGTCAAGTAACTGAATGTTTCGTGATTACATATAATAACAATATTATTATAGATACACTTAAGGAACGATATAACGACACTGAATGATGAAACAAGAAAGCTTCAGAACAAGTTCAGCAAAAACCATTGTAACTACCAGAACTCTTGGGATCACTGCGACTCTCCGGTCTTTCCCCGCGACCAAGTCGAACTCCAGATTCAGGGCAGTCGCTCTTCAATGATTCACCGCACGAATACGAATTTTTAAAACTGTCGCATCGCAGAGGCGGTACTCGTCCGTTAGGACCAGAGGCCGACGGAGCGCTTTTATTTATTCAATAAAGCAATTCCGGCTCAAAATGAAAATCGCGAGGGTTGAGGCCCAGAGCTGGTGTGCGTTTGTACACGGGTAGGAGGGAGAAAGACCCACCACACAGGGAAGGCGAAGAGAAAAAGCGAGCGCGACGGAGGAAGAAAGGAAAGAAAGGATCAAAATAAAAACACGTTTCCCAGTGTTGGATGTAAACCAATAATAAATAAGCAAAACAAGATACAAATAGTATTAGATAAAAAATAAAAGGGTAACAGAAGAGGAGAATCTGAGAACACACAGGAAAGTCAAATGATATACACTATAGAACGTGCAAGAATTGCGCAGGGTCGACTGTGAGAAATAACAAGAGAAAGGAAAGCTATAAGGAAATATAAGAGCCCGAAAAAATGTGAGGCAAGCGTATCACTGGCCCAAAAATTTATAATCGAATCAAATAATTGGGAGGGGTTAGATATGCAAATTGGGGAGAAAAGAGAACGAAGAAAAGTGTGTGGATACCGTATTACTGACACCAAAAAATGGAGGATCGAATCAGGATGTAATTGTCAACGGTTATGTATCCAAACACGGAAGCATGGGGAGAAAGGTTAAATAGCTCGTAATACGAAACAAATACAATTTCTTCTAGCGACGACAAAGAGGCAAAAAGCGTCGAGGACCCGAGGAGAAAGGTATCCGAGGTCAGTGCGAGCGGGGCGTCAAATATTCAAGAGGCGTAGCGCGAAGGAGCCACCCCGCCCGGCGGACGCACAATTTACGACCGCCCGCGATCCCTGGGGAACACCGCGCATGGCGCAGGACCCCACGCCCAGCGCTCCACGCGCCATAAGCCACGTGCCTGGCGGCGGCCGATGCCGATGGCGCTGACACACCCGTCGGCACTTCGCCAACAGTAATGGCACATTTCCCCACGTTCAATGGTCCACGTGCCACGTGCCTCACGGCAGATGATTCCGACGGTGCTGACAGATGGGTGGGACTTTCGTTACCAGTGATGGTACTGTAACGTCGGCACATGCCAGCCAGATTTTCAAACGGCCGGGCACGGAGGCTGCTGGACACATGGGACAGACAAAGACACTGGAAAGTTGAAAATTCCTTGCTACCCCCCGTGACGCAAGAGGAGCGGGCAGGGGCACCGGACCCCCCAGTGAGGGCCATGTGTTCCGGCGGCCTTTAGAGGGTGGAAGCCGACCGCCAAAGTAAGTTAAGAGAGGCAGAGCAGTTCGTTGTCAGAGCACCTCGAGAGTAGACGTGCATGCTCGCCCGAGACGGGAGTGCGGTCCTTGAGGCACGGCGTGTGCGAAACACGGTGTCGGCCACCGGCGCGGTAAAGCGGAAGGTGGGGGATGCACTAGCCCTAGGGACGGGGAGCAGGCGCGTGGGAGGTACTGGCGAACATAACCCCAGAGCTGTAAATTTGTACATTCTGTAAATAAACCAATTTGTACATAGAGCTCGTGTCTGTGTCGTTATTTAGCTACCACGACGCCACAGTACATTTCTCCAAGTTCAATGTTCTTACGTGCCAAGTTCATCACGGCAACTGATTTCGATGGTGTTGGCTGGCTGAGGTGGCTAGTGCATCAACTGATATCACTGCAGTGCCTCTGATCGGGAGGTCCTAAGATTCGAGTCCCGCAATCGACAGGATTTTCGGCACTGTCTACGTAACTCGATCGACTTCATCTACTGTTTGAAGAAGAATTCTAGCAGCCGGCTGCAATCTTTAGTAATTGCCCATGGTTTCTCCTATCATGACCAGGGGAATGCCAGAGCAGCACCCTAACAAACGGGCCACGGACCACGCGCGATCTTTCTTTCCTCTTTCATGTTCTAGCCCCACCCCTTACATGCACACACACATACACTACACTACCACACACGCCAGGAGACCGGTCGGGAGCTTATTGCTTGTCCCGACTGGGACGGTGCCCCACTGATACCTCGTTGGGGAATAACTCCACAAGTTGGCGGGCAGATGGGCGCCGAATCTCGCCATCCAGCAATCACCGCCACATCCCCCGATAAAACATGAACTACGCTTACGGGACCAATCGCTCCGCGTCACTAATCAATCGATGGCACAGACAGGCCCGTGGGGGTTTCAACACAGTAGGCCGAGCTCAACGCTGTAAACGCCTTTCGTTTGCGACGGAATCGATGGAGACCGTAGGCACATTGAGCAACCTCCAGTAGAAACAGGATAGCCCCTCCCCATGCAACATGCACTTTGCAACAGCTGGCTCCCAAGGCGCTGCCATGCACAGGGGATTAGAGTCCCCCGATGCAGATAGTAGTGCGACCACCTGCATTTAATATCCTCTCAGCCGACAATCCCGTCAGGCACCTATCAGGAACTGAAAGGAAATTATAACAGTTGGTGACATTATGAAGATTTTCAAGAATATTAATATTGGTTTGGAGTAGATTTATGATTCTCAACATTCAGAATATTATATTACACATATTTCCAATTCTCTAGACATCTGGGTATAAAATGGCGAGCTTGGTGGAACAATGGAATGCGCTACTCTCTGTATCTAGGGACTCTATTCTGGCAGAGATGGCACATTACCCCAGTCCAACGCTCCACGAGTCACTTGCCACGTACCTCACGTCAGTTGATTTCGATGGTGACTACCGGTGCATGGACCCACCTCCAGCAGTTCTGGCACTGCATCCCGCGCGTCACGCGCCTCTGTAGCTGATTCCGATTACACGCGTAGTTTCCAGCACTGATGGCCCAATTGACAATCGAGTAACCGCCTGTTCTGGACGATGAACTGCTAACAGGTGACGATGAGTATCTCGTGATGAACAGGCATGAGAAAGATAACGACACGCCCATAGATTTCTCTTCTTTTTTCCTGGAGATAATAAAAGAACTGCTCTCGTTTCGTTGGAAAGAACTCGTTGTGACACATGAGCTCTCCCAGCATTGAACGTTTTATCTTGAAATGACCATATTTTACAGTCACATTTATCTTCTAGTCGATTCATATCGTCGTTTTAATGTTTGAGTGAGCCACTTTCTCAACGTCATCTATTTCATCGTCAGATACGGAGATTTCTTGAGTAATACATTAAATGTATGTCATGCAATGACAAGGTACTAGAATATTAACTATCTTACAAGACTACCCAGGCATATCACGAATTTTTCAAACGACACAACATATTACGATCTAGTGTTCGGGACATGAGATATCGTTCATAGAACATTTTTTGGAAATTCCAGGATGAAAGATAGGGATATGGAAGGCTCGATGTAAGCATGCATGCCAGCATGAATGCTTGACTATGGTTGTGTTCGCATAGGTTGATATAAGTAAGCGATTAAGAATATTATTATTATTATTATTAGTAGTAGTAGTAGTAGTAGTAGTAGTAGTAGTAGTAGTAGTAGTAGTAGTAGTAGTAGTAGTAGTAGTAGTAGTAGTAGTAGTATTACGCTTGGGAAAGAATAGTTTTATGTAAGTTGCTCATATTTTGTACCTTAATTGTTGTAATGTCTGTAGTATATTTTATTTTATTGAAACGTTATTTGTGGTGTTGAATCGTTAATCAGCGAGATTACAGATACCTCCTGGCAATCAGCCATTTATAGATGATAAATATTACTATTATTATTATTTTTCCATTACAACACGACTGAAGATGTTATGAGTCGGCTGAATATACAATCTACTCCAGGTTGCAACCAGCTACCTAAGGAGCAGATCCGCTGACTATCAGTGCCTCTACAATACTTTATGCAGAATGTGTTCCAAATAAAGCTATTTCTTGCACTTCCCAGTCTTTTGAATTACCAGGGAGTTTAGACAGGTTCTTACTCAAATTTTGCGAAACAAATCCCAGAGCTCCGATAACTATCGGGACGACCTATGCTTTTACGCCCCACATTCGGCTGATCGCGATTTCCAAACTCTTGTATTTAAGACGTTTCTCTGCCTCCTTGGTAACGACGTTTTGATCGCAAGCTACAGCAACATCGATAAGTAAACACGTTGTTATTATTATTATTATTATTATTATTATTATTATTATCGATATTTTCAGATTAGCGTCATAACTAACTTTAACCCAATCCCCTGCTTCGATTTGTAAAACGAACTCAGGCAAGTGAGAGTGCCAGTGGCAGCCATCCGCTCGCTCTTGACTCCTTGCAGCGCGGGATCCCCAGCGCAACTTCCTCTTTTGATCGGCGGAGGCGCGGCGTGCGGTGCAGGGTTTCGCAATCTGCGCAGAGAAACTTCCTGCTGCGCACACGCCGGCGCCTCTGCGCACAGCTGCGCGAAACGCACCAGTAGGTTTCGGAAGAAAACGTTTCCTGCGAAGCATCGTTTCATAATCGTCTTCACTATCTCCAAAATTCGATTTAGAACGAGGGTATTCATCATCGGATTTTCACTGCGGTTTTAATTTTGCGACTGATCGGACCTTGAAAAACATAGCCCTTGTTTTATTGTAAAATTTATTTTAAATGAAAGACCGGTCTGTTAATTTTAATATTCGTGCAGTTCTGAAGTGGATGTTCCGTTCGTCAATGATGCATCTTTTCGTACGAAATAACTTGAGTGGGGGATACAACAGTCCCCGCAGAGAACCAGAGAAGGGGGAGGCGGCATCACTAAAATGAAAAGGTCATCGGGACAACTGAAAGCGATAGCACCTGAGTCAGTCTCGAACCAAAACGAAAGTATTTAATGCCAAAGTCAAGAGGCTAATGAGCACCGCGGGCCGTAGAAAAAAATTCTTCTCCGTCAACCCCAAAAATGTGTTCGAGTACTTTAGACATGACACGATGTACTTTATATCTCGTGCGGTTCATAAAAATATTTTAAGTAACTTTTTGCGTATTCAAAAAAGTTTTGAGAATTGATATCATCGCTCCTTTTCGGAAAAGCATTACGGACAGCTCTCAGCGATGACAAGAACGTGGAGGTTCTGCTTCTCCAGTTACAGCACGTTTTTCTTTCGAAGTGAACTAGCAACGCGTATATCGAGAAACGGTCAAACCCTGAAATCCAAGTATTAAAGACGCGGAAGCACAGGTTTATCTAGGTATACAGGAGCCCATGTCAAGCGTAGAATTTGCGCCGTACCACGATACTTCAGATTTACGGTGGTTGTTATTTGTTTAAGCAGGTACACTCTAATTAGCCCCCCTTGTGAGGGGCGCCTACAGCACGTGCCATGTCTGTCATATCGTAGATACGCCTCTGGGCGCAAGTAATTCGACTGTAGCTCTGAGTTCGCTGACACCTGGCTGGGTGCTACAAGTAAACACAAAAGATTGACCTCGTTTTTTCCTCTCTCGTGTAGATCAAAGAAGGTAAAAGCAAAACAGGGCAGCAAGCACGAACAATTTGGATGATGCTAGGCGGTGAGTCGGAACTTACACGAAGTTTGCTGACGGCAGTATGTGTGTGTTCAACCGGTTAAACGAGTAGTATGACGTCAGGGACGCAAGTTCCAGACATTTCGATGTAACGATTTATAGAGAGTTGGCTTCCCGTCGTTACGAAACGAATACGGAAAGATATCTTCAGCATCTTACAAGCCCAAACAAACACTTCATACGCCAGGGAGATACACACCGATCCAAAAAGGACATACTGTTTTTTACTGCAAGTAGCGTACCATTTATGTAATAACTAAGAACACATTTCTTGGGGTTGACGAATTAATTTATCAAATTTCCTGTTAGCCAAAGATTCCGGATAATAATTTAATGTGAAAACTTATTAATCAAACATGAAAATGTAGTATTTTACCACTAAGAAATTTAAAACTTCATAACTCAGAATGACACACACAATTATTTTGCCTGGACATCATTCAAAACAAATGACGCAAGCATATGCAATTCGCTGAGGTGATCTCATTCCACCGCAGGAATGTCAAAAGAATTTCTACGCCCGTCACTGTCCAGCGAGGGGTTTCGCTGTGGACTCGTCACGAGCTACACTATTCCCGCGCCATTCACATGCTACAAACATCCTACGGAGCATGCGCAAGCCAAAGCCCGTCCCTCAGAATCAGGTAGCGCTTGGCAAAACGTCTTTCAGGCTGTGAAATCAAAAGTTAATTGTGTTATTATCCTACTTTACAAAATTGTCTTATATTCCCTATACACGATTAGTAAAGAAATATCAACATAAATATTAGGTACAAATATTGCGACAGGTAGTCGCAATATTAATGATTGTATAATTTAATATACGAGAATACAAACAAAACTCAAGGACTTAATTACAAATTTTCTACCCTAATCCGGACAGGAAATATCTTCCCTCTAAACTTGACATTCACTAGTTGGCAAAAGGCCAATATTCAATTCATTCATCATCAAACTTAATAAATATTAATGTTAAATGATCAGGGTCTTGATAAAGATCATTTTCTTGATAAAGATCCGTCGTGATATTTACGTAGTCGCTGCAGACACGAATAATGCACATCACGAGACTGATGAGCGCACGCAGTTTGACACATCTTCCAAGTAACAACTGCCTGTCCCTGCAATTAACTCGACTTCTGCGCTAAAGCCTTTCGCAAACACGTGTTATAAGTTGAAAAATAATATTTATTTTTTTCTTGAAAGATTGATAATGGTTAACTCAGCCTGCAGTGGCACAAAAGACTGCGACAGCAGTGTTGAAGTTCGCAGTCACTAAGGTTGTGGGTTCGGATCCCGCGAAGGACATGGATATGTTTTCAGTTTGGTCGTCGCATGGATTGTATTCCCAAAACTCCATGAATAACCTCTATATATTTCGATTCATTAACAGAGTCAGTCAGAATCAGCTGTTATGGTGTCATCCAATCGGAAGCTTAAAAGTCACTACAGAATGCTTCATCCAAGCTTACGATTGGATGACACCGTAACAGCTGATTTACATCAACTTTCCCTATGTTTAAACCGAAGTGTAGTCTATATCATAATATTTCCGCAATCCATTGTCCTGAAAAGTTACAATGGATAAAATCTATGTGCAAGCTGTCTGCCTGCACGATTATGTAACTGTCATCCTATATCTAGAATAATGCTACAAGTACCGAGGTGGGGGCGGGCTACATCGGGCAAACAGATCCTATGTGGGCCAAAGGGTTCATGATGAAGGATTCATGAGCCATGATGTTCGGGGTTCTTCAATGAAAAGTGTTCCCAGTCGAGCGTTTACAACGGGAAGCCTCGGCAGGTCCGACCGCAGAGAGCCGCGAAGGGGATCGGGCAAATCCAAATTGAAAAGAAAAGCAACAAACAGTGCTTGCGATTGAACTGCATTCTCCACTGGTGTTCTACGTGCTTATGAAGTCTCCCCAAGCGTCTGCCCGTTGGACCTGGCGGAGGCCTTTCTGCCGCGCGGCGCCCAAGATCTGCGCAGCGCGCAGCAGGCGCCCGGAGCCGTCTCCGCATCAGGATTTACGGCCAATGAAACCCGCGTGACGTCACGGCCGGCCGGTAAACGCGGCGCGGCGCGGGCCGGCGCCCGAGGGCGCACGGCGCTCCGGTCGCCAGTCGCAGAGAGAGAGAGAGAGAGAGAGAGAGAGCGCTCGGGGCGCCCTTGAGTTAGAGATCGTAGTTACAGAGAGTAGCGCATTCCGTTGTTCCACCCAACCCGCCATTTCAGGTCCAGTTGTCAGGAGAATTGGAACTGTGTAGTATTCTGTATGTTGAGAATCGTGAATCTACCTCAAAACAACATTAATATCCTTGAAATATCTTCATGTCACCAATGGTTATAATTTCCTTTCAGTTCCTTATTGGTGCCTGACGGGATTGTCGGGTGAGAGGATATTAAATGGCGGCGGTTGCGCTACTCTCTGTAGCTTGGGTCTCTGTAGCTTGAGTCGCCTGTTCGCGATTGCCCGGCCACGGAAGCCCCGCCATCCACAAGCTCCAGGAGGCCTTTGATTTTTCACTGCTCTCGGTTCCTACCTTGATGTGGGCAGTAAAGTGGTTCCCAAGTGTAGGCGTGCTGTTGTTTTTTAATGCTGAGACTTAAAAGAACGTTATGTTTTATTGTTGGGTTTGGGGCAACACAATAAAGGAATCACTGAAGTAGCATTTAAGCCTAATCAATTGCGCAATTGAAAACAATTTTTTCAATGAAAAAAGTCGAGAATCGCAGTCAAGCAAGGTTCATTAATTCGGCCTGGACAGACAGCTTCAATTTTCATTCGACTTCTTGCACAAGCGCACGCGAGGATATTTCATATACTTTAGGCATTTAATACCCCTAACCCGATAGTCCTAGTATAAAAACACTAATGTGAAATGTTGACCCAGTTTGTCACCTTCGTGTGTACTATTTAGTTTGTACTACACATATCTCATCGCATGCTGTTGGATATTTCGTCAGTACAAGGGAACAAAAGAATGGGACATTACTTCAGACGTGAAGTCGCTGTTTTCTAAGAAATGAGAGGATAAAAAAATATTATATTAAAAAAAGTTACATTGTCAGCACCCCTTGCGTGACTCATGGTCAGCGTGCTGGCTTTCAGTGAGGTGGCTCCAGGTTCGATTTTCGGCCGGTGCAAAAATAAGTCTCTAGCTTTCTAATACAACTCTTCGCAGTTTCTATAATGTGTGACTAGAAAGCGCGGGCAGACCAAAAATGATAGGTAGGGGGATGGGAATACGATATGCTTACCACACGGCCCCTAACCCCCATGCCCCCTAAGAACCCCGCTAGCTACGAAAAAGGGGAATGAATCTGACCCTAATAAACCAAATACATCCAGCCATTGATAGCAATAGCAAGTCATTAACACAAAATCAAACGAACAAATATTACAATCATATCCGAGTCAAATTTGACAATTCTCATTTCCATCAAGCACAATTTGTTCCAAAAGCTATGTTCTGAGCGCGTCCTGATGAATGCGACTCCGCATGGAAACGCTAGGCGCTGCTAAAAGAAACTCAAGGCCGGAGAGAGTACCCAGGCAGGCGGAGGACGAACGCGATAACGCTGACCCGCCCTATCTAGGCGCGCAGCCGCCTACGCCACCGCGCGGAGCAAACTGCTAAACGACTTACGAGGGCGCGAGGGGGCGGTTTATTCTCGGACGCACGAGCCGCCCGGCCCACGCCGCCCCCGCGCTCGGAACTACCGCGCTAAACTTGGCCCGAAGACGGCGCGAGCAGCTTCGATCCGCCTGGCATACACTCTGCCTACGCGAATTGATCCTCATCTTGCAGCAGGGCATGGTCGAAAGAGATGGGTGAGCTACTTCGACTTCAGCCATTGACATTTATACTTCGATTTTTCTAACTTGGCCGACGACATTAGGTCATTGTTACATCACGTGCCTTATAAAATGAATCTTAATAACAGTGGTATGTACTTTTCTGAAGCCATGAGCCCCGTTGAGAAGGTCATTCGCGAGTTAATTAAAAATATTCATTTTATAAGGCAAATGGTATATGATTGCCTAATGTCATTGACCACGTGAGAAAAAACGAAGTATAGGCACCAGTGTGCGTCACAATATTAGAGGGACTTCTAAATGCAGCTAGATACCAAAATTATCACCTTCTTACGCCTCTTTGAAGCAGATATATAAAGTTTTTTTTTTTTAAATATTGCATCCGTTATTTCAACTACACCTTTATCATGTTATGTTTGGTTGGTCAGCGTTGAAATTTGTCACTTTATGCCACGTTCAAAATGTTTCTTAACACTTCTCGCTCTCCATGCAACATGGCGGTCAGCGTCTAGTTTGGATATTCAAAGGATGTGGTGTTGTGGTCACGTGTTCTTGCGGCAAACTAGTGCTCCGTAGAACGAGCAAAAATCAGTGGGCTGGACTAGCTCACCCATCTCTTCGCATCATACAACATGCATCTCGTAAAAGAGACGTTTTGCACAGCATATAGCGTTCAGCAATCGACTGCAATCTCGGTATGTTAAAGCGTATATGCACAAAATTGATGCGACTCTCGAACTGCGCATCCGCAGAAGATCGATTTGCTGTGAAAAAACTCTCTAATGATTGGAGGCGATCTCAGTACAAAATAGCGTCACATCTGTAAAGTGCGTACAAATATTTTAAAATTTAACGAATAGTCGGAAGTATCGAAATTAATTACTACCAAATTTCCTTGACACAGCACTTGAAAGGATGGAAGACATCCGCTTGCCGAAAAGATTTCGACAATACCGCCCCATAATGACAAAGAAATCCTGGCCGCCCGAAAAAGAGATGTGTTGACCACATGGGAACGGAGTGTTAACAGAGTGCCTATACGAGTATACCTGAAAGAGAAGAAAAAGAAGTCGGAAGTATCTACGGATTAAATGATTTGTAGCGTAACCTCGAATTTTCGAAAACCTCCGTGAGTCATTTGACTTAAAAGAACTCAGGGGGAAAACATTATGTTAATTCAAGGGTTTTTGAGTCTAACTTGAAACTTTATCATTTGAAAATATTCACAAAAAATTCTAACCGAAATCCAGATTTTCATTAGAATAGTATTTCTTTTGCTACGTAGAAATACACAGAATACTTCCGGTGGTAGTGTTTTTAGCTAGTTACTACAAATACACAAAACAAACACATTATAGACGGAAAAGAGAAGAAAGAACCTTTGCGGCATTAAATGATGAGTTATCTCATTTGGCCTAGGAGGCCTTGGATTGGGAAGGTAAATTAAAATCCCAATTTTTTTTATTAAATACAAAGTTCTTAATGCAAATATATAAATTTCTGTTATTGGAGTATTACACTCGAAGAATTCGATAATTCAAAATCTCTTCTCTTAGAAGAAATTTACTCTTCCCCAAAGAAGAATTGGCGTGTAATGTCAACGCAAGAATTAGCGATGTTATCTTTCTAAAAGACTTCTCTGTGAAGATCACCAAAGAGAAAATTAATATTTTGTATTTCGTGCATTTAATTTTCATTTTGATGCAAATAAATGAGCAAAGTTGTCAGGACTCAGAGAACCGATCTCAAATGTCAGATGTCTTCTAGTCACGCACCTTGAATTAGTCATGTGTCACTACAAAATCCTGACAGACAATCCTCGTTATATTAACGAGGATTAAAGATCTCCCAAAATGTATTCAATCAACTTACGTTCTCTTCAAACAACACCGAAGTCAAATCCATCTGACGGATCCGCCTCGCCATTCAAAAAGTGGCGAACCCTGCCGTAGACCCACGTAAAGCTGCTTTGCTTCAGTAATTGACGGGCTCGACCACAAGTGAACCGCTGGCCGGGGAAAGAAGGAATGTGTAATGCGCTTTTCAAGGCAAACTGCGGCCCGGAGGCACGCGGGGGCTTTTTCACGGCGAATGGCTAACGACAGGTGGCCAGCATGCGGTCGAGGAAAGCCCACGCACCCCAATCTCATGCAATACTTCCTGTGAGTGGCGGTTGCCTAGATCAAACACCGCAAACCATTTACGAGATTGACGTTGAAAAAGTCGCATCCAATTGAGAAGATGAAAACCTACAGAAAAATCACTAATCCGATTATTATCTAACCGAACAGAAAATTGGGGGAGGGGAATTTTAATATTAATATTAAAAAATAGTAATAATAATAACAATAACATCAATGTATTATAAATTGTTGTCTTCTCATTTTGCATACTGTGGTTAGACTATAATAATAATAATAATAATAATAATAATAATAATAATAATAATAATTTAGGCTAGAAATACAAATGTTATTCATTCAGCATAATGTAAATATAATAGCGTAAGTAATGTAAATATAAATAATTTACATTCTGCAATAGCAAGTGTCCACAGTACTTACACTTGTTCTTTCGCGATTTGATACGGTTTCTAGCCCAGTTGTAGATATTCTTCCCTTCCTCCCAGAAAAAAATAACAGTACGGAGTCGTTCATGAAAGAGTGAATACGTCGTACCATGGTGGGTGTATTGTTTGGGTTAGTGGGAAGGAAATTCCTTTAAATAAATAGCTACTTTGATTGATCAAAAAGGTAAATTGACATTATCCACTCTGCGTCAATAAGAATGATTTTTCTCATTTTTATTTTCGCAGGTAGTTTTACTTACCTGTCATAAGTTGCGACAAAACTTGTCATTTTCTATTGTTGTAATTAGAAATGTTTTGAACCTGAAATTTGTTAAGGCACCAAATGTGAACGTTTAGCTACTACAAAACTCTCAGATTCTCCCTACTTTGTCCAGCACGTATTCTCTCTGCCTGCGCCTCTACCCATGTGACAGAACAGAAAGTTGCCCACAAACGTCCAACAAAAATTATAACGCGTTCTCAGAGACGACACGTTTAATTAAAAGTGACTGTTTTTCTGCCTATCTAGTGGGAAACTTCTTTCCCAGGAACGCATCGCTGCATTCTTTTTGCATCTCATTTGCATACGCGGTTGCACACAGCGCTGCGGATATGCAGCAGTGTAGCGATTTCCCTGCGCGCCGAGAGAGCGGCCGTGTTCGAAGAAGTGAGACCACTTTTAGTTAGTGATTCGTCATGCGCACGACTTCAAGATTTCCCGGCAGACAAATACTATCCTCAGCGCCAAACTGTGAACTTTGAAGTGACATTGAATATTGAAGTGATCCAAAGTAATATCAGCACATTTTTTAGGATTTTTCAATTTTTTTTACAAATTATTTTCTTTATTTCGTTTACCTAGATTTTCTCCTTAAATATCGTCAAAAAGTAAACTGACATCGCCCTTCAAATTTAGTAGTTCTGCCCCGCAAGTAGCCGGACGATTGATGCAGCTGACTCCCATCATGTAGAGCCTGGACTAATTGTTCACTTTTCTCTTCTAAACCCTTTCCCTCCTTATCGCGATTTAGAAATTTCTTCTTCGTAAAATGGGAACAGAATCAATCTGGTCGTGAATATATTTCAATTTTTCTTAACATTTATGGATTAAATCGGAGGTTCTCAAACTTTCTAAGAATTGAACCTATTACACATGTTTAAATGAACTTCTACGTTAAAATGTATGTAAATGAGCTTTAAACATTACCTGATGTATTTTTTTAAGTCAAAAGAATTCTTCTAAACGTAAAAAAGTTATACCAAGAAGAAACTCATCTTTACAATTAATCGTATCTCAATACAGCGAGTGAAAATGCAGAGTGTATCTTTTGGAATTTGCAGAAAATCTGAACAACCTCGGTAAGGTTTGAAGTTCTTGGAATGTCTTTTCTATCACCAACCGAGTTCTAGTATCAAAGATAGCTTCGCCTAAAACAACCACATGATGAGAGCAGTCTGCACCAATCGACCGGCTAATTGTGGCAGAAGGCCAGTAAATTTCAAGTGCCTGAAAATGTTTAGAGGAAATCCCGTAAAATTTAGTAAGGAACACCATTTTCAGATAATTTGAAAATTCTCAAAAATTGCCAATATGTTAATTCTTACTTTGGATCACTTCAATAAATTTATGTCCATGATGTAGTACCAAGAATAGAAATGTTGCATTACACCTGAAGCAAGCTTCTACAAAACATAAAATACACCAGCCCATCATCCGACCGGTCTGACGTAGCCGTTCTAGGCGGTTGGGAAACCCCGTTTCACAACCCGCGCCCATCAACCTCTCCTCGCCTGCTCCGAGACGAGAGCAACGCTTGCGAAGCGGACGCACCTCCGGGCACCGCCGCCGCCGCCGCCGCCGCCGCCGCCGCGCTCGCATCCCGCACGCGTCCGACGCCGGCACGCGCCTGTCCGCCCGCGCGCGCATAAGCACGCACACGCACACGCACGCGTCCGTGCAACGCATGACGGACGGGCGGCCGGCGGCCGCTCGCTCGATGGCAGGTAATGGCGCGGCACAAAGGCATGGAGCCTCTCACGCCCAGCCGCCGGAGGAAAGTGGAGCTGTTGAAACGAGCGCGCGCGCGCGCGGATGGCGGTGGATGAAGGGGAAGTCTGTCCGGTTGCAGGGGAATTTTCCTTTACCTGTTTCTCGCAAGGGATGCTCCAGGAATTTTAAATGGGTATTATATAAAATCGAAGAAAGGAGACAGAGACGGAATTTCGACATAGCTACAGGCAGAATGCAGCCGCTGACTGGAGGAGAATACTAGTCGCCAGCTCCTCTGATCGCGTGTTCTGTGGTTTCTCCGAGCAACACCAGGCGAATGTCAGAGTAGTACATTAACAAATGGGCTAAGAACTGTACGCTATCTTTCATTACTCTTCCTCATTTCTTTCTTCCACACTTACACTCATACTACCACACCCGGGAAACCAGTCGGGAGCTTAGAGCCTGTCCTCACAATGAATTAAAAAATTGATAGCCTATATTTTACTACCATGCTATTACTATATACTACTTGTATGTATTATGAAAATGACTTCATATATACGAAGTAGGAGTATATTCATTTAGATCAATGGTCACCACTCTTATGAAGCCTCCGAGGAAACCTACCGCCTTTAAATCTTACTGTGAGTTACCAACTGCGATCAGTACAAATATAATAATTTTGAATAATAAATAAGAATTTTCATTAAATAATCCACTTTATCATGTGTCTGATATACAATTGCAAAACATAACGGACGTCACTTCAAACTCACATACTCAACTATGATACTGTCAGTAATTGCTGCATGGGAGAATGCAAGCAGCTGTCTTCGTGAGTCATCTGTCTGTGCTCAATAGAGCAACGCCAGGTTAGCAACCTGAACGTGACTTTGTGATCTATCGAAAATTTCTCCGAGAGCTACTGGAAGCTGACAATCGTCACTTTGATAATCTCTAGTATAGAGAGACAACAATAATCAATGGTATGTAGCTCATTTGTTACAAAACCCTTAATTTCTGATAATAAGCTGTTTAATATTTTTAGATAAATTATTTGAATTTAAACTCTGAGTCCATGTTCACAACATTAATTTTAAAAATAAGTTTTGAATATATTGTAATTGCTAAATATTAAAATATAAACAGTGTGTATTGTGAAATTTATATAATAATGCAATTTGGAGTAACTACATAAAAATCAAATTCTTTAAATTTAAGACGGAGGGAAGGTATGCTTCACCCCCCTAGGAGCAGACCTTGGTTTCACAAAAGTCACGCGAAGCGGTTGAGGACTTGCGGTATGGTCACCGCTGGGCAAACGTTACAAGTACCACTGCAACATCGGGATATTCGCGAATGGTATGGATTCGCGAATTGGATGGTGTGACGGTTAGCGTGCCGGACTGTCATACCCAAGTGCGCGGGTTCAAACCCGATTGAAGCCGTGGATTTTTAAGGGCTAAAAAATCCTTCGTACGCCTTCCGCGAAGGGGAAGTAAAGCCGGCTGGCCCATGTTAGTAGATTTACTTGCATGTAAAAGATCCTCAAGCCTAAATGACGCCTCTGAGCTAAATTCAAATGGCCCGAGAAAATACCTTCTTTCTCCGCTAGGTGAAAGAAGCGTAGCGAAATTTGCGTGGTTAGACGGAAGAGCGGGCCTGATGGCCCCAGTCTCGCCACGTAAAATAAGGCACTAACTAACTAACTGGTACGAAGTAATGGTACATGAATTGCTTAATTGCTTAAGCTAAATAAATGAAGAGCAAAGTTCAAAAGTATTATTTCCAAAAAGCAGCACTTCACTGTAGCAACACTACGATTGTTTTACATTGGGGTAACTGTAGGGGTAACTCTAAACGTAAGAACAACACAAGCACACACATCCATGCCCGAGGCGGGATTCGAACCCGCGACCCTTCGAGCCGAAGCAACTACTGTCCTACAGCCTTAACAACCTCGGCTATCCAGGCCGGCGATTTTCCTTCGTATTAAATGAATGTTACATTTTTTGATACAGCGTATTTTTTATGTACCTTCAAGAAGTTTACTAAGCATCGATAATTCCTTTTAATTTACATTTAAATTTATTAATAAATGGAGTTAATTTTCGAACTGTTCATTAAATTGGCAGCACTACTGACATGGCCATCTTGTGAACTGCGTTTTGAGCTTTACGTGGAAAAATCGGAGGCGTGGTTACCTGGGGTGAAGTCTGTTCGCTTTCAGGTAACCTTACTTTCGCGGATTCTCAGACTTACATGTATACGTGCCTGTGAAAGCATGAAACGCCAAAAGATGTCATTATACCAGTAAATTCACGGACACGTTCCACACACTTCCGTTCTTTCTCGTACTATTTGTGACTTATATTAATTCCAGAGTGAGATTTTTGAGGACGGGAGGCCGATGTACTTGATAACTACTTGACACGAACAGCAGTTTTAAAATAATATTATTTAATTTGAACACGACAGTTCAAAGCTGTGAATCTGTCATTTCACTTGCATTCTTTCTGTATTATCAAAAGCAACTTACTAAAAACTTACACAAACCATTTTCTTCCTCGAGATGTTGAAATTTGAAAAGTAAATTAAAAACCCCTTTCTTTTACACACGCCATCATGATCTACGAGTGCCTCTGAACATACCGAGTGATTAAGCCAACACGCTCGCACGATCTATGAATCAACCCTCATTGTGCACGCTTTCTTTTTGATCATTCGCCTGGCACAGTGCCTTCGCTCGCGATCCACATCGAACGTTTCAATGCTACGGTGGAAAGGCCACAACGTGTGGCGTCGTGTTGGAGGCAGAAGCCGGGCACCGGCGCGGCGGCCGAGGCGCTGGCGGCGGCGGCGGTGAGGCAGGTTTCGTGACGTCAGTGGTAGCGCCCGCGGGGCGCACGCGTCACTTCCTTCGAAACCGCGTGACGCACCGCGGCGCCGCTCAGAGTGCGAACGGCGACCTATTGAAACGATGGAGTTAACGACGGCGACGGCGTTGACCTGGTGGCGTTCTTCCTGCTTTTACGCCGCTTCTTTGCCCAACTGGGAGGTGAATCACAGCCTTTTACACAAACTGGACTTCCGGGCAGTTGGGAGCTGAAAGCATTCCGGCAAGCGACTTAAATTTGGAGGCAGAAAAACTACTGAACGGCCCGGATGCTCTGGGAGATGATTCAACGCCTGGGTACGAAACGCTATACGCTCAAAACCCGTTAATATAAATATTTCGATATTTGTTTCATCGAAAGGTCCAGCTTAATTGTTAGCCCAGACTGATATTCTATTTTTTTTTTAGTCGTTATGAAGTATTAGGAGAAGAGTTTCCTTTCACGAGGATTTAGTCACGAGACTACCACGTACAGGCACAAATCGGTGACATTTCTGAGACGCAGAAGTGTAACTCTGAAGAAAGGCACTTGAGAATAATCGAATTGTAGTAACAGAAAAATTAACTTAAGCCACTTGGCGTTTAAATTGCAAGAGAAAGGTGTGAATTGTATCTCTCTGGCAAGATGAGAGAAAATTGAATAAATAACATACAGTACATTTACAAATTTGACTTTCTGGGTATAAAATTTAACTCATTGTTCCAGAGAAATTAGTGACCAATATCTATACAATGGAGAACGTAATTTCTTAATTTGTTTGCTTAACTCACTATTCCTGTCCATCGTACATATATTTGTAACGTGAATTCTACACATAATTTTCATTTGTTTAGCAAGTCATATTTTATTAGAAACACTGGTAAGCCTATTGTAGTTCTTAATCTTAAGACTCTAGTTGCGAAATTTTTTATCCTCATATTTTCCAATATAATTGAACCTTCTTACTTTTGTAAATTCATTTAAAAAAACAACAAATTTCATGGTCCGCAGCATACGTGCTTTTTAAAATTCAAATCATTGAGTAACGTATCATTTCCACGACGTACTGCGCATTGTACAAACTACACACAACGAGGTGAACGTGAGAATAGAACCTGGCTTCATACATCATCGAGAACTGAAAGCATTTTGTTTAAAATTTAGTACCTTTCACAACAGGCCAGCTACAAAATAAACAATAAAAATCCAATATCCATTCAAATAAATGTAATATATTGCACGAATAGATATGGTTTTTCTTTCGAAATATCGTTTATCAAAATATCAAAGAGGAACTGTATTTCCTTGTTGGATCTTGAATATTTTCAAATCATTATGTAAATCACGTAAGAACACTGTTCAATAAGATGATTTTTTCGCGAAGTCCTGTGTGAATGCAGAACTCGTTTATGTAATAAGGCTTTTCAAAATCTAGTTTATCCCAGCTGACAGCTCTTGGCAAAACACAATGTGATGGTTAAGCTCCAAGCAATTAACGTCCAGTGATATCCGGGCAATGTAACATGCCTATAAACAACTAATTACAACAAATGTTTGAATCACCTTGCGATCTTCAGGTATGTAAACAGAGATAAGGAAGCTGTCCGAAATATCAGACACACGACCCCAAAAAAATGGGCATTAATATCTTGAATTTCCTACTGGGCGAGTCTGCCAAATGGCGCTAAACGTGCTGACCTCTTTGCTACCTATTAAATGCGCCCAACGATATGTAAGCGCTTCCATCTAGCCACAGTCGTCATCACGGCGACGAGACGCGCGTTCATGGGTGTAGGCCAAACCAATTCCGCCCTCGTATAAATGCATGGAGCGCCGTTTACAGCGCCGCGACGGCATTATGGAGACCATAAAGCGGCGTTACTGCACTCCGGGGCATTCTTTCCAACGGCACCTTGTGACCCACAGTTTCAGGGGCAATATGCCCTACTTTGGCGGGCGCGTGGCGGCGGAGGTACACGTGAGTTCCGCGACACACCGGATCTGAGCTTTTTCTTTTTTTGGGGAAAAAAAAAAATCTGGGCCTCAAGAAAATATGCGCAAGTAATCTCTTTCCCCACACGTCATAAACAGTTTTTACTGTTTTTTGATCAAATAAATAAATACACCTGTTTTAGGATCAATGTTCAAGCCAGATGCAACTGACGTGAGTTGCAATTGGGAAATTCGAGTAGTAAGAATCGAAGCAAAACGTATTCAAGGTTTTGAAAATAATCTTAAAGCATAGAACATCAATTCATTTCCACATTTTTTTTTCTGAGAAGTTGAGGGGTAAAGATTCTACACTGCGTAGCTCTATACAAAAATAAGAACAACAGTAATTGCGTTGTGATGTCTTTAATTCTTAAATGGTAAATTAAACACGTAGGCCCTATACAATTCTGAGAAAGGAAATTAACCAGGGTGACCACTCATTTTCTGGGACAAATTTCTCGGACTATTCCCGGTTTTCCAATAGATTAAAAAAAATATTTTACAGATAAAATTTTTAATTTCGCACTATTTAAAAAAATATTAAGGGCAACCTAATACTAATTGGTCAGTTCTCTGATTTCGCCGCGAGAATGTACAAATTAACAATACTTTTCCAGCAAAGAATAAGCAAAAAATAACGTCTACTTATTATTAAGCTGTACTAAGAAATTTATTTGGTAAATATCTGAAAATATTCCCTGACTTCTAAGAATTCTTCTACAAATTCCTTGATTTTTCTCAGACTTTTTAGAGTAAGGAAATTCTTTGATTTTTCTGGTTTTCATTTTTTCCAGAAGGGGACATCCTGCTAACTCATATCTAGAATCCTTTAGTTAAGGGACTGCTAATGTGATGTGCCATATCTTCAATTCCTTCCTCGAACCTACCTCTGCCTTTTTATTCTCCAGTACTCAGTCCACCATGCAATTAAATTGCGACAGTGTCAGTCGTTTTCGTTTTTTGAAGAGCTAAACTGCTTTTAAGAACTCGTGCGGATATAAATAGAGTCCTGAGTCGCATTGAATGTGAGTTCTTGTGTAGGAGTATTGTATGTCTGGGCCTCAAGTCTGTATGGACGTCTCAAGTATGGACGTCTGTTCATGTCCTTCGTGCTGTGAAGACGTCTTTTGGAGCGCTCCGGGCTCATCTACAGGTAGTTTAGAAGCAGGTAGTCGTCGGCCGTATATTTCCCGGTTAGCGGAGCCCGCAGCAGTCGGTGAAAGCAGAACAACTTACGACAGATAAGTATTCTTTCGTGTATTACATTTCATAAATTTCAAAATTTGACTAATTTCTTTTTATTCTATCAATTTCCTTCATTCTATTTATTACTTTTCTAAACAGTAAGCTTGTTTCAGTAGATTCCCAACCTCGTTATAATCTTGTTTTTTGCTTCTCGTCCTTAGGTATCTACTTGCTATTACTTATTTTATCACTTTTTTTACTTATTCGACAGAAGTACCCTAGTTGCCCTTAAGTTCATTTTCCGTTTCTCCCGCACTTTAATTTTTTCCTCTTAATCATGCCCCCGAAGGTCATCCGCAATGACGACTCCGACCTCCAGGCCAAAATCAAGGCTGAAGTTGATGCGGCCCTGGAACGGACTCTTCATTCGGAGATCTTCATGAAATCCCTCGCCTCCACTTTAACAGATATAGTAGCAAAGAAGTTGGAGGAATCAATGGCCTTCAATGAAAATCTTATTTTATCATTGCAGCAAAAAATTGAAGACCGGGATTGTGAGATTCGGAAGCTGAGAACCGAGCTGGATCTGAAAACAGACCAGCTTGAAATGTACAGCAGAAGAAACTGCCTCCGTATTTTTGGCCTGGAAGAAAAGGAAGGGGAAAACACTGACGATATGGTCCTCAACGTCGCCAAAAAGATAAGTGTAGACTTGTCCTTAAATGACATTGATAGGAGCCATAGAGTCGGTCGCAAATTTGCTGGAAAAAACAGGCCAATTATAGTTAAGTTTGTTAGTTACAGGAAACGTCGAGAGGTCTTCCAGTCGAAGAGGCAGCTGAAAGGCCAAAAAATCACAATTCGCGAGGACCTCACCCGCCAGCGTTTGGACGTGCTGCACGCTGCGATCTCGCGGTTTCAGATGCGGAACGTCTGGACAGAAGACGGGCAAATTGTGGTTAACACAGGTACCGGACGCTTCCGCGTCCAAACAATGGCCGAGCTTAACTCTCTTCATTAGGCTCGGGGCGCTCCTTTTTCCTTTTCTCGGAAAGCGTTCTTCACTGCAATCTATTTTCTCCCTCTCTCTCTCTCTCTCTCTCTCTCTCTCTCTCTTTGTCTTATACCATTTCTTTGTTTCTATACATCTCTAGTTAACCCATCTCTTTCACCCCTCTGAGTCATTGGCAGTTGGCGGCCGTTTAGGAATTCCCAGTGTACCCAAATGCAAAGCGTCCTCCCCACCCCACAGCTTTCGCTACCTGCAAGTGTCCACTCACCCTCCCTGCCAACCTTGGTCGCTGTAAACAGCACGCTCAATATTTCTAGGAACTGTTTTTACGTGGCGCATTTAAATGCACAGTCTCTCCTATGCCATCATTCCGAAATTCACGAAATTGTAACGAAACATAAATTTCACGCACTCCTCGTTAGCGAAACATGGCTCAAAAAATCTTTAAATTCTCAAACCGTCAAAATTCCCGGATACAGACTTTGGAGATCCGATAGAAAATCCAGCGTTGCTGCACACGGCGGTGGTGTCGGTATGTATTTACGTGACGACATAAATTGCAAAGTTATTTTCTCTTCATCAAAACATAAAGACCACTTCACCGAATATTTAATTGCTGAAGTCAATCTTGCAGGAAAGAAGTGTCTCTTGGCGGTAGTGTATTCTCCTCCCAAATCTGGCAACATTGACGAACTTGACGACTTACTCGCTTCATGTGTCACTAAATATGAGGATATTCTTATAATGGGTGATTTCAATTGTAACTTACTGAAAAAATCTGCTTCATCCGACAGCTTTGCTCGCTTTTTTCGCAACATGAACTTAACGATTCTTCCTCTAAAGGCAACTCATATCACAAGAGATACCGAAACGTGGATAGATCATATCATAGTGTCAAATCCAGAAAGAACGCGTTCTCATGGACAATTTTCCGTTCCAGGAATATCAAAACATGATCTTATCTACGTATCATATAATTTAAAGTGTCCTAAATACACACCGAAAATAATAAAATATCGAGATTACAAGAACTTCGATGCAATTTCCTTCCTTTCTGATGGATTCTCGGTCCCTTGGAACCTTGTACAAAATGAAACCTCGCTCAATGGCAAAGTAGCAGTATTTACGGAAATGTTTAATGGACTCGTAAATAGACATATACCACTAAAGACATCACGCGTGACACGTCCCGCAGCTCCGTGGATATCCGGTGAAATTCGTCAACTTATGCATGAAAGGGACATTGCGTACAAAGTTTTTCGGAAAACAAGAAACAACGACGACCATGTTAAATACAAAAAACTTAGAAATCGTGTCACCCAAATGTTAAGAAATGCCAAGATTAAATATTATCATTCTATTTTTCAAAATAACCGGGATTCTAAATTACTCTGGAAAAATTTGCGCACTATAGGTGTTGGAAATATTCGAAATTCAACAGAGATCAATGTGTCTCTCGATTCGCTAAATCATTCGTTTGTTAAGCTTGCGCAGCCAATAAATCCACTCCAAAAATCTCAAACTTTAACCATGCTGCGAAGCACAGAGATTAGTTTTAAAGACACTTTCTACTTTGCATCAGTAACACCCACAGATGTCGCTAAAATCATTTTGAGTTTAAAATCAAACGCATCCGGCTCCGACGAAATCAATTCAAAATTGCTAAAGCTTGGAACTGAAGTAGCACTCCCGGCAATAGTAGACATAATTAATTTCTCGTTAATGATCGGTGAATTTCCTTCGGCCTGGAAGACAGCACTTGTCCATCCTCTCCCTAAAAGCGCAAATCCCATGACGGCTGTTGATTTCCGTCCCATCAGTATCTTGCCAACAATATCAAAAGTTCTTGAAAAGATTGTCAGGAAACAGATCGAACATCACCTTCAAAATTTCAGTATTTTAAATAAAGACCAGTCAGGTTTTAGACCCGGCAAAAGCACAGGAACTGCGCTTCTTAGCGTGATTGAACATGCCAGAGAGGAAATGGACAACGGTAAAATCACAATTCTCGTCCTTCTCGATTTTAGCAAGGCTTTCGATTCTGTAGATCACGATATTTTGTTAGCAAAGTTAAAAAACATTGGATGTGCCACACCCACACTCAAATGGTTCTCCAGCTATCTATCTGAACGGCAACAAAAAGTTGTGTGCGGTGACAGTGTGTCTTGTACCTTGCCATTAGCACGTGGCGTCGCACAGGGCTCAGTGTTAGGACCCCTCGCTTTCCTAATTTATGTTAATGATATAGGTAAATCAATAAAAAATTGCTGTCATCACATGTATGCTGATGATCTCCAATTGTATATTAGCGGACCCTCTTCTTGCGTCCTCGAACTTGCTCAAAAAATCAATGAAGACCTGCAGTCACTCTCCGCTTGGTCATCATCAATAGGGCTACAGCTAAACCCCAATAAATCTCAGTGTCTTGTAATCGGCTCCAGAAACTCCCTAAAAAAGTTATCAATCTCCGCTCTTCCTGACATTTGCATAAATGGAAGCCCCCTACCGTGGTGTAGCGACGTGAGAAATTTAGGTGTGCATATGGATAATTCTCTAACCTGGAATTCTCAAACTGATAAAATATGTCAAAAAGTTTTTGCGTCCCTGCATGTTTTAAAACGCATGCGCACTCTTTTACCTACAAAAACTCGCCAGACTCTTGTACAATCCCTCCTTATGCCTCACTTTGATTACTGCGATTTCCTGCTGACTGACATAAATTTAAAACAGCATCGTAAGATACAAGTAGCCCAAAATGCATGTATTCGTTTTATTTTTGATCTTAGAAAATTCGACCACATTTCAACTTTCTATGCTCAATCTAAAATTCTTACCGTTGATAAAAGGCGTTTACTTCACTGCCTCCTCCTCCTCTACAAGATTTTAAACAGCACTCATCATGGCACCCTATCAAAACGATTTCAATTTATGAAGCTACATCGTGCCCGAGCATCACGCCTTATTTGTATTCCGCATCACAATACCACTACTTTTAGCAAATCTTTCACTGTCACTGCCATCCGTGCTTGGAACAATCTTCCCACTACTACAAAAAATAGCAGTACATTTCAAAAGTTTAAAAAAGAAGTCACAAACTGGATTCATGAAAATAATACTTAACTAAATTGCTACTGCTCGTTTACTAAAACTCACGACTAGGTGGACGCCACACTGCTTCAGAGCTGTGACAAATCTCATATTTATCTTACCTATCGTACAAAGTTCTACTCCATTTTTTCAATAAATACTTCCCTCTCTTTCTTTTTCATGTCTCTCTCTTTCCCTCTCTCTTCGGATCACTAAAATCCAAGTGTTTTAGTTTCCTTTCTCTCTTACTTTTAAATTTCAACACAGATTACTTTACTCTCTCTTTCCTCTAATTTATCAGTATTATCTAGTTTTCACTTTAAAAGTTAACTAATCTCCGTGGCACACAAAAATACCGTTCCTCTTCTTATTTCTCTTTTGCATTTATCCTTAGTTATATTTAGTTCAGTTCACACATGTGTACGTTTATCCTTAATTACACTTAATACATCTATTTATTTCAGTACATACTTGAGCATACCTGATTATTGAGTGCGTGATAATGCATGAGTATTGCTCTAATGTGTATGTACTCAAGGTATTTGTATGCTTTTAAATCTGTCTAGATGTGTTTCACTAATTTGCAATCTTTCTGTTTCAGTTCATCATCTCTTCCAACCTTCACCATATGTTAAGACATTTTATTCAAATCAAACTATTTACGTTTCTCCTTTATATTTTGTGTGCACCGAAATTATTTAATTATTTATATTGTGTTCTTAGAAGTGTTTTGTGTCTTGGCCTTAAGCCACCATCCTGATTGAGGTTTACCTGGGTTTACTCAATCGCTTAAGGCGCATGCCGGGATGGTCCCTTTGCTTGCAGTCCCAGGAATAAATGTAGCGTAAATCGTTGGCTTGCGAGTGAGATATGTCGGGTCGATTTTTCAGGTCTTGGGAATATTCTAAATGGTTAACACCTTCCTTCATTATTAAAATTTACAATTTTCTAGGTTGGGAAATATCTTTATATTGTAAACATTTTAGTAAAACTGAATTGATCTTTTCCCGTTTTTAATTATATTTTTTACTAAATAGATTGATAATACATTATTTTATTATTGCTAACTTTCTTATTATTACTATTATGAAATACACGTAAAATCATTTTACCATTTTCTTTCAATGTTCTCCGTTTCTCTTAGGACCTGAACTTTTGACTTGATGTGTTTTCGCTTGTATGCTGACGAGACTCCCTCCCTTTTTAGTTTTCATTTAGGAGTATGTCAGAAATACGTACGCAATCATAGTTTCTACTAAAACCTCTTTGAAACAATTAGAAGTACATATTAATATTTCACCGATTTAAACAATCTCTATCTAATCCACTTCAATATGTAACTTGCCTAGTCAAAGAAAGATAATTTCTCTAAATTTTGAGTAAAATCTCGTAGTGTTTAACTTGATATTTTGGGAACAATTCTTAAATTACATTCCTAACTCGAAATTGAGAACTTTAAACATACAAATGCTGTGACAGCATTCCTCCTCCACCAACTCTTTCCTCCCTCGCTTTCATTCCTGTTTTCTATGTGAGAAAACTTTCATTCAAATTGCGTACGTATTTTTCATTGAATGACCTCCTTATAGTATGCACTAATGTAATACAATTTTGAAAGTGGTTAGGCGGAAGAGCAGGCTAAATGGCCTGAGCCTCGCCACAAATAAAGACATTTATTTATTTATTTATTTATTTATATATGTATAACTCGTATACCTGTCTCCATTAGAAGAGGAACGTTCCCCTTTTGTGCAAATGTTTTCAGAGAAAAGAGATGGATTATCTCGTATTACAATGGGAATTGTACGTTTAAACCACTGGCTTTTTTTACTCGTACGCGAGGTACCCTAATTTCCCAGGTGAGTGAGTTCTCTCAGAAAAGCATATATTTTTATCACAAGTTAAACATCATTGCCGTATGTTCATGATACTGAATAACGACTACGAGCGACATAATATCAAATGCTGTAATTAGCAAGTCACAAATTTTGTATTCAAATGCCTGAATACTTTCATTATGCATTATAAATATTACAATCGAGAAGTAAGGTAATTTTGCTGTCGTAAAACGAGGCGAGTCAATCTGATATACTTGTATAATATTAATTATTATTACTTATTTTGTATAAGAAATTGGGATTTCGTAAATCTGACAGTAAATATATAGAGGTTCATATTAGAATAAGTATATTATTCAGCATAAGACAGTCGAAGCTGTATAATCTTACTCCAGTTCTTACTTCTTCGATAATTCACATCGCAAGAAATGCAAAGAGGTTATTCAAATACTCTTGTTGTAGAGTCATGAATTCCACACTGTACATGGCAAAGGAAAAGGAATGCAACTTTTCAACAAAAATGTTACAACGCCTGAGGTCGAAGCACGAACCTCATAACGTTTCGCGAGCTATGCTCTTGACGTTTTAAAAGCCGATTCGCACGATGCGACATAAACAGTGGCGCGGCGCGGCGTTTCTGGACGCAACTGGGGCACAGTGAGCGACGTCACGCGGAAACGTCACCTGTCGCCCCAACACAAGAGCAGCGCAGCGGCCTTCGCGCCATTGGCCGCGACGTAAATTACCTAGGAACAATGGTGGCCATTACGCCTCCGCCCGCGCTCGCGCCCCGCCCCGCCCCGCCCCGCCCCGCCCATGCCGCCTCTTTTGCTTGCGACTGTGCGCGCTTCGCGGTGGCCCGAATTTAACTGCCGTTGCATCAGGCGGTTCCCACCGGGAGAGCTGGGTCAAGGCATCAATTGATGTCACTGCAGTCCTCTGACCGGGAGGTCCTAGCTTCGAGCCCCGACGCGGGCAGGATTTTCAACACTTTCTAGATATCCAGGTCGAATTCAGTCGATGTCTGGAGGAGAGTCCTAGCAACCGACTGTTCTGATCGGTAGTTTTCCGTGATTTATTCGATTAATCCCTGGCCGGAGAAAAAACCGGTCACGGACGGCGCGCGGTATTTCCTTCCTCTTCTTTGTCTTCTCATCACCTCATACGTAAACACACACTCACATACATTACATTATCGCGCATGTCGGGAGCTTAGAGCTTGGCCTACAAGGGGCGGTGCCATGATGGTGGGAAATACCTGTTTGGGGATAACCCCGCTTGCCGACGGTGGGTCGACGCCAGAGAGCGCCAGCCAGCTGGGGGAGGTGGCTGCCACCTCCCGAGGAAATCATACACAACACTTACTGGACTAACGACCTCAGCAGTTGACGCACCCGGAATCATTGATCAATCAACCAGGCGGTTCCTTTTTCTGGTTTGCCTACTATCCACGCTCCTCAACTGAAGCCCGGCAAGGGCGAGAATGACTGCAAAGCCGTCGATAGAAAATGGTTAAAGACACACAATGTACCAATTCGTTTTGTGGCACGGATTTTTATGAAGTTCTAAAATTAAAAGTAAGGGCAAAATAATATTTCGAGATATTAATGATACAACATACGGAACTGAGAAACTGGAGCGGTGCTAGTTATTGATTTATTGCGTGTCACTTTCACTCACAATCAACTGGGGCATTTACATACTTTTCTGTTCTTTGTGATTCATAAGGCGACCCATTCGGGAAGTGTTATGCAATGTTTCTATCCAGTACGTTACGAGGTTCCCACATTGTTCATAAAGCCTTATTCAATTCCAGGAATTTCGACTTTATTCCCGTCTCGAATACTCGAAGCTGTTTTCTGTGGCATTTATTCTGCGTCATTCCAGAGCATTTGACTTGCCAACCAAACCAGCCCCGACCCCGTCGCTGTGGCAGCGACCCGCATCTCCCCAAGCGCCCGTCCCTCGCTCTCCCCCTCTTCCCATCCTCTCCCTGGCCCGCCGTGCTCAGCTGACGCCCGCCGGGTAGGCGGACGGTCCGTGCCAGCGCGGGCTGTGATTGCCCCGGCAGACGCCGCGCCGCGCTCGCTTTCTACGCCGCCTCCGCCGCGTTTTCCCTCCGCAAGACGCCGCGCCGATGCTCTTCTGCCTAGCCGCCACGGTCGCTTTCAGCAAAGTCGGCGCTGGGGCGCAAATCGCAGTGTATACAGTGTCATGTGAATGTGCGTGTGATAGTTATGCTAATAAGTGTAAATAGACTTAAGAGTAAATATGTGAATGAATGAAAAAGCAGAAACAAGAAGATTATACTTGGATTTATTTAGATCTGCCCCTGACGTAAATCAGCATTGTGTCATCCAATCGGAAGGTTGTACGTCACCATAGTAACGTCACTGTAGTGAGGTGTATGCTCGCGATTCAACGTCACCGTAACAGCTGATTGACGTCAGGGGCAGCTCTAAATAAATCGCAGTATATAAAAAGAGAACATTTCATTGCAGAATAAGAAAAGCATGCACGTAAACCTGAGTTTGCCGGCCAAAGCGCCGGCTACTTTCATGGGGTTAAGTTAAAAAATAAATTAGTTATTAAGCACTGCCCTGTCCTTTGCCATAAAAGCCGAAGAGCTGCGGAGTGTGCACCCAGCAATGGAACAAACGACCTCCTCACCAGGGCTACTGGCGGGGGGAACGTTAAGAAAAAAAGTTCTTCTGCTGTTCGGACGTCGCGGCGCGGCGCTCTGGTCTGTCCGTCTGCCTCGTGGACGTGGAAGAACGCTCCCGGCCGCTCGGGTGGCGCCGTGCAGCCTTGCGGTAACGAGTCCCCTGAGGCTCTAAATCAGGGGTCCTCAAACTACGGCCCGCGGGCCACATGCGGCCCGCCGAGGACATTTATACGGCCTGCCGAGTTTTTATGGTTTAAAGAATTTTTTTGTTAAAATCCGCACATTTTTTTTATTATTTGTTGGGGTGTCTAGGGAAGGCAAACAAATCGGCAAAAAATGGTTTTAAATCAACATGTTGGTTGATTTAATTTGACTTCCTTTTAAATATTGTATTTGTTCCCGTTTTGATTCTTTACTTCAAAATAAGATATATGCAGTGTGTATAAGAATTTGTTGATAGTTTTTGTTTTATTATAGTGCGATTTTTCTAAGTCTGCCTGTCAAGGCCTGTCTTCACGATGGAATATGTCATGGTATCTCGAGTTTTTCTCAGTCATGCCGCTAGATATCGCATGATCGCGACCTATCAAGCAGTGCTTGCGACCATGCGACGTAGCGGCAGGACCTAGAAAGACGCGAAATGCCGTGTGATCGGCCAAAGGAGCTTGAGAGGGAGACTTAGAAAAATCGCACTATATAATTCGGCCCTCCGACGGCCTGAGGGACAGTGAACTGGTCTCCCGTTTTAAAAGTTTGAGGACCCCTGCTCTAAATCGTACAAGGCGCTGCAGTTAAATGTGGGAAAGGAGCAGCGGCATAGCACGCCGCTCCAAGACCACACCAATTACTTCTTTTAGCTAAACGTCAAGGAGGATCGTCTCAACTTACCATACCAATTTTGTGGGCAGAATGGGCCTACAGACAGCGCTCTTTTCGGATTCATTGCTCGTCCCTGGTGGCTTGCGTCATTGTACATTTATCACTGTGATGACCGATTCCACGAAAATGGGAGTTAATGAAAATAATTTTTTTCAGATCAGAGAATATACACAATACGCGAAAATGAGAATTGGGATTGAAATGGCATTCTTTTAGTACAGAAATTAATTAATATATTTCAAATTACCGGTCCATTCTGGTTAGAAAGTGTTTAAATATTTTGAAAGTCTTGATGATAAAAATTAATGCAAACAAAGTACAATTTAAGAGGCCGAAGAGAAAGTAATATTTCTGCAAATGACAGCCTAGAAATACTAAACTTCTGCTAAACATAGGAAAGAATAAACACAATAAACGACTCATGGACTGATTATTAGTCATCTTATGCTTATCTATTTACTGAAGTGGGGGCATTTTTTATATACGTATCTCACGATGAATGACACCAGAAGTTGTATAGACTGAAAACAGGTTTAAAACAAAACGTTACCAAATCAATATTGGATTCAAAACTAAGTTGGATAGATAAGAAGACCACTCGTGATAATGTTGTTTTCCCCTGTGATTGTAAATCAGTTACAGTTACTTGAGCGTGCGTGATATTTTGATTTCAAAATTAGGAGCACAAACTTCGCAGATGTGGAACACTCACAGTAAGCACAAGATTCTTTATTTTGCTACTTTTAGTTACCATTTGCATCTTCCGATTGTTCCATTGATGCAAATAAAAGAAAATCTTGTCGGCACTGAAAAGGCAGATGTGTCCGGAAATGGCCTCGCCAAAGAAAAGATCTCGGAAGAGAGCTCAAACAGGCGTTACTTTTCTGACAGCCGCTTGGCAGGTCTAAGAAGAACGACGCTAAAATAAGTTACAGCGGACAAAAGTAGAAGTTTCTGCTCTGAACAAAAGGGGCTCTCTGCTCTCGAACTTTCACCTCCCGAGGAAGGGAAAGAAAGGGCACGGCGCTCCATGCTCTACGCCGCGAGGCAGACATCTACCCTTCTCGAGGGAATTCAAGGGGATTCTTTTTGTAAACCTAAATTATGTAACAATAACAGCACGAAACTATTCTCTCTCTTCACCAAAGTACCAGACACGAAAGTTTTAAGTGTCGAATTCTCGCGTGTATTATGAGGATCATCATTTTTATGATTTCCATAAAGTTAATCTCAGAGTCCGAAACTATGACTGTCAATGGTATACCTGTCAGTGGAATCAGAAGATGTTTTTACTCCAATTTCTTCAACAGCTTAAAGAAACACTTAAAAACCTCTTGCTGAAGAACCGATGACAGGAAGATTGATGCATGTTTATTATCTTCTATTAATTATTGTCTACAATAATTGTCATTGCCGTGCGGAGTTTCAGAGACAAAGACATCCTCCTGGCCTGATGGAGAACATGACAATCAACACATGCAGTACATCAGGAGGTACCAAAAATTATTGCATGATAGAATCATAAGTTTTTCTGCGAAAACACAAGTTAGTTTCAGCTTTCTTAAAGCATAATAGTCTCACATTTTCCAAATGCAAACAATTTTCAAACACTGATTTTTATATTAAAGTTCGTTTTACAGACCGCTGGTAACAACATTATTGCTTAACAATGCTGTGTTCAGTAACGCATGTCATATATCAACTCTTTATTCCACTAGCGGCCTGTCGCCATTCCTGATAATTAAAATGCTGTGCATCGTGTCGTGTCACATTGCGAGTCGAGTCTAATTTTGCTCTGACCAGAGCGGAGACTCTCGCGTGCGTTTTCCCCGGGTTGTGATGCTGCAAGGGCGAAAGTGAATTCCTTCACTACTTCGCGTACGTGTATCTTTAAATTACAGTCAATTCAAAACTAGCTAAACCTGCCAATGCACACATACGGCAAAGCTGATCTCTCTAGCATGGGAAATGTATTTTCGACCTCCTTGTTGGTTATTCGCATCATTTTACTTTCTCGGCTAGACAAAAATACCGAAATCTAGGTGCAATTAACATTTCAAGTTGATAAACAATTATGACTACCGACACATAGTTGAAAATCAGTCAATAAATAAATGTGTAATTAACATGAACGCTTTAAAAAGTATCAAGCTCAGAACAAAACAATCAACTGTTGACAATTTTTAATAGTACTGCGATTTATTGTTGAAATTTTTCTCTCTTTCAGGAGACGCTTTAATACGATGAAAAAGTAGTAAACGAGAAAGTAAAACAATGAGACCAAGTCGGAAAGAAAACAAAAATCTTCAGCTGTTTGTTTCAGCCAACACCGTACACAGTAACATGAACCTGAACAGACCTCACCAAAACCTGAATATTATGTATCCGAGTTTTCCTCAGTGGCAGCGACATTTGGGCGACACCTGCAGCCCGCGCTCTCTACGCTGCAAGGCGATCATCCGCGACCGCACCGCCCTCTATTTCGAGAGCGCGTCTGAGCCGAGGGGCACGCTGGCCTTCGCGAGATAACTTTCCCCGACCCATTGTTCGACGCCGGCGGACCCACTCGACGCCCACAGCTGCGATCGATGTTCCCGAAATATGCCGCCGCCAGCACTCAAGAGTATTCCGTTTTAGCGAGTTTCTGCGCGAAACCTTATGACACTTTAAACGTTCGAATAAAGTTCATCCTATATGAATATCTGACACTTGTATTGCTGAGAAAAAGAACTCGGGTAACGGGATGGCGCTACGGGTCACGTGCCTTTTCTATTCGGGTAAAGGTCAAAGGAATTAGTTGATAATGAAATGTCATTTTTATTACTTCCTTAAAAATAAACATTCAAACAACGGAATTTTCCACATTTCATTCAATTATTAATATAATTTATTTTTCTTTGCTCATTTTCCACCCCAGAAGGATTTTTCATTTTGATATTAGGATGATTTATTTTCTTTCTGTTGTACATAAATTTCATGTGATGAATTTCAAACTTTTCGATAGAAAAGAAATCATAAAAACTGTTTTTAAACGCGAGATCCATATGCACTTAGTGTCCTGATCAGCTCGTGAATAACCAAAATTAGTGCCATTGATTGCTTTGTGTTTTCGTGCGCGTCGACTAGTAAGGCCTTTAGCCTCGTTAGTGTAGTGTACATCCCGGGGAGTGACGGCGTCGCGCCCGTTCCTTACGCTGATGCGTGAGATCCGGCGCCAACTTACACATAAGTTAGAGGATTTCCCACGCCAGGTATCTCCGTCAGTGGGCCTCCGGTCCAGCCAGGTCAACCTACAAGCCGCAGACCGATCTCCTGGTATGTGTGGTAGTGTAATGCGTGTAGGTGTCATGGTAAGGGAAGTTCTCTTGCGTGGTCCGTGGTCCGTTGCTTAAGGTACTGCTCCGGCATTCACTTCCTATTGATAGAGAAATCATGGGAAACTATTTATCAGAGGAGACGGACGGTAGAACTCTCCTCCAGTGTCGACATAACAGCTAAGCTGCAGAGACAACGAAATGCTACCTTTGAGGCAAAACGGCCGAAATTAGGTCAGCTATCATATCTTACTTAATACACAAGACTTGTGAATATTTTCAGTTTCTTTACAATATTCTTAAATCTGCATAACTGTTATGAAGTAGTGTTATTGTTATTGCTGTTGTGGATAGGAAATCACGGAACGTTTTGCTTTTGTTATGGGTTTTAGAAGTAAAGCCAAGGTTTCTTCACCTTATCCCTCCAAAGAATCCATACAATGAAGTGATTATATGCTAATATAGATTCCTAAACACAAGGAAGAAAAAAACAGCTTTGCCCCTTGTTTGCTTCGAATCAAGAATGTCCTAATTGCCACAACAGTATGAGAGAAAAAAAATCTCATGAATTAGAATGCCTTCCCATCTTAGAATCAACCGCACTCCATTTTACTACACGAACGTCGTCAATTTCTTCAGAAATATTACCTTAGATATAATCTGCCATTCTCACCCTCCGCCATTTTTATTACTCCAGATTCACCATTTACAGTAAGAACACTTTAATTATCAGACACGAAGATGTGCAATGCAATAAAAACGCCATTCATTTCAATCTCTTCGCGTGTTCTCGGCTGTGGGCCCTTGAGGCGTTGTCCGCCGCGCGGGATGGGGACTGAAGGACGAAGGGAAGCCAAAGAAGCGGCGCGGCGCGGCGCGCCGGCCGGGCGAGTCTCCGGAGCCCCGCGCGAGGAGCGCGGAGACGCGTGGCAGGCCCACCCGCAGCGCTGGCGTCGCCCGGGGCGTCCGCGCCGCGACGGCCCGCCGCCGCCGGCGACGCTCGGGGCTCTCGTGACGGGCGACGGGCTCCATCGCTCATCCGCGGCGAGCTCCTCGCCGCGCGCCCCCACGCACTCATTAGCATCTCCAACGCCTCGCCCTGCGTCGCCCCGCGTCGCGTCGCGTCGCGCACTCCGCCGCTCCACTGGAGGCGCTCGCCGTCCGGCCTCCCCCGCGGGGCTCTCCGCCAGCCCTTGCCTAGATCCCGCTTCGTCCCATTAGGCCCTTCTCGTCTCGGGCGGCCCGGCTCCGTCTCTCTGACGTGTGGCCATGCCACAAGCGTCCATCCTCTCTCCACTTACTCTGCTCTGAACCTCCCTCTCCCTCTTCTCTCCTTTGAGCCTCTGCAGTGCACAATTCCCTTCATGGATCTCATCACACCTGCCTTCCCGCACTATCCTTTACTATGTTCTTTTACTTTATGTTCTAAATCTTCCGTCCATTTTCGTGAGCCTCCTCCCGACAGAATTTCTCGGTTCTGAAGTTAAGTTTACTGTCTCCAGGATACGACTGGAGATTTTTCGTTCCGTTTCAACTCCCTACGTTCCTTACGTGTCACGGTCGTCCTGGCATTGTCTTTCTTCCTTCTCTTCTGCCCTCCTTGCTTTCAAATCACCTTGCCCCCTTATGTGCTTTGCAGCGCTCGCTCCTCTCTTACGTGAAACACCCGCCAACGGTCCCCTGACCCTTTTTTCCACCCCCGGCACCGCCCTTCACTCTTCTCCGGATTCCTGACATTCCGTCTCTCCTCCCCGAGCCGAACACCACCTCGAAGGGCCACTCCCTCGCTCTCGCACACCCACTAGATTCCACCCTCTCTCTCCCTCCACATCCCGTCCTCCGCGTCCCGACCCGCCGTCACTCCACGCGCGCGCCGCGCAGCCCCGGGGGCCCTGGCTCGCGACGATCCATCACGGCGCCTGAGAACAATACGTCACCATTAGGTCTCCGGCGCCGCCGAAGACGCCGCGCGAGCGACGTGAGGCACTTGCGCACGCCTCTCCAGCGGCGGGGCGGCGGCTGGGGTGAGGGGCAGGGTGGAGCGTCGGGGCAGGACGGGATGGATCCCGGCGCGGCGGAGTGTAGAAGCACGGGGCAGGCTTGATGAGGGGGGGAGTAGATGAGGATGACGGAGTGGAGGGGACGGGGCGGAAACGGCAAGATGGAACGGGTGGGTGAGGTAGGAAGGAACAGGGCAGGACAGGGGGCAGAAGAGCGGGGATGGATCGTTCTTTGCGGAGTAGGGTGAGATTTGGCGCAGAGAAGCGGGGGAGGGAGGGGTAGGGTTGGAGGAATGGCGAGAGATGGGTTGAGATTGGATGGGATGGTTTAGGGGGCGGGGGACCTCCAACGGGCGATTGAAGAAAAGGTACTCGCTTTCGACCTAGGGAGATTGGTTTAGCGGACTCCGAAAGCAATAGTATGCGAATGAACTTTACTCCCTCACGGCAGGCATGGAGTTTGTTCTCAAGCGAAAACAATGTAAAGATGATGATATTATATTAAGCAATATGTACAAAAGAAGGTCTGTCCTGACCATTTCTCTTGCGCACATGTCCTTTTGTAAACTTCATATCATCGTAAAATATTCACCAGTTTGATTTAGTCATTGTCCGCGTCATATCGTGGGGTGAGCGTAACAAATAGTGATATTAGAATTTAGAACTTTATATTTTAAAAAATCGCATTTTGAAAAAAAGGCTTTAATGTTTTATAGCATTATTAAAATTAAGAAAAACTATCAGCCTGGTATCAGAGTTTGAAACGAGTGAAACTTCTGTTTTAATATGCTTGATTTGATAATCCCTCCAAAAAACAGTTTTATACTAAGAAAGACATAAAATGTAAGCAATCTTAAATACATTATTTTAAATTGTCTGGGAAAACTAACAATCGACTGGAGGTGTGAATCGATGGTAAACAAATTGTGATTAGATCGTAATGACATTATCGGTATTTTCCTTACAAGAAACTGTTCAAGTATTTTCAAAACAACTTCTTCTTGTAAACAAGAAATAGCATTCACAGCTTTGGAATATTTACTTCCCAGTAAACACATAATTAACATGCCCTGTAAAGAGTTTTCTGTGAGGTAATTTCGAATGGGTTTCTTTACTCGTGATCTCATAAGAATGCAAATAGTTTCTTCAAGGTCATTTGAACAAGTGGTAAGATAACAAGAAAAAAACGAAACAAGAACTGTGTTTATATAAGATGTTTACTTTTTCTGCACTAACTTCTGAAAATTCTTTAACATAATCCAACACAATGTAAATACATTTCTTTCTGGATAAGTTACTAGATGATAATGTAATCATCTGCACTTGACTAAAAAAAATACTTTATGGAATAAAACACGACAGAATCTCTCTCTCTCTCTCTCTCTCTCTCTCTCTCTCTCTCTCTCTCTCTCTCTCTCTCTCTCTCTCTCTCTCTCTCCCGAAACAGAACTAGGATTGCTAATGAAAGGAAAGAGGCGGGCAGTCTTTTCTCACTAGTGTGCTAAAATAATTAGCAATAAGTTATTAGATCCGAGAATAGAACCAAATTAGCTTTTCATACATTTGATTTTGTGACTGAACGACTAAACATATGCATTGACTGTCAGAATATGAGGTTACGAGTTTTTGTTGCAGGCAAGACCACGCAACCTCGTGATCTGCCAGTTAATGCGAGTGTTCACACATTCAATCACAAAATCAAATTACTGAAATCCTCATTGTCTTAATTTACTGATTAAGCTAATGTTTAAAAGAAAAATAAAGATTAAGGATCAAAGAGATATCAACTACAAAACTTTTTAAGATATTTCATATTTTTCAATAATTATCCAGATGTGTTTAGGGATTTTACCCAGTGGCGTATCGGAGGGGGTGGCATAGAAGTCACCTTTTATTGGGCAAAATTTATTTAAATATTTATTTATATTAGATTGACGTAATTATTTAAACTAACATTGCGTTGTATTTTATTTGCAGTTCATAAATAATATAATAACAAATGTTTATTATTTAACAAACATCTATGATGGCCCCCTCGAAAATGATTAGCTGGATTTGCCCTAGAATGTATTCCACCTTCACTAGCACTACAAAGAGGAAGTTGTTTGCAAATCAATTATAATTATCAAACGTAATGAAACTAAAAAATTAATAATTAAGTGCATAAATAGAAATATATGAAATACATAAACAGAACTATTTGAAAACTGATGAAAGTGGATGCTTGCCCAAGTATCATTGAAACAAAAAGTTCATTTCCGATTTACTTCGTGTTCTCACAGACATTATTAATGCAATCACGGAAATTTACTGGCAAATACGCGCAACATGTGTTCAATAAATCGCAAAATACAATCCACACAATAAACCACGAGTCTCATCTCGAAATCGTTTACTACAAATTCAACCATTTGGATCCGCTACTCAAGAGCACCTACAACAGAAACGCAGTCTCCCAAATGCACTGCAAAGTGAACACGACCCGCCGCCGCGTCATGTGCATCGAGAAAGAACGGAACAAAAAGGACGAACGCGAACCGATAGGAAATACAAGATCGATTTTTTATCCCCAGCCGCGCGACACGTCACGGGGCGCTGAGAAAGCGCTCAGCTGCGAACTCAAGGGCGGCAACTGCTCCCAGCGACAAATGTCAAACTCCAAGTTCCCTTGAATTCTTCCGAGGTCGTTGTCACCCTCTTTCTCCCACGCGAGTTCCATTTGTTCTCTCGCAAGCTAATGACGTCGAACAGTGAATATTTTAGTGCAAGACGAAATGTAATGTATCCCATTAGAACGTCTGAAGTATTACTTCAAATAAAGTTCCACACGTGCATGTACTTGAATTCGCTTTCAGCATTTTAAAAAGAAGCCGACAAAAGTAAAACAAAATATTATGTGAAAAAAAGTTTCTTAAAATACACCCACAGCAAAACCCTTTTTGGAAATCAATCAAGTACTGTGTGCGCCCAAACACTGCATTTCGGTTTCTTAGACGGTAAGAAAAAGATTGGTGATGAGTTAGTATTATTGAAACTCGCCTTAATGAGGATATATTTTGTAGAGATGACCTATTAAATAGAAACTGCCATCGGACATCTGAAACATTTTCGTTTCCCTGTCACATTTCAGAACACAAAATACGGTCAAGCTATGCCTTTATCAGTATAATCACATTAGGGATTCGAGGAGGGCAACAAGCACACACGGAGAAGAGGAGAATGAAAGCAGGGACCGTCGATAATATCAAAACCATTCGTTCGTGAAGCTGGCCAAGAACTTGACTGGGAGTATGACAAAGTATTCTTATAATTTTTGTAGCCGGCTGAAAATGTAAAGTGAAAGAAGAAATTTGGGAATAGGCAACTGTCGGAAAGTAATTTCATAGATAAATGGCATACGCACGAAATAATTCAGGCGGGAACCAAAAATAGAAATTCAAGATACTAAAGGAAATTGAATTTAAAATATTAATGCACTGCATTTGTCCACGCCGCGATCGGACTATCTACGTAGCAAATCCCAGAACACAACGACCAGGCGACTTTCCAATGTTCAGTGAACCGAATATATGAAAGCAATCGGACAACTTGTTAACTTCAAGAGTTACATGAATTTTAATGAATAACCTTTTAAAAAACTGTTCCGTGAGATCGAACTACAGATAAAACAGAGGTAAAAGGAAATATGAGAGTAATGCTTTATTAAGCAGATAGGTTTGCTTGAGTACAATGTAAAGTGAAGAGAACAGTAATTCAAATGCTATAAAAATTCAACATGAAAACTTGCACAAACAGAACCCATCTGTCAGAAAAGATATCAAATTCAGACATAATTGGCAATTTGCTTCTAGATAATGTGATCAGATATCTTAAGAAACTTCACTATCTCGTAAACTCATTGAATGATTTGGGAGCAAGGTAGTCAGACAAAACAAGAGTTGTTAAAGGCCAATATTAAGCACATTACACCTTTCGTTTATTTTTCTGAGAAAACGTATTCTCGAACGTTTTGCCTGGTCGTGAGTAGAGGCGGAATAGTTTGAAAAAACAATTCCACAGAACGAAGGGAGTACTAAACTAACACATAATCTAGGAGTAACACTCACCGCGGATCCACTTCATATCTTCCCGGGCGATATGCGAGCAATTCTTTTCTAGGACTCCCAGGTATCTGCCAACGCATTGCTGCGTATATAGCCGCGTATATACACGGCTGCATCCACGAACTTCTTATCTCTTCAACCAAAGCTCAACCAACTACACACGTTCCAAGCAAGTTCTGCACTTCTCCAGCTGCGACTAGAGAGACACTGAATTCATGAACTATGGATTTTCACGAACTCTGCGCCAGGATATAAATATATTCCTTAGAACCTCAACATTATTGACTTTTGCCCTAAATAGATCTCAAAGCATGCGCCGTCTACGATACCCTTGCCTCTGAAATGGGTCAGGCGAAAATATCATGAAAAGGAGAGTAAAATTAAAATTAGACAACTTATTCAAAACAAATACCCTGATTATTTTTTCACTGATTATGATCGGCAGTAAACTCTGAAACTATTACATTTTACAAAAGTAAAATCCTTAGTTCCCGGGAACGCACACGCAATTAAAAATTGAATTAAGGACTTAGACCAGATAAGAAAGAAAAGTGCATAAAAAACTTATGTATTAGTAGATATGCAAGATAAAACTCCTCGTCTAAGATGTAAGATAAAATCACGGTACTGAGAAATTTAATTTACAAGCAGTCGTTACTCAGATTGCATAATAGAAGGGTATGTGTAATATTCGAATGCAAATAATCCCTTCAAACATCAAATATCAAACAACACTTCAAAAAATTTTGAACTATTTTTTTCACTTTTTTACGAAAGTAAAAACACAAAGCTTAGACACATCGAAAATGTACAGTATTTTGAATAAAAGAATTGTTCCTTTGGGACGCTAAGTAACACGCAAAAGCTATCTGAACACTTTGAGAGGCTGGAACTATATTATATTAAAATTATTAAAAAGTACAACGGAAAAAGGATAGACAAGTGTTGGGCATCTCTCCTTTCAGAGAAAATATTTGCATTCGTCTGCCTCCTTCGCGTGCCGCAAGTAGTCTACCCCGAGGTCGAAACGTCAGACTCACAAATATTCGGGCAACATGCAACACGCAATGTGCAACGGCCTCTGTAAGCACAAGCTATGAAGGACTAGTAGTTTTACAATTTAAACGGAATCACTCTCATTATTATTATTATTATTATTATTATTATTATTATTATTATTATTATTATTATTAATGCGTCCGGAAGTCATAAGTCAAAGATATACAATTTAATATGATTAATAATCCAACTTCCATTGAACTTTTTATCAACTGTCCAAACTTTTATTTGTGCGTTACCTATCATTTTTAAAAGCAAATTTCAAAGAAAATCATATGAATTCTACGGAATGAGTTACAACAGAATTATTCCGATTAAATTTACAATAACGGAGCTAGCAAAATTTATTTTATTATGAGTATTATCTGAAACTCAAAGTAATGGACACTATGTCAAATTTACCTATTTTCACAGAATAGTGGTTTAAAGGTGATGCATTCCTATGTAAATAAATGGAAATCGTGTTGTTTTGGCTGCTTCTAAATTCATTCTTCATGCTTTCTGGAGGTAGTTCCTTCAGAAAGGATAGTGAAATAGGGCGAACAGTAAAGTTATCAGAAAAATGGCCACATTTTCCTCAAGGTGCCTAACAATATGAAAAAAACAATACTAATTAAAAATGTTGGAATATGACCTAGACCTTCCTACATCGAACCAATGGACTGAAATGGAAGAAGAATGAACGGAAGATGTTGATAACAGCAACTCGAATAGCGGATTCTACAGTGATTTTCATAACAAAAAGACACAATAAAGGTTTATTAATGAGAAATCTAGTGAACAGACATTCAACCGTTAGATGCCACCAGAAAAGAGAACCGTTATCAAGGCAGCTTTTGCATGACTTTCACTACTACCAACCACCACCTCTCGACCTTTTAAAGCAGCAACGATCAATAGTATCAATGCCAGCAACTCCGCTAATTCGTTTTCTATTAATCAGGTCTGAGCGTGGTTTGTTTGTAAACAGTCGCAAGTTTAATAGTGGGAATTTATCAGAGAGAATGAAACACTGAGTCATTTCTTCGGCCGTGGGCGCGTGAGTTCAGGGGCGTTTTCGCGTTTCCCCTTGTTCCACGAAAACTGATGAATAACTCAGAATCCCCGCAGCTTTCGCTGCTCAGGCCCCCTGTTCCCGAGAAGGGTTCGCAGCTCAGGTTACGCCTTCCAGAAACCAACAGCGCAGAGCAGTAGCGACCGGCACTGCCCATCGAGTCCACATGGAACTATGGACAAAACGTGAGGATGAAAGATAGGGAGCATATTAGTGTCGTCCCATACGGCTATGCGTAACATTCGCCAACTTTGCACGATAAAAATACGTCGCATTTGTGGGAAATATGAAATACGAGGATGTTAATATTTGTAATAATAATAATAATAATAATAATAATAATTATTATTATTATTATTATACACTTTATATTTAACTGCCTGATTATAGTTGTAACTTTAACATTAATGTTCATGTTTTCTGTTTCTCAATTACCAACCAATTGTTGTGACCTCGTTGCTACTTAGCAGATGTTATGTCGCAAATTCTTTGAACAGTCAAATATCATTTGCAATAATAATAATAATAATAGTAATAATAATAATAATAATAATGTAAATTTAAAAACCTGGTTTGTAAAGCGCGAACGAGCTCGATCTATTCCCCCCAACGCTCCTATTTGTGATCCCGCCAGTTCGTACGTAGTCCACGCATCTTCTCAATAAAATCGACAGCTCTCTAATCTTTTAGACGGAAGGTGCAGGGGCAGAGCGTGTTTGCTGAAGCGTCGCCACCTGTACATGCGGGAGTGAAAAGGCCCTAGCGGCCTGTGGGCCAGTTTGCCGGGCGCGATGGGAACGGCCGTCGACCGGAGGCCCTCTAATGCGCCACAGCGATAAATTCTTCAAGCGACGGCGCGTGGGAGGGGGCGTCTTCCGCGAACAGACACCACTGCGAGAGCAGATGGGGCGTAATAAAAGGTGGAGAACGGCAGGGCGGTTCTAGCGCGGGCCATCTACAGTTGTTTCGGCTACCCTGGACGTAGTGATTAGATCGCTTGGTTCCTACGACAAAGCACCGGGATTCAAATTTCGTTTTAATTATAGTAACTTCTGACGTTCGATCAGCTGAGACGCGGTTTTCCAGTTGGGAGCTACAATACCAAAACTTATGCCGAAACGGAGCTCCCTATTGGATAACCGCATCGAGCTGATTAAACGTGAGAAATTACTATAATTAAATTGGCTTATACTTAAAATGTGTTGTGAAGAACGCGGGTCCGCGATAGGTTTTCTCGGGGTTCTCTTTTACCTTGCTTCATTCTACTATTGCTCCATCATTCATACCCATATTGATCACGTATCTGTTCGCAATTGATGAAGGCGTGTTTAATAGTATGGATAGGCTGTTACGTGCATAGGCTGGCACAATCGTCCGCGAGCAAGACGTAAAAGCGCCGAGGTGGTGGCAGATACAGGAGTGAAATGGCTAACCGCTCCCTGGGGAGGCCGTGGAAGGAGGAAATGGAAGATCTTGGCGAAACGGTAGAGTTCTAACACAATAACCAAATTTTTCTTTGCATATTTTTACACATTTCATACTATATTGCGTATGTTACATGTTTTACTGATATTTTATTTTTTTGCGAAAATTAATTATTTTGCAATTTTTCTGATATTTATTTCGCAACAAATTTTGATGAATTTTCATTTTTTTCTTTTTTTCTACAAATTCAGAATTATTTAGAAGTACGCATTGACGACCCGAGATGCCCGAAATTGTACAATACTGAAATAAATTTAAATTCACTAGTCCACGCAAATTGTATTTTCAAAATTGAATTTATAAAACTTGTATTAAATACTTACTTATATACGGATACATATGTTGTATGTAGACTAATTTTTTTGTAGTGCGCTTTCATATTCAGTAATACATTTACACATATGTTACATATTCTAATCTTTTTCATGACATACTTACATGCATTTTTTGCCCTTTCAGCCTGTAGATATTTTTCCAGTCTCTAGCAATGACTGACGTTAGTGGGGTACTAACTCCATCGAGTAAGGGAGGCCCACAAAGGGTCGTGGTGGTCGGCAGTGGGTAACAAAGGTCGAATAAAGACGGCCGTCCCTGTGTCGTAGCCGACGCGAGTGCCCCGTGCTGAGCGAGCGGGATGCAGCAGCAGCGGCGGCGGCGGCGGCGGCGGCGGCGGCGGCGGCGGCGGCGGCGGCGAGCCGTAGCGAAAGGCTCCCGGGGCGACGGATGCCGACGACGGCCGAAGGCGTCGGCGGTGTTTGACCCGCTGCCCTCGCGTCTCCTCGGGACCTCCAGCCGCGCGGGGAACCGACTGGCAGCTGAGCGCGCCTGGTGGCCGCTGTCAGGGCCTTGGCTTCTGCTGCTGCAAGAGCCGTTCCACTCCGAAGGAATGTATCGCTACTCGTACACATCCTCCGATGAGGGACGAAGTATATCGAATTCCGAACATGTGACTCAAATGCATAATTCCCCCAAAACGCGCGCTATTAGATATTGAAACATAATGATAAATGATTGTCGTCATCATTTCTTAACTTCTTCATATTAACTACCCAGTGGCTGCCATTGTACTAAATGCCTCAGCTGTTACAGTTCGCAACTCCTAGAATGACCTAACGTCACACTGAATTACTTATGAAATCAGGTTTGAAAGATGTAACAGGGACGCTCCAAAGGACATATATTTATTATATATGCTCCAGAGGATATATATTTAAAGGACATATTCTTAACGCAACTTTAGGGAGATTACGATGGAGTGTTTGAAATCAAATGTTTCCAAACGACAAAGAATATGCATTTTCGTCCCACTTTTCTAATTAGCGTCTAACTTTTCTAATTAGTGTTTTTTCGCCTAACTGTCATTAATTCTAAAATAAAAAAGAGAGAATTTTGTCACACAAGTGAAAAATAATGCTGTTCACCGGACTCTGGGGCGCACGGGCCACGTAAGCAGAGGCAAAGGCTGCGATTTTGAGTTACGCGTGTAAGGGTTACTGTTTCTTCAGCTGGTTATGGCGTGGTTATCTTCCTCATACCACATCCCCATCTCAACCGGTTTCTAACCATAATCATTTGAATTATCGTTTCCCCTATCCTCCTTTCAACTTTTACATCTGGAAGACAAATGCAAACCACATGATATCCAATCAATATCCATCCAAAAATGGGAAGAACTGGAAGATAATCTACACAGTCTTCGAAATTAGACTAAGAATGTTTTTAAAATAAAAAAACAATATCAGTTACTGAAAAAAGATCCAGGAAGTATAAAAAACGTCTTGAACCATTCGTGTTAGAGTGATTTCACAGCAGTGCGGGAATTCACTAATCTAAATAATGGGCTGTATTATTGGTAATGGAAGATTCGTTGCGACTTTCACAGACAACTACGAATTAATAAAAAGATACCTCCATGATTAAGGTGCGGTTTGCTTTTGCCTTCCCCCTCCACAGTCTCACATTGAATGATCTTCCACAAGATTCGAATCCTCTACTCATTGATCCTCGCTTCGGTGATTCTGCCGCTTCCTTCAGTCCTGTTCTTGTCCACTGTAATTGCTAAAATTAGATGTTAAGAAAGACAGTTCATTCTCGGGTCCAGTATACTGCGGTTTCGAAAAACATGTGAAAGTGTTACTACATGCCAAGTGTCCAATGAATTGAACAAATATTACATCAATTACTTTTTAAGCATCTAATAATAATTTCTGGAGAATTTTCAGCACTTCGTACTCGTAGCGTTCTCGCGAGAAAAAGCCTATCTGGGACGGTGTAACTCTTGCGTGGTCTGCTACCCTTACAACTTGTACCACGGGAATTTTCACGTCCCTGGGTGTGCACCTAATCAATACATCCTCACTCCCTGCGGAAGTACAAGTACACTATAGGAGTGGTATCCGGACAGGGCGGACCGCGATGGACACATGTACCCATCACCTGGTTGGCGCCAGCTGAAGGCTTTCCTTTGTACCTACGTGTATCGTGTTTCCACGAATCTGGAATCCAACAGTGGGGCCACCCATGATATTACACTCGGGAAGTACGAACTCCCACCCGTCACCTCTCTTCTATCACCCTCTTTGCTAATTAGTTCAGAGAAACGGGACCGTGCGGGCGTTTCCAATTCCCGACCAGGACTTGAACATATAGGACCAAGGACCCAACCCTACCGCGGGGGCGTCTATTTAGGGCAACGGGCAACGCGGTTTCCTCCCCCTCGGACAGTCACGCGGCAGGCAGGCAGGCAGGCGAGCGGGGGGAGGGAGGGAGGGATTACGCCGTGCGGGGGCGGCGTGCCGCCGGGCAGTGGATCACTGGGGCGTCGCACCGCAGCGCCCCCAGCGGCGCTCCCCTCCGTTGGGCGTCCCCTCGCGCTGTTTATTCTTCCGAGCGCGCGCCGCCCCACCCCCTCGCGCGATCGTCCATCAGGTGCGAACTGCGCGCGGAGGAGGAGTGGTGGAACCCTCCGGGGAGGCATCGCGCTGGTACGGGCCGCCCCGCCCCGCCCCTCCCCTCCCCTCCCCGCGTGCATTGCCACGCCCCCGGACGCCGAGGGGAGAGTTAAAACGAGCTGCCAAGTGCTTCATTGCCGGAACGCGTGAGGGCAAGAAGTTTGCGGTCAAGGACGGCGAATGCGGTTGTCGGAGGATGGATGGCTGTTGGTGTACACCTGTCTGGATGACAAACGTTTGCGTCGAGATAAGACAGAGAAATGCTAAGTTTGCAGTTGTACGGTTACGGAATGAAAGGCTTACCGGAGCGTTCTTACCAACAAGAAGAACAGAAACACTTCGCATCGTACATATAAAATGAATAGAAACATTTGGTCATTTAATTTTCTTGGAGGGGATTACTGCAGGGATTTCTTTCCTTCTACGAAGCTAATAAATTGGTGATTTGAACGAAATCATTATAACGAAATGCAATAAAATTATCGAATTAAGGAAGCTGCTTTAGTGAAGTCATGATGTTAGTTCACACCGATGAAACCCGAGAAACAAGATATGACCACGAGTGTTACAAGAATCTCTTGTCTTATCTATACTGGTCTAATCCATGGATACACAGTTTCAATATTGCTTATCTCACTTTTAACTCGATAGGCATTCCCTTCCATTTTAATCTCGCATTCGAATGATTAAGCCAAGCAGTAAGGTATCTTGCACCCCTTGTGAATTAATAATGTATTCCAAATTCTTACTAAAATTAGCACCCCAAATGCAGCATCAGTGAGCACAGCTTGGCCTCGACTTACCTTCCCGCAAATTCACGCAGCGACTATGCAATCATCTCTTGTCGAGGAGGACCAGTTGAAATGGAAACTATGCTATCAGTAAAGGATACAACTTACTCGTAAGATCATTTCCAATGTCTGTGTTAATACTCTAACTTCCTAAGAGCTGCCTTGCCCGATGAAAGTTTGGGGTTCTGAAGCCTGATTATATTAGTTACTGATAGCCTGGTACTCTTAAAAAATCGCCACTTTTAGGGGCGATTCTCACAAGACTGAGAGAAAGGGTGTGCTTTTAAAACAGCGTCATTTTTCGGACGCATTTTTCTGAACGGCTCCTTTACGTAGCAGAAGCGATTTTAAGAACGAAAATACTGGTAATGTAAAAATAAGACTGGTAGTGAAGATGGATGCGAGACAATTATGCACGAAAAATGTTTGCAGTGGTAAAGAAATGTAATTAAAAATAACAGACGACCACAACAATGGAATTGTTATAGCAAAGGTGTTGATGCAAAGCGGTGCTCTCGTAAGTGGATGGATCAGATAAGTTTGTAAAAACTGAAGTTGATAACAGATAAGAAAAATCGTGTACGAGTGAAGGCCAAATAGGGGAAGCTACAAACAAAGGCACATGGCAATATCAGACGAACAAAGGAGATTGCCAGTGTAGAGCAGATAGAGGTGGCTCTACCTCTTGCCTCCCTCGAACTTGGAAGATGCGACGGGAGTAGCAAAGTGTGCGGTGGGGTGATCTCGGGGTGCGAGAAACTGCGGCGCAGTGCGGCAAACCTCTGATTAATGAAGAGCCGAGCAGGGAAGGAGTTGCTGGAGCACACTGGGGAGGCGTCTCTAAGGCGTTGCGGCGGCAGCGGTGGCGCCACCTGCGCTGTGCTAGGGCTCTCGCCTGCAGGCGGAATTACCATACCATAGCCAGCGCATGAAAGTGAATGCATGATGCCCCAACGCAGAGGCGATGAAATACTAAAGCTATGCTAATACTAAAGGCCCCTTGCAAATCTGATAATGGTGCACAACAATGACAATAACCAAACAATTTATGTTATCAATATACTATAAAGAATTGATTGATCAGTTAACAACTTGAATAATCCCTGTGTAGTCGTTGACTTCCAATAGCTCTTGTATTCTGTCCAAGATCTTTTGTATGAGTTAGATCAGAGCTCAAGAAACACTGCACATTTTGCATTTCTCCCCATAGTACGTCCGTTTTGTTTTTTACTTTAAAAAAATTTCAATTCTGAGTCGCATTTACATTCTTTCCATGTAGAAATCCGCTTGTGTAGACTTTATTATCCACTATCGTGGAGAGTATTAGAAGAAAGCCATTTGCATCGTTTAAATCCATAACTCACGTAGCCTACGCAGACATAAACGAAACCAATATAAACAGAATGCCATTGATAAATCCGATAACGGCGAGTGGAATGGCCTTTCATACCGTTTACGTTATTGGAAAAAACTTGATTTCGTTTACGAATTTCTTGAGAAAAGAAAAAGAAAGAAAAACTGAAAGGCTATGTGATTTCTTTACAAGATTCAAACTATGAACTGAATTTCTCAGAATAACTATTATTAATCTCATCATAGGAGATTGAAATTCGACATTCACGAGACAAGTGCAATGTTTCATTTTTGTAGTGAGTGGGGAGTATTTTAGCAGTGATTCAACATTCATTTCATATATTGACGAGACACAAAATCTTTGTTTTTGATGGTGCGTTTAATGAAATGACCATCAGCACATTAATTGTGGTCAGTAAAAACTTCCATTGGCATTTAATCATATTAAAGGGACAATATAAACACTTCACCCTACTCTCTTTATTATTCTGATTCCGCGAACATTTTCGACAATTCAATTTTTGTGGAATTTGACACTGTATAAACGAAGTAGTTATTTTTTTTCAATTTTGCTGCGAGCAGAGGCATTTTTTCGTCCGTATCTCATATCACGGTATACAAACGCTTATCGATCTTGCTTCGGCCTGTCACGCATCATAAATTCAATAGCAGGTGCGCCCCCAAGTTTCAATTCCGATAATTCCACAATCAAATGACGTGATCGGAACAGGTACACTGTGAATGAAAAGTTGAAAAAATGGCCTTGGTAGATGGTGAGAGTATTAACTGAAAGAGAAAATCCATAAACTTTTTAGAAAGTCTACAAATCAATAACGGTAACAATTTCCTATAATACATACTCTTATAAATCCTTATACATCGTAATAAATCCTTATACCCTTATCCGTATTAATCGAGTAAACTGTGTACTACACCCACCCACGGTCTCGCTTTAAACGCCTTTCCATCCACCAATCGAGACAAAAATATATCGTCTGACGCGACTTGGTCTCCTCAGGGAGAAATTATCATATTTTCGGATCCATCTACAAGATTCCAAGAAATCCCTCTAGAAAAGTGTTGGTTTTGTTTTTTTAAGCAACTAATTCAGCGCCTACGGAGGTGATCAATTGTAGATTAGGTGTAGGTGTAGGTGTAGATTGAGTGGTTAGGCGGAAGAGCAGGCCCTATGGTCTGATCCTCGCCATTAATAAAGGCATTTTTATTATTATTATTATTATTATTATTATTATCATCATCAATAAGTTATTCGATTTCTTTCGAGAAGACATTGATTGGCACAATTTTTTTCCGATTCCCTCCAGAATATTCTGGAAGAATTCTAAAAAGACTCTTTTTTATACGTCTGCAACGATATTGGTGAAATCCTGTGAATTACTATATTATCTTTCCTGAATTTACATGAATCGTTAGACTTAATAAATGAGATTGATAAGAGTGCAACGAATTATCGAAAAAACGAGGTGAGAGGGAATGTTAAGCACTTACAACGCGTTCTCGAGAGTTTCATACCACCTACGGAGGCTATTATTTTCGATTGTTCTTGATAAAACGAATTGATTAGTTCTATTTTTAACTGGATCTTTTGTAGAAAAGCCTAGAAGAATTCTAGAAAGAACTTGCTTTAGAGGGTTTTTAAGGCACCTATAGTACTGAAACGTTATGATGTACTATAATGACTTTTTTTGTAGGTAACTCAATTATGTATAATTTTGTGTAATTTCATTTTGTGCAACTTTGTGTTAAAGCAATTTCATATGATGTAAACGAGAAAGCCAACTTTTCACCCTGCTGAAGCAGGAGGCCTTTGCCCTTAAAGGGATTTTGCAGGCTCAATAAATAAAATAAATAAATACTGACTTTCCAGCTCAACGATTATCCTTAGGACATTGTTCAATAAATTGCCCATAATTGTTCATATATAGACAACTGTTAAACCTAATAATGAAATAAAACACGATTTAAAAAAAGTATTACTAGCCTTACTTTTCAAGTAACTCTCTGTTTCTGGGGATAGACAAGCCAGGCAACTTTACGGTTTTTGAAAGTTCTTTTGCATATGAACTTCCATAACACACCCAAAAATTGCCAACAAGAAAGTACCCACCATTGGAGACGCCAGTCTAAGCTAGTAAAAAATACATGCTTAAAGATTAAAAAGGTCTCAATTAAACTTACTTGAAACAAATAAAGTTTAAAGTAATAAAATAAAGCAGTTGTAAAATTTCCGACTACGCTCCATTCTTGAGGTGTGTGTAAAGAAGAAATCACGCGAGTAATTATCATGTACGGGAGTATGTAGCTCTTTACAAATAATTTATTACTACGCTCGTCTTGAAAAATCTTCATAGGACATACCGTCACGTTTACTGAAGATTTTTACCCCCTCAAACCACAAAAAAATATGTTTTACTCACGCAGGCCTAATTCAGCCATGAATTGAAGGTCGTGTGAGATGAAGCAGAAACTTACCTGTAACAAAGAAAAAGTACATTAGTATCATTGCAGAGAAAAGTAATATATAAATTACATTTTATTGCGCAGGTGAATCACGATAGATAGAACTAAATCAATTAAACATTAAACAAAACTTTTTTCGCACATACAGAATGGAGTAGTGAAACATTTTTGTCCCCATCCTCCAACAGAGAGAGAGAGAGGTAAGGTTAATCTTTCACGAAAAATTTACAGAAGACAACTGGTAATACTTATCTACGGACAAATTTAAACGTACGGAATTTATTTCCAAACGGTTTGAAGTAACACGGAGGAATATAAGAATCGCATCACGTTCTGAGCAAGTAATTTGTGAATTACACTGACACCGACCTAATTACTGAGTGAATTGCAAAATAGATCACGCATACGAACCGTACGCTATATGTACGGCAACAAGAACGCGTTTACTATTCCGCCTACCTTCATTTCATACGGAAACAGGCATACAGAAACAATGTATATAGGAATAGCAAACTCTACGATAAACGATGTATACACCCATTGCCATTAGCGTATTGTTCGTTTGCATTGTCCGTAAATCTGCGAAGTGTATGGGAGCGGCTCGACCAGGTGCACAACGGCAGCACTGGCCCATGTGCTCGGCAAACAAAATTACGTCACCCACACACGTCCGTTGCAACACCGCCCGAGCACGTGCACGCCCGTGACGAATGTGAATATGCCGTCACTTAGCGTCGCGCCGACGTTGCCGTCGCGGAGGGAATGTGTGTGGCACGGCTCCTCGCATAGCATAGTCTTGTCTTGTTTTAAGTCATCGCACGAAGAACATTCGAGTACATGTGCATCGGGGGACGAATTGGCAATTTTCTCTAGAGAGGGATGTTCAAAACTCCCGAAGGGGACTAAGAAGAATTGTTGACTAACACGGAGAACATCTTCGCTTGTGCAACACAGTCTGATCGAACCATAAGAGCGTTTTAGGTGATGTTTTCTTGTCCAATTTTGTAGGAAATCATAAACGTGGCACCTAATGTGGATTAAAGGTGTACCTGGCTAAGAGATTCGGATCATGAAGGGCGTACGTTAAGACATGAATGTCCACAGGCGTGCGGCTCGAGTTTTTGTCTCTCTTATTTGATCGTTATTATTCTGGGCATATCACATGGGAAATACGTATCGTATACAGTTCTCATTATACGCATTTCAAAATTACGAGAAATTTCTATAATACTACATGCAATTCATAAATTACATAATGATGAAATAATGAATTTAGTTTCAGGGAAAAGAACGAAAGAAAACCGCAAAATAAATTCATCACCGGTCGAGAGGCATGACAAATTCAAATGTTTTGATTTATTCTTTCACAACTGCAAGTCCAATACTTTTTATTTTTTGAATGTAACTGAATGTAAGGGACAAAATATTAACTGTACATTGTGAGAAACAATAATATACTATCAATGAACGTGCTTCATTCTTTACCATCCACGAAGATCTTTTAACATTTAAGAGAAACCACTGTGAAATTACTAATTGCAGTTGATTCGCTCTGCAAGGTACTATAAATGCTTCCAGCGATTCTCCAACATGCCATCCATCATGTTCACACGCGAGATATCTTGCCCAACCGCATTTGCACAGATTCCTTCATATAGTCAGCGCCGGATTTTTTCTTGAGATGCTCTGAGCATGATGAAACTATGGGGCCGCCGCTTAATACAGCTGAAGTATTAAACATATGCACGCAAAACTATTATGAAAATAAAGTATATTTGCAATTCAAAAAGTTTATATCAAACATTTTTTACATAATACAAATACAAAATTAGGTGCACCGCAATGTAGCGCGTAGCAGCGTAGTGTTCAGGACAGACTCGGGTTCAAATCTTAGCATAGCTTAGGATTTATATCCGGTCATGACCTATTCAGGGCTGTCCTAAGGTCCACTCAGCATTTTTTCATATAAGTATCAGCATTTTGCTGGCTTTGTTAACAGAAAATATTGGGAACCGTGACACTTGCCAAGCCATCTTCACCCCACTTTCAAAGTCATAATAAGACCATCCCGAAATGCCCGTTACGTGAACAGTACAGAGGGCCATGAAAGTGTGTGAGTAACCGGAGAAAGCTAAATCAAAAGGATTCCCAACAACTTTTACACCTTACGTAGGCAAACCTGCAATGTACCTAGTACAAGGGTAAAAACAACTAAAAAGAAATTTAAAAATTACTTGGGGGACCCATATTCAGTGGGGGCAGAATGGACGTTGTTAGTTACCCCTTGCAACAATCTCTTCCTGCGGATCCATGGGCAGAACAAGTGACTTGATCTGAAAGTGATCACGCAGGAGAGGGCACGAAAGGTTTGTATCTTAAAAGCGAGATTCCGTCCTTCCTTTCGACCTCTCCTTCGGCAAAATGGTACCGATCCGGCCGGCCGCCGAACTCCCCGTTACGAGCAAGTACACTACTGCTTATCACGCCGTCTAATTGGTAGCGAAACCAACACGTGTTGCGCTAAACCGTTACGCGTGGACTCCGGGAAGGAGCCTTTCACCAACGAATCAACGCGGAAAGTGTAATACAAGCCATGTAGAGCTTGAAGGTTGTGTTCGCGCACGCGATCCTCCGACATCCGAGAAGCTTGGGGACGTTTGGAAAGCCAGCTAGAACGGAGGAAAAAATTAGGTGAAGCGCTAATGTCTCTTCCTGTGGTTTCAGGCGGCCTCGCTCTCGGCTATCCACGACTTAAGATTCATCTGTGAAGGTCCTTTCGCCGATACGCTTTCATTCATACGTACTCTTCTTTGGCTCTGCTTCTTAATCACGGTTGATAAAGAGTCTTAGGTTTGGTTCGGAGCGTCATTTGCTTTAAGCAACCTTTAAGAGTAACTTTCCCGTTCAAATTACCGAACGGAATAATATAATAATATGAAATTTTCTTTAGAGGTGAATATAGTCATGTTAACGCAATTTTATAACCTAGTCCACATTCACCTCAATTAAAATTAGTGTCCGTTATCGCACAAACTTCAAAGAGCACTTTTCTCTCGAAAGAGTGAAGCGCAATATCGGTTCAGAGAATCTTTTAAATGGAAATATAATCACTGTTTAAAGAGTTTGATAACAGTATTTATATCTAAAGGTATCTTTTTGACTTTTGGTTCCCTAGTTCAAAAGCTTTCTAAGGATTACATGCCAATGAATCATACTATTTCTGCTTTAATTTGCCTACCAAGAGGAACGAAGTTAAGTCGATTATATCGGTATTCAAGGGTAATTGGGTTCAATTAATTCTAGAGTCTATCTGAAACCAGATTATACAAATTGGTTGGAGAGCACATAGAGCATGTTTCATTGAAGAATATAACACTTTAAAAACTGCCGATTTAAACAGTTATTGCAAGAACAAACTAAACACTTTTAAATATCAGGTACAAAATTGGAACATATAGTATCTTACCATTACTAAGTTATACATTTCAAAATCTACAGAGACGTACTGTAATTGACACGCAAACTCTCGCTAAATTTTGACCAAAAAACACCAAAAACAAGACTTTCGTACTAAATTACACTCTTTAAAATGCTACAGGCGTACTGGCATTGATCCACTCGACCGTACACGCTTCTTATAAAAAAATATGAAGAATCCGCCGACATAAAATTCCTTTCAACACGCCTCACAAAGGCAGCCTGACGACGACGCACCGCCTCAAGCAAAGGAAGGCGCGAGGCTTCGCAACACACAGCAAGGGCGGGGAGGGGGGGAGGGGGAGGGGGGATTCCCGTCACGAGAGTCGATCTGCGATTATCCTCTCCGCGCCAGCAGCCAAAGGCGCTCTTTGAATCGACTACCTCACGCGCAATCCAGCCCCAGATGCTACGCGCGTCGCGCAGGCGGGAATCTTCACTCGCCGCAAGAGAGCGCGCGCTCTCCGCAACGGTTTTCGCTGGGGCGTCGTCGTCTCCGAGCTTTTCGCCACACGGCAGCACCGTGCATCCGCTTCCTTGCAGAGTCGAAACTCGCCCGCAGACTCGAATTTCCGTTTGCATTGTAGCTACTCATCGGTTCCCCTTGTACCTTTTCGTTTCTTTCCCTGCGGCGCGCGTTTGGAAATGTAATATTCGGGGAAAGGTGAGTGTGAATTGAAACGAAATTGGTTCCTTTGATTTACTGATTATTTCGTGTTTCCAGGTGCGTCACGGTCAATAGTCCCGAAAGTTTAGTACATGCTATCACGGTAAGTGTTGGTGTTCTTGTGGTTCTAGTAGGTGGTCAGATCAGGCGCCGACCTATACAGGGTGTCCCACCAACTATGGACCACCCCCATAACTTCTCAAGGGTTCAGGATATCGAAATGCAGTTTTCGATTAACAATGCGGACTCATGGGGCAAGTAACATGCCGAAGAGAAATTGTCTATAATATTTTTAGTTTTCGAGAAATTTAATCATCTTTAATTTTTTAAATGGAACTATATTTTTTTCAGCAGCAATGAATAGATCATGAAGAGAGGAATAAAATGATTATCATATGTCAGTATTTTGATGGTGATGCAGTGTTATCAGTTGATGCTATGAACCACCTCAGCCGGTGAATTTGGTTCCAATACCAAATATTGATCTAAAAGTTAAAGGACAAGAAACATTTAAAATAATGAAGTAAAAAATATCATTTGAGTTTGAAGTACGTTTTGTTATAGATTCAGTATCACGTATAGAAAGATTTTCTTCAGCTCGGACGATTTACCTTACAAACCAACATTGATACACTCACCCTATAACGAAAGGCCTCTATATCGGAAGAAAGTACCAAGTCAACTGAATTTCGTTATAGAATGTTTATGTTTTACATTGTATATTAATACTCAACATTGCTATCAAATTACTCGTAGTATTCTTCGAGAACTGGATATAATTTCTTTGAAAATTTATAGTCAAGTACCCAGAAAAAAAGCAGATAAGAAAGAGGAGATGTTTATACTAAAATTAATAATAAACATTTAGTGAACACCGACTGGGACGAAAGACGGCGAAGCAAAAATTCCATAGCAAGCAAACGTACGCAAACCTCCGGTGCTGCCGCCCACCGCTTGCGCCCGGAAATTGCCCTCACGAGGCGCTGCGGGCGCCCGTCCCGAGCGCCGCCGCCCCGTCTTCCTCCCCCTCCCCCTCCTCCTGCTCTTCGCGAAGGTGTCTACTTTCTTTTGTGCCCTGAAATGAGACTTCTCGGAGCCGCGCTCGGTCCGCATTCAGACCCCGCACGCGGCCGCGCTATAATAAGAAACCATTCATCATCCCCTGCGCGAGAGGAAACAGAAAAAACGCCTATCAGAAAGAACGCGACGGCCGCGCTGCAATGGGTGCAGTATGTGCAGTGGTTCGTCAGTCCCCAACAATCATTTCTTAACGCTGAATTCCAAGAAGGATATACAATTATTCTCATTTAAGGTATGAAAAGACAACAACAACAAATTTTTATCATTTTAATTTTTAAAATATTGTTTCGTTAAACAAAGTCTCGAGATCGATATTGCTCACCGCGCTGTTCATTGAACACTCACAACTGTTGGAGAACGAGTCTAAGTTTCGCATTTCATTTCAATCGTCTACTCTATTGATTAATTTGAAATATCTTTGAAGATAATGTGACGTAACCAGAAAAGCAGGTTTATTTCTCATTCGATTCCAATTATATTTCATTACAAATTTTTCTTTAAAAAAGTTACAGTAAATTGTACGAATACAATCGCACTTCACAGAGTGTGAAGTGTGAAATAAAACATGGCGAAAATTGAAAAAGATACCATTCTATCATTATTAACCATGGGAGTTGTTCATAACGATTAACCTTATTTTTTGTCATTGACCGCTGACAATACAGAATATCATCCTCGTATAATGTGGTTGCTACAAATGTCCTGCCACATGCATTGATCTTCGAGACATCCACGTTATAGTTTGAATGTTCCGTCCTTCAGAGTTACGCGAATTAATTGTGCGAATTGTAAAATGCTAAGGAACTTTCCACCAAACAATTTTCGAGTGTACGAAAAGCGACACCGACTGAACAGCATTTGAGAAATGTTCCATCTGTACTGTCATGGACAACGCGCAATGAACCCCCCATTTTCTAAAACAATTATAACAAAACATAAGGCAAACGACATGCGACTACGAGGTGTCCAAAATTGAACGCCATTTCGTCACACTTCCTTACACAAAAGACCTTCATCATGCTTCGAAAAGGGAACTGGCTTAATAGGATTTGGCTATCTCGTTTTCGCAGTGTGGCGGTGCTTCAATAGGCGACTATAATTCAACAACACTCTCTTGACCCACATCTCCGAAGACCCGTACCACCTGAGCTATTTGCCCTAAAGCTTTGTACGCTCTGAAAAGGAAGGCCGAAGACCTCACGGAGTCTTTAGTCGAGTACATAAAGGACAAACGACTGGGTGGCCGAACGACCTTGCAAGGGAAAGGAGATGCGTGCGCTTAAGACACGAGACCGTTGCGCGTCACGGAATAACTTTCGGAACCGCAAACTCAGATGCCGGAGAAAGCAGAACGCGTTTGTCTCCGGGAGCAGCTAATGGGACGTAATGCTAGGGCGATCATACGCAAAGTCACTACGATTTCAACTAAGAAGCTACCGTGCAGACCGACTTGGGGAAATGTAGTCATGAATTGGAGACTGGAATCAAGAGGTCGAGTCAAGGCCGAATTTCGAGAAAGAGCACGGATTCCATAGGACGTATAACTAAAATAATCAACTTTTTAAAATTTCATTTACTTATTGTCAATCCTTTACAAACAACTGAAGTAATCTACTTTAAATGATGCTGAATACTTAAAACTGTTCGCCTATTTTTAGAAATGAAATTACGCATTTAAGAACAAGATTAAACTGGAGATTTTTTTTTCTTATCTGATAGGTTTTTCTTGGAACCGTGACGATGTCGAGGGGATGTCCTCCGTCTGTGACCTCTCTCATTGGCTTCACTCTTGCCGGGCAACGTGGATATCCAAGGCATTACGAACTACGTTAGTACCGGTTGAGTTAGCAATGCCGCTTACTCTGCAGTGACTCTGGCCGGTCCTAGGGTTCGAGTTCGACAGTGGGGGATTTCCGGACAATAGCTCGATAGTTTAGTCGAATTCAGCCGCTGTCTCTAGCAACATGCTGTTCTGATCGATAGTATTCCGAGGTTTCTCCAATCAACCCCAAGCGAATGCCGACCCAGTATCCTAATAAAAGGGCCATGGTCCCCGCATGAATTTGATTTCTTCACCTTCTCCTCTTTACACACTCCTCTTTTATACACACACATACACTTACACACACTGCACTACCACACATGTCGGAAGACGAGCCGGGGGTTAAAGCTTGGCTACGACGGCGGCCCATTGGCTGAGATACCTGAATGAGAGAAACGCCTTGGAAGTCGACGTGTAGGTCGACGGCAAATATCACGTTCTAGCCGGGAAGGAACACCGTCACCTTCAGAGATATCATGTACTACACTTACAGGAGTAATGATCATAACAGTTGACGCACCTGCAAACACAAATCAATCTACTTTAGAAATTCATGAGTATCAGAGTTACGTATACATTAAAAATAAGAGGAGCATGAAGTTGAGGCGACATTACCAAAGTTATTAACGCCGAAGAAACGTAACGTCTCTGATAATTTAGTAATTGATATCCATCAAGATATCGATAAAATAATTTGTAAACCACACGATCTCAAGTATTCAAAAACGTTTACCTGTTACAAAAATGGTCATAATACAAATAGGTAACAGATAGTCAAGGACTGGTAATGCAAATGATTGAAAATAAAATCCGATTTAGACATGGATAGAATATCATAAATTAGAAATACACGTATGTGCAACAGATATTTGAAGCTATGATAGAAATGAATAAATTTTGCCATTTAACAACACTGTAAAGAATTCTTCAGCAAACTATAGAAATCTCGAAATTAATTTTAACAATAGAACACAAGTTATATTTTGAGACGGAATGCCCGAAAAGATGAAAACTATATTATCTTACTGAAAACGATCTAAGACCTTCCATAATCGGTTAGTTGGTGTCATCCGCATTCCAGTTTCAGACTACTTGAACTTGACACAAACCTCTTCAAACTGATAAGATTCCTTCGTTGATTTTAATTGCGCCAAAGCTATTATCTTTTATTAAAAACTGTTGATGGAATCTTCGTTTGCCAAAAACGATTTGCATTGAAATCGTAAATATTTGATAACGATCTACCATGCTAATGTACGGAATAGAGAAAGATTAAAATATTTGTTGCTCATTGTCAACACCAAAGATGTGCAAAACGTTTGTAAGATGCTTCGGATTGTAAAAGCGGATTTGAGCTGTAGCGAATATGTTTTATATTTCTCCAAAGAGTGGGTGTAGAGAAGTGACTTGCAATTGGTTAGGCACGGAGAAAGTAAAAACCCATATTCATCAATACGAAATAATTTCAAATTCCACGAACATCCCAAGCTCTATTTCGACAAAGGATCAACAATGAACAAAATTATTGCATTGTAATTAAAGAGAATGTGAAACTATTCCATAAACACAAAGGCACACAAAAAATGTCATATTTCCGTTAGGGCACATTTCGAAACATAAGGAAGCACACCAAAGAGTACAGCCACGGTACTGCAAGTTTTTATGAATTCACCGACGCTCCCCTTCACAGGCGGACTTTAATTTATTAGGGGCAATTTCACGTTCTGCTGCGCAGTGTATCTTCTACCTGCGAGTTCGCGTTTGTCCGCTGAATCTTCTGTAGGCATAAATAACTTCCGCGGCCACGGAAAAGTGATTTAACTTTCTTACACAAACGGCGTTTCAGGGAGAAAAGTTGACCGAAAATTTCTAAGGAAACTTTGCGTGGGAACAGAAAGAAATGGAAATATTACCAAAACTCAAGCGTCAAACGTGTTAAGCTTCGCTATACTTAGGACATGAAGGAGGCCTGTGAATTGCGAAAGTATTTAAGCGCACGGTTTCGGGGCACATTCCAGGAAAATTGCCTTCAATACATAGTGTTATTAAATTTCCCAAGTTTCTCCGTAGTCTGTATCAAAAGAGCGGCGGATGTAGAAAAGTAAAGAGTACAAGATGGCTGGCAGTGGTTATATTCTCATAGCGTAACTTGGGGACTAGAGCCCGGAACTGCGGCTAATTGGAACTCGGAATCATTTAATTACAGGACCATAAAAATGAAGTGTTTTTTTAAGTTAACAAAGAATTCTACACTCTAAATCATAAAGGGGGTTCTTAAACTGGTTATCAGTGAAGTAGAAAATTACAGCGAATTCAAGAAGTGTAAGGAAAAGTTATATTTTAGATTTTTCACCTTCCTTGTGGGATAATGTAGTGGAAACAAAGGTATTGAATAATCAAGGTAAGTTTACTCGCACCGTTTTTTCAGATTAGTCTAACAGAACCTTTTTGTACAATAAAAATAGATGATGCAATTGAGAATATTCTCACAATAGAAAGATGATTCAGAAGAGAGAAATCCCCACCCATGAAAAGCAATTCCGACTCTGTAACGTTTCGATTCATTTGCGAAATACATTTTTCTACTGACCAACAAATTTCTAATAGACAAGAAAGCTGGAATTCACTGAGGGAAGGATGGCACTAACCAGAAACGTAATGTAATCATTTAAATCAAGTACTTTAAGGGGGAAAATAAATTTACGCAAAACTTAGGCAACATATAATACTTCACTTTAAAATAGACAAGCCAGTTTATTTTGACAGTAATCTTGCCAAAGGTTCAAAGGACATACGAGAACAACAGGCAGAAGTGGTTTTCAGCATTTAATAAGCTAATTTGAAACATAACTGATTTAATTCTTCCAGCAAAGTTTGCATTTTAATAAATAATTTATCGTTGCGCTGACAATTAAATATTTCTTATTATTTTAAATGTTCGAGTACAAGAAAATTATGAAATCATATTTTCATATTTTACGAAATAAAAATAATTAGTCAATAGTTATGTGGAGTAATAGTTTTAGAGTTTTAGATATGTGCAATAATGCAGTCGTACAGTACTGCATGCTCATGTCCATAACATAACGCAATTAAAAATTAATATTACATGTCAATCAAAAGACCTATAACCTTTGAACAAATCTTGAAGTTAAATACCAATGTTATAAATGACGATAACAAACGCTGATATAAAAGTTATACAGATTTTACAATGCACTGATAAAATTTTATCTCTCACGAAACAAAGAAAAATCACACAAACCAACATGTGCATAAAAACCTAACAAAAATGTCATTGTCGTGTCGCAAACCAAACTGGATAACACCGCACTGGATATGGAAAATAAAACAATGTGCGTCAACTGAATTACAGTTCCATGGTGAGACCAAAGCAAATTTCCTGGACAAAGTCAATGCTTCGCAGAGGGCAGGCACCTCCTTCAGCAAAGAGCAACAACCCGAGACAAGTGCCGGAAGGGTCCGTCAGTCGTGAGTGAAGTTGGTGCAAATACTGTGATTACCCTGTCGCGCGGTGAGTGTCTCGAATCTGAACCTCAGTCACGGACCAGTGACATTCCCTTCGGCGTTGAGAGGGAGGATGTAGTCCCCCGGTGCGATCGTGATAACCACAGAATGGAAAAAGATATCGGATACTGGAAGTAATATTATTAGGGGTAATTTCTCAGATCAGAGAGGATGGTGTATACAATATTTGGATGAGTTTTGCATGAGTAATAATCTGCTACTGGATGCAGTGATGCAGCAATACTCCAATATTCTAGGGTATTCTATCGCCTACGGTGAGCATTTTCCGAAATCTGTCTCGCGATATGTATGAAGTAAATTTGCATCGTTCTTCCACGATTCACCATGAGTGGATGTTCGAACTGAAAACAAAATGATATCTTTACGAGAATTACCTACACGAACATATAAATGTAATGCAGGGAGTATACTTTCATAAGAACAGATATTAAGAGGAATGCAGGAGTATTGTATCGAAAGTACGAGTGCAGTATACCGGGAAAAACACCCATTTGGTATGTGCCTCGCTGCCTATCTATGTTTTGAGAAGAGGGATCAAGGGAAACATCATTTGATGTACATTCCTATTCCGAAGCGATACAAGAGGCTTTTTATAAGAGAATGAAAATAGATTTAGAGAGTCCAAAGCTTTTTAAAATCTTTGTAAGTGGATTGGGATGTATAGAAAATAGCCTTGCAAGCACGCAGGTTCGAAATAAAACAAACATCCTTATACAGTGGTCGAGGATGCTATCTTCACTCACGGTTGGACCATTTCCGGACAACCCATTGGACCGGAAAAATTAAGTGACATTCGACACGATTTTTTTTTTGCGAATCCATCCAGAATATTCTAAGTTTTTTTGTCGAAAATACGCGGTTTTTGTTTTTTAAGCAATTAAAATATGCATTTTGGATGGCTTACGACACCTAATTTATTGCTCATTCGATTCCGCTCGACAATACTAATTAATTGGCACAATTCTTCGCCGATTCCTTTACGATATTTTGGAAGATTCTAAAAACACCAGATGGTTCCAAAGTAACTACAAGTACATTTGTGAAACGCTATGAATTACTATATGTAAAATTACGATTTCTATTACTATTTTACTGAATGTTTAATTTTAAAAAGTCGCGTCATCTTAGTGGTTAGGACTCACGTTTGCTAATACGAGGGCCCCGATTCAAATTCCGGCATGGCTGCAGATTTTTATCCAGTCATGACCTATTCAGGATGGTCCTAATTCAGTCTTCTTTCCAAAACAGTACCAATTCATTCTGAACAGAGCCAATTTTCTAGCTTTATTAACAGTAAATCTTTGATAAAAAATTCCGGTTGACGCATGGCGCTTGCCACGCCATCTTTTTCACGGCACTTCTAGATATATGACAATCTAAATTCCAAGATATACATTACTTTAATTGTACAAATGGCCTTGGAGGTGGGTAGTAACCGGAAAAAGGCTGAAAGAGAGGATTCCTAACATTCGCTTACCCTAAGCAGGTTAAACCTGGAAAATTTAAAATACAAGGGTAAAAAAAAGATTGTAAATTAGATAGAAACATATTGAAAACCGGAGAGCACAAAAGATTGTAAACAGATAGCATCAACAGTAAATACAACGTAAAAAGAAATTCTGATCGTGTGGAAATGCACGGTACGTTGTATATCCCATTTGGTTTCCCTGGACGTTCTACGTCTCTGTGCCACTCGCGTTCCCCTGCAACTAGACAATCGACGCGCACAGAGAGACGCTATTTACTCCACGAAAGCGGCCACTCGCAAATGAAAGCCACGGGCGGCGGCGGCGGCGCGCGGGGTAGCCGCGTGGGTTCCTGGTAGCAGAACACACCTCGGGGGGCATTCCGTCCAAATGAGCCGCTCTATATTAATGGGGGGCCGCGCCCTCCTCTGTGCAACCCCGACGTAAATTAGCCTCGGTCCGACTACCAAGAAGGCAATAACGCGGAATATTGCGCGCTATTCATTGAACCGTCCACAGTTACGGCGGCCCGTCGTCGCCAGATTTCGCTCGTGGGCGGCGGGAGGGGTGGGAGGGTGAGAAAGGGCCTGGGGGGGGGAGCAATGCGCACGGAAACACGTCGTTACTCTTCGTCGCCAGTTACGCCTCTCGCGTTCGCGGACTTCTTCCCATTACGGCGCGGCGGCGAAGAGGCCTTTGCGATATGGCAGCGCGGCGCGCGGGGAAATAGAACGCGTTCGTCTTGGTGGGCGAGATACGGGGTGGCTTCCTTTGCGGGAAGTGCAGAATCTGTATTCATGAATAACGACCACTGAACATATAACGATTTATGAATAGAGGCGTTTTCGTGTCATTGGGAATACAATGTTCGGATACTTCTAATGTTTTCGAACAGGAGAAATAATGTGGATAAGGAAAATGTTTCATTCTATATAGCGTTCTAAATTCCGATGAAATGAATATTACGTTCATAAACATTCGTTAATAATCAAACGTAGAAACACACTGATTCATTTCTAAATGTATTCAAATGAAACATTTCTTCATAAATGATACTTGGAAAAAAATCTCTCTCCACTCTCCTCAATTCCAGATCATGACTGTAGGCATCAGTTTGTAGTATGCAATGTATTGATAATGTTTTCATTTTATCCAAATATGTTTCAATTATCCATTCTTTGTTTGGGATTAATACAATTATACCTAACGTCCAGAAATGTACGTGTGAATGTTGCCAATTTCGATTCTTGGCTTCAAAATCTTCAACTGTTATATTCTTAGATACAGTAAGTTCATTTGAAGAAAAAAAAACAACAACAAAAAACAGAGCTGTAGCTGATAAAAAAGGTTTAATTGATAGATGAGCTTTAGTTGATAAAATATAAAATGAGTAAAATAAAGTTCCGTACTACTCAACGTCTTTTTCGTGTGACGTGAGTTTGAATTTTTCGTAGCATTATTTTCGAGGAGTCATTTACTACCAATAGTATTATCCTGACGCAAAATAACCTTGCACATGCCACACAATAAGAAACAGCGGCTACTTTTCAATTCATCTTTCATCGCAAGCTCTCCTTCGAAGACTTCAATTCACAGGTCGCTTTGGGGCTTCCATTCGTGAGTCCAATTCCTTCGTTTCGACAGCGCCGTCGTGTCGTCGTCTCGTTCGGGCGTGATGTGGGTGCCTTCGCGTCGCGCCTGACCGTCCGACGCAGGCCGCAGACGGGGCGTAATACCGTCTCGCGGGCACCTTTTCCTGCGTCGTTTACCTTCATCCCAAAAAACACACAGCCCGAATTCATCCCGTACCGGTTTTCCCTCCAGCGAAAGGATAGATTTCTACGTATACTTTCGTCTGCTCAGTATTGTATTGATCGATTATAATTGATTTGCTTCTGTCTGATTTCAAGAAATGTTCGCACGTCCTTTTAAAGCACTACGAACGTTAAAAATCACACTTAAAAGTTTGTGGAAACAAAACTTGAAATCTACACCGAGCATCTTCTTACCCCGCTGACTTTGCACGCACAATTCCGAAGATTCTGCCACGTTCACTTGCAGTCGAGGTTTTCTTTAGACTGGAGAGAGAACATTTACTTGCGCCACTTATGAATAGTAATTAAACGAACATTTTTACTCCTTGCTGATCACCGGATTAACGAATCGGGCTATGCCTTCTCATGTAACGAAAAGTGAAAGGGGATGAGCTAGGAAGCGGAGGTGAGGGCAAACTGGCCCGGGATGCAGTCGGGCGATTCCCGCAGACCGAACGTCTTCCGCAGTCGCACCGCAGCGATCGTAAAGTTCGCTGGGCGGCGCGAAGAATGCGCACCCTGACACTCGCGCCGCAGCCTGGGGCGGGGTTGCCACATCGGGGAGGTTGCCGCATGATGAAGTAAATTTATATCGTTCCGAGGGAAGACAGGCACGCTGCCGTAAGTCGGGCGGAAAATATTTTGTTGTGTTGAAATATTTTTTGGTGGTACTTACAAAGTTTTTTGTTCCAACACAGATCCACGTCGGCGCATCACGATGGAACGTATCATTCTACCTCGAAGTGACTTCTAAGTTATGTATTTATTACGGCCGCTCTCTCCAAAGCCGTTTCACTTATAATTCGGGTCAAAATAAGCTTTGATATTTTTCTATCGTAAAGGATATGGTATTGTCTTTCATTTCCATTTACCAAACATTTCAGGATTTATTGGGTTGTACCTGCGTGTAAATGTCGCGTTGGTGAATGTCACAAAACAGTCACAGTTGCGCGTTATCAAAAAGTGCGATTTACAGGTCAATTTATGAAGAACACATTTAGAAGGAAATTGTAGCATAAAGCATTACTAGTATCAAATCGGGTAGTTTTATATTGATTTTATGAGCAGTCGTGTTGACAGATAATCATTATTCAATTATGAATATTATCGATGGTGTGTATTGTATGTGTTATTATAATTGCTGAGTGAGATACTTATTATTCATTTTGTAATGGAGTTTATTTAATGACGCAAAATAGTTATGAGTTTACAATTCGGGAGATCGGTTAGACAGCCTCAATCATTTCGTCGATCTTTTTTGGTCTTTCAGCTTAAGTAATAAATAATAACGGAAATTCATTTGCCCTGCAGTTTTTTCTCACGAGTATTAAAATGAAAGCAATTAATCAACGTATTTCATATTTCATTCCAAACAATTAATAAAATTACCATATATTATAGATCTGATGCAATCATTGTACTCTGCGAACTTGTCAGTTTCAGTAGCATAACACGAGGGTGGTGATAAACCAGGACTTTTAAGTTGCTCCGAATTCAACATTCCCGGATGCTCCTCGCGTAACCCACTTTCAATTCGGTATTGTAGATTTTCGTTCACTCTTCAAATGGCAGGATAGTGTTGGTCCTCCATTGATTTACGGTTTCCCCACAAACATTAAATTAGCTGCATTTCAAAACAGCATTAGTCTAGCTTATAATTATTTATCAACGACCCCGTTGTGAATGCATTAGTTTATTGAAATATATTTATGTTTCACTTCTTCCGTATCACTTCTATTCCTTTCTACTCCCTTCCTTCTTAAGACCTGAAAACACACTAAACTCAGCGGAAATTTCGTGAAAAATATGGCCAGCGATCAAAACTTCATCTGGCAACGGTGGTAAGGCGATGGAGAAGGGGTGAGTCGAGTGGCACGCGACAGACGTCAACCGGTTCGAAGCGCGGCGGGGTGCGGACGGCGCGGGTAGTTGGGGCGGGCGAGGGGCAGTGGGGTGGGGGCGTCGAGGGCGGGGGAGGGGCAGTGGAGGGCGGGCGAGGGGCCGCAGAAATTGGATCGGGCCGAGCGGCGCGCCGGCGGTAAATAATGCAGCAGCCCCGCGCGCCGGCAGGCTCCCGCGTCACCTGGGGCGTCGTCAGTAGCGCCAGTGCCGGCGCTGCCGTCACCTCTGCACTTGTCGGGAGGACCTGCAGGGCGAGCGTACGAGGTCAAGGGAGCTTATCTTCAGGCGGCGCCACACGTGCGGCATTCGGCGGGTACCCAGCAACTGCTCGCCGAATCCTGATTAGCCAAGGTGCTCCGCGAATCTTCACTTCCTTCCGGAAAAGACAGACGCGCTGAGCTCGGCAAAGAGCTTATCCCCACTATTCTGTATTCGGCGAGCAGTCGCTTGGTACTCGCCGAATGCTACGTGTAGCGCCTCTTTTGTCCTTTGTCTTCTCTTTTCTAAATCCAGAGTAAACTACTTTGGGGTAAACGGATAACAAAAAACTAATAAACCTCAATTACCTATTCTAACTGAAAAGACCGAATATTGGAACCGGCAGGTCATATCTTTTTTACATCTAAAAACAAAATATATATTCATTTTTTTATTTTCCTCTTTTATTTCCGATTTCCCTTTGTTCGATTTATAGCAGAGGATGAAAAATATGACTGTCCTTTTTTAACGCACATCCGAATGTCTGTAACTGAATTATATTTCGGGATTGCATTCAATTTTAAGGTTTCATTTTAGGTTTTGTGTTATTTTATTAATCGTTTTTTAGAACAATTCATTTTTTGTCTTTCACTACGAATCGAGAACGATACGGCTGTCCACCTTTGATTACGAATATTGTAGGTCCATGGTACATTGTCAACGCATTAGACGGATTCTTAGAAGCGGAAGTGAAATGTGAATGTGGAGATTAATTTTCCTATTTGCTTCATTTTCCATTCGCAATTCTTTCAAACATGACAAAATGAGAAGAAACTCCCATGAATATCATGTGATGTCCTGACCTGAGAACCCCTTACAGTTTTATCTCAGGGAGGGAAACTGACAAAATGTAACGAGTTAAAATTTGTCAAACTCAACTCTCAGATTAGTACAACATTATTCCAACTAAGTTAAACGAATACTTCACCAAATAGGTTAAAATCACGATTCCTTAAAGACTCCCTTCCACTGCCTAAATCATTTATCCACTTCTCTTAAAATCTACCCACTAATATTGCTTTTTAAAATCTATCATCTATAACTATTTAAACAAACATCTGCAAACGACTATTCACTGACTAATCAAGCGATTTATCACATCCCTGATAAAGGATGTAACGCATGCGGATATCCTTCCCTAAACGTTAATGGTTGTATGTAATGAACTCCCCAGAAAGGTATAAAAGCCGAGCAGGCAGCAATAAATTTTAAAAACAGTGTCTAAGTAAGAGCTCCTCGAACTCAATCCATTCGTGTCCACCGCCGCGCCTCCGTCTTCCGCCATTGTCTCCGGGGTCGACGCACGAGGCGCTGCTGATAAAATGAATGGGAGCCACCGGTCGCAGGCCAACCGTGCCCCGCGGGCCTCTTAGCGCCTTCTCTATCACGCCGCCGCGCCGCGTTGCTCTGCGGTTTTCCGACGGGCCCATTTCGTTTCGCGGCGAGATCCGCGTGGGCTTCGGAGAACGCCATGAAATATGGATGCAGTGCGTAGGCAGAGGCAGGAAGCGGCCTTGGAGCCGCGGGGAATGCAGCCTACGTCAGAAATGCGGCAACGGGAGGCAGTGCAAGACGCGCAACTCAAACACGACAAAGGAAGCGCGGATTACTGAGCAAATTCAAACAGGACGTGCGTGGAATCGCCAGACGAACAAAGCGATTGATTCAGGAAGTTGATTTACGAATCTGGCAAACTCCGGTCTACAAAAAATAAATATCAGTGTTGGTAAATAAAAATAGATGTGGAAATTAATTCTGGCTGGGGGAATCCCAAAGGGATGCTATTTTTAAAAGCCACGAAATATACTATTAGAATGCTTTAAAACGAATTTCATATCGTGACGAAGTAAAAGTCGAAACTCGATCAAGTACTTATTATCATGTAAAAATTTTTTTTAATGTTTCTTTTAATTTCCAATATTCAAACACTACACGTTTAATCACGTAAATACGAGTACATTCCTTCCTACGCTTCTTTCACTGTTTATCTGAAGCAATGTACGAATAAAATTCTGCCATGATCGCTCATTCATTTCCCGTGGCATATAGGACAAAATTACAATACAATACTAAAAATAAATATGTCAAATTTTCAAATGTATTAACCTTTATGAACCAAGTAGAAGGGGTATTCAATGCCGTTGGAACGACGTATCCTCGCCCAGGTATGACGAACGACTTAACAGAACCCTTAAGCCAACATTGTCCAGCGGATTGCAGATTTAACAAGCAAGGGCATAACGCATAGATCAAGCAGCTTACGGCCGTGTTGAAATCCACTCGCTCGCGTCGACCTCCGCGCAACTGATTACGTACGCAGCGTGAAACCTCCAACCCTGACCACTTTCCCCTCGCGATGCGACTCAACGTCCGCCAGAGTCACTAAACTCCGTTCTCAACAGCATCACGCGCGACATCGAGGCGACTGGTGAGGCGGCCATTTGTATTCCCTAGACGCGCCCTTGTTGCGGTCGCGGGCTGGGTAGTTGGCAGCGTCCCACGACGAGCGTGCGACTGCTGACACGGTTTCGCGGTTGACGGCGAGTGACGACGGAGGAGTACGGGCGATGGCGAGGGAGGTGGTGATACAGGTGTGGTGATGTAAGATAAAGGGGTTGGAGGTACTAAGAGATGGGCTTGAACGGTAGGTCACTATCTAACAACGCATCAAAAAATAAACGCGCGCGCAAGCATGTGTGTGTGTGTGTGTGTGTGTGTGTGTGTGTGTGTGTGTGTGTGTGAAATGATGCATCCCGCCATGCAACTACGGGTTGCCGGTCGACGAGAGACGGAACATGGCGGTGTCGGACGGGGTATACGAACCAGACATCATCGTACGAACCAGAAATCAGAGGCGGAGCAGACAGCGTGCAGGACGGGTGGGATAAGTGGGATGTGTGGGACGGCTGGGGTGGGTTGGATAGTTGGGAGTGAGCGACGGCAGAAGGTCGCCTCTCTGACTGGACGCAGGGCATCAGACGTGCCGGAGCGGTTTCATGTGCAGTGTTCGAACGTCTACGTCCGTTCCGAGAAGAGAAGGCCAAGGGGCATTAGCTTCAGGTTCCGTGTAATTCCCAGAGAAGCGAGTGGTTGCAGTCTGGGTATCATTTTCACCCAGCTTGCAGTACATGTAGACTGTCAAATTAAACCGGTTCCATGACCTGAGACTGAGATTTTCTTTTCTAAACTCATGGTGTGGGAATTTTAAAAAATATTTTAAAAAACATACAATGGAAATTTACAGTAAGCTGTGAGAAAATTATCTATGAATTTTAGGAATGAGATTATACAAACCATTTCCTTGTGTGCACTAGTACGGTCTTTTCATAGCGGTGTACTTTCCTTCAAGTAATCAAACAATATCTTCAACTTAGTTATCGTCACGACATTCATAAACCAAATACAAATAAGACAACGATAAATCAACGAAATTCGGCGAAAGGTACGTGTGAGATAAAATTTCGTCGCAATGGCTCCCGCGGGAAATAACCGGGAGGTTCCTCTGCCTATCAATCTATCGTGCGCAATCGCCGAGTGCCTGCCGCGCCCATGCACCGATAAACAAGCGTCAGAGCCGACGCTGGTATCTGCCGCGGGCACACCTGGGTCCACGGCCGCGGCCCGGGCCTTGCGCTTCGCGGAACAGCAGCTTGGCGAATCCATCCGCGGGCGGACCGGCCCGCCCACGGGCGCGACGCGACGTGCGCTCAGGCAGGCCGCCCGCGAGGCGGTGGCGGATGAAGAGGAAGAGAGCGGGGAAGGATAAGGAGGAGATGGGGTGGAAGGAGGAGAAGAGGAAGAGAAAGGGAGGCGGAGGAGAAGGGGGAGAAGGAGGAGGAGAAGGGGAGGAGTAGGGGGAGGAGGAGAAGGGGAAGAGAAAGGGAGGCGGAGGAGAAGGGGGTGAAGGAGAAGGGGGAGAAGGAGGAGAAGGGGAGGAGTAGGAGGAGGAGGAGAAGGGGAGGAGAAGGGGGAGAAGAAGAAGGAGGAGGAGGAGGAAAAGGAGGAGGGGGAGGAGAAAGAGTAGGAGGAGGAAAAGGAAAAGGTGGAGGACGCAGGGGCGCCCTTGGCGGTAGAAGCAACGGTGAAAGTCGGTGATAAATGATAGCGGTGGTAGTAGCGGAGTATTCACATCGTGGAATCGTGGTTCTCGGCAGCTGTGGTGCCGATAACAGAAGAGGAAGAGGTGACGGCGGCGGTGGTGGCGACAGCCGCGGATGCATGGTACAAGGCAGAGTTAGCGTTGATTCTACCGACAGAATTAATGCGGTGGAGGCAGCGGCGTTGGTAGCGACGGTGGTGTTTGCTTTCATTGTAGATGACGTTGGCGATTGAGGTGGGGGCTCTAGCATTTGCGGTAGCATTACCGGCGCGTGACGCCAGTGGTAAAGGCAGCGGCAACGGAGAAGACTGCGGCGGCGCTGGTGGCGGAGGTGGAGGCTGAGGTGAACCCAGCAGGTGACATCACCGTCACATATGTCGCGCGCGTGCCGTAGCCTTCGGCCCCGCTGCCTGAAGCCCGTTGCCAACTGGTCGCCACGCGCCTCGCGGAGGTGCTCGGCTTATTGGATGGAGCTGGCTGCGTGGCTCCAAAGTATTGGGCTGATTTGCATATGAACCTTTTGATGGATTCTTAGAACGGATATACTACTTACGATTATTCGAATTCTAAATATCAAAGCAACTTATTTTTTCAGGTACCTTGACATCCTTCGCAGAGGAAAGTGTTGCTTTTCGTAGAATTCTCAGTTTCGGTATGTGATAACTTATATCACCAAGGACTGTATATACATTTTGTCATATTCGTTTCGTGCCGCAAAGCTAGAATTTGATTACATTCTTCATTACCTGCCCCATTGCGTACGTTGGTTGATGTATCATATTATTTCATTAGTGTTACCGTTCAACGACAATCAGTCAAAATTGAATTCACTTTGACGACAGTCATTGAAATATAATATACACAGCGTTCGTGTGCGGCACTATTGGAAACAGTTTATACGATCTATTGCAAACATGAGTTCACGCATACAAATTATTTACTGCAAACGATTTTTGTCCATCTCTACAGTCTTAAGCTCCAATACAATTTCAAACTTCCTGTTCTATTCTATGTAAGGCAATAAGGTTAAAGAAAAATCCAATGATTCTTGTAAACCCTAACACATTACACTAAAGTATGTCTCACAGTATAATTCTTTACAACATACTTTCAAAAATAACTCTGTACGTGGAGAATTGACCGACTTAAAAGATAACGAAACTTCGACATCCAATTTACTCAAAAGATTGGATTTGTTATTTGGAACCACGTCATTGAAAAGGATCTACACATCAATAATTCGTTTCGTAATCCAATACCACGATATAATTAAACTAATTTTTCTCAACAGACAATGCCAATGTCAAAAAATAAAATTCTCGACTGATGAAAATTGAAAGTACGAGTCGTCCTAAGCATAACAATGTAGGCTTTCACGGCCGGAGTTGTACTCTATGTTTTCTTCCGGGCTTTGGAAGTATAATGTCCAATAGACCACGGCCCCCTAGCCCGGAAGAAAACACCGCGTCCTAAGCATGTTTGCTCCAAAAACATTAGAAAGAAAATTTACATTTGTAATTGTCTCTGAAAGACAACGTATGTAGATCAGAAATAAATAAATTTTAAAAAACCGGTTCCAAGAATGTGTGACGTCTTTCGAAGTAGTAACACATCAACAACGAAACATCTTTTTTGCCAAACATGCATGTTTAAAAACATCGATGTTAATAATATATCGACCAAACTCCAATTGATGTTTTTGTATATCGATGTTTTAAAGCTGGGTTAGTAATCTCAAACATTAAATTCATGGGCAACAAAATTTAATTTGACATTGCCTGTTTCTACGAATTACAATTAAAATTTAACTGAAAATAAAGCTAAGAAATGCCTCTCCATGTGCGTTGTACGAGGAAAGACGAAGGAAATTGCAAGACATCAGGAACATCTCGGGCTTGGGGTAGTCTGATCAATGAAGGTAGTACAAACCGCGCTCGTTGAGATCGAAAACAAAGACAGTGGTACCATAAGTTACTTTTTGTATATAAGCATATACTTTTTGTACATGTATATATTTTGTACCATTATAAACGATCTTTTCTGTTGCAAGAAATCATTCATAATCGGGCATTTTAAGGCACAAATGATCACACGTTCAGCCAGTCGCAACGAGAGAATCGTGGGAAAGGAAAGGTAAACGGAAACAGCCTACTACCGTTTTCTCGCAGATGTTAACTACCCGAGACGTCTCAAGAAAGTTGTTTCGCAAAATTAAGTTTGATTCTCTTATAACTTTATAGTGATGTTATACAAAAAAAATTTGCGTAGGCAACTCGTTTATTGCTACATTATTGCATTCATACAAATCTTAAAACTCGCTCCTAATGTCGCTCGTTTTCAAAAACATCTACTCATTCAATAAAGCTTAACATTATAAACAAATTGCATAAACTACTAATTTCATATTTACCTTTTACAAAATTGTGATTATGGAAATTATTCATCCACGAACAAAACATCAAAAACATAAAAACATTTGAGGACAAAACATGAACGTTCAGAAACCATTGGCGTCAACACGTCTATGATTAAATAGCGATCATTTTATAGCAACATCGATGTCGCCTCCCTACTCCGAAGGAGAAGCTACGAGGTACGGCGCGCTGCAGATGGGTCACGGCTCACCTCCGAACCTCATGCAACGGAAACATCGAAAAGGAAACATCGAATTCGTTATATCGATGTTTGAAACATAATATTTTTTACAGCACAATCGATATGTTGAACACATCCGCATCCAAGTCGCCTTCCTACTCCGAAGGGAGGTGCGGCGCGCTGCACGCGGGTCACGGCTCCGCTCCGAACCCCACGCGGCGGGTCGAGGCCGGCGCCAGGCGTGGCGAATCTCCGTGATGTCCACCGTTTTTCAGAGGTCGTGAGCCAATGCACATCTCCATTGCGGGGAAAAGCACGGACGCCGCAATTGGGCACGAGGACGCGAGGGATTTATTTGGGGATGCCAATGCGGTTTGCCTGCCCGGTCGGCATTATCCGGTACCAAGAATTACTTTAAATACTGGTTATTGAAGGAAGTGTGAGATTTCTGGAAATGAGACGGATTCTTAAGGACTACAATTTTACACAAGTCTGTGGGATAGGAAATGCACGTTTACTCACTAACAAAAAACCTCTGATTTTTTGTGGCCGAACATTATTCTGGTTTTAACAATTTTATGTGCATAATCTGAAATAATACGCTTCTACACAGTTAACTTGATTACTTAAAATATTTTCCATTAGAATTTACACTGAAGCGACATTACAATTGTTTTACAATTTGCTTATTAGGTAGATATTTAAAATTCTTGTTTCGATACAAAGAGTTGTAACTCATTATCCCAGTAACTTCCTTGACGTTCATTAACGAGAGAACAATGGAAAATCCTAGGAACGTAATGAAAAACATTATAATATTACCCATAATTTCTATAATTGTCTTGCTTGTCATTCAAATACACTGACGCATACATGAGGTATGCAGTTGCTGGGTATTACGACAGCATTTACTAGCGCAAGTAATTGGAAAGGCATTCTGGATCATGAAGTAATTTCTCCTGAAATCGTAATACCTTTACAATAACCATTACAGAGCACATGCACCATACATTCGTAATTGTGAATTGGAATATTTCCACGTTATTCGGGCATCTAAATGCACTCATTAGATCTACGAAGAGTAAACTTAGTACGTTTTAAAATATTTTTATTGACAATCTCAGGGACAGAAGAAATGTCGGCATTCGTTTGATACCGCAAATTATACGTTGTACATAATTGCATTTCTAACAGTGACGGAGAAAGATGCACACAAAACACTGCAAAGACGTTTCAGTGATTCTAATTAGCGTATTTCATGTAGGAAAGATCAGAATCCCATTCCAATAGCACACCGTTTGCAACAGACACATGCAACTAAACGTATTTTGCCCTCAATTGTTTTCGAAAATTGCAACATTAAATTACACTTTTCCAATTTTTCTTTATTGATTTTCTATTCATTCTTGATTAAAAACTAGGCACTTCTTTGACCTACAAAGGCAATGAAAGTTACCGCACAATCTGCATATAACTGAAGACCTTAATGTGCGAAAGATGCACGTACCATGATCAAAAGGGACAATTCTAGCGTTTTTTTTTTTTTACAAATTTGGGTATTGCAATCCTGCCTTGCATTAATGGTAAGTCTCACTGTCCCAGATAAGGGCAGCAATAATCGAGCAATGTTTTTCTACAATTCCTTTAACGCTTAGTACTATTATTAAAAATTCGAGAATTCACAACACGAAGATATTGAAATGAAAAAGGACTTTGCAATAGACAGAAATATACAGACAAGTTTTATTGCACAGATTCTTAAATTTAACATCTCCAAAATATGTCACGAACATAGTATACAATGTCTAAAAGGTAAGTTTCTCCGATAGAAACTATAATAATTTTCATTGAATTCACAAAGGTAAACACTACCATCTTTGAAATGCAGTTTGGACAATTTCTCTTCTCTGTTTGTCTCTTTGAGAATAGTTAAATAATAAATGTTTAAATATATTTTATTACTTACTTCTTGGTGGACCTTGACACATGCAGACAATTTCAGAGAACTTGAAGATCACGATACATACCAGGACAAAGCAGAATGACACTGAACCCAAGGCGCCAAAGGTCGCAAACAAACTCCTTGGCAGCCCAATGCCGTTCGCAGAGATTCATGGCAATGGCAACACTGGCAAGACGTGGGCGGCGACAACTTCAGACAACACCCGACATTTCTCGCGCGTCGCCTTCACCGCAGTTACCAACGCCGCAAAAGGCCTTACACTATCGTTGCCTGTGACGAATCTAGGGTATGGCAGGTATGCTTTAGGAACTACTGACAGAGGCTGCCATTGAAATCATACGTTATTTGTAAAAACTGAAATGAAATTTATTTTTAATTAAGAAAATAAACTTCTTGGAAAAGGTGGAATAAATAAATTTTTGAAATAAAATAACATTTTCTAATGTATTATCAAACTTAATAAGTCTTTCTTTAGTCATATTTTACGCCAATTTTCATTCGTGTTTATTTTTGAAGAGGCGCACAGTTCTCTATTATTAAACCAGGAACATCGTATTTGTTTATTTTCTTATTTCTTTCGTTGTGTTTCTTCTTTCTTTCGCGAACTTTACGTCCAGTGTTTGTTTCAATTAAGTAACAGTAAACAACCTAACTTGAAGGATATGAAAGCGAATTCAAATATTGCCATGGACGACAATTTACTTACACCACGGCTCTGATCGTTACAGAGAAGCCAGTAAAATAACAAAATTCTTTCATTGGTCGCTAGAATTCTAGCCAAGACAGCGACTGAATCCGACCTAGCTATCTGGCTAGTGTTGAAAATCCTGCCACCGTCGGGACTCGAATCTAGGATCTCCCGGTCAGAGGCACTGCAGTGACATCAGTTGATGCCCTGAGCCGGCTCTCCCAGGTGACGAGCAACTAAGGTCAGCAACTGAGATGAGCAGGACTGACAGAGTCGAATGCGCCTTCCGCCTCCAGAGTGTCGCGCGAAGCAATCGCGTATGTTCCCCGGAGGGAGGGTCGCGTCCCGAGGTAATGGCGTGCGAATGGTAATGCGCGGGTATGGACGTGCGCTTTGCATAACAGGCCGCGGCGGCGCGCGACCGACGTGGGCCGACGCGCCTCGTCGCCCGTTCCTCCGCGCAACCGCTCCGATGTACGGGGCACGATCGTGATGCCCCTGGGAAGCGCGACTCACTCTTCACGGTCTTTCATAATAAGCCTACACATCGATCTCAATCGATTGATTAATGGTAGCGTATATTAGGAAGTATAGCAATCACTGAGACGCTTCGCTGTGCCAAAACTGCCTATTTTACGTGAATCGTTTAAAACTCGCGTTATTCATAACAGTATGTGTGTACTGCTTCCACGTTAGAACATTAATACACTATTTTTTCTAATTGATTCCTGACATGAGTTTGCATTCCTGATTCCTGAGTGATTTCTCGCTTTAATCGAAATGTAAATTCAATATTTCATGGTGTATGTACATATGATTCACAATATTTATTACAAGATATACTGCTAAAATTATTCACCTTAGTTTCAGCTTCTGATAAATAAACTGCAGATACTGAATACTTTGAATTATATTTTGTATAATTCAGTCTGTTAAATTTACAGAGAGTTTCACCAGACACTATTAGACTTTATTAAAATGTGCTCCTTCCTGTTAATATTAAAATATACAAAGTATATTTTAATTTAATTTTTCAGTTATAAAAAAGTACATCATACTTGACATAAAGTGGCTAGATCTGTTGAGTAGCGTTAGTCTAAGTAAGCATATTAGGTTCTGCCCTTACCATTTCACCCATAGGTCCCAACGCCGCACCCGCGAAGCGAGTATTTTGTTGACGAGCTAAAGGAAATGGATAAACGGAACAACTTTTTTTGTTGGCCGCGCAGAATTATGAGTGGTGAATCAAGAAGATGTATGTGTTACAGAAGCTGTATATGTTAGCTGTAAATTAAATAAGTTAGCTTTAACAGCAAACCAGTGGGAAACACGGTGGGTAACAGCAAATTTTATGCGGTCAAATCGTTTCGCCCGCACATTTCCAAGTCGAGAGGCGCGCCTCCGGGTTTCGTTTTTCGAGATTATTATAAAACATTATTATAAAGCATCGTTCAACAGGTTACACCAAAATACAAATTTGACTTGTCTTCACCCACTTCCAACGTAATTATAAGTACGACTACATATTCCTACTTGAATACATGCATTCCACACGTTCCATTTATCCATGTAATTCAGCTGTTCGTCAGAAAAATAAGCATTTGCGATACACTTCCGGACGAGCGAGCAAATCGAAATTACGTAATTTGTTTAACGAATATGTGACGATATCTTGGTTTCTAGACCCGCAGTACTTGAATTAATATCACAACACACTGATAAATATACTTTGACTGAATGACACGTTTCATCACAATAAAGTATTCACTGCCCCAAAAACGAGTTGTTAAGCCGCCAAGTCCATGTACCTCTTGTTCATCGCACACCATCCGCCTATAGGCTTAAACTCACCGCGAAAATGCAACTCCAGAGAACGCGAACGCGAAAGAGAAACACCGTGGATTTCACACATAAGACCGCCCCAAAACACACCGCAAGAGGCAAGTAGCTGCCACGGCCCAAAACTACTATTCCCGTGCGCTCTAGAGACAATAAGCCTATACAAAGTTTGCGGCCGCAGGCAACGACATGGAGCAGTGTATACAAACAACTTACACGTATGGTCCTGTAAGGTCGACAACCTGCTTTGTCGAAATTAAGATGGAGGCGATTTTGGGTGTAACACGAGCGACAGATAAAACAGCTAGCAGGGCCGTCAAACGGAGCACGTACATGCTCGGAGCGCGCTTGCGCTCCGCTAGGGCACGCAGGGCCCGCGGCCGAGGGACGCTCGCGCTCCGATTTCTCAGGGATGCACAGAAAGCAGTCGTGGCGGGGCGCAAAAAGACGTATAAAAAGTTTGTTCGAGTGGGCTCTTATATACTGCAAAATGTAACTTGTGCTCTCCAAATGATTTTTAAAACGTTTGTATTATTTTAAAATGTTTTTAGGAAAGTTTTCATTAATGCAATTTTGTATTAGGTAAAAGTGTTTAAAACTTATTGTATTTTAATATTACACAATGTATCCGATTTTACATTTACTTATTATATATTTTTACTGTTTTCATTACATATTTATGAACGTTTTTTCACGTTTTTTGACTTTCTACATATTTTTTCGGACTCTGTTCATCATTATTCTATAATTTTTAAGTGATTTTATTGCGTTCATTTTCACACGAAAGATATGCACATCGTATTTCTTTAAATGTTTATTTTCAATAATAGTGTCAATGCTTTTCTGAAATTATGATATACAATATTTATCTTGATTTAATATATATTTTGATTTATATTTATTTTCTCACAAATATTCATTAGAATTGATAATTCTCTTATATTGCTTTCTCTAACACTAAGTAGATACGTGCGTTAATACTTCCGTGGTGTAATGATCAATGCTTGTATGACTGCAGTTTTTATTTACATGTCAATTTCCACTTAAAGTTCGTAAAAATTAATAAATATCTCTTTATGATATACCAACCGGTGTGTTTCACCCCACTCGCCACATTCGCACAATGTTTTCTCACCCCTGCTTCCCGCCTGTAACTCGAGTGACTTCGCTAAGCTGATATCGCCGCGTGCCCCAAACCTTTGCGAAGGCCATTCGCGTGCTCGATCGTCTGACGGCCCTGACTAAAGCGAAGCAGGTTTGGAGGCGTGGAGGTGAGATGGTTACGGGAGTCATGAAACTACAAAACATATCGAAGAAGGACTACTGTAGTTTAGTCGGAAGGGCGCGCAGGTTCAGACAGAAGAGCCCCCTCGCTGGAGGTGGGTCGGTTGGTTCGTAGGGCAAAAGGGCAATCACTTCGAGGACAGCAGACGTGAATATTGTAACGGCGCCACTCTAGGGGAGCGGAGAGTTTAATGCATCACGTATTGAAAGCACAGGAGAGCTTTTGAGAAAGTGGGGAAAAGGATGTGATGGTGAGATCGCTGGCAGAGAGGACAAAAAAAAAGTTTGCGATACGCGGGTTAAACAGGGGGAAGACGAGAGGGGGAAGCGAAACAAAGAAATGCCGATGGCTCTATCGGGGATGGATACAGGTGACACACGTGGAGACTTACGGAACTATCGACGACGGCAACGGAACGGCAGCGACAAGAGGGAGCAGGCTGGTGCTCTTCTCAATTAGCCGCTCGAACAAAAGCCTGGGCGCTCGCGCAGTGGCTGCATGGTAGGCGGGGCGGCGCGAGGCGGAGCGCGGGACGAGGCGGGAGAGGCGGGCGAGGCGGGGTGAGATGGGCGAGGAGGGGAGACGAGGAGAGGGACGGGGCGTGACTGAGTGGGTGGAGGGAGGGGAGGGGAGGGGCGAAGGGGAGGCGGAGCTGCGCGGGTGGGAGGAGGAAGAGACGAATGGCCAAGGGCCCGCGCCGCCACAGGGGCCCCACCCACTCTCGCAATTAACTTCAGAGTGGGTGCGACGGAGACGCAGGAATTAAGAGGCAGAAATGCGGCGAGGCGACCGCCGCCTCGGCCGCGGTGGGAGACGAACGGAAACGCGGAACCACGCGAGGCAAACCAGTGGCGAAAGAAAAGGGAATACCAAATAAAAGAAGAAATTTGGAAACTACAAAAGAAACAGGAAAAATGGTTTCAAAGAAAACAAGATTCTTTGACGAAGAATAAAAGAAAATTGAAAAAAATATATTATTATTTATTACTATATTTATTTTTATTATTTGGTTATTTATTTTTGAACTATTTATTTTCTGTACTTACCTACTTGCCGCTTTAATTTTATACTATACTGACATACTACGTACTATATTTCTATACTATCCATCCTGAAAAAAAAATTATTTTAGATTAGATTACTCTCTAAAGAGAGACCTGAATACTATTGGTCGAAACGTTGTAAGAGTTTTTGTATACATCTTTTTTTATTGTAGTGCTTTATTATTTTGTGCAGATAAATGTTTCTGATAAGAGCTTCTGTTTTAGTAAACTGGTATACTATAAGAAAATGTGTTACTTTTAGGATGTATTATGTATTGTATGTACATCATAACCCACGGGTTTAGGGTGATTTGGATTTGTATCTAACAAAGTAGAACTGTTTACAACATTAAAAGAAATAAACTAATAGTGTCGTGTAATCAGAGATAGTAATGTTTAAAAAATAAATGTTAAGAAAAACTCGTGAGGAGAAGAATTGAAAAATGCGATAAGAATACCCACAAGAAAATTGTGCAGAAGAAGAAGAATTTTTATATCTACTCATTAAGAGGGGAGAGGGTAGAGAGGCGTTTCCAATTTACGAGATGAAATTCCTTAATATCACGTAAAGAAAGACGAAGAATGCTTTTCCCCAAAGGCGATTCTGCCCAACCAACGTTTGCTCGGCTGTAATACAGGCCAGGGAATTCCTACTTGGGCAAACGGAGAAAGTCTCTTTCGTTAATTCACTCGTGCTAAAAAGCCTTATCTTCAGTTTTTTATGGTCGTTAATGCGGTTCTCCAATGTCGGTTTCCATGCTATCTCAGAGCTCTTTGGTATATTTTAGTTCATAATCTCAATTCTCTTGCACTTCGCCTTAGATCGAAAGCGAAGATGTTACATTGAACGTAATTCACAAAATGACCTATTATTATTTAGCAGTTTATTGCGGCTGTGAATTAGAGAGAAATTCCCGATTATTTTATGATTCCAAAGGATTACGTGTCGAAAAGAAGCTCACAATCATATCCTGAAGGTTTTTAATCAGCACTAATGTGCCTGAGAAGGTGGTGTTCCTTCATGTTTCATGGGTGAATCATACTACGCATATAGGCAGCATTGATCTGATAATTTGGGATTGAGAATACTCGATTTTACTGCACTATTCATTGTGTTAAAGTATGGCTATTTACAAAGAAAATTTCAAAAGAGGAAACAGTACTAGAACGCATGATAAGCCAAATTCATAAAGCAATTCAGCCTACACCAATTCATAATTGGTCAGGGAAGTGGACACACAAAGTAAGTACCTACTTGGATTTATTTAGAGCAGCCTCTGACGTGAATCAGTTGTTATGGTGTCAACCAATCGAAAGGTTGAACGTCACCGTAGTGACGTGTAAGCTCCCGATCGGATGACACCATAACAGCTAATGACCTGTATTGAGGCAGCTGTAAATAAATCGCAGTATAATAAAGAGTTAACTTAACTAAACAGTATATGGATAAGAGACACACGGAAGTAAAAATGATTTTTGTAAGTACCAAATATACAGCGTTTCCTCTTGGTTCATATTGTAATTATTAAGGCACTTAATATTTTTGTGGGATGAAATAATTACGAGAGATTCATCCAATGGGCCTACACTTCTGTGTACTCAGACTTGTTCTGGGTAATATTTCTGCACATTTATTCACATATCACTGATCTTCGTCGACGTTTAGTCACACGCTCATTCTGTCGGCTTTCTTATGCTTATGAGCAGGGGGCAACTTCAAATACAACGTGTATGGGGTAAATCGGGTATACGTATATTACTCCCTGATGCAAAACTCAGCGACATGTCTCGTTTTTCACACGTGATCATCACGTGTCATCACATCATCACATATCATCACGTGATAACAGTCGCAGCAATTGTTGCAGTCAGTCTTTGGGGGTCCCAATGTCAGTCCTTATGGGGGTCCATATCTTAGAAGTTTAATCTACTATTATGATTTCAGGATTTATAAACATGAACCAGACATTATTGTGTCTGGTTCATTAAACTGACACGATACCGACATGAAATTCATACTCCGAAAATTCTAATATAATTTATTTTGAGTGTTTTACATTTTCGGAAATAAGAGTGTTTCAGTGTTTTTGACTGTCATACAAGAAGAAAACACTTACAGATATCTTATAAACTAATAACAAAAACAAAGCTTCCCATTTGCAGTTTATTTTGAAATATTTTAATAAATAATGATCTTTTAAGTACAAAATATTCAATCGAACGCCTACTTGGCAAGAGTCATAAATGAACGAATCGTAGGTTTCATTTCCCAGGAATAAAATCCAATTTCTGCTATACCTGTGCCATCAACATGATATTTATTCTTGACATCAACACGCTCACTGGGCAGTGAATGCGCAACGGTAAGTAAGCTTGACATCGACCACCAGCAGATTGCATCTGCCGTCCAGTGTGTTGCGACGCGTGGTATTTACTCACTGTCCGGAGGCAGCGAGGACGAGAAACGCGCGCTCGACCACCACTGTGGGAAGGGCCGTCCTCCGGCAGGTGGCAAGCGCGACGCGTCGATCACAGGGATGGGACATCAATATCGACGACTTCACAACATCAAATTTTTGTAGAAAACATGTGTACGTCTGGCGATGAAAATTCCGCTACTCCTTTCACCGTCTAGCTTTAGCAACAGGTACCACTCGGGCGCCGAAAGTGGAATACTGGGCAGTTGGTCAGATGTTTCTTTTAGGCTTGAGGATTTTTTTTTACACGCAGGAAATCTACAACATGGGACAGCCGACTTTTCTTCCCCTCCGAAGGCAGAAGTACGAAGGATTTTTTCGCTTTTAAAAATCCACAGCTTCCATCGGGTTTGAACCCGCGAACTTAGGTATAACAGTCCGATACGTGAACCGTTACGTCACCGAAGTCGCGGTTGAGGTGGTGGTAGCGGTATTGGTTTCGGTGTCGGAAGCAATGTGGTAGAAGGTGGCCGGTGAGGGAAGCGGTGGAAGGTGGGATAGGAGGTGGTGAATGAGCAGGGAGAAAAGGGGCGGGGTAGATGGCGGGGAAGAAGACGGGGTCGGTTGGGTTGCAGCCCCGCGAGGGCGAAGACAACGGCTGTGTTGGTGATGTTGGTGTGGAACTAGTGGGCGAGAGGGTCGTGTCGTGGTGGTAGTGAGGTGGTGACTTGCGACGGCAGCAGGGATGGTGGCAACGTCGATGAGTGCGCAGCAGTCATAGCAGCAAAGTCATCGTTCGCTGCACTGGTGAGCGTTGCAGCGGCAGCGGCAGTGGCGGTGGCGGCGGCGGCGGCGGCGACAGCGGTGGCGGCAGTGGTGGCGACGGTGGTGGCGACGGTGGTGGCGACGGTGGCGGCGACGGTGGCGGCGACGGTGGCGGCGACGGTGGCGGCGACGGTGGCGGCGACGGTGGCGGCGACGGTGGCGGCGACGGTGGCGGCGACGGTGGCGGCGACGGTGGCGGCGACGGTGGCGGCGGCGGCGACGGTGGCGGCGGCGGCGACGGTGGTGGCGTTGGCGGCTGTGGCTGCGGCGGCGGTGGCGGCGGTGGCGGCGGTGGCGGCGGCAGTGTCAGCGGTGCCGGGAGCGGAGGAGGCGCACGTCGGCTTCGCTGGTGAGGCGGCTGTGGCGGTGGCGGTGGCGGTGGCTCGCCAAGCATGCCGCGGGCGCCCGTCGCCGGCGCCTCAGACAGCTGTCTGGCGACCGCGGAGAGAGCGGCGGCGGGGTGGACAAAGAATGTGTGGAAGCCGCAACCGCACAGTAGAAGATTCCCGGGCAACGTTCCTTTCTTGCCGACGGATGAATAATAGCACCTTTCATTAAATGTAAAACCATCATAATTTAAAAAAGCTTACTATTTCAAAAAACACTTTTCGAGATGAAGAAGAATTATGTTACGACTCCTCCCCCCCCTAAAAAGTGATATGCAGACCAAACTGGGATGAAAATGATATTTGAAACTCACGTGAAGGCATTACAGTTTATCCGAATGAAATGCTAAACCTTTGATTATAAGGGTTATCTTTTGTGAATAAACCAGCTCATTTCCTTTTACGTTAAATCAATTAGTAAGTAAAGACCTAACTCGCATAACTGCATTAGTTCAGGTGACAAAAGCAGAAATCACAATTCCAGTCTTCGCTCTAAAATTACTTGAATTTGATAATATCTCACGAGGAACTCAAAGATAACCGCAACCCATTTCTATACGAGTCATCCCGTGATTAGAAGCATTGATCCTCCGTCAAAACGGGATCACGCTGTAATATTTTTAATCTCAGCGAGATTAGAAAAAGGTATATGCAATTGGAAGGAAAAGATAAGCTTTTATGACGACGTCATAACTCAGAAAAATAGCTGTAATCATGTAATTTCTGGTATTTAACACATCTATCGATTAAGGGGGGATCAACCAGCAGTAAATCGGAATCCCTCGTAATTGGGAGGAGAATGAATGGAAACCTCATTTCCGTTGGAGGAAGGGGTCTCCCGGGAGGGTTCTGTAGGAGAAAGGGTGCGTTCAAAGATTTAGATGACTCACGCGCGGCTTCCAATGAGAACTCTGCTCAACATCCGCGACGCCTTTCTCTCCCAAAGCGCCATTCTGTTCTCCCGAGAGCATCATTACGCACAGACCATTGTGGCGGAAATTTGCGAAAACTACGTTCACTCGTATGTTAAAAATAACAGCAGTGACTCATACTGGCAAAGTGAAACATCGGTATATTTTAATGAAAAATTATTTTTATAAAACAATGTTCATTTGTTATTCCTTTCAAAAGATGTCTATTAAAGAAAAACTAACCAAGTCTGTTCTTACATTTTAAAATGTTATTTATTTATTTAAAGATTTGTGAAACACCGGAAGTATTCCACAAATTTGATCAGTGATGCTTTTGCATCCAATATTTACCGATTCTGAGAATTTATGTGCGTATTCCTGTTTTTACTCTTGTTTTAAGACAATGTGTTATTTACCAGTTTTGCTATCAAATTTCTACTAGGATTCGTTATCCCCGCCTCCTAAAATCACTACTAAATCAGAAGCGACTAAACAAACCTCGCGTATGGTTGGGGCTTGTCGTAAACACAACGGAAGTAACCTACAGTGACGTGTTACTGTAATTTTTAAAATGTCATTCTGACATACAAGTGTCTTCCCACAGTGTGTTTTTATCTACTTCCAAAAAGATTCTGAAATAAGTGCGCGCAGAACGGTCTTATGGAATATCAAAACTCACAAGTCAATCATTACGTAAGTACGGAGATTGGCAGTAACGGTCCGCGAAACAACGACAGCAGATATTCTCTCTCCACATGACGAGGATGGATGATATGTGATCCTTCCACTTGGCAACAACGGGTCCAAAAACCACCACTACATTATTACGGCATCGTTGTAACATGGGTTTTGTGTGGCAGCAATGAGCATGAGGTCATGTCATTGACTGTCTACCTTATTGGGAACCCAAAAGAACCCACTGTGGAACAAGCCAGTGAACTGTCGATACGAAGACATTTCACGTTACATAAAATATTGCACAATAAGTATAGAACTTCTTGAACTGAAACTACATCTTCGACACGAAGGGAAGACCACCTCCGTCACCAAGATCTGCCTTGAGATCGCGGAGGGTTGGTTTACGCAGCCACATCTCTACGGGTTAATTACCTCCGAAGGCGCAGAGCCACCCCCGCTCTCCAATTTGCTTCCCCAACCAGAGATGGCGAAGTGCTCCGCCTTGCATTCCGCTTCTGAAATCTAGCTCCCACCGCCATGCTGTTTGAATTACCTACAACGAGATGAGGTACGTTCGGCTTGCCAATTAAAAATTGAGGGGTTGCAAACATTTAAAAAAAATACCTGGTTTTCTGAACATCAAGAGAAAGCGTACCTTTTTGATCTCAAATTAAAATTTGTGTTAGTTAGCCTTGATTGCGTGTAACACAGCGACAACAAATATTAAAACGGCTGAATGACACTTCTGTGCCAAACGCTCCAATTGACACATCAGAGAAAACGTGTCCAAAGAATACATAAAAATGAGAGAGAAAAAGAGCTAAACGCACGTTTTATTTCATCCGTGTATAATTGGGAGAGAACAAAACAAAGAACTCGAAATAACAAAATGTAGCACGGAGGCAACACGAGTTGATTGAATTAACCAAATTTAGCGAGCAAGTTCAGCGACCCGTCTCGCGACGGAAGTTGGGGACTGCGCTCGGACAGAAGCAGAATTGCACGTGAAGGGCACAGGAAGAAAAAGAAGAATCCTTCGCTGCAGCAGCTGCGGAGGAGGCGGCGTTGGCGTCGACGGCACCAGCACAGCCGTTGCACGCGAAGCGTTGTGGGACGCAGGAAAAGCCTGCATACCGACACGCACGGAGGAAGCACGAACGCCAAAGTGGCGACAGCCGCGGCCGAGGGCGGCAGCAGCGAAGGTACCGGGCGATGTGTCCGTAATTAGGGGAGAAGTGCAGGTCGCCAATGATGTAGAAAAGCTGAGTGGTATGGAAGGTAAGCTACGGAAGTGTCTTGCAGCCGACTCAACGAGAGGATGATTTCATTGTGTAATAGATGCAAACAAAAAAAAAGTACATCACGGTATATTGTTCTCTCAGATTGTCATCGCCGTGCTAACAACGCCATCCTACTGACAAAGGATGATTAACGAATGACACGTCAGTATGATTGAACAAAACATCTCACAACTTACACATCATCGTCAAGCTTTAGACGCTTTGTATGGATGGTAAGTCATTCATTTGTCCAGCAAGTACTCATTCTCCTGAATCGTAACACAAATTGCAACACTGTTGATTTTGCAAGACGCAGCCAATAAATGACAGTTCGGTTATTATACTACCTACCATTTTCTTAATTTATTTGACACCGGTTAAACTTGCCAAGTAATCACTAAAGGGAATCCCTGAAAAGGAGCATCGTTGGCCACCAGAAAACAAGTCCTCCACGCTTCGCGGTGCGTGACAAAGCTGCTACACGCACAGTCAGCATTATAGTAGTGTACTTCCAGGACAGATATAACAACATTTATAATCTTCTTCTCTCGAAATCAAACTTTCTAAGCATATCGCTCCAAAGAAGGAGTAAAAATGTATTTAGAGACTACTATAAAGTAAAACGGTGTCATAAATAAGTAGATACTGCGTATCAATTACCTCTGAAGCTCAAAATTTAAACAACTGACTACCGGTAAGATGACGGGAAACCTTTGATCTTATAACATCGCCCATAAAAATACTGAAACCAGGTCCTCACAGGCTGCTATTGAATGAGCAACGGCGGGTTGACAGGCCAGTGAGTAATCTCCGTGCCACATTCCAGAATGTAGTTCACGTAAATTCTGGAACCTAACCTGGCCCAAAACCTTAGAATCACAAGTTATGTAAGTTTATCTCAGGCATTAACAAACTGAACTGTCTTCTGCCAAACTACTTCACTTTCAAGCCAGACAGGATTACACTCTTCGAACATGACATCCAATCGTGTCAACCAGTTCCGCGAAGTCCCACGCTTTGTAAGGATGCTGCAACAGTTACCGACAAATGTTTATCAGACAGTTCTGTCTACAAATGAGATAAGAAACAGAAGCGCCTTCGGCTTCTAGCTGAGAGTGCAACCGCAGCGGCGTCTTTGCTAGTGGCCATTGCGGCGGCGGCGGCGACAGCGTGGTGGTGGTGCTGGTGGAGATGGAGGTGGTGGAGGTGGAGGTGGTGGAGGTGGCGGTGGTGGTGGTGGCGGTGGCGGTGACGGTGGCGGTGGTGGCGGTGGCGGTGGCGGTGGCGGTAAGGCGATATGGCGATGTGGCGGTGGGCAGTGTGACGGCGGACGCGAAGGCAACCGCGGCGCTGGGAGCGCAAGCCCGGCGGGTGGCGGGAAAACGAGCAGACGGCCCTGAACTTCACGCCGCTTCACTCTGACCGCGCGTCCTCCCGCAGCCAGCCGCCAGCAGGTGGGAGGAACTCCCGTCGCCACCCGCGCTGCCTCCCGTGCGCAGAGCAGGCGAAGCGAAGACTCGGAATATTACGAGAGGGAGAGCGAAACCGGTCGGACCGTGATTGCGAACACACTACCTCATTCCAGGTTCAATTCCAAAGAAACCTGCAGTAAACTCTGGGTAGAAACAGAAGTACACCGGTGACGGAATGTGCCGGAATGCCGCGACGTGACATTTGGAGAGTCTGTTGTAATCAAGTCATCAGGCGGTTTTAAATAACGTTCTGGTTCCGGTTAATGGAATACTTAGGTTTCGATTCCCATTAAATGATAACAGGTGTTGTCATTGCAAACAATGCCATTTGTTTCAAGAGCAGCTTCCGATGGCTTAGCCATCATCATCAGTTTCTGCTGTCTGGAAGCCACAAAACGACCAGTCCGCATTTTTGGCAATAACACCTGTGATCATTTAATTTTAAATGCCAACGACATTTCACCACAAAACCAATATTCCATTCCTATATTTGATATAATACAATTTTTCAGTTCTGGAATCGGTTTTGGTTTGGAAATATTTTTAATGTCAATCGCTTTTCACAAGGTGAAACCAGCATACGAAATTGCACGAACTTATGATCTTAAGGGAAAAGTTTTAAATCAAAACCGTTTCAATCATTCACTTTACCGTTAATACGTTTACTAAAATACTGTTTGGATCTCAGTATCGACCCCCAATTCTATGCGTTTCAAGGTTCGGTTATAATGATTGTTCGGGTATTGTGATTTTCTATTAAGTGCTTCATTGTTATTTTACTACTTTTGGATTACCAGCAATGTTCAGCCAAAACGAATCTTTATCTCGGTCAACGCGTACGTTCATTCATGTTTCTCATATGCTTCTCCAAGATCCAGGCGACGATTGATGGTCAACGTCCAAAGGCTTCAATTCAGTTACAAAAGAAACTCTGTTTTGCTTATTTTCTCATGTTAGAATACGCTGATATGCAGCATAGTCTCCGCCTCATTGTCGTTGCTATCATAAGGGTTAGAGGCGGCTTCGCCCACCAGCGCCTTGCCATCGAATGTGGCGTAAGTTAACGATTCGTCTGCGTGACTCAGGAGTAATTAAATCCAGCCGTGTTAATGGAGCGCCCTGAATCAGCTCTCCAGGTCTGACATCCGGCCACGGCTCATTGAGGCCTTCGGCGAGGTGATAAACAAGAGAGAATGTTACAGGAAGGGCAGATGGAGGGGGAACTCTGAGAAATGCGGTCCGCCGAGCCGTTAATCACCGACAGGAGTGGACAATGCTTGTCATACGAAATGCACACATGTTCATAAATAGTATCTTCTAGGGGGCAAAATTGGAATCTGGATAGAATGACGCGCGCGCATGTTTATGTACGCGCGCGCGCGCGCGTGTGTGTGTGTGTGTGTGTGTGTGTGTGAAAGAGAGAGAGAGAGAGAGAGGGAGAGAATTTTGTCGTTCACGACCAGTGATAAATAAAAGAAAAAAATATTTTAGAAAATATAGTATATTAACGTTACGATTAGTGATATGATTAATGTTAATATTTATCGCGCCAATTGTTTGTGTGCCTTCAGCGTCACCACAGATGACAGTAATATTATCGACAGAACGTTCCTTTCATACATTTCAGAAGCAATATTTAACTCAAGATCGATGAATGGTTTTTGGTGTTGTCACTTATTTTTTGACACAAGTACAAATATCAAATCATAATTGTGATCACAATATACTTCCCTATCTCACGCTTATCTTCCTTAACGGTCGCACACAAATATTTGTGGTCACCTCGACCACTTATCTTTCATACTTCCATTACCGACTGTGACGAAAGCACACTTATTTTCCATGCCACAATGTAACATGATGATAATACATTTATCTCTCTTTAGTCTACTCACGCTAAGGTATAATTACACAGTCCTGGAAAAGCACTGTTCATTTGTGTCACAGGGCACATACATATCCACCAACAATAATCCAAATGAAAATGAATTCAACATGCTGAGTACCCTTTCCAAGAACAACATCCCTCCGGGTCAGATGAGCAGATCGCCACTAATGTGGATGAAACAGGGTCGACAACGCGTGAACAATGAACACAAACACGGCGATGAGGCGAAGGGGACGCGAAAAGAATGCGGTGCATCTTTTTAAGGCGAAGTTAATGGCAGCGAGTACGTCGGTCGCATGGCAAACGAGCGCAGCGCGGGCGGAGGAGGGAAGGAGAGAGAGAGCGCGCGCCGCGAGGGTAATTAAGGAGCGAAACAACGGCCTTAATCCGCCGCCTAATGGGGCGAAGGCGAGCCCCTTGTCGAGCGCGGGCGGCGATCGTCGCCGTGTGATAGAGCGCCCGGATGGCTGCCTGCGGCTGCCAGCGCGCCCACGCGCCCCCGCCGCGCTCGGGAAAGCCGCGCCGCGGCTCGGAGCAACTTCCGAACAGCAACCTCACAGTATTGTGGGTGAGTGAATTGAGAGTGGCAGTGAGAGAGAGGACAGTGGAAGTGAGGGACAGTGGAAGAGCGGGAGGGAAGGAGAGAGGGAGGGGAGGAGAGAAGGGGAGAGGACAGAAGAAACAGGGGGAGAGAGGGAGATAGAGAGAGGGGGAGAGCGGGAGAGGGAGAGAGGGAGAGAGAACGGGACGGAGGAAGGGAGAGAGAGCGGGAGGGTGGGAGGGAGAGGGAGAGCGGGAGGGAGGCAGAGAGAGGGAGAGAGGGGAGAGAGGAGAGAAAATAGAGCAAGGAAATGATATCGTAGAGAAAGAATCAGTGGCATAGAGGCAGTGTCAGACAGAAGGAAGAGAGAGGGGGAGAGAGAACAGTTTTCTCCGACCCATTTACTTATTTCAATTGCCCAATTATAGTTAAATACTGGCCTACAATACGTAAGCAGATAACAATTTTTTCTTAGTTATTTAACAAATATTTGTGTGTATCGTATGTGTATAATGTCGAGGTCGATGTATATAATCCTATTTCTGGAGTAATGAATAATAAAAAAATACTGATATAATGAATGAGCACGGAAATCGAGTAGGCAATGGAGTTAATGTCAAAGGAAAGGGAATCCCCTGGAATCCGGCTGCGACCCCGTTTTGCAAGCCACAAATTCCACGTGGCGTGACCGGGATTCGAACCCCGGAACTCACAGATGGGATGAATGCCACTCGCTATTCTCTTGGACGCTCTCAATAATTATTGTGGTACTTGTAAGGGCAGCCGATAGGATCACAGTGAGCTCCTGCCTCTTTTTGTGTGAAGGACTAATGAGTACGAAATAAAGATTTACGACTTTCTCAGAATAAATACGACGTCAAATTTGAGAACTCCCGACTATTGTTCAGGTTCAGACACAAACAATAGCTGCAGCAATGAAAAAAAGAATGTTGGAGGTGTTGTCGAGCAAAATGAAGAGAAAAATCACTCGTACGATAAGAATGAACGATATGTAGACCAAGCTTTGTGAATGACTGGGAGATTCAGAAAATCCTGCATTGTCAAGTACGCTTCTATCCACTCTCGGGCTATAAGTTATGGTAAAGGAAAACAAAAATAAAACTACAAATGGATGTACAAAAGACGACCGTAACTAAAGCCTTTAATGCTCAGAAAATATCTCTTTTCGTTTCCTTTCCCTTTTTTATGAATTTGAAATCGAGTAAATATATTTTTCTCTCCTAATTAAGAACACTTCTTTTTTTAAAAAAAAGATAATTAAAACAGATATTGATACTTTGCTGTTGATTTAAGAGATATCTTGTCGCCTCCCAAATACATACACTGCCATACTATCCGCCCTAATATTCTAATTGCAATTCATAAATATTTTGGGGCTATACTGCAGGAAAATAAATCCTTACTAAGAGGCAACCTGCCATTCCCTTTACCCTCATGTGTGCCACATAAGGTGTTTATGAGGTCCAGATTTACAATTTAGCTTTGACCCTACTACTTCTTTTTCCGAAATCAGACAAAAAGTAAATAAGTGTGGGTAAATGCATTTGACAAAATCAACCAAATAAGAAGTGACAAAATCAAAAGTATCAACTTAAAAAAATATCAGGATGACATGAATAACAGTAGTCCACTAATTATAAAGTCAAAGTAAAAATATAAATATAAACATTTTGGTACCAAATTGTGAAGGGGCTCACTCTTACTTTGGGAGAGGAACATTGGTCGACAAACCTTCGCTTTCACAATTACAGTTTTGTAAGTTTCCCTTATTTCTATTGCATGGGTCTACTTGTCCATTACTGAACTTGTTTTAATAAAATCTTTTTCGGTAAGGAATTACTTTCATCAAAAAATTGCGAACATAGCACAACAAAAATGCTTTCAAGTTATTATGAATTCCTTAGTAACAAACACCGGTTTGGCACAAAATGTTAACATTTTCGAATAAACAAATTTTGATTATTACTGCTAATAGACGCAAGTTGTTTCGAAAAGCGCGTCTGCTTTCCTTACGCGATCGGGAGATGGCGTCACGCATGGCGCGGGAACGTATAACACGCGCTTCAACAGGTGCTCCCGCCTTCACGGCCAGCAGATGCACGTCTGCGGGAGCGCTCGTCAGCAAAGAGTAAGCGTAGACCGGTGTAACGCGGAATGGAATGCGAAAAATATCGAGCAACAGATCTCTATAAACTATTTTGCAACGTATACTTTATGTCAGTGATTCAACTCAGGTGAACCGTCAAACACTTGGTATTAAACAGCCTTTATGAAGTGGAAAATTTAGCACTGAATTAAGTCCAATTCTTAAAATATATTAGCACCTTTTGACGCAGAAGAATATTCACTCTCTGATGTCATATTTCCACCTTCGATGCGTCACGCTATTTCAGCCCTACTGATGGCTCAATCAGTGTGGTTCATTATTGTTTTAAAATACTCTGGCAATACAAGCATTCCATTGCTTTGATGACGTTAAATGTTCGTACATTCTTGTTAAAGTAAAGAGTTTACAGTTATTCAAATTATATGTTTGAAATTCACAATCGACCATAAGCAATCGTATTGGTTTCAGAAGGTGATCATATTTTTAAAATCAGAAAATGGAACTCTTTATTCTTTGTCTCGAGTAATATAGGGGCAAATGATATGCAAGCAATAAAAGGCTTAACATTCTTTTGCCATAGATACTTAGACGGAGATATTAATAAAAACGTTCATAACGCAATCAATTCACCCTTACGAAAGTACTTTTGGTGTAATTAGTTTAATACTCATTGTTACTGAATTTCTGATGAACGAATTTACGTTAGCAAGTCCTTTTTTTATCACTGCTCCATTTCTAAACAGTTTCACAAATGTGAATAAAGTTCCTAACATCTATCCCAGTAATCAATACGGCTTTCAATGTTTTAATTAAAAGAGAATTCTTGTAATTTGTTCAAAAACCGTAAGAACACCATCGTTCAATTTGGGCATACTTTAAGAAAATTGTTGTCAATAATTTTTGTCTTTAAAGTGTTCCAGTTATCAGTAATATTTAAATTGTTCACCAAACATATACAAAGCCAATGATAAAATTAATAGTTGTCGGCATTTTAAGTTGACAAGTCATTGTCAAAATAAAGAGGATATTTTGGCATCTCGTTTTCTCTAAAAAAAAAGCCAGGAGGATTCTACGAAAAAGAACTGTTCGGCTACAATGGGATGTCTGGTTACAAATATAATTTATGTAGCATATCAACTATACGCGGTGTCCCTGGTTGTAGAATTTTCCTGCTTTTGAATTGGCTTTCGCATGACGTCAAAAACAACCATAAATCATCAGAAACAACACTGTTTATGGAACTGGAAGGTTAAAATTGTTATAGATTAGTTTATTGAATGTCTTGTATACATTGTGGTATGGTTTTTGTGTTGTAGAAACGAATGTATCCATCATTGGGAGTAACTATGTACAAGGACTTTCACTTTTTTTCTGGAGTTCCTAACCAGATGAATAAATGCCATGTGTTGAATTGGACGTCTGCGTATTATTCAAATATTATCCGTAATTGGTACGAATACCTAAGACAACGAGTAACAATCTGGTAGCAGAGCGTGGTTGCCTCTTCGTTTGATAAAATCATCGCAAGAATCATGACTGATGTAATGGCCTCATCGTTTGCAAGGATCGAGTTGCTGACGGATCAAAACTACGACTTGTGGAAAATAAAGGTCAGTGCTTTAATTAAGTCTAGACATCTGTTCGATGAAGTAATAGTTCGAGACGAACCACGAAAGGTTGAAGGTAACGAAGAAAGTGTTAAAAATTGGGAAACTTGGTCGAAGAAAAATGATGAAGTAATGGGCATTATAATTTTGACTCTCTCTAATGAACAAATTTTAGCTAGTAGAGGAGTCAATAATGCAAAAGAACTGTGGGATTTGTTAAAACGTCGTCATGAAGGAATTAATAAAAACAGATTAGTTAATTTAAAAATTAAATTAGCTAAATTGGAACTAATGAACAAAGAGTCAATAGACGATTTTTTAACAAGAGCGAGAGGTATAATATGTGAATTACATGAATTGGGTGCTAAAATAGAAGAAGAAGAAGAATTGATTCAATATGTTCTTAATGGGTTACTAAGAAATTATAATGAGGTAGCAACGGCATTATTGGCGAATCAACATCTCACATATGAACACATGCGCGAGAATCTTCTGCGTTTCGAAAGGAGGCAAAACTTATTTAATAGCGAAAAAGAAAATAACGCCTATAAAGTTAGGGAAACGAAAAAGTTGGCGTGCTACTTCTGCGGCAAATTAGGTCATATAGCTCGAAACTGCTGGCATAAAAAGGGAAATAGAGACAATGTTACTTACCGCAAGAATGATTCAAAAAACGAATTTAATAAGACAGATAAAAAACTTACAGATGTCGATAACAGTAATGATTTAAAATCTCGAAAATTGAATTCTAAAAGGTATTGGGAAAAAGAACGGGTGTTAGTGGCCAATGAAACAAGAATTGAAGATGATGATAGACGAAAGAAAGTGTGGTATCTTGATTCGGGTTGCACGACACACATGACGTCAGAAATTGATTTACTTCGGGATCCGATACGTGCGAAGATCGAAATTGAAACGGCAGAATCTGGGAGAAAAATATATTCAGATTTTGTTGGAAAAGTTAAGGGATATTGTGATAATGAATTGGGGAATATATCTGAAATCGTCATGGAAAGGGTTTTGCATGTTCCACATTTGAATACTAATCTACTGTCGGCGGCAAGTATGGTAAAAAGAAACAAGAAAATCGTACTTGACAATAAGGGTGTGAGAATATATGATACTTACAATGATCTCGTAGCGAATGGAACGTTTGATGGGAACAATTTTATATTTGAGATGACTGTAGAAACTGGAAATAACATTAATGAAAATAACATAGGAGATAATGGTTCGAAATCTGCTGATGTATTATGTTTCAAATGTGAAAATGTCGTAAATCTGTGGCACAGGCGGTTTTGCCATATGAATCGCAGTTATCTGGAAGAATTATGGAAGAAACAAATGGTTAGGGGCTTGAGTGACTTTGATGTCGAAAAAGATGATTGTGAAGCTTGTATACTTGGTAAATTTACTCGCGCTTCACATAAGAGTATTCATGGGGAAACCACGAAACAAATATTAGAGAGATTGCATGTAGACTTGCTTGGCCCAATGCCTGTTAAGACAATTGGAGGGAACAGATATATTTTGACTATTGTGGATGAGTACAGCAGACGATATTTTATTGAATTATTGAAGCATAAATCTGATTGTACTGAAAAAATTAAAGAATTTGTGACAAGAAGGGAAACTGAAACAGGTCTTAAAGTGAAAAACATAAGATCTGACAACGGGGGCGAATTCACAGGATCGGAATTAATTGATTTCTATGCAAAAAAGGGTATAAAGCACGAAAGAACAACACCCTACAGTCCTCAAAGCAACGGGATTGCTGAAAGAGCAAATCGCACTATTTTAGATATGACCAGAACGATTTTGATCGATTCGGGGCTACCAGCTAATTTTTGGGGAGAAGCGGCACAAACAGCAGTATACGTTCGTAATATTACGCCGAATTCACAAGACAAAGAGAAAGTTCCAATGGAAATTTGGTCAGAACGAAAACCAAACGTACAACATTTGCGAATATTTGGTGCAAAGGCTTTTTACGGAAACGTTGATGTTGGAAAAAATAAACTGAGTCCAAGAAGTAAGCCCGGTATCTTCGTGGGATACGCAAAAAACAGAAGAGCCTATAGGATTTTCGACCCAAAGCAAAGTTGTATTATTGAAACGAGAGATGTTCACTTCTTGGAACATGTTATGGGTAGTAAAGACATGCAACGGATAAATAAAGATAAATTGCGTGAATTCGATTATGATCGCATAACAAGTTATCAAATAAATGAAGATGAAGTTGATTCCAATAGCGATGCTTTTGTACACGTGGAAATTGGAAAAACATCTATAAATTTCGTTGGAAATGAAATAGGCGAAAGAGAACAATTGTACAGTCATTTGACAGTTGATCCTGAAATTCAAAATTTACGAAATGAAGTGAATACTAATGAATTACGAAGGTCTTCCAGGTTGAGAACTCCCGTCATCAGGTATCAAGCGGCTGCCAGAATTGCTGGTGGTGAATTGGAGGAAAATTTACCTAAAACGTTCTATGAAGCTATGAATTGCATGGACAATTCTAATTGGAAGAGAGCAATCGAAAAGGAACTCGAATGTTTACAACGTTACGAAACGTGGGATTTAGTAGATCGTGATCAGATAGGAAACATGAAGATATTGAGAAGCAAATGGATTTTCAAGAAAAAATCGACCAAGAGAATATTAAATACAAAGCGCGTTTAGTAGTTGATGGATCAAATCAAGAATGTGGTGTTGACTATGAAAGTGCTTACAGTCCAGTCATGAAATATGAAACGCTGAGAGCACTTTTATCTATTGCGGCTACTAATAACTTTGTAATAAAATACGTAGATGTCGAAACGGCGTACCTCAACGGAATATTGGAAAGAGATGTATATATGCAATTACCACAAAGATTACAGAATGCGAAAAATAAAGTACTAAAATTGAAGAAAAGTTTGTATGGGCTCCCGGAGGCAGGCAGATGCTGGTATATTAAGTTGTGTAATATATTGAAAGATTGCGGTATGATGCCGTGTAAGTGCGATCCATGTGTTTTTAAAAGGGGAAGAGATGAAGATTTTTTGATAATTACCTTTTACGTCGACGACTGTTTAATTATTGGCAAGAATGTGAATCTGGTCAACGAATTAATTAATCAGTTGAAACATTATATCACCATTAAAGAAATAAGTGATCAGGATAAAGTGACATTTCTAGGGATTCGAATAATAAAAGACGAGGAGGGTTTTACACTCGATCAAGAAGATTTCGTAAAGGAAGTGTTAAATAAATTCAAAATGATTGATTGTCATCCTGTGGGCACTCCAGGAGTTGCAAGTGTGAATCTCTATGATTTTGAAAATATAGAAAAGACCAACCCGAAAATTTATCAAGAAATGTTAGGCAATGTAGGGTACTTGGTCACTGCGACCAGACCGGATCTTGCATTCACATATAGTAAACTTTCTCAATTTTCAACCGACCCACGAATCAATCACTTCCAAGCACTTAAGCGCGTTTTTAGATATCTACAAGGTACGAAAAATGTCAAACTGAGGATTAATAAGGACAATGGTTATTTAAGAATATTCACAGACGCAAGTTGGTGTGTGACCAAAGACAGCAGGTCTTTCGCAGGGTATAATGTTAAAATCGGAAACAATCTGATAAGTTGGAAAAGCAAGAAAGAAAAATTGGTAGCGCTCTCATCGATGGAAGCAGAATTTATAGCATTATGTGAATCTGTTTGTGAAGGAAAGTGGTTAAAGGAGCTAATTAGAGAAATTGGTTTCGATAAGATTATCAAAAAGCCGACTATAGTATACACTGACAGCAAGTCAATTATTGATTGGAGCAAAGAATTTAAGATAACAGCGAGAAATAAACATATGATGCGAAAAATTAATTTTATAAGAGAGGATATAGAATCTCAAGAAACAGAGTTGGTTTATTGCAAATCACAAAACTTAGACGCTGATATGTTGACGAAGGATGTGGATAAGAGTACGTTAATTAAACATATGATGTCTATGGGAATAACGTGATTAGAAATTTCGTGTTCACAGGGTACTCCCGTGTCACACGAAAGGGGGGAATTGTTATAGATTAGTTTATTGAATGTCTTGTATACATTGTGGTATGGTTTTTGTGTTGTAGAAACGAATGTATCCATCATTGGGAGTAACTATGTACAAGGACTTTCACTTTTTTTCTGGAGTTCCTAACCAGATGAATAAATGCCATGTGTTGAATTGGACGTCTGCGTATTATTCAAATATTATCCGTAATTGGTACGAATACCTAAGACAACGAGTAACAAAAATGAACCACGAAACAAAGGAAAAAAATACACATTCATATGAAGTTTTGTTGAAACTGCTGAAACAAGTGAATCTCTTTCACAAAAAAGGAAAATAAAACTCTCTCGTGGTTATAATTTGAACATTCATTGCAGGGGCCAAAACATAAAGAAATGACCCACGCAATAAAGACAAGTGAAAAGATAAGGAAAATTTCAACATGGTTAATACATGTATTTTGTATTGTTGCAGTTTCAATTTTTATACAAAATTCAAAACAAACTGTAATCGCTGAATTAAGCCCAATGTAAACAATTTGAGTTCAATAATACATTGGAAATTTATATAGTACCGAGAAAATAACGTAAAAGAGTAAGATCATTGAATAAAATATAAAAAGGTATTTGTTCAGTAAGGATTTTTCAATGGATCCCATCACACGGAAGAGTGACTACGAAGAGATCATTCTCCTTTCTGTCCCTGCCGGTGCCATTCACAGAATTCACCCCTTCTGCAAACATAAGAATCCTCCACGCGTCGAATGCGTGGGGCCAAACTTATCGATTCGCGTGGCGCTCACCCCTCTTCTCTATTTGCATAGGGGCGCGGACGAACGCACGCCGCCCACCCCCGTCCCGCACTTCCGCCCCTCCCGCCAACCCTTCCCTTCCCGTCTCCGTCCACGCGTGCACTTACTTTGTGTTCCTCCGGAGCTTGGCGGCGACCGGCGCCTTCTTCTCCCCGGCCTGGGCCACCCCCGCGGCGCCCGACCCCGTCCCCAGTTGGCTCTCCCAGCTGAGCGTGTGTCCGCACAGCGCGGGCACCGCCACGTCCGTCAGGTACGGCGAAAAGTGCCAACTGTGCCTCCACGCCGCGCACTCGGTCACCCCGTTCAACACTCGCGGCTCCGCCACACCGTTCACACGCACTGGGTGCATGGTGTCTCCGTTCCTCCAACGCAACGCACACGAAACGAAACTCACCGGCACACGCACTGACCACAATAACAACAACAAACACCACTAACAACAACAACAGCAGCAACAGCACCACCACCTCGCGCCCACGGGGCGCCGCGAAGCGCGCACGGAGTTCGGCGTTCCCGCGCCTCCGCGAACGACGGTTACAACCACGCGCGAACGAACCCGGGCTCCGCTAGCTGGCGCCGCTCGCGCCGCGCCGCACCGCGCACGTTTGAAACGGCAACTGCCCGCGCTGCGCCCGCTGCGCCCGCCGCGCTCCGCGGCCGCCAACGCCACCGCCACCGTCGCCGCCGCCGAGCGAAGGTGTTCGCGCCGCCGCCGCCTCCGCCGCCACCGCCGCCGACGGAGCAATGGACGCGAGCGCGCGCCACCGCCTGATAGTGCGCCGCGCCGCCGCTAGAGGCCACTACCGTCCACCGCCCCCCTGACCAGCTGTTCGCGGGCGGTCGCGGCGTGGTGGCGTCTGCGCCGGGCTTTGTCTGCGCCGTGGAGACTGGACTGCGCGGGCGGCGCGGCGGGGGTGTACAAAACACGGGACAATGGATTACGCGTGAGGCCACGAGGAGATACGTCACTGTGAAATTATTATTCCAATTGGCAAAGATACCACGTAATATATCAGAGAAACAGATGTGGTTTTCAACGAAGGAAGGTCAATTTCAACCGATGTGCTGGTTATTTCAAATATTCTATCCCCAAAACGTCCCCTTATTAACAAATGTTATTTGTTTAATAAAGAAATCTAAAAATTGTCTAAAAATTGTAAAATATTTGGGCTATAAATTATATAAAATAAAATACAAGTGTTATAAATTATTAGTACTCATTTACTACATTTCTAAACATTACCACCAAATGTGATGCGTACAATAATGGCAAAAGTAATATTTTCAATAGATATTAAAAAAAATCAAGTATAGAAAACAATGCATTTCTTCGGACTGATTTTCAAGATAATTCTACAATCAACTAAAGCATTATCTTGAATTCCCTTCAGATTTTCCTTTTTCATTCATCGGATTATTTACAACATATTGTATATTTTATTGAATAATTAATTATTTTAATTAAAAATGTATTCATCAATATTTTTATTCGTTTCTGCTTCCTTGACTTACTCTTTTTTATTTACGTTTCATGCAAGAGACATTGTTACTCCTGTAATCAGGATTTAGACGCTTTTCAATTTAGCCGCGCTTTTTTTCGCATGTGCCATTGTTTGAACGGCGACGCGACGCGCAGACTGGCCTGCCCAGAAGCTGGCGGGCCTCCCGGGTCCTGGCGGCTCCCACGGACCCGCCTGTGGGGTCGAGGGCCGCAACTGCTCCGGGGCTGTTGAGCCCTTTGTTCCGGTCTGCCGCCGACCGATCCTTCAGACCGGACTCCCCGCTGATATTTGTACTGCTTCTTAAGCTGTCGAAGCACCTGCTCCAAAGCTCTGCTTTGTCGAAAATTCAGGTAGCCTAGTCCCACTTCCCCTTACAGCACCTTTTCCATTTTCGGAAGATAGCCGGACCAAGTAACTGTCTTTATACTTTATGTTCAATTTTTGTGGGTTGGAGAAGTTCCGTTACGTGTTTTGCACGAAACGGGGAATACAAGTAGTTATGGGATGGTTTGACGTGAACTGAAACACGCATTTCCTTGAAATATACGTTCCCAAATCAGTTGGCAGGGAAGACACTACATCTTCAGTAATTGACATCAGACTATTATCAATTCGAATCGACTGTATGCCAAAGAAATCTTCACTTCTAATGCAATAAATGACATTTTAAAACTTATAAATGGCATTTTAAAGCCACAAGAGATACATTTAACTCTTGTGATTCCATCGTGTATCCAGATTTTTTTACTCTACGGCGCCATTTCTTTATGCTAGATTCACCCTCTAGAAATATTAGTTTATCAGGCTGTACTAATGTCAGTTTAAAATAACTTAAAAGCGACTCAAGGATGAAGGGTCAATTTCAATGGTGAGACATGAAAAAGATCATCACTTCCTCGCCAAAGCCCTTCGAATGTTTCATGGTTGGATCGCCACTTCTCAGGCACCGTCACTCCCACTGCATGCACTCCCAACGAACGCACATTCCATTCTGAAATTTCACGATGTTATTCACATCACGAAACTGCGTGTTCCTTTCCATAGCAACTCGTTACTCTCTCCCCCATAAAGTTGCAAAATAAAGTAAAAGTCAAGTTCGCTCCGCCCGACTTTCTAAGGTAGTACGTGCGCCTTCGGTGTCAGAATAATTCACTTTCCCATCAGTGTCACTGACGTCGGTGTGGGAATGACGCGAACATTCACTGTCTATTCATTTGCAACATTAGTTATGTAAATCAGTCCGAGTGAAACGAACCATGAATGCAATTAAATCAGAACCACTCACCATACTGACGTACTTGTCGTCCGCGTTACTCACCTGGAACAAACAAACAAAATAAATGAATGAAAAGCGACTGCAAAGGATCTCGGCGAGGATAACATGACATTAACATTGACATAACAATGGGTAACAGTAGTACGTGTTATACCAATACAAGCTCAAACGAACATCACTGAAAATAAGTGGGTAAATTATTCGAATCAGGCGTAATATTTTTCAATGATTTTCACAATTACATTACTGATGGATTACTAGCACGGGTAAGTAAAATGACGTTTATTTAAATAATGATTTGTTGGATGAATTCATTTCAAGGCGTTCCACGGGATATTCGTTCAATTGAATCGAACCATCCCGAAGGATTGATCCATACAATCCACATTATCTACATCATTATTATTGATCAAGCTAATTAAAATTCATCTCTATCTCACAAAGTTAGTTAATAATTAAATCATCCCTTATTGCTTTCCTATAGTATGCTGCAAAGAGGCACACGTGATAAAATATTCTTTCTCCGACACAAAATTTCCTTCTTTATCAAACTCCTATATTAAAAATCAGCGTCAACAACTGCCTGCTATAAATGCAGCTTTCGGAATAATCTCTAACATTCTGTGTCTCCGAAGCGTGCAGCAAGTCAACAGAGGGGGTCATGTGGACTAAGTGTAAACCATCGAAATCGAGTACTAGGATCGGAAGATACGGCGGTCCCAACCGGTTACCTCCTGAAGTTACTTTACCTGATATTCTTAAATCAACTCAAACTAAAAAACCGGCTCAGGGCATCAATTGATGCATTGCCTCTGACGGGAGGTCCTAGGGTTCGACTCTCGACGGTGGCATGATTTGACGGTAATTCTAATTGTAAATGTTTGTAATTGTTCTAATTCTAATTATTATCATGATTGCCACCAATCAATAGCTCAAAGCCAACTGTAATAAATCTAAATACATTTTCGACACTAGCTACATAGCTAGGTCGAGTTCAGCGGAGCTGTACCCTAACAAACTGGCCATGGACCGCGTGCGATCTTTTCTTCCTCTTCCTTGTGCTATCCTCACGACTTGCACACACACTATACTTCTAAACATGATGGGAGACCAGTCGGGAGCTTGGAGCTTGTCCCGGCTAGAGCGGTGCCCCGTTAATGGGATATTCCTGGTAGGGAAAACCCCGCTAGCCGACGGTAGGTCGGCGCCGGATCTCACCATGAAGCTGGGGAAGATCACCGCGATTTAAAAAAAATAGTACTTGCTGCACGGCACTAATGACCTTAGCCGTTATCGCGGCCGGAGTCTCTAATCAATCACATTAAGAACTACATGTTAAACATGAAAGCATAAAATACTCTTTAAAGCAAATACATTTACTTGAAGACCAATGTCATTCCTTAATCCCACTTTCCACTAATTGCACACTCACTGTTTTCTACTAATTTCACTTTTCTACTACTAATACTCACTTTTCCACTAATTTCACACGCGATTTCTTCCTTAGTAACATCTGATTTTTACACTCCGGATGTAATATAGCCCTGCACAATATACATTATACATTCTGAGTTACTAATGCTTATGTGGAACTGAGTAATATAAATGCAGATGCATTTGTCATCTTTAACAAATGACTTAATTCTTGTGATAACGTTTTTCAAAATAAAAGTAATTTTCAAAATATATGCCATGCTATCTGTAACTCAGCATACCAATTTCTATCTCCAGCTTTGTGGAGTCTATCAGTCATTTTTAAGACAGGCAATAAGGGAATACCGCGCTATGGTTTTAATTTATGGTTGTTTATTTCGAAAGACTTCTTACGCTGGAAATATACAATTTAGAAGTTTGAGGAAGTGTGCCTTATTGTAATAATCATGAATGATAACCATGAATGAGGATCAGAAATATTTCATGTCGAATGTCATCATAAATGTTATTCTCAGTGAGAATAAAAGGCTATTGAACGGGCAACGAAAACTTTTTTAAAATTAATACTAAGTAAAAGGGGCTAGATTGTTAACGCGCGTGAACATAAGCAGGAATGTCGTACATCAACAGAATGAAGCTTAGTCTTTTTCATAAAAACCTCATATTCTGGTAAAATTTGAACTATGATAAAGCTAGATAGTAAAAGTAATTCTATTTTCTAAGTAAACTATTTTTTAATTTCTTTTCATTAATGCAGTTCATCAGTTATCTGCAACAAATAAGTAAACGATTTAATAAATTTGCCACCAATTAGAATATGGTTTGCAATATTGTAGCGATTGCTTTCAACATGGAATTTTTGGAAATATCTACAATGTGGAGTACGTATACCAAAATGTATTCATAACTGTTTCTTGCCACTAGACAAAAGTATCTCGGAATTTTGGCGAAACGATGAATGATGTACTACAATTTCATGAAGTAATATTGTACGTGTACGTGGTTCGATAAAAGTGGTTAGGAATTTCGCTTGGATATGTACCTGAATTTCGGGCTACTATCGAGTTCATGAATGTAGGTTTTAAGCTCAATAGGTGGGCACAGTGCCAGTGGGACTTGTCCTGCAAGTTACGAATTTACAACTCCACTTTTGCAAGGAGAGCAATTTCGTTTTGACACGCTCCAAGAAGATTTTTTGCGCTTTTTTATTGCATGCAAAAACAAGTAATCAAATAGAACGTGTGAAGTGTGAAGTCTGTTAGGGAGTCTTGCAAAACATGTGGCAAATTTCAATGGTGACAATGGCGATTTTTTGAATTAAAAACTAACGAACAAAATTTAACTATATAGACAATCAATTGAGGAAAAAGTAATCATTTCATAAAATGCATTCCATGTCTTATAAAATGCGAGAAAACAAGAAGTGTAAAAAAGTGGTAATAATAATAAAAAGATGTTTGTGTATGATGAGTAGAACCCAGATGTTATTTTTTTCTCTCTTTTATTTTCACCGCAAACTTGAATTTTTCATGTTTAAACCTATTTTGATTCAAATTGTGTCGCTCCTATATGCTTGCCATATCTTGGCCTATCTTAGTCTTTCACCATGTTTTTTCAGTTTCATCATCACATATTTAGGACATTTTTTGACATATTTTATAACACTTTGTTTTGCATTCGGATCCCAAACGAACACATTCAACTTAAGAATTTTTGGTAACAATTCTTAGAATTGCAGACAAAATCTTGGATATGACTTCTTTGGTTCTCAAAAGATAAGGGACATTGGTACTTTGTAGAATTGTCAGTTTGAGAATCGTTAGGTAGACAACTATCGCTGTACCATCACTGAACCGGCCCCTTTTAATAGAAGAATGCGAAAGAATAAAAAAGTCTGCTGTAAACTCACAGCTAACATGATTGTATACAACTTAATTGGAATAAGCTATTTGTAATATTTTTCACTGGAACATTATTTGTTTACATTTTATTAATCTAATCTTTTCGATTCCTTCGACAAAACATTAGAAATACCACAGAAAACTATTTTCTTATCAAACTTTTTGTCACAATCTCTGATTTTTTTGTCAGAAAAGCAAAAACATTTTACTATTTTTAGTTAAAAAATATCCGGACCACAAATTTCGAAATACATCATACGAAATTTTTAGATGTAGACAGTGTAGGAATGCAGGAAATATAAGAATGTAGGGTTCGTCTTTATGAAGACTAAATTGGATACTTAGTAAAACATTTGTTTTAAAAGTGAAAATAGCTTCAATCTTTTTATTTTCAAATCTTTATTCTTCCTCTTCAACATTTGTATTTTACATGGAGATTAGAAATAATAATTTATGACATTATGGGGCGATCCCGATTTCATCATGCATTTATCCAAGAGATGTTGCAAATTCTTCTGAATTCTAATTTCGAATTATCGGCCCCTGAACGCCTTACGACCAGTATTGTGCATAAGTAAAGGTTCTAATCTTGTTAAGCGTTGAGATTAAAAAAGTAAAATAGTCATTTTAATTTTATTATGATGCACGGAGAGATGCACGTTTAGATCATACAATTAATCACTAATAGATTGAACTATAGGTATATTATATTTTGGAAGAACAAAGTGCTTAGTCATATTCACGAAACTGCTTTTTACCTAACGCACTAATGCACGTATAGTAATGTTCAGTAAACACATCGTACCCCGTAACGGAAGGTATCTAGTAGCGATAACTAAACGAATCGATGCGTTGACTAATACGTTGAGTAATATTTACTAAACACATGTCAGTGATACTAAATACTATATATACTAGTACTACTAATTCGTGGTTAGGCGGAAGAGCAGGCTAAATGGTCTGAGCCTCGCCACAAATAAAGACATTTATTTATTTACTATAATATAAAATATATACTACAACTACTAAACGAGTAGTTGCTTTTTATAACTTACTAAACGCTGCTGAGTAAGCCTTATTAAGCAGAAACGTGAAGGGGAATACTTCCTTTTTATCCTTTCAGGCAAGTAACAACTGGGTTTCCTGAGCGGTCACCCATCCAACGGCCCCGTGGGCTCTTTCTTCCTTAGCCTCGGTTACCTGACAGAGCCTAGCCAAGCAGAACATCCACGGACGCTGGATAACGTCATTTGGCTACCGACACTATTTCTTCCATTAGAATATAACATACAATTATTTAAAATCAATAAAAACTAAAAACGCCATTAATATAGCGTATAATACTATATACATAATTGACTTCTGACAGTTCACAGGGGCTCTATAACCATTCGAATTGGTCAGATTACTGAGAACGCGCACTTATTCAGCAGTGTTTAGTATGACATGAATCGTAGATCACACCGGATGGTTACGAAACAAGTATACCACTGACAATTCTTTTTGTCAATAATTCACTTAAGAGTTTCGATTCTCTGATTTACTCAACGAAACTAAATCATGTTTAGTAAATCTTCTCACACGAATAATTGTCTTTACTATATTATCGCTTACTAAACATGTTTAGTACATTGTACTACAACATTTCTCTCAGTGTGGAATATTATTTGTTTCTATTCCGTCAAGCTAATTTCACACAGATGTCACGTTCGGTGCTACTCGTATCAGACCACCACCACCAATTCCAGTACAGAGTAGAGGTTCCCAGAAGATCTAAAATCTCCAGAAATAAAATATTTCAAAAATGTCTCTTTTGGTAGAAAGCTGCTTAAGAAATATTTATCGGAGCCCTCCTGCCCTCGGTCTTGCCTAGCTCGTCCCTTACCTACTCATATGTTCCCTCCAAACTTGTGCTCCTTTAGGGATTCAAAAACCTTGTTTATGAGCATCGGCTCCAAATTCGGCGCAATTGTAATGTGTATTGCAGTTATCTGTTTCCGAGATGTTATGATCTGCAAACTTATATTTTTATCTTGTTTGTTGCAGGACGGGCGAGTAATTCCGTATACAGCAGTAGCGCACTTTCAGGGCTATGCGTCATAGTGGCAAATCCATCGGGGGGGGGGGCGAGTTTGGCTCCCATGCCCTCCCCAAGAGTTTTTGTTAGTTTCCTTCCTTTCTATGGCAAAATTAACTTAAATATTTATGGTAGAAATATGTAATTATTTAAAAATAATATTGTGTAGTATCGTATGTACACTACAAAAATAATACACAATATAACAAATATGTTTATTATTTACAAAACTCTACGATGCCCCCTCGCCCAAATGATCGGCTAGATCCGCCCATTGTGTCAATGGTTTCTTAGAAATCATAAAAAAATCCTCGTCTCTTCCTAAAGTATTACATATTCACATATCATAGGTTCACGAATCGTACAACGTATTACACACTCGTTTCTTCTCAGCTGCATCCACACCGTACCCTCCGCCTGCCTTCTCCTCTCTCTCTCTCTCTCTCTCTCTCGTTCATCATGATGTCATCAAACGTTCAGTTTCGGTAACAGTTTATGTCGTTGGAGCACGTTTGCATCACATGCATAAGACGCCAATCACGTGGAGTCAGTTAACAGTTGTTTAGCACTTACTCTCGCACCCGTCTACCAATTCGACTACTGCTTTGTGGGCAGAGAAAAGTCGGAGAGTTTGGAAGGAGACGTTTTCCCTTCGACTCACGATACAAATCACGCTGTCGATTGATTGAATTATTATTTAGTGATTGATTAATCATTTTTGGGCGTTTAAACTAATAATGTAACTAACTAAATAATGTAATAATAATAATAATAAATAATGTAAATAACTAATAATAAACAAAGATATATAATGAATTAGTTTACGTTTGCATTGTATACATTTTCAAAAAATATTTAATACGCCTGTAACAAGTAATGTACTTCAGCTTCCAGGTCAATGACCCCCATCTCGATCAGGTTTTTGTCCAGTTTCCCTGATCCATAGAGCAAATGCTGAGATGGCCCCTTGTTTTGTTTCTGGACGTAAATGTAGCTTCACTGTGCGCACGTTTTGTTGAGTACTCCTTTTGCTTGTAGTTCATTTACAGTTGAAATTGATTTTCTATAACTCGGGAAAAAACATTTTTCAAATATTTTGATTTTTCTAAAATAATTATTTTCTAAATTCATTTTTTCGTTGTTTTTTTAATTTTTTTTTAAAATTCTGGCCCTCAAGAAAATGTGCGCAGATAAATTTCTTTCCCCACACGTCATATACAGATTTTACTGTTTTTTGACAAATAAATAAATAAATAAATGTTATTAGTTCTGAAGGCATAGTGGAGGGTTCCTTCCCAGGCTTAGATTAGATTCGGAAACAACCTTCATGTCGACTTGCGGGATTTTTCCCATTCAAGTGGGACCCCCAGCCAAGACAAGCTCCAAATTCCCGACATGTGAAGTAGAGGTGCATACAAGTGTAAGTGTATGTGCGTGTGTACGTGCAAGGTAGAGGCGGGAACAAGGATAAGGAAAGAAAGTTCGCGCGCGGTGCGTCACTCGATTGTTAAGGTGCTATTCCGGCATTCGTCTGATTTTGATCGAAGATAAAGATGAACTACCAATCATAGCAGACGGCCTCTGGAATTCACCAGACAGAGAATGAACTCGACCCAGCTACGTACTAGTGTCGCAAACCCGTCCCCGTCGGGACTCGAACCCTAGAACCTTCCGGTCAGCGCATCTACAGAGATAACGGCCACGCTCTCGTGCCATTTTATATTGAGGTACGTACATATACTATAGGAAAACCCGGCAGACGTTGTTCTGCCCTTCATCTCCCTCTTTCCCCTTTCTCACTGTCTCTCTCTCCCTCCCTTCCTCCCTCACTCACTCTGTCCTTGTCTGTGTCTACCGCTCTCTGTCCTCCTATTCACATTTAATTGCAGATTCTGCACATCTCTGAGTAGGTGAAGTAATATCGGGAAGCGCCGGACCAGCAAAAAATGTAATAGACTGTTGAAGAAGATTTCATCATGTAGATTACGGTGTGAGAAACGTTTCTTTGAGGCCTTTGGCATCCAAATTTTAGTTTCTAAGGCCATAGCGCGCATTGTTTAGGATTTATTTATAGATATAGATTCAAAATCCTGCCGAATGTGTTGCGGGTTGCATTTGACGTAAATGTTTAGTTTTGTTCTACAGCACCATGTAGTGGAGTTACTACAGGTTTAACAGCATATATACCTTCTCGGTGAAAAAACATGTAGAAGTGCCAACTTTCATGGTGATTGGTCTCACGGTGTCGGAGTTTAGCTCTGATGTATACACCAACATCCACTTAAATAGATATAGAAGAAGAAGATAACAACGGTTATCCCTCGCGACCTGTCATTCAAGTAACAACACGGGCAACCCTCATCACACACGCACTCTAGAAGAAACAGTAACAGCAGGAGCAATTTCGTTCCTTCCGGAAGTAGGGAATGCTAATACACGAGGCTGGGTGGTGGGCTCCTCGCGTCTCATGCTGCGGTGCGCGTGCCCGGCTTTTCGGCTGGCGCGGCGCGACGCCGCGGTCGGCGGGGCGCCCCGCGTGGAGCTCGCGACGGAAACCAATTTGCGCAAACAAGACGGACGACCGCCGCGCCCGGCCGCCCCGCTCGTTGCGCCCCCCGTGCGATTGCCTCCCGCGTTTCATCTCCTTTTAAGTGCGGGGATTTATGGTGCTTAAAGATTACGTTACTCAACTACTCTTCTCTTTGAGACATAAGTAGTCATCTTACTACTTACACATCTATCTTGTTGTCAGTTTCAGTTACTCATTCACTTTGCATTTTCTAGTGTCCTTGATAGTTTCTATTTCTCCTTCTTCTCCTTTTACAAAGTATTCAGTCATCACTCCTTTCTCAGAGACTCCATTAATATTTGAGTCTATTATTTCCCCTCCTCAAAGTCTTCTGTACTGAATTTTTCTTTCCTACACAATCCTTCCAGTGCTTATCCTTATAAGATTTTTCTAATTTAGATTTATGATGATTGATTTTCCTCAAACATGACGCGTTTTCGTTTCGTGTACTCATAGAGCCGTCCGTTTCCCCTTTTCTACAGTTTTTCCTGCGTAAAACAGAACGATTTCTCTTTCCGTCTCGCAATTCCCCACACTGACCACGCGGGGCAGATGCCGCGGGGCGAACATGCGAGATGGCTTCGCGTTTCCGTGCTACATCACTGGCCACGCATACGAAATTCAACATTGAACGCTCGACCTCTGGCAAAAAGAATCCCAGGATTTAACATATTCCTCTGGAGAGAGAGAAAGAGAAAGAAAGAGAGAGAGAGAGAGAGAGGGAGAGAGGGTGAGGGAAGGGCAAGTATGGATAAGTTCGCAATGGACGTCTCGTCAATTCAACAAAAATTCTGCCTCGAAGAACGTAGGGGTTATTAATACGTAGGGGTGTGTTACATCACCCCCTCTCTCATTTGTACACAAATGGACAGGGCCGCAACCAGGAGTTTTTCTAGGGAGGGAGGCTGTCGATAATAGTGTGGCTGGATTTAAATTAAATTTTTAATTGACTGAATATTTAATTTTTAAAATAAATTTTGAAAAATTGTAATTAATTTTTAATTTAATTAATTTAAAATTGATTTGCAGTCACACATGAGATATTAAAATGAGATATTGAATGATTTTTGTTTCTACAGAAACTATTCCACTTAAATAATTTTTCATTATAATAATAATAACAATAATAATAATAATAATTATTATTATTATGTAATTTTGACTACAATCTATTGTCCATTTCCTGAACTCTTCGATTTCATTCGCTGCGCAGGTGTTAGACACTTTTACATCTTAGTTTCTAACCTGTTGATTTTCTTCCTCTACAACACTTCTAAGCCGCTATTTTCACTTTATATTTCCTTATCCAAACTATACGTGATGAACCTAAAAAATTTTTGGCAAACATTTTGCAAATTAAAATACAGATATTATGCTTTTCCAGCATCAATGAACTATCTTAGAACAAGGGACGTGTAATTCAATTTGAAGACCCTCAGGCCAGTCCCTGAGTGTACGTGCTGCCCAGTTCTTTTTTTACTGAGAATATAAATAAAGAGAGATGCAAACTTGATAGATTTACTATAAAAATTCAGCTAAATAATATGAATATTTCTAAGTAAAGCAGGCTTCTCATGTGCAAAACCAAACCAGTTTTGTTTTAGTTTCTCTCCTGAAAACTTTGTCTTTTCGCATGTTCGTAGCTTAGCTGCTCGGTATAAAGTTTTGCGTGCTCCCGAGAGCAACAACCGACCTCGGGAGGGCCGCAACTGTCTAACTAATCGGGGAGCCCGCAGACGCAGCAACGGGTCGGCTGCGAGGGAAGCTCCGTGCGAGGGAAGCTCGCTTCGCCCCGCTCCACCCCGCTCCGCCTCGCTCTGCCCCGCTCCGCCCCGCTCCGCTTCACCCCGCTCCGCCTAGCTGCGATTCGCCCCGCTACTCCTCGCTTCGTCCTGGCTCCGCCCCCCTCCGATTCGCCCTGCTTCACCCCGCTTCGCCCCGCTCCACTCCGCTCCGCCCCACTTCGCCTCCGCTCCACCCCGCTCCACCCTGCTCCTCACTGATCCTTCCCGCTCCACTCCACTTCGCACCGCTCCACCCCGCTTCGCCCCGCTCCGATTCGCCCCGCTCCACCCCGCTTCGCCCCTCTCCGATTCGCCCCGCTCCAACCCGCTTCGCCCCGCTCCACCCCGCTCCGATTCGCCGCGCTTCACCTCGCTTCGCCCCGCTCCACTCCGCTCCACCCCAGTTCGCCTCCGCTCCACCCTGCTCCTCCCCGTTCCTTCCCGCTCCACCCCACTTCGCCCCGATCCACCCCGCTTCGCCCCGCCCCGCCGCGCTCCGCCCCGCTCCGATTCGCCCCGCTTCACCTGGCTTCGCCCCGCTCCGCCCCGCTCCGATTCGCCCCGCTTTGCTTCCGCTTCACCACGCCTGTTCCTTCCCTTTCCACTCTATTTCGCACTGCTCGTCCTCGCTGCTCCGCCCCGCTTCGCCTCGCTCCGCTCCAGCCAGCTTCGCCCCGCTTCACCTTACTTCACCACGATATACGCCCCACTCCGCGTCGCCCCGCTCCACCTTGTTTCGCCATGATACGCCCCGCTCCGCCCCGCTCTTCTCTACCCTTTTTTCTCCACCTTTTCTTCATCCCGCTCCAACCCTCTCCACATCTCACCACCAGTCTCCGCTCCGCTCCACTCCACTCCACTCCACTCGCGTCGCCCCCTGCTGCCTGGTTTTAGCAGCGTTCCTCGCGTTTCTAGCAGCGCATCGCGCTTCGCGGTGACGGCTCCCTGAATACGGGGAAAATAAATGTTGCCGTGTTGTGTTCGAACAAAAAAAGGACTCGGGAGCGAAAAATCGTAATACCTTTAAAACTCAGTTGCGTGTTCTTTCTTTCGTCCCTTTTTTCTATCTTTCTGTTTACATTGTTTTAATTTGAATTTTTGGCGAACTACAATAATAAATTTTTCCTTCATAGCCTACGGTAATCCTATTTATTGGATTAAAATAAATGTTGATATGTCGTATTTCCAGCTACAAAGGCTTGAGGAAAACTTCATTATTTTTAAAACACAGGTGCATGTTCTTCATTTTTCCTTACTTTAATTAACTTCAGTGTATTAATTGAAAGAACTTCGAACCTGTATAAATCCTAATTTCAGTGAATTCACAATAAAAAAGGTTTGTTGCTAGCCTTGAAAATGGTCGATTATTGAGTTCTGTGAAAATATTTCCCATACAAGATGTAAGGTCATCGTTTTGGAATATCCTACAGTTTTGTGTGCAGTAAGAATTTATTCAGTACAATAAATTTCCTAACATAAAACTGAAAAAGTTATTATTTTAAGAGTTAACAATAGAATAAACAAAATTTGTGAACATTTTCATGTAAACAAATGTAAATTGAAGGGTAAATAAGGTAGAATGCACAATTTAATTTTTTCATATTCAATTCACAATTAAATTCAACCAATTTCAAATATTCCGGAACATCATAATTGAAACCTTCATTGGCCGTACAAATGAAAACAAAATTAACATTCCATTAACGTAATTGTTTACATTGTGGAAATGCTAGGAACTGCACGCCATTTTCAAACTAGTGTTGCTCATACTTTCATCTATTATTGATTTAAGTGACCTACTTAATATTAACCTTCTATCTCATAATATTATTGAACCTTCTATCTTATCACAGGCAAACGTCTATCCTTTCACATCCTATCACAGAATTTCAGCCATCACACAAAAAACTGACAAACTCACCTCAAGGGCAGAGAAAAAATTCTTTAATTTTTGTTTGAAAATTCAAAAGTTAACGTTTAAAAAAGAACAATGCTTAATGTTTAGTCATTACCTCTGTTGACCGATACAGATTGGACATACGTTTCCGGAAAGTCGACCAATATCTGGAAGTTGCACTTTCCTACGCGATCCAGAATTTCCCTAATTTACACCTCCTCCCAACAAACAGTTGAGAAGACGACAAACTCATTCAGGTTAAAATAGTATGGGTCTCCTTCAAAGTACACTCCTCCCCAACGCACACTTACCCCAACGGTGTTTCCATTTGTTGATACAGTCCTGGTTTTTGTGATAAACTTCAGCTTCTTCATCACATTTGGCATAATCTCGGGAATCGTCTCAAGTTCTCTTCCTTTCAAGGATCTTTTGAGTTTGGGGCACAAGAAAAAGTCACAACGAACAAGGTCAGGTAAGTAGGCAGGATGGAAAAACCAGACGCCACTCCTCCATATTTCTGGTCTTCTGCAACGGATGGCGTTCATTAGACGTTTCAGAACTTCAATACAGTAATTTTGGCTCACTGTCGAGCTTTCGGGAGATTCACGTGGTGAACAACACCCCTAGCATAAAAAAAACGGTCTGCATCGCCTTGACGGTGGACCGAACTTGACGAGCTTTTTTTGGGTCTGGGGGAAGTATCAGCCATCCACTGGGATGATTAGACCTTTGTTCCAATGTCATTACCATAAACCCATGATTCATCACTGGTTATAATCTTTGACAAGAAGTTTTTATCTTCTTCTGAACGATCAACCCGTTCCTGACAAAGCTGGACACGATGGGCTCACCAGGCGTGGCACAAATTTCCCAGAAATGCGGTGCATCTTGAATTTCTCACAGTCGAAATCCGTGACAAAATCCAACTGATATCCCACACTCTTCAGCAAGCTCCTTGACAGTAAGACGTCGATTTGTTCGCACCAGGGTATTGATTTTGTCTACATGTGGGTCGTCAGTTGGAAGGACGTCCAGACGCCAATCATCTTCAGTGGACTGTCGACTATCTTTAAAATTTTCATACCACTTGAAACATGCAGTACATTTCATAGAAAGAAGAAGTGATTATTATTAAGAAGTGGCGTAGCCTCAGTTGGTGTCACCAGGGGCAAAACTAATGGTATCCCTCCCCATAAATTAAATATAAAAATATCTCTTACTGAACAGTTTTTAGATTTTTTAATAAAAATTCAAGTATGTTTGCACATGACATTTATTGATAATATATTAAACTTAATGTAATTCAGAATAATTTTTAAATAAATAATCTAAAACCATTAAGGTAACGGGGGGTAACATTGCCACATCTTTGTTACTTTTAAAGTTCTATTTTGTTGCATCAATCTTCACAATAATTATTTTACACTTTTAATCCTTCACAATAGTACATTGTTTCTTCAAAATATTGAAGTCACAGCTACCATTAATTTGAAAGATTTTATCACTTTTTTGAAAGCAAGCGAAGTGGCAATGTTAACCCGCAGAGGTCAAGCATTCCCCCCTCTATTTATTTCCAAGTCACTGGCAATGTTTAAATGTACGAGAATTGGATAGGGAACCGAAACACATAAATGTGCATCAGAACATTATTAGTCTTTGATTTTTGACAGTTTAAATACTCTAAACAGGGTTAAATACTGCTTTTAGAACTTCGTCTAACTGTTTACAGTTAATTAACTGTTTTACATTAATAACTGTTTTATTAACTGTTTTACATTGTGATAAAATATGATAGGGAAAAGTGCTTTCTCCTTTTTATATTTAGTCAGGGAAGCTCAGCAACAATATCGTATTTTGGAATAACACACGTGATTTAAAGTGGACCTGCTAATTCCATAGAGTTTAGTAGCCTTTTCCTACTTAATTTTCCACTATTTACTTTTTCCATTGCTTAGCGCATTTTAACTTCATCATAGGTTTGAAAACTTGAGATATTGGATTTTTTATTTTTCTACGTGGCAAAGTTACACTGCAAGTAAAGCGACAACAGAAGGTAATTTCCTATCAAATGTAATTAATTAATGTTTATAATCTATGAGTCATATGCTTTAGAAATTATATATAAACTCATACAATGACAATTAATTCAATGTAAGAATTTCTTCTCAGGAGGATTCAAGGATTTAAATTTAGGGGAAAGATGGCCAGTATGGCAATGTTACCCTGAAAGTAGTATACGCTATTAATACATTTTTTCTTGTTTATAATGAGTAATTATTAAGTCATGCTTGCCTAGGACATGACATATTTACTTATCTATATCGTTTTTTTTTCAACTCAATTAATCCTAAATTAACGAAGTTTCGATTTCGAGATTTGGCTGCATCACGATACACCATATATATTTACGAAAATTTTAGGTTGCAACTGTAACTCAATGCAACAAAGGACTGTATATAATGTTTCTAAGAGAGGTAGCTAACTATGAGAATTCAGCCAGCAAATAAATTTACGATACAGTGCTACTTAATTTTTTTTGTAGTTGTGGCAATGTTTGACTCAGGGCAATGTTAGCCGTCGTTACTTTAACTAAAACTATTTACCAAAACTTTTCGAGATTTAAGGGTGGCAAACTTATCTTCGATTTCATCAAAATTGTAATTTTTAAATAAATCATTCAAATTATATAATTCCAACTATAAAATTTTTTACTTGGTGTCACCTTAAAATAGTGCCATCTGGGGCGGACCGCCCCCTCTGCCCCTCCATAGCTACGCCACTGTCCGCCAAACGAAAAAAATAGCACTTCACTAAAAACCATGTAACAAATAAAGAAATGAAAATATCAGCTATCGGGAAATGAATAATAATCAGCAGATGTTAGTAAACCTAGCGACATCAAGCGGAGTCTAGCGGAATCAACTGGAGCCGCGTATTTTTTGTACAGACTATATATTCTCATCAGTGGTGGATCCAGGGAGGGGGCATGGCTCCCCTCCCTGCATGCATACCCTCCCCCCCAAAGGCCTAGAGTTTCGTTTGCTACCTTCTTTTATTTTGCAAAATTCATTTAAATATTTATTTATTTATGTTATAGTTATGTAATTATTTCATATACAATATTGTATATTACCATATATACACTACAAAAATAACATACAATATAACAAATATGTTTTATTGAACAAAAATCAATAATGGCCCGCTCCAAAATATCGACTGGATCCGCCCCTGATTCCCATCCATTAGATTACTGCCCTGCCGCCGTTTTCCATCCCCGCGTTTCGACCTGCCACCACAACGCCTTCTTCGCCCCGCCTTGCGTCGCATGGGGTGTTCGACGAGGCGACAGAATGAGCGCACGGCTTCCGCGAAGCTCCGATCGGCTGCGCTAATGGATTACGGACGCGCGCTCCGGCGCCGCCGCTGCCGCCGCTGCACGTATGGAGATGTGCGCCCATGCATAATGGATGGGCCGCGCAAGACTGTCAAACGGGACGGGCTCCGGCAGCTGAAGAGGAGGAGACCGGGGACGGGTCAACAGCGACCGTATGCAACGCAAATTTTTCGCGCGGAGAAGCGCTTGACAGCGACGCGGGCGCGAGCGATGTTTTATTTTCCGCGAAGAGCTTTGTCGAGGAAAAATGAGTTTTAATAAAGTGATGGTAAAATACGTACATAAAAGGGTTTTGAAATCATTTCGTTGGTTTCTGCGGAAATCATGTAGAATTCCGTGGTGGAGGAATAGAAAATGAATAATACTCTTCCACGATTTAAATGAAACGTATTCTTCAAAGGCTAATCAGACATGTTTCAAGAGTTATTTTTCCATCTTCAGTGGTTTGTTTTCACTCACAAGCAATATGGAACAAATTATGTGCGAATGGTGCATACACTTCTCACAAATATGATGAAAACATGACCGTGTGGTTAAAGACAGTGTACGTACACTACCGTCGGATTTCTTTTATCCGTTTCCTCGCAGTTTGACAAAATGGCGTTTGACATCGTGGACATTGTTTCATCATATTTCTAAGATTGTGAAGTATTTGAAATCACAATAGAATTGAACGATCTAATAAAATACATGAAGACAAACAAAAATCAAAACAATAAACAAATATTTTGTTACATTTTCAAGCGAATAAAAATCGTTTTGAACATGGACAGTCCAATTGACTAAATAATGCATTAAAAGAATAATTTCAGTGAGAGCTTTAAAGATCCATTCTGTTTTGCTTGTTCCGGTTTCTGATACATCCGCACGTTAAAGAACATCTGATAACTGCTGTAACTATAGGAATTTTAATTCATTGGCTGCAATACAAATGCAATAATTCCCGCAAACTGTCAATCGAAAGAAAACAGAAAGAAAAATTCTTCATTATTGTAGATTCTTAGAAAGAGTTTCCTAAAGTTATCTTATCACCATATGGCTAATAAAATAATATGGTTATTTCAACTTTCGTTGCATTTCGTGTAAAGGTCAACCAACGTCAAATCTTCAAGCCTACTGTATTGATGCAATCGGTGAGAGATATCATCTGACACGGAACATGAAGTTTTTAATATCAAACAGATCGTATCTATGTAATAAATATATTTTGCGCTCGAAAAATATTTATATTAATCTCATTCGATATTACAGATGTAATTTTCTCGTCATACAAAACACAGACGATATCAAATTTCAGCAGTCAGCTTTCATTTACGACACGGTAGCAGACCACGATTTAATGAGATCGTGGTCTGCTACCTACGCGCATCGTGAGAACGGAACGGAATTGGTAACTCTGCTATATGATATACCGCTCAGCTACCACTTCTTTTTGCTCCTGGCAGTTATTTTCTCATGAATTCTAATTCGTTTAAGGTTCCGATAGATGTTTATCTATTATATCTGGCGTGCGTCAACAGGATAGACAAATCCGGGATTGAAATTCAATTTATTAAATAATGAAAGACGTTCATCAGATCCAGATCCCATGTAACTTCATTATTTGTGCACGTCTTCTGAATTTCAGTGGGAAATATAGTTATTGTAATTATTGTTTTCCATATTGTCGCGACAAAAAAGGATTATTCTTTCATGAAGAACATGATGAGGGTTAAGGACACAAATGCATAGCTAATTTACCTTTGAAAATATATTTTATTGTATAGGAGCGAATATTTTTGTCAACAAAACTTGAAAAACGCACTCTTTTTTCTGTATTCAAAATTCGAGTAGAATATGGTTTACGATAGAGTTCACAGAATTATGAAAACGTGTACAAATTTTACTTCTCCCCATAGATTGTCACACACAGTTTTAAACTGTTTTTGACGTAAAGAAATAAATAAAATAAATAAATAAATCCATTAGTTTCTTTTGTGATTCTCTCTTTACAATAACATACCATTCCAGACAGGGTCTGTTTCCATTGTTTAATGTTTGCTCACAGATATAATTAAAACTCTAAACCTGCTTCACTGAGACCACGCAAGTTCTAAAAGTAGCTGTCAAAATCTGACAGACAAAAGCCCTCGCATCGCGCGAGCTCATTCCCGCGTGCCTCGGGCGCCGCTGGCAGGCGACATGCCGTCGCAGTCGCGCAGTCGTCCGCGTGCCAAAGGGAGGGGGGATGGGAGGCGCCGACGCGGCGCCGTGGCCCGCAGGCGCTGATTAAACGGGCGTGTAATGAGATCCCGATAACGAAGGCCGCCATCGGCGCCTGGGCGGTGGGCGCACACCGCTGCGCTACGCAGCCCCGCGCCACCCCGCTCTCCCCGATCGCCCCCTACCCCGCCCAGACCTGCCATGCCACTCTCCGCTCAGCCACGCTGCTACGCTCCTGTCCTTCAACGCCCCGCTCGGTCACATCCCAACCCTGCCTCTCCCTGCTCCCCAGTCCCACGCGCTCTGCCCCTCTAAATCGAACATCTCCGCTCTCTTTCGTCCCTCCCTTCCCCTCGTCGCCTAGCCCCTCCCCGTTCTCGCTCCCGCTTTCTCGTCTCGCCGTCCCCCCCGCGTCGCACAACACTCCGCTCTGACCATCGTACGCTGCCATCGTCACCCTGTTCCGCGTCGCCCTTTTCCTTACCACTTCTGTTTTCCCGTCCCGACACACCGCATCAGGCTCGCCATCGCACGCCGTGCTGACAACTCCGAGTTTTCCAGCCCCGCCTGACTATTCTGCCACGCTCCGTCCGTTGCCACTCTCCACACTGTTCCGCCCCCGCCCCGCCCCGCCCCACACCGCCCCAAGCCGTCTCACGTCGACCCACGCAGCCACACGCCGAACCACACCGTCCAATCCGGGCTCTGCATGTTACCTCACTTCGTACTATACTGCGATTTTTCTAAGAGCGAACCTCAAGGCCACTAAAATCCCATCTTCGCGATGGAATATGTCACGGCATTTCGCGTCTTTCTCAGTCGTTCCGCTAGATTTCGCACGATCGCGACCGTATGAAGCAGTGCTTGCGATCACGCGACTTCTACCGGCAAGACCGAGAAAAGACGCGAAATGCCGTGACATATTCCGTCGCGAAGATGGGATTTGAGTGGCCTTGAGGGTCGCTCTTAGTTAGAAAAATCGCAGTATATCCCATTGCGGCACCGTGCGGCGTCACTCCGCCAGTCTACGTCAGGCGGTCAGGTTTAAACCAGGATGAAAGCAGGTAGGAATTATGAAATATTTCCCAGGGATGCACAGAAAACAACTAATCCATCGATTCGGAGTGTCTCTTTACGAATTACCGCATGATAATATTTGGTCCCAGGAACCCATCGATTCAGATTTAGTACACTGAATTTCAGAGGATCATTGAAAATGATGGGTGATAAAAATCTACATATTTTAAACAATGTTTGATTTTGATTTTATAAATATTGGTAAACAATTGTACTATTTGATTCACGCGCTTATTCAGAGGCAATGCTAACTCTTCCACCACTACCCCCAAAGAACCTTTTACAACCTTTTGTATTTGCAAAATGTGGTAAAAGAATTCTTCACGATCACCTATTTATTTTTAATTTAACGTAATGATAAAAAGATCTGTAGCAGAAAAACCTAAGCAATGAAAGCAATGAGATGATAATTTTAATGTATTGTTTCCAGAGTTCTTGTTTCACCGCGAAGTTGTGTACTCATATAGTGAAATCTCATGAGGTATAAAATATTGTTTCCATTATAATTTAACATTACACGAAATGAAATTGTTCGGGAAAGTATAAAATACTTTACACCCACAAATCCTGTTAAAATGTACAATTTTCAGAGTTAACATATGAGACTCTAACTAATTACAAGTTCGTGTTTATATATGAAGAAATAATTTTAACTTTCACGTACTTTACAGCGAGATCGATAGTCACAGAAACCGCCAAAGGAGATTCTGCTTTTCTTTCTACTGGTTCTGTATTACTTAAACGCGTCTTAATGCGAGTGCTATATTTTTGTGTGCCTAATATGTACGGGAATGTATAAAAGAACAAAAACCGCTCAATTTTCTCAAAAACCGCTCTATTTTCCCAGGTAGAACAAGGAACGCTAACAAGAATGGCGTCTCATATTCGTTGAAATCTGAATGTTTTAATATGGCAAGTTTAGAAATAATGCGAGATAGTATATGCTGTTGTGACTTATAGTTCGTTACCAATGCCCGGCAATAAGAGTTTTTCTGTTGAAAATTCCTCGTTTTCCGACGTACGATTACAATATTTTCCCTTCATAGGAAGTACAGACGAGAAAGTTAATACAGTATTATTATTTTTACTTATTTATGAACTTTTACTTTTTTACTTTAACTTAACTAATATACATTCTTTTACTTTTCATTTGTTTCCAGTGGGGACCTTACGCATGTACTTAATCTGCGAATGCATTAATTCACCCCTGATCATACCTCGATGTTTCACAATGCGTACCCTGCAGGCACATATTGCTTCAACTTGCAAGGCCTCAAGGGACACAACAATAATCTTCGATATGGTTTCGCGCCATGTTTTCATTATTCACACGATCCACATCTGACTTCTTCGTATTTGATCTCGGCACTTCGCCCGGTTGCTCTGAAACGAGGGCCGGGGATGAAACCATGCGTGGTATCAGGCCATAACGCAGTGAAACACATTGGGACAGTTTTGAATTTCTGAAGTTACTAGAAAAATTTTTTAAAAAAATTTAAAATCTAACTTAACCTTGCATTAAAGAGGATGTTGAACGCAGCAGGGCGCGAGCGCTAGGCGCAAAATATTTTCCCCGACATGCACGGGACTTTCACTTTTGACTAATAACCTTTCGCAGGCCGCAATAACAGCACCGCGGGTCGCCTGCACGGACAAGCGCTGGATTAAACGTTAGCAGCACATCCTTAGAACAGCAGGGCAACGAGAGCGGGTGGAATTCCAGCTTCCGAGAAGGGGCGGGGCGTCGAGGACAGCGACGAATCGCTAATTGACAGAGCGGCGTAGGGCCCTGACGCCCCCGCCGTGTACAAAACGCCTCGGACGGAGAACGTTTAAACTACTTACGCCTCGTGACCCGATTACTGGAACACGCCCGCCATGTTGACCGCAACCCCGTGTCACCACTTCCTAATCACGTTACATGGAATGACCCCGCTGGCCCATTGCGTTTATGTGAAGCAGTTTGCTCGCTCGCAATTCGAACTTCTGAACGGATTGTATAAACGATCATTATTACCAAATATAAATTAAGATAGTGTTCAACAAAACCATTTAAATACAGACACATCGAAAACAATTATTGACCAAACATTTAATTACATCACAACATCTCGACCCAGATCCTTTTCCGGTTACGTATGAAAACAAGTGTAACTTTACAATAGTACTTACTGAAAGTTACATCGAATAAGTTATCTAAGCTAATAAAATTAATTATTAAAATGTTCTTTTGATTTATTTTCCGATAAACCAATATTTAGTGGAACAAAATTAGAGAACCATTCAGCAGATCACAGACATTATTAAACAAATTTGATTGAGATAATTACCATGAATAAAATTTTCTGCTTGGTTCGTTTCACTCCAGTAAATATTAACCAGGGAATTGAGAAATTATTCAATGCAATTTCTCATCAAACACAGGAGCACTGGAAAATTGTATGAAAAGATTCTAGAGTATCGAGCGATCCATGTATAAATTAAGCATGTATTTATTACAATCTCTAAAATATTTAAAAATATGTAATAACGAACAAAACTATTTATCTAAACATTTCTACTTTTGATCGTCAGTTCGAATTTCTTACATGTAATTCTAAAAGTTCCTTTAATCGATAAAATATATAACTTTTGAAAAATGGGTTCCTCCCTCCAAAAAAATATGATGGGTTCTTCACAAAACTAATATTTTTGTAATAATTTATTAAATCCAGTTCCCATCAGCGCCACATTAATGGCAAATTGAAAATCTGCTGCTATTCTGTTAAATTGGTTATTGAGATTCTGCGCGAAAACAGTTTCTGCGAACTGCCAGCGGACATAAACACAATTTACTCGTCGCAACCGACAGTGACTCCATTACCGTGCCTCTCTGACTTCTCGGGGCTTGTAAGCGCTCTACTCCTCCATTGCTGGAGGACGGGGCTGAATATCGAGTCATAAAACAAAACAATCACGCCGGCGTAGAGCTTTGCCATGCAAATGAGGTCGGCGCCGAGTGTGTGAAGCGTAGGGGAAGGGGGGAAGTCGCATGTAGGCAGGACTTCGGTTAGGAGTATGCATTATGTTTCTCTCTTTAGTATGGAATCTGTAGCACGTACTGAAGGGTTATTGTTACTAGTTGGAATGACTTTAGAGATGGGAGGAAACTGAATTTTGTCGTGCCATTCTCATACGATCTGCAGGGTCCCTCAGCACTACATTGGGCTTCGCGGTAATACTTGTAGATGCTTTAACAAGTTTTGGTTTCGATATTCTTTAATCTTTACAGCGCAGAACAATGTAATCAATTAAAGGAGGATAGTTGTGGAATATTGAAATCCAACAATTACTTATTTAAATAACCTGTCTATAAAAATATATACATTTATATAGATTTCTATAAAATATCTATGTTTATAAAATTTCCAAGATATTGAAGACTTATTAGCAGCGTATAAAGCACCTTGCGTACACCACTTTCGACACTCTACGCATGCGCGGTTCGATTTACGCCTATACATACTCTAAGGTACTTCACGTTGTGCAAAATGTTTTTATTATCAGTTGGAACTGGGAGAAAATGCGGTCTTGCCATGAACTAGCGCGACCACAGGCAAATGGTTGCGGCCGCCCGGTCAAGGACTCGGGCACCACACGCTCGTGGTGTCTCAGTTGTGACAAACTGGTTGTTTCAATATAATTTGCATTAAAAATACGGATACTAGACAGCATAAATAATAAGTAACAATATGAAAATGAACCATGGCAATTGTACTAGCAAATTATTTTCGTTATAAGTAAAAATATCTTTAAAAATAAATAATAGAATAACAATAACGCACACTTAAGTAACATACGCCCAAAAATAGTAACAGCAAACAACGTCCACTGAAAAATTGAACAAAAGGCAATGAATAGACAAACACGCCAACAATCACTGGAGGAGTGATGCACGGTTGACTTTCAACTATAACAGTCACACAAGAGCAGTCATTTGTTCTTTAATGAGCTTCAATACTTCTCTTGACATCATCAGACATTTAAAGCTTCCGATTGCACAACGGAACTCCCTATCCTTCGTAAATCGGTAGCTGCCTAACCCTTGGAAATGTTACTGGACTGAACTTCTGTGCTCCGAAGGGGAGGCTGCCAGGTGCTCTGGCCGGATTGTGGTGTCCTCGACCAAACGCGAGCGCAGGGCGCGCGAGGTGCAATCTGCCGGGTCGGAGTCCAATTAAAAGAAGCTGCCTCTGCGGCGCCGAGTAATCCCTGGGCGGAGAGGTGGCCATATGCGGTCCCGCCCAGTCGCCGCCCTCCATAATGAGCGCGATCCGCTTAAACCTCGAGCAAAGAGGATGAGCAGACCTGTGCTGACTGCCTGCTCGTGGCATAGAGAAGGGGCCTAGTTTGTCTCAGTTTGAGCTTCACAGTGAAGTGAAGTGCTGGAAAATCACTCGGTTTTGACTGTGACACATCCTCCGGAGAAAAAATAATTTTCTTTCTTTTATTTGCTTTCCTTTTTATAATGTAGTACTAGGGTAACTTGTCAAAAATGAATGGACGAAATTATACTCCCACACTAATAGTTTATTATCATGAATAATGGAACTCAATTTAATTTCACTAATACTAAACTTAAGTTTCTTTCCATTTCAAAATTTCCTGTATTATCTCAAAGGTTCTCAAAACACAGGCGCTCTAGGGCAGAGGTGGCCAACTTTTCTGTATACAAGATCTACTTTTTATCTTAAAAGTGTGTCGCGATCGAATTGTCATAGACGTAGTCTAAGGAGCAAAGAGAGGTGTAAAATGCTTACTGTTTATACACTGTATTTCAGTATAAGGTGCATTCCAGCGAAATATGGGTAGATAATTAAAATATACTGTGACGATACCGAATAGTTGATAGAAAAAATTGATTTAAAACACACGTCGTAGTAGCCTGTCGCGGGCCTACGCAGAACCCTGTTTCTTTTGTGCGCGCTAGGTCGAGCCAATTCGCAATGCACACGTGCTGGAAGAGGTCCCCTCGCGCTTCTTTCTCCGGAGGGGGGCAGTGTGTACAAGAATTATGACCCGACCGGCGCCTCTCTGGCGCCGCCACATCCCCAGGCGACCTGCGGCCCCCCCGACGTTAGAGAGAGAGGGTTGAGTGGAATTTTTCCATCGACTACGGCCAGAAAACGCTTCCGGACATTGGCCGAAATTAAGCTAAGACGCAGTGTCCTTTTGCCAATAGAGAGGAACCTTTCAAAATTTAAACCAAAAATCATTCCAGAACTTTCGACGAAGGAGTAAGGAGAGGGGGTTACAGAGGCTTCGCGAGAAGTGACCAAGTTAAAATCAAAAAAGAAGGGAGGAGACGGTCTTGAGAGTAGGTTCGGGGAGGAGCGAGGAACGCGCACCTCGGCGGTGCGTCGTTCGGGGAGCAAACGCCGCTGGCGTCGACACCTCCGCAGTGTGAGAGACAGTATTGTTCTAATTTTTTGGTGCGCTGTGTGGGATGCGGAAAGCGGAATTGCTCCTGACGGATGTTCGCTATCACGCGTGTGGTTTTTTTTGTTTTTGAATTGTTAAAGGACTATTATTGTGACTAGTGCGCCGTTACTTACGCTAGGCGCAAAGCAATCTCGTTCGGTCGCCTGAAAGAGACTATCGCTGCTTGTGCGGTGCAACCTCGTGCCGCGCGCGAGTCAAAATTATTCAATTCGGCTTACGCCACTACGCCCGCGGCCGCCGCAGAGCTGTATTTCGTACTGGAGTCTCCGTCCACCTCACCTCGCCGGCTGCAAGTGCGAGTGCCTGCCTCCCGCCCCCCGGCGAGGACCCTGCCTCGTCAGCTGTAACCCGCTGCTGGCACGGCTTTCACCGCCGAAGAAGAAGGAGCTCTGGTGACGTCACACGAAGGTCGGGCATCGACCCTACGAAGTCTCCCAAAACACGGACTGTTGTCCCGTAGACTCTTGTGAATGGCCCGGATTATAGACCTGTGCCCCATCATAAGCGAGCCGCGCTGTGGCTTTTTTTTGTTGAAAAAGAAACTTCCTAAATTGTATTTTGTTTCTTCCTCTGTAAATTGTATCTTAATTGTATTGTCTTCTAGCAAGTAAGAAAGTTATTTAAGTAAAAGGGGAATCTGGGAAAGGGGGGATAAATTCAAGCGGTTTTTTGGGAGTTGCGGGATAAATAAGAAAGAGTGGAGGGATGTCTTTGGGTTTGAGAGGGAAGGGTTATTAGTAATAGGATTTATTTTTATATTTCTTTTATTTTAGCTCATTAAATTTTTATTTTTTTTTAAAAACTCAATGTATTTCATTTTGGTAACCAAGTAGCATCCATCCATAGGCCCCCATTTCTCGTAGAGAATCACTGCTCCTGAGCTAGCCCGGCAACTACCCAGGTGAGTGAAAGAAAGGGGGGGATCTCGATCGCCCGATCGAGCCCCGACGTCACACGCGAGGGCCCGCGTGGCTTGACAATATGTTTAAATTTTTTAAAATTTTTAAATCACCTATTAAGTTTTCGAGATATAGACTCACGAAAAAAAATAATTTTCAGTCCCAACGTTTGATAGCAGCATTCTGTACACGCGGTACCTACAAAATTCGATTTTCCGACACTTTTTCAAGATAGATTTTTACTGACTTAAAATGCAATTTATTTTTTTATCAACTGCAATGTATAAGTTGTTGTAATATTGGTACGTAAATATAAAAATGTTGTTACAAAAATGCACAGTACGGCTGATAATTTGATTTCAATATTTCACTTTTGAGATTTTTTGTTTTTTTGGGAGGGCCAGGAAAATTTATCATGAAAGAATAAGACTTACTTTTTTGATAATCTATCAACAGCTCGCTGAGTACACCATGTTGTTATTTCTAATATATTTGTAATACTATCTCTTATTTTTCTCTTAGTGTAATGATCGAAGTTTAGAGATGTTGCCGAGAATGCTCACTTATCAAGGAAACAGGTAAGAAAAGCAATTTAATTTAAAACAAAGAAAAAGTATTTAAATTTTAAACAGAAGAAAATTGAAACTCAACGTGGTCACCGAGGATAAATAAACTTCATTAATAATAATAATAATAATAATAATAATAATAATAATAATAATAATAATAATACCAAAGAAGCTACCGTATGATTACCAAATATTCAAGCTAACTGACTTTAATACGCTGAACTAAGATCACAGTGTCAGGGAGTCAGAATTCTACGAATTTATAACCTTGGCAAGTTCCCAAAATGAAATAAACTATTGCTAGAAACATGGTACACAGAATTACACCTCAGACATTGCGAGCGATTGACGATCGACCAAAATTGGCCTCGCGATTGACCGGTCGATCGCGATCAACTTGTGGGCCACCCCTGCTCTAAGGGACCGCGAAGCAATTTTAGGGAGACCGTGAAGGAGCCTCCAGGTGAAATTTTGAGCTACATTCGACTGCCATCACGTCCCATGAAGAAATCACATTTATTTCCACTGATATATGTCGTAGACATTTTGACATACTGCGTTCTCGAAATCCAACAGCGTGTGTATCAAAGATTAGGTTCACTATGCTCCCAGATATCACACGTAGGTGAGCCTCAGTTGCGAGAAAAAAGCAGTCTCTGGTACCGCAGCTGATAAACATGAATACCGTACTTAAAAATAATAGAATTATAATGAATATTAAGAGCTGCTTGAACGGTTACTCGCAGTTAAATAATTGGATATCACAAAGGATAACTGAAACGGGGTACATTTCTGTAAGTATATTTTTAAAACACTTTCTTTATTTAAGTTTAACCATACAAGAGAACAGAAAATTGTAAGACGCAAACTAAAATTAAAAAAAAAAAAAAAGAAAAAGAAGCCAGATTTCCTCTATTTATTGTTATGTTAAATATGTGAGGTCTTCTGTAATAAGTAAAATGGGAGATTATGAAATTTTAAAACAGTTTTGTTGCTGACTAGGCTTATCAGGAAAATGAGATCATAGTAATGAAGCCAGCAAAGTATTCGTAAGGAAATAACTAGAGAAGGCAATGTCACACAGGTTTGGAAAGGAAGACATTTTTACAGCTTTTTTTACCTTTTTACAGTTTTACAATGAAAAACATAATATCATTATTCGCACGAACCTCAAAGATACGCCCCACGATTACTTATTCTTCCACAAATACGCTGAGGAAGGAAGATAATCGATTCGGCAACTTCGAATCGAATTAGAAAACGCAATTTTCACATCTCATTGCGTCGGCATGTCTGAACACAGACTTTCGATCTTCAAAGATTGTTTGAGGCACCTTTTGCCCTTCGCTAAAAGCGCGAACAGCTATTTTCAGAGCCGGCGGCGCGCAATCCAATTATTGCAAGTTCGTCGCGTCGCTTTTGGTGAGACGACTGTTTCCTCCGAAGAACTCAATTAATGTTCGTTAACACAGTATTTGACAAGAACAGAAACAGTCAAGGAGCGCAAAATCACATCCGGGGGCAGTGGGCCGCGACGCAATTTTCCTCTTAGTTCCACCGTGAGATAACAAGTTCAGATTTGTTCTAACAACTTCGCGAGTTGTCTGGTTCTTGAGATTGTAACAAGCTCATTTTAAATCTGGTACTTTTACTTTTACTCCAACCAACCCAAGTTTAAGTGATTCTCAGATTGTTTTTGTGTGACTTTGTAATAATTGTGAATATGTAGTTTCAAACATTATTTTGAATTGTGAATTGAAGTCGTTTTCAAGGGATTATTCAATTATTATTCAATTCAATTATTACTGACATTTCATATGAATTTCATACAAATTGTCTGTCGTAATTCGATTTAGATTTGTGTATTTATATTTTAATAGATTTACTAACTGCAATTTACGATTTTTTAAATTATTAACACGATTGTAATCGAATCGGGATATTCTTTCTTCTTCTCTGATTGTCAAAGTTTCTCTTTCCTACAAATTCCTTAATATGCCCACTTTACCTTTTTTACAGGGAATAAAAATGAATTTTGTTTTCTTACAAAATCCTCATCAAATAAAATCACCGCCTTTCAGATGTTTATAAAACAGGCCATTTGTCTACTCTTTAAACCATTTGATTCTCTCCATTTTATGTCCTGTGATCCCGTGGTAAAACTTGCTTTAAACTACTTTCGCTGCCAAGTTTGTCCACGAACCTCACGCCGAAGTAATTATTCTTAAAAAAAAACTTTTTTCGAGATAATCTGCTTCTAACGAAGGCCCCTCACAGACACATTCCTCTCCGCACATCCCTTCCGCGCGGACCGCCAGCAGAATCATCGGGTCCTATTTTCCGGGGCGGAGACCCGGACAAATTGGCCGTCGAAAGAGACGGGTCTTGACGCACGGCCGACCCGGCAGGTCGTGACGGTCGCTCAGCGCGCGCCATCCATCGAGGGCCCTTCGTCGCCCCTCCCACCCGTTTCCCCTTCCCCATCCCCCTCCCCCCCTCGCGCTCGCGCCGTAGCAGGGCACTCCCCCTCCCACGCTTTTCCCCGCCCCCTCACACCATCTCGCTGGCGCCATCTCGGCGCTCTTACCTGACGCGTCAGTATTCAGCGAAATGGAAGAGAAGAGTGAGGGTGGAGATTGGCGAGGAAGGTTTCTGCAGAATATTTTTTTTATCAGTTTAGTTACATTGGAGGTGAAAAATTTAAAGGTTACGCCAGATAAACCTTTCTGTGCAGGTTATCCTTACAGTAATATTATTTTCAGTATTGTTTTTGTTGGTTCGTGATCTGGTAGTGGGAATTAAAAGCTCTAGTCAAACTTCGAGGGACTATTCTGATCACACAATATTATTAGGTTTTGTTTCAGAGAGATGTGAGGTCGTTTGGGGGACAATGCGGTTTAAATACGATTCTGGATTTACACACGATTAGGGAAATCATGTTGGATGTGTTACTCTTAATTCATTTAAATGTACGAGTATGTATGTACTTGGCGCGTCAACGGGCTCAGGCCTACAGGCGACGTCCCTGCCTCGCGGCCATGGGTTGTGGGTTAAGGTTAGCACGTAGACATCCCTACACCGTATTCCGGTCTTCTCAACCTGAGAAGTGAATTTTCTCATCGTCGCACAGCAACATATACTGGTAAATTGCAAGGAAAACGCACACTATAATCTTGCCTCGACCGGGAATCGAACCCGGGGCAGCGTGTAAATCTGTGTAAAAACAATAAAATGTTCCTTTGTTTTTCTTACAGTTGACTTTCTCGAATTGTATGCACACTGACTTCTAAAAAATGATATGAGAAACCTCAATATTATTAGGAAATTTAGAAAAACTTATGCTGATAGACTGACCAAATGAATCATGGAAAAGTGGTAAAGCTTTCCTTGACTTCAAATTTATTCGAATTGATTGATTTAGGTTTGATTCTGATTGATATTTGATGTAGACTTTACACAATTAAATTTGTACAAATGTCCTCGAATTCCACTGAAACCAAGCACAAATTCTATTGTTACAATATGTGTTTCAGCAGTAAAGATAGACGCTGGAGAACGGCAATAACAACGACGTTTGGCGTAAATAACTTGTCTGCCCATAATTCAATAAGAATAGCAGAAATTCGAGCATCTAGCTGTTAAACACAGTGAAGTATGTGCTCCAGTCTCTCATATTGTCACATACTACATTTCTCAATACCACTCACGCTAAAATAACTACAGTGACATTCATAGAAGCATTGCTGAAATTCATTCTGTAAAACATGTAAAGTACTCTAAACTGAACGCATATTAATGTTTACTCTTTTACGTGCTCATACGTATATCTTTCAGATCACAACAGATATGGATTCTGGACATAAAGGACAGATATGGTTGTGTTTTAAATTTTACGATCCGAAATAGGAATTAATATAGCAATAGTAGTAGTAGAAGTAGTAGTTAGGTTTTACCATTAACATGTATATCGTAACACCTACATGTAAGAGAGTTTTTGTATTAAAAAATATTCTTGATAACTACTAATACAAGAAAAAACAGTTACCTTTACTTTCGTTTTTCTCCTTTAAAATAAAAACTGCCCCCACATTTTCAGAAGCACTGCTATCAGTAGGTGTGTAGTATATTACCTATCGTATATTTCTAAAAATGTTCAATTTTATTAGTTGTTAAAAATATGGATACGATTTATATTCCCATATAATGTGAAAAAAGTGCAAGAGATGTATCATATTTACATTCACAAAAGAGAAAAAAAAATTTAACATAGGAGAAATATTACAAATGATAAGCTCTTTCTCATTTGGCATTTTTGCGATAACTCATTACACACCATATTACTACCATATTTTTGTAAACAAACTCGCAACAAAAGGACTTACAGCAAGGCAGATTTTACTTCAATAATGCGTTCTTGGCTGAAACACGTCACGGTATTCTAAAATATATTCGGTATCTGATCACAACTTTTATCTGTCTACTTCTTTGGTACTATGGTATGCCGAATAATCGGCATACGTTTTTATTTTTTATCTTTAATTTTAGTGTACGTCTACTGTTTACAGATTTTCATATAAGTTTTCCAGTGTTCCAAACATTCCGAACTGTATGGTGCTTTTTATTATTCTGGAGGCTGACACATTTTCTCCCATATACCCCTCTCTACTGTCATCGTTGCTATTACAAACAATAAAATAATTTAAAAAATAACTTAATGTTTTTGTATTTCGAAAGAGAGACTAAATATTCATGTTAACCACAGAAATATCCTTAAGAAAACCCACAGAAGAATGGATACTATAATTGCTAGCATTAATGATTGTACTAGTAAAACTTCCCAATATATTGTATACATTTGTATATCCTGTACCTACTCTGCGCATTGTATCCCTTCAGTCATAATGCTCATCTACATTGTCCTTCATTAGCGCCATAACAAAAGACAACCGATACACAGGTGACATTTCGACCACCCACGCAACTCCACGCGGCCGTTGGTTCTCTCCGTCTTCTCTTTGCGTCCTCCTCTTTCTCATTTCGCCATTGGGCGCTGGACCTCGCGGCCTCCCCACACTAATGCCTCCCCCAAATTACTGCCATTTTCGCCAGGGGCGTGCCCTCTCTCGTCCTCTGGGCAATAACACACGGGCATAATTCTGCAAAATGCGACATTAACTGTCTCCGTCGACAAACTGCGATGAGCATGCGGCCAAAAGCTTTTTACAGAATGGGTGGTCTGCGTTTCGGGAGGTTAAAAGGATGCATGATATAAGACTGGGCCGTGACTTTAGTACTTGTGAGGGTAGAACTCAATGAGCCATTGTGTTTCAGTTCGGTTCATTTTATTGCGGAATCTAGAAGAAATATATTTCGTTTAATGGGAAAGAACGATAATGTGGCAGGCACAAACGAGAATTACTGAACTTACAAAATGTGAGACATCTCAAAATATTACACGAAAGATATAAAAACGTAAATACATGGGTACACTAATACGTGTTCTAGGGATTTAGGGCTAAGAGAGATTTCTAGGATAGGTAAGCAAACATCCTACACAGTGACTATACAGTAACTTGTGATGAGATTTAGAATAGTTGTACAATTCAGAATATCAGAAGAAAATTGGAGTGAATCGGAATGAATAGATTACTGTATAGAATTGTGAAAAGATAAAAATACCCAGCATTTTCTTGAGATGAAAAAAGCAGAAGAAAGGAATGAGCTAGAAACTGAAACATTCCATCTTATAAACCAAAGAAATGGAAAATAAGAGCAGTTAAAGGGTTGTAATAAACGACAATGGGTGGTGATAAAAACGCACAATGCAAAGAAAAAATGTTTGAAAAAAGAAGACTGGAGGCGAGGTGATTATGCGGATCTTGAGGGTGAGGTCTGGAGCGCGTTAGCCAGGAATAGTGTGAGTGGAAGTGACACAAATGGTGTTGAGTTGGCAAGAGAGGTCGAGATTAAAGGGAAGAGTATCGACAAGTGTCAAACATGTAGTAAGCGTGGAAGCCGGAACGGTAGGACTTATCAGTAAAATGAAACAACAGAGTAGGCAATACCAAAAAAAAATTGAACGTGTGTAGAATGAGTTGGGAGAATTCCTAAGTTCCGAATTCGCGAAATCTGAAAGATACCAAAAATGTAATGACAGGATTATGAGAGAGGCAGATAGCCGGGAGAGCTTTCGCAGGGGCACCAAGAGAAGAAATGAATATGCATAAGATTTGCACGGTAGAAGCGAAACATTTAATTCCCACGAAAAATTGATTTTATGCATTGTGCTTATTCTATTTGTTAACTATTATATTATTATTTTTTGTGAAGAAATAGTTGGAATTTAATTGAAGGGAAAAAAATAATTAATAAGAAAATATTTTTATTATTTATTCAACAATTACCGTAGATTCATACTCCAAGAAATTGTTGGTTTATAATTATTTATGTAAATAATAAATGGTGGGGGTAAGAGAACGAGAGTGAGGGAAGAGAACAGGGAAAGAAGAAGGGAAATGGTAACACGGGAAGCGTGGAAGTAAGAGCAGGAAGCGGCAACGTAGGTGGCACCATCGCATTGCGGCACGGCACCCGCGGGGCGCCGGATGACGACGGAGTGTTGGCACGGCAGGGTCCGCCGCCTCGGGCCAACTGCGGGCGATGCATCACGGGGCCCGGTGCGGGCGGGCGGCCTCCAGGGCGCGAGCCAGACCCCGCCCGGCCCGCCCCACCCCGCCCCGCCCACCACGCCCTGCCACACCACCCCGTCCGTCCCGCTCGCCCCGCCCTCTCTTCCGCTACTTCCCACACTTCCCACCGCCACCCTCCCGACTCGCAACCGTCTGGCTCGCTCATCAGACGCCCACGTCACTCATCAGATGCCCCAGAACTCTCACCACTTACCCAGGCTGCCCGCACACAACTGACCCTGCGCATCCACCTAGCCCTTTCACTACCCACCCAGTCTTATGTACTCGGCTAGGGCCAACCGCCTGCCTCGCCCACCATCCACGGTCTGCCTGCCTGTTATCCACATACCGTCCATTACCCCCTCCCTCGTCGGCATGCCCAAACGTTCGGTTCGCTCGTCTCATCCTGCGTCCTCCCACCCAGGACGGCTTGAATATCGCTTTCGCGACGCTCACCCCGTCCGCCTCCTCCGTTTATCGCGCTTCACCCATCCCGCTCGCTCTGTCCGCCCAGTCCGCTCGACTTGCCCAGGGCGGGACGCCCGTCCTAATAGCGCAGACGTCGTCTCCCCCTTGCCCGGGGCAACGCGTGCTGCCCGTCGTTGCCACCGCTGTGGGCAGAGAACTTCCCTGGCTCGGAGCGTAACGGACGCTGCCACAAACGTGGCGCACATTATTCCCCTAGGAGAGGTTTTGACAAATAGACGACAGTGTTTACACAAACGCGTTGCTCCACGAGTATTTTTGGCCTGAAAATATAATAGCTCAAAAAGATTTTTAGTAATTTTCCTAACCGTATATTTTATTGCCTAAACCATAAGTACCATTCATGTAATTTTTCATCTCGTTTTAGTCTACTGTTAACTTAAATATGGTATTGTTTTAAACATTTTCGAAAAATATGTGGTTTTGGGTACGGCAAAAGAAATTGTTTTACAATTGCCTACATATTTGAGTTTATACTGTTTAAATACATAGTTGGATATTTGATATCTGTTCATACGAGTATTTGGAACATTATCCTTCATAGAATATCAAAACAAACACAAAATAGCATCACAATTTAATCTTGAATTTTAAATGAAAGCAAATCCATACGAACTATCCGACTTCCTTGAACATGAATTATTGAATGTGACAGGAAATTTCTTTAATTGTGAATCGTGTTCTGAAATACGTATGCAATGATGCATCACACCAGTAAATAGGTAGACATGCAAATGCTAAGAAGTGTTGAAGTTACAAGTGAGGTGGGCGATGGTGCATCAAACTTATTCAATCTAATTTTGAAATCGTGTAGATTTCCTTTCATAGCAATGCCTGCACTCTTATTTAAATTACATAATGGAATACAGACAAATGGTATTGACGGACCATTTTCAAATAGTATTTAGTTTTCCGATTTCACACTGGTAAGTTACTTCCCGATGATTGAAAATCTGTGGGGAGAATAGTTGTTTAAAATTTCCATCTGACCGAAGCTACATGATCCAGCTCATTGCGCTTGATAGCCACTCGTGGTTATAAGCCCTTGATGCTCTGTACGCACGTGCACAATTATAGACTCAATCAATTAATCAATTACCAGACAAAATAGCAGGCGTAATTGGATATAGGTACGTTCAACTGAAATTTTGAGAAGGGAGTGTAGCCTTGTTTCACCTGGTGAATACATAAACGCTCTCATCATTTCCGGGAGATAAAAAAACTCGCCATTTAAATGAGTAATTTGTTTTATGGAATTATATATTAGCATTTAGTTATGGTGAAGATAACACGTCATGTTTGCTATATGTCTCTCTTACCGCTTAGCGTGGGAATTAAACTAGGCCCGGGTATGGGGGACGCCAACTAGTTATCCGGCAAAGTCGGAAAATTGATCCCAAATGCCAAATGCATACACATATTAGCATTCAATAAAGTATTTTGATGTTTAAAAATTCATAGGTATTAGAAAAGAAATTACTTTTTTGCACATACCATTAGTTCACAGTAATTTACCTTTAATGAAAATATAAGATATCATATGAATTCTTCGATGTAAAAATATTCATGAACATTTTTTCAAATGTACGTTCAACTCCACAAGTAACTTGTGTAATTTACATTTCTAATCGGAGAGCTCCCTCTAAACCCCTTTTCATAATATTTTTCCCATTCGGCAATATTTAAATGAGTGTTGGTAGGATCTTATAATCGTCTGAATGAGTACAAGAAACAGATTGTTGAATAAGAAAACGTGATTGTTATATACGAAAACATGTCAAAATACAATGCTAGCAAAGCGCATGTAAGATTTCTAAAAAATTCGTCGGATGGATTTTTATTTGAAAGTTAGAATCAATGGTGAAATTGGGAAAAATATCATGGACACTTTTATTGAAAATTATTGTTTATAATTGATTCTTTGTTGTATTTATAATTGACGATATATTATATTTAAGACTCGAAGTGAAATGAGTCAATAATGTTAATTTATTATTCTAGACAATAAATAATACATTACGATGTAAAGGCATTACTCATGAGCGAATACAGGAATAGCGAATACACGAGCAAATGAGGTATCATTCTCAAGTAAAGTGTCTTCAGAGTCCTGTGTAACATTTTAGTTGTATTTCATAAAAATGTGAAAGATTGTGTCAGAAGAAATAGTTTGTTGCGGCGCCGGTAGGGGCGGGTAGGAGAGTAGATAAAAATATCATCACACGTAGGTGATAAAGAGATACTGTAACAGAAGCGTATTTAACCTTGATATTAAATTAAAATAAATGTTGCAGTCTTAAATACTGTCACTGTTAAATTTTGATTCACTTACTGCAGATATAAGCAATAAAAGTGTTTCTCGATCACCAGACTGAGCTCATTTAGCAAACAAGTGTAATTTAATATCGTCGGCAACTCCCCCATCACTCACAGAAACTCTACAAAGTGTTTGAAGTAATTAACATATACAATAGCAACCCGTACTAAAGCAATTAACAGTACGGGTCCGTGCCCCACATCCAAAAGGCAGCACACCAACGCATCCGCGTATTAACCGCAGAGCGCGGACCCGGGGCCGCCGCTGCGCATTTTTTTTTTTAAATAATTTTTATTATTTTGAAGATTATACATGGCTCAGTTTAGCAATACAAACTTTCTCACATTTTTTTATGCTTATTATCTACGTTAAAAAACTAAACTATTACTTCTTTACAAACTAATTATTAGGGAGAGGAAACCCACTGAGCACCTCACAAGGAATCATCCAAATTGGCAAATTGTATATAAAAAACATGCTTGGGAAATCTATTTTTTATTCTGGTTGCGTTTCTGGGTGCTTTGCCTAGGTTATATTGGGATAGTTGTGTAATTGATGGTAAATTGTTATAAAATTATGGGATAACTTGGTGATGTGATGTATGATAGGCTTTATTTGAATTTCTTTATGAAGTTGTTTGTTTGTGATGAACCAGGGTGCATTGGTTATTGTTCGCAGGAATTTATTCTGTATGACCTGTAATTTATGGATATTGGTTTTTGCTGCATTAATCCAGACAGGACAGGCATAGAGCATTAGGGGTCTTATTACTGTTGTATATATGAGCTTAGCATTTTCTATTGTTATTTTACTGTGGTTGTTTATTAATGGTTTTAATTGGATTAGTTTGACTTTTGTTTGTTGTGTTTTAATGTTTATATGTTCTTTCCAGTTAAGTCTAGTGTCTAAATGTAGTCCTAGATATCTCACTGTTTTGTTTTGTGGAGTCCAAGGAATAATGTTATTGTTCAGTGTGAGAGGTGGTGGTGTTGAAATGGTTTTTAATGAAAAGATTTTTGCTGTTGATTTGGATGGATTTAATTTAATTTTCCATTTGTTTGACCAAGCACTGATTTGGTTTAGATATTGTTGTATTGTGTTTTTTAATATATCAAGTGATGTGCTAGAACAATACAATGCTGTATCATCTGCAAATTGTGCTATATTGATTGTGTTGGATGTAGGGATATCAGCAGTGTAAATATTAAATAATATAGGTGACAATGAGGAGCCCTGAGGAAGTCCAGCCAAAATTGTTTTGGGGTTTGAGAGATGTTTATCTATTGAAACTGCAAAGGTTCTATTGCTTATGAAGCTATTGATAATGTTGGTTAAGTACTTGGGTGTACCATTAATTTTAAGTTTGTACATGAGACCTTCATGCCATACTCTGTCATATGCTTGGGAAATGTCTAGAAAGGTTGATATGGTGTGTAATTTTCTCTGGAATGCTGTATGAATATGTTCAGTGATTCTTAATAATTGATGAGTGGTTGATAGCTTTTCTGTGAATCCAAATTGATGTCTGGGGATGATACCATTTTTGTTGAGGTAATTGTTGAGTCTTTTCTGAATGATTTTCTCTAGAATTTTTGATAAAGAGGGTAACAAGCTTATTGGTCTATAATTTTCTGCATTTGATGGATTTTTGTTTGGTTTTGGTATGGGTATTACTATAGAGTGTTTCCATAAAAGTGGAAAATATCCTGTTCTTAATGAAGAATTATAAATATTATTTAGGAATGCTATGGCTTGGTTTGGTAGATTTTTGAGTATTTTATTGTTTATTCTGTCATGTCCTGAGGCCTTTTTATTGGGGAGTGCTTTATTATATTTGTTATTTCCTGAGGAGATGTGAATCTGATTCTGGAGGGTACATCATAATTAGGAGATGTAGCTATCTGTGTGATTGTTTGATGTAGGTTGTGTGGGTGGGAATCATGGGTTTGAATGGCCGCTGCGCATAATACCTGTTTGGTCCGCGCGCATGGCCCGAGAGCAAATGTGCCCCAATTATGAACAGCGCCAGCGTTCCCTCGCAATACAGGGCCAAAATCCTCTCCACTTCTCGTCTCTCCATGCTCTCAGCATCGTACAAGTTCCGGCATGCTCACTGGTGCTATTATGCTCTCCATTCCACGGTCCAAATTTCAATTTCTCTCCATACTCTTGTCACCATCTCTACAGCCCCAAATTTCAAGTACCTCCACTACCACAACAGATCCTAAAACTAGCTTCTCAATAGAAAACATTCTTTCATCTATATAACAATCTCTCACCGTCGCAAATTCTAAACGTACATAGAATTTTAACCAAAGGTCCCAAATCTTTTTCATCTTTCCCGTCCTGTAAACATAAGACTCGCCATCATGGGTTTTCCCTCCATTTAGGCTCTGCAGTATCATTTATTCAGCCCTGAATATGAAATAAATACCTATCCTCACAAGGGTATCGTCACTGACACCTACCGCGGCTCCAAACTTCCTTGGAAGATTTCAAATTGGCGCTGCGGTCCTATCACTGTTGTTGAATTTTCTGACTCCATTACTCTCATTGTCTTTGCCACCATCATGCATCTCAACTTATACTGCCACTCCGGTATCTATTATCTCTATCAGCACTCGTCCTTGCGCCTTTGACTATTTCATCTAAATATTCACTCTTCTCTCTCATTGGTCACATAGTGCGAACTTACATGTCACGTCGGTTTGATAACGTGCAACGTCACCGACGGCGCTGTGTTTGTTAATGAAATGAACAGATTTTTTTCTTACCGCTTAACTCAGTCTTATTTACTATATCAGAATAATCTTATTTTCCGTGACATTTTCAATATTACTTCAAGATAAACATTGAATATTCAACTTTACAGTAATAGTTATATAACTCGTATTTCATCATGTAGAAGCAGCGTTGGCATGAAAAATCTATATTTAAATATTTTAAAAAAGAAATGAGTTATTGATGAAACTTAGATGAAACTTAAGACACAACACTTCATCTTATCTAAAAGGATAATATTAAGAAGTTAACTTATTTTTACATAGATCCATAATGACATCTTTAAGTGCAATACTGGTTTATTCTTCCTCGTATTAAACCATTTATTAAAATTCTATTCTCCATTATATTAAACAGAAGGAATATGTCTCCGATCTTTGATTAGTTACAACGTCTTCTCCGCCTTCCATTAGATTTATATTTCTTCGGCTCCTCCGTGGACACAAATATTCATTGCATCCATTCAATACATCCCTGATTCTTGGTCTACATCCGTCTTCTCCATCCCCTCCTCTGTCTCCTCTTTGTGAACACTTGCTTGTCGCCAACCTACCTTACTCACATGTCACCGCCCATGACACTCCACCCGTTGCCATTGCTACCACTACTGCAGAATCTCCGTCAATTCTCCTCCCCAGGTTACCGTCAGAGGGTTAACCTCATTACGATGAATTAGACCTCCTCGTAATCCGACTCCCCACCCCTCCAAACCCACTCTGACTGCCGACCGCTATTACCAAATTACAGCGCTGTTTACAGCAACATGGCAAATATTACCCCCTCGCAACAATTTGATGAGTCCTATGTGAGCGAGAATCAGTCGATCATTGGAGTTCTGCGAAATCAGGCTTCATTAACGAAAGATCTATTTAGTCTGATAGTATATAATTAAATCATATGGGCGATCTTGTTTTATAGTAGTTTCAGTTAGGATTACCCAAAATTAGGAGCCATAAACATTTTAGCCGTTTAGAAATCGGGAATTGCGCAAACTCCGAGAGAAGAATAAGAATGTTCAAATTATATATGTCAAAGTATTGAAACATTTTGTATAGGGAAGGGATTTCCATAACATAACACACTCAACTACGCTACTACTTGCTACTATAATCAAACATTTTCATGTATAACACACGAAATACAGAGTTGTTCACAAGTTAAAAATAAATCCTCTAATTTGTAAAATACTGTGCGTCGAAAATAAATTATTGTCCTCAATTCTAAAGTAATTCACTGTATTAAAAAGAAATCAAATTAAATGTACTGCAATTACACTCTTATTTATCTTCAAATCCAACGTCACGTTCATTAACTTTGCGCGGTTGTCATCTCCACTATGGATTTGAGATCTCAATTTAGTTGCATTGTCATCCATTAAGCATTATTGATGATAATTGATAATGCATTATTATGATTTTGCTTCAATGAAACCATGAAATACTTATGAGCTCTATGATTTTGAGCCCCAAAGCAACGGAAAGCGAGTCATATGAAGCCTTTGAGTTGTAATTACAGTACAGTTTGCATTTGTTGTAATTAAATGTGTCAATTAGTACGTTCAGTGAGGACGAGTATTCTACATAAATAGTCCACAAGGATGTTCTCAAAAAACAGTACACTCTAGATATTAATTCATGCATTTGAAATTAAAGCATCTCTGTGTTATATTTGGACATCAATATTGAATAATTTATGGCAATTTTACTTCTGCCACGTAATATTTAATTGAACATTCAGTATTACTTGTTATTCTGCAAAAAAATGCACCAAACATGATAATATCATTTATTTTGAAATGTAAATTTAAAGTTTCCAGTACTTGACGCAACAGAAGCGAGAGAAAAAAACTGTGTGAGCTTCAAAGGGGTAAATATCAATTTTGCGAACGAAGTATGGTGTGTACATGCATACTTGTTTTATTTTGTACGGGATAAATCGGTGTAAAAAAATAATACTCAGTTTAGTTGGTAATAAAAAAATATTTCTAAGCTCAAAAGCGCGTTTGATGTAACAATACAACAAATTATTTTTATCACTGCTCATTGAAGTATTCTGGGCAACAGCTTTGAAAAGAGACAAAGTCTTATTCCAATAACATCATCCGCAATTACTGCAAACTCATACAGAATTAACATGTAAATCTACTTCTCGAAACGGAATGTCAGCTTTGAAAATTTCGCACAAAAACATACAAAAAATTACAATTAGGAAGATTACAATCACCCGGATCCGGCTCTCATTGGCGGAGAGAAGACGAGGAGGGTTAAACATAAACAAAGGAAGAGAAAAAAAACAGACATGATGGGTTTTAATAGTAGCCTTCGTGGAGGAGAGGCGAAAGAGAGAAAGAAAGAGAGGCAGGGAGATTGTGAGAGCTTCGCAATGGATTGCCATCGTGCGTGGCATCTGCTAACAAGCACCACCATCGGAAACAGACACAACGAACCGAGTGGCGGAAAATTTTATACATATCGTTGTTGGGATTTGCGTCCGCTCCTACTTTACAATGCGTCCGAATTCATTTGCACGGATTTCGCCAAGCGTCAGCGCACAAAATACCCCGCTCGTTACACGCACGCATCACGTGTAATTTCGAACAATAGATGCGTATTTGGCAGAGAGATGGGAAAAGGCACATCTGTTTCCGTAGTTCGGAGAAGCCAAAAAATTACACTTAACATGTGTCATTTTATTTATAAACATTAAATATTTTGTAGAGTTGGCTAGTATGAACGTGTAATGTGAAAGTGATCACCTCTTTGTGAATGAACACACTGATTACTCACTTCACCTTTTAAGTGAAGATTTTTGTGAGAAGAATGTCACTACAAACAGAAAGCATATTTCATATTTTACATGAATATTTCTATTAAGATGTTATATAAAACTTTAAAGTGCGTGTGTATTTAATTAAATAAAGAGCCGATACGAATTGTACACACTCTTTTTCGTATATTACAGTGTATCAACAGCTCATGACTTTTCTAATTATGATGGTCCGTTCGTCGTGCTACGAAAAAAATGATAAAAACATTTCGAATTACATTAATTTTAATATAAATACCTAAATATTTTACAAAAGGCACACTTTCATTTCAATGGATGAGTTTTTGCGTCCCTTCTACGCTCAATTGAAAACATTACGTTTTTGAAATATTATATTCGTGACAACAAAATTTTATAAACATAACTGTGTTTACGATTACTCGTGGAAAATCAGCAGTTACACCTACGTTAGTAATATTGTTAAAAAATACCCTTCTGAAATTGTTCATAGCCTATTCCTGAGATCACTTGGGCCCAAGGAAATAGATTGTGCTTTTTGTTTTCTCAACGAAGAGAAGAGCGTTCTCGAAGGTTTCATTATCTTTCAGAGGACGAGACCATGGCGGTGGCAGGTAAAGGGCCATGAAGGACGGACGAAGTTGGAAGGGGCAAGTGAGAAAGGGTAGAGGTGAAATGGGCTTCGAGAAGCTGTGTGGTGTGGTCTTCAGAGTTTGCCATCATCATTGTTTTTCTTCACGTACAGTCACTCTCCCCAGTTCCCCATTTTCGCCGATGATGATCTTTATTTGCCGTTCTGAGAACACTAGTTGCGGTCACGCCCTTTCCGACAGACGTTGCCACCTGCGCACATCTCCAACATACGAGTATCTCCATTTCTCCTCTGCTAGAGCTTGCGGTTCAGCTGTCAGGCCGTCTCATCCATTGTCATTTGAGTGAGTTCATCCCGAAAATCGATACAGTAGGGTCTAAGCCATATCCACCTAGAATATGCCAGCCAAGTCACCTTCACCCAACGAGAAAGTGGTCGTCTTTTACTGGTACTCTGCGATCGTACCGTTGGCGGACTTGCTATTCCCGTTTTCATACATTCCATCGTCTATGCTCCTCGCTTCCAAGCGTCCTGTCATCACTCTTCCCGTCCCCATTGCCCTGTTGGCGCATTGCTTTGTCACCACAGACGCCGCCGGCGCGGCGCCCCTCGATATTCGTCCCCGATTCCACAGTCGACCTCTAATCCCCCTCCGTTTCCACCTCCTCTGCCAGCATCAACATCGCGGTCGGCGTGGCAATAACCGGCGGGTCCCCGGGGCGCAGCGGGGAGGCAGGGCCAGAGGCAGTCCGTGGAAATTGGCAAAGCGGGGCGGGCGGGGAGGGGCGGGGAGCGACGGCGTGGGCAGGTGGAGAGCGCTCGTACACTTTGCTGTCCTATTGCCTCGGTCCGGTGCCGGCCACTCGGCGAAACGAACAGGGTATTCATTATCTCTGATGAATGCTTCCTCACAAAGTGAGAATTCTATACAGGTACGCTACGAATGTACGAGTATAGGGAATGAAAATATATCTTAATACATACAAATGTATATATGTAAAAGTGTGAATGTATGAATACATGAAAGTATGTATGCATTACGTGTGTCTGTTACACTTTAGAGAAGCCGAGAAAAATAGGGTTTTCATGATTACACAATGTTACGTCACATTTCGTTCCACAACACAACTGTACTATGCAATTGAATGTAAAAATTATGCACTAGATAGTGTATTTAGTATTTAGGCAGCATTCTTGCCAGGGAATTGGTATGCTCACAGGGTGAAAAATATCAGTATGATTTGACGAAATGTATACGTTTGAATTCTTATTCTACGATATTACTTCGCAATTTGCATCATAATCAGATTTACTTTGATTTAAAAATTAAAGAATAAATTAAAATTCATCCATTATGTTAAGGGTTTTACATCAACCCATCCTAGTTTATTTCTCAGAATCTTACCGTCAATCGGTTACAAATTTGTTCGCACACTCAGAAAATATATCTTTACGCATCCCTCAACGGATCTTAACTTCTCTCAGACCAGGTCACAAAGTTCCATTCTTCAAGCAGACATCAGAATGAAAGAAAAAAAAGACATAAGAAAGAAAATGGAAATGCAGCGAACGAGCAACAGCGTAGTGGCTACAGAGCTCTGAAGCCGGGAAGTGGAACGGCATCTGAAGATTGGAGGACTCGCAGCGGTCGGGGGTCGTGAGGGAAAAGGGGTCGGGGTGATGCGTTTCTGCAGCGGTGCGCCCAGCGCGGGGAGCGTGGAAGGAGGGGTACGGCATGGAAGAAGTCATCAGAACGTTAGAGAAAAGAAATGGCATTTTCGGAGATGGCAGGGTTTCGCAAGTAACGATTACTCATGTAATCGGAAACACCCAGACAGTTTTCGGGACATATGGAGCCGCGTATTGGGAAGCCTTATTTCATCGTTTGTCTACAAAATAAGAGTTCGGTACTAAGTGGTAACAAACTGAAAGAGAAACAAATTTGACTTTAAATTGAAGTCTTGCATTTTTACTATTGCTCTTATGTTAGAGAAATGAGGGATTAGAAAGTATGCCAAATTTTTATGTAATTATCTTTGAGGAAATGCTCAGAAAAGTTTCTCAACCTAGTTTTCTATTAACTTTGACACAATATTAATGAAAAATAAATAATTTATTACTCTTCTTAAATGTGTGAAAAAGCTTAGAAAGGTCCCTTTTAAAATCATATGCCAATATCAACATTTCTCCTGAAGGTTTCTCACCGTTCGAAGCTATGGCTATTTTGATTTTTCTTAAACTAATAAAAATGGAAAAGGTAGGTACTAATGAAATAGAAGTGGCATAATAGGAATTGTAAAGAGGTTAAGGTGTTAAAGCGCGAAATCAATTGGCACCTTTTTCAGCGGGGATACAAGTGACGCGGAATGAGAAAATAAAATTTAGAAGAAAGATTTTATTGTGAGAAAAAGGATAAGTTTTGAGAAGAAAGGAGCAATAGGTAATTGGATATAAACAAGGAATAGGAAATAAGTAAAAATAAATAGCGATGTCGTAAGTGCAATAGTAATGTCTGGAATGAGAAACAAACGACAAAGGAAGAAAGAGAGAGAAAAAGAGAGAGGGAGAGAAAAAAGAGAGAGGGAGAGAAAAAGAGAGGGGGAGAGAAAAAGAGGGAGAAAAAGAGAGGTGAGAGAAAGAGAGGGGGAGAGAAAGAGAGGGGGAGAGAAAGAGAGGGGGAGAGAAAGAGAAAGGCAGAGAGAAAGAGAGAGGCAGAGAGAGAGAAAGAGAGAGGGAGAGAGAAAGAGAGAGGGAGAGAGAAAGAGAGAGGGAGAGAGAAAGAGAGAGGGAGAGAGAAAGAGAGAGGGAGAGAGAAAGAGAGAGGGAGAGAGAAAGAGAGAGGGAGAGAGAAAGAGAGAGGGAGAGAGAAAGAGAGAGGGAGAGAGAAAGAGATGAGGGAGAGAGAAAGAGAGAGGGAGAGAGAAAGAGAGAGGGAAAGAGACAGAGAGGGGAAGAGAGGGAAAGAGGAAGAGAAAAGGAGAGAGGGAGAGAGACAGAGAGGGGAAGAGAGGGAAAGAGGAAGAGAAAAGGAGAGAGAAAGAGAGGGATAATGAGAGAGAGAGGGGGGGAGAGTGTCATAGCATGTATATGTTTAAAGTGAAAAATAGACAGAAAAAATGCGAAACAATGTACGGTGAAACTGGATAACTGAAAACGACAGCAGGGCCGTATTGTTATAACATATACTTTTCCAAAAAGTATATAAAAGAAAATCAACATATTATAGGGCGAAAATGGGAAGTGGACAATTCCAAACTGAAACAATATCAAAAGAAAATATTATAATAGGAACATTCAAGAAACAGGGCAAGACTGAGGCAGAGGGTGGTGCACAACCAAGAAACGACAACGCGGAAATTTCCGGAAGTGCGCGCAGGAGAGGCGCAGGAGGGGATAAAGGGAGTTGGGCGACGAGGATGATTTGTGAGCCCGGTCGCCACCGGAGAGCCCGTTTCTCAACTCCCGCCGCGGGCAACGGGACGTGATTCCCCCTCCTTCCCCTCCACCCGTCCTCTTTCTCGCGTTCCCCCTCGCCCAACCGAAGCCCTGTCGAGTATCGGCGCGGGTAGCACTTCACACTTTTCACCCCTCCCCGGCCTCCCTACCTTCATCCCCACAGCAACAGCGCCACGCGGAGTCGCGGCAGGCAGCTGTTTTATCGCCTGTGTTTATTTCACTCTCGCCTGGAGAGAACTCGCTTCATTTTCGCTAAGGCGTGTAAAGAAAGAAAGATCGAGAACGCGCAGTTCGATTTTTCATTTTTTTTATTAAGGCTTATATGAGAACAGTTCTTTAAGTATGGCGACGTTTTATGTGGTTTAAGAGCTTGCTAGTTGAGCGGTTGAAAGGCGGGTTTACGGATTTCTCAAGAAAAAAATATTACACTTTGACGAGACAGTATTCTTCTTGTAATGGTCATACTTCGTTCTGAAAGGTTTTCTACATTAGTTTTCACAAAACTCTTTTTAGTTACATTGTGTAATACAATGTATTACTTTGTGTAATGCAAATGTCTAAGAAACGTTTGATCGATTATTTGTGGTGAAAACAGAAACTGCAATATACTAATTTTGATTATTTATAATAATTTGAGAGTCTCATCATCGAACTCCCTGAGCATGAACTCACATATCCGGAGGATGATCACATTATTACCTGGAGTGTATGGAAAACTATACATCGGTGATTTGGTCTCTTTCAACACCACTCTTTATTTTATTTCCAAGGCGAAAAGGGAACTTCTTTGCTGACATTGAATGCTGTACCTCCCTAAGCTCCCTCAGCCGTCGCCATGTTTTTCCACAAGGAATGTCTTGGCAAATCCTCGTTAACTATGCGTGCCCAGCGTGCCTATCATAGAACGACAGAGCGTGTGCCCCTCCAACCGTATTATTCTTAGTGTTTAGTGGAGCGTAATAATAGTGATTAAGTGCACTGGAGATTTTTAATTCCAGACAGACTGATGTAAAAACTTATAGAATTGTGTGCATTCCCCTTCCTTGTTTTTTCCAGACAGTGACTGATGGCAACAACGATAACAAGGATGTTTGTTGTGTACGGAAGGTACGTTAAGATAGTTTTCCTTTATTAAGTGTGGAAGTACCCCTCTTAAATAATATGAATACCCAATATAAATCAATAAAAGTCACTATTCGAGCAAATCGCAATTCCGAGGCTTCGAGAGCTAATTTTTCTAAAGAGAATAGAATACGAGACCATGAAGCGAACAGAAGAAACGTAAAATCCAGTCGACATAGGCAACCCGTCCTACACATCTGTATTACAGGACTACATGCGCCTGCAAGAGGACTGCAGAGAATATTCACCCAAGATACCGTACGAATCCTCGGCATTGGAAGACTGCCTTAGACGGCGAGGACCACAAAAGAGGAGGCAAAAAGACGTTCTGCGGCCGTAAGAATGGATCTCCAAGGGGCTGTGGCGAATTTTCGCCCCGTTCCCTAACCTCTCCGGCGGCGGCTCAGGAGTCGGCCGTGGCCGTAGGCACTTCCGCCGGAAATTAAACCCGCAGGGACGCACCTCCTAGAGAGAAGGGGATGCGAATACGTGAATCCCTCAGGAGTCTTATTCCCACTCCACTCTGGTGCCGTCGGTGGCGGCGGTGGCGGTGCGCGGCGTTCACGATAGCCACGCTTGTAGGGCGAGGAGCATTGCAAGGCGAGGCTATTGCTATTAGAGTGGTTCTTGGGAACGAGGACGGAGATAATTTAGCAAGAATTTGGGTAGTAATGAGTCTGGGAGAGATATCCGTACGTCTAAATGACTCTTTTTAATGCAACTTACGTTCGATTGTAAAACGACTTTCGAGTCAAAAAACATTTATTAAATATATTAGAGTAATTTCTTTGTGACGTCTTTTACGAAGTTTGTATACACACATAAAATATAACAGATTCAGATGCCTTGTATCTTTACTATTGATGACTAGTTGATTTTTAGCTAATACACTAATCTCTAAAATTTTTTGTAGTAAATTATCCGAACAGTGATTCTTAAATCGTGAACTTTCTAAATTATTGAATATACCAATATTTCATTCCTAGTCTGTGTTTGAGATGACGCACGACGCATGTATGCCTGATAAAATGAATCACATAATTTCCAAAATCTTTGTTTGCATGAATTAAAACGTAAAATGTGTTTGCTGATGTATTTAGCAATATTTACCGCGTGTTTAAATAATGTTATTTATTTAGGTTTTATGAACGAATTCATTACTGTTAAATACTAAAATTTGATTTGCAGCTCTAAAATAGAGGGATTAATTACTCTAAAATAGAGGTTTATTGAAAGATCTAATATACATAACTACATGATATGAGGAAGCACATAATTAATTCTTCAAATGTTTACAAATTGCACTGTTTACTGATTGCACTGAACAAACTATTTTAATATTTGTATCGTAAAATTCGATAATGTTATTACAAGAACAGGGATTATTGGCATGTTGATCATTTTTGGCAAATATTTCTTTATGTTTGTAAGTCACGTAATTTTATAAAAGTCAACCTCCAATGTTACTTATATTCGTCTATTTCTATCAACACTTCCAAAATATTTAGGCACTTGCTTATATTCATTTTCTATTAAAACTGTAGATTCAGCGTCTAACGTTATAGTAGTTTTGCGGAGAGTTCAGAGATTTCTTTCAAGAACACGAAAGCTGTTTAGGTAAGACGGGATTTAGCAGAGATGAGCGGTGAAAGATAACTTCCCCATAACAAAACCCTATCGCTTGTGGTTGACATCAGCGCCGTCGGGTGAAAGAATAATACCGTGCTAAGAAGCAACCCTTGAAGCGCAACGAGAGGCAACTGGCGGGCGACTTCGCACCTCGCCTCCGTTCGGGTCGCGCTGCGGGCGGCGGGGCGGGGCGGGGCGGGGCGGGGCGTGGGAAAGGGGCGGGGTCTGTGTAACAAGCGCGCGCGCTATCGATCCCGTGGCGACACGGGAATGAAATTACGCAGAACAAAAGAAAGCGCGCCCCCGCCGCGACCGACGACCACCGCCAGATGTCGCCGGGGTCCTTCAGAGCAGTTGCCTTACCTCGCCTCGCGCGGTGTCATTTCGAAATCCCTTTTGTGCGGCGTTTCACTTCCGCATCTAAATTACCCGGAGTACACGGGTTAGTATGCAGCTTTGAAGTTGCGCCGTATAACCTGCGGGATGAGTGTTCGGGATTCAAAACGCGTGAGTTTTGTGTTAAATTACTCATTCTGTGCAAACACAAAGTGTATCTTTGCAGATTATATTTTCCAAAAATTGTTATTCACTATTCCTAATTAGAAATTAGGATTTGAAGTATCATATTTACAGTGTCATTAAACTAATTAATTTTGTGCTGATGCAAGAAAAAATATATATTAATTGAAAGGACTTTAAAATCCAGAATCATTTTGTAAACGTTTAGAAAGTTATACTATTATTTCTATATTATCTCAGAAATTAATTCTAAATGCACACCATTAAAATTACTTTTCTCATTATTCACACAACAAATTCACTTCGGGATAGCGGCTGTATTGCTAAGTGGGTGACAGGAGGCGGGGGACGAGCGCCAGCAGAGAGAGACGTATTATTCGGAGAGCAAATATCCGGCGGAGGGGCTATGTGCAATATAAACATTCCTCCTGCCGGCAGCTTGGGGAATCCTCGCACGGCAGCGCAACGCGCCGACCCACCAACCGCCGCCGTCCTCAGAGCCATCTAGGGGCGCGCGTCGGAAAGACAGAGTTCACGCGGAGGACGCTAGGTAGCGCAGGCGCTGGCTGCCGGTGGCGCGGCCATCGATCCACGACGATGGCGGTGGCCGAGAAACGCGCGCTCGACTGTTTAAACCTCGCAATTACGGGAACAATGGTCGGTCGCGAGACCGCGAGATCGTTGCCCGGCGCCGCCTCCGCCGTTGTCCCTCATTAATCTGCTTCACGCGGCGGCCGGTCCGCGCTTGTGGCGTCACGGCGCTCGGCGTCGGCGTTGTCGTCGTCGCGACCGTCGCGATGCCGTCGAGGTAACAAAGCGCGCTCGTAATCCGCTGCCCTGGGCGGCGGATCCAGCTTCATCAGTTGGAGTGGCCCACCCCCGGAGTCGCCCCGTCCCACTCTGGACCCCCCTTCCCTTTTCCCTGCGTGGGGTTACAGAGATTCGTGGAACGTATTCCATCGTTGTTTAACCTTCCGCGTCTCCTTTCCATTGAGAAAAAAGAAGACACGCAGCTTTGGAAAAGTCAACGACCTTTGAGATAGATGAATTTAAAACTCTATGGTTTTGTTACCGTGATTGTCACAAGCACAAAGAAATGTAAATGCTAAAAACGACAAAAAGAATGTTGACACAAAAAGTACATGAATGAAGATGAGAAAAAATAATTGTTCACTATAAAATATCAATGAAACCTAAATGCACGTACAAGGAACTGAATTGTTAATTATTTTTTCAAGGTAATCAACATCAAATACTACATGAATTAATTATATTTATAAATACATTTGTAGAGTCTTTCGGGTTTATTTCCTTTGGGGAAAATGTAAGGATTACAAAATGAAATTCGACGAAAAATTCGATGAAGGGAATTTTGTCGGTTGTTCAACTACTCAGAATATCAGCGTTATTTTAAAATGTTTCAAGGCAAATCATTTTTTCTTGTTTTTTATCAAAACAATCGTGCCTTCGATATCTTTTTAAAAGAAGCCATTCAAATGATTTGTTTTAGAAAAATTTTATATATAATTTATTCAGAGAAATTTAAAGAATAATAATGAATAAGTGAATTTAAAATTAAACAGAAAAGCAGTGGATACAATCCTCTCCGAAGGATGTGCACTTTCCAATTCAAATTCCGCAACGTTTATAAAAGAGCAAAAACCATAATAGATTCCCGCCAAACCAATCACTCAATTTTCATAACCAAACACAGAGAAATGACAGTGCATTATCGCCACAGTAAGCGAAAGCTCTTTCGTCTTTGTTTATAGAGACCGACGGTATAAGGTGACACCATTTGTCGTTTTCCCTACGCCTCTCAGAACTAGAGAAGAAGAGGACATAGGGAGACAGTGGCACTGAGCTCGAAATGCGAAACCCAATGCATTGAAAAGAAGATAACCGACTTACAATAATTCGTAAAAGTGATAAAGTCAAAACGTGTTAAAGAAATAATATGTAAAAGAAATAATTTGTGACCATTTTTATCTTCAGATATTGCTCTAAACTTTTTATTCTAGTGAGATTTAAATCTTTTAGAAATAAAAGAAGTTAAAGTCTTCCAAAGAATTATTATTGTAGAACGAGTACGCGATTAATAGCCATATAAATTCACAAAATGAGAACTATTTTGATGCCAAAAATGAATTTCGTTTAGAAGAGATAAATATTCAGAAAGAAGGGCTATGTGGGCAGACAATTTTGGCAAAAAAAAGTATTTCATCATAATTCACTGATCTAAAAATAGAATTTCCCCAAAATATGACTTAAATTTATACTTCACACAAATACGCTTCGTAATATCCAAATTTTTCAAAAGTAATATCACGAGAAGTGCTGTGCTAGCCGGTAAATTCACGACTCGCGTAGCGAGGAGTGAATTTACCGGCTAGCACAGCACTTCGAGTGATATTTAGTGTGACTATTTCACGAATAAACACATTACATGATTTGAAAGGATAATTTAAATCACAGGAATTACGAAAAAGGGAAATATTACTCAAAATTACAACCGAAAAATGAAAACCTTTCATTCAGTTCCGACTTATCACTGCCTCCTGGAATAACTTATAATCAAGTAACATTTGAATAACAGTTTAATGCAGAAAATTATTTCAAATATGTTTCAATTTTATGGTAATAAAACTTTCGGAAAACAATTCTAACACGGCTACTGACAAGAACATTTATTAAAAGCACAATCATTAAAGTTGTAGGAAGTTGATTTCCAAGTCTTGGTCTTCCATAGAAGTATTTGAAATGGAAGATGTACAAGATGAATTAGCAGCGGAATTCGTCAATTTCGAATGGATTGAACACACGTATGTACTCATTAAATTTGTTCCTGAATAATTTTGGTTGTAACGCTCCACATAGTTTTGATGGCATATTCTTTGTACTCTTCACAATCTAATCTTCGTATATTAATTGCCTAAAACATGTATAATTTCTTCATTTGTAGTTTGTGCTGTCCATTTGTATTTTCTGTCTTGACAAAATTCTTGAAATTTCTTTTACACACTTTTTCTGTTAAACACTTTTTCTGTTCCTTTTGCTGTTTTTCGGCACTGAATCGTTAATAATAGATTCTATTTCAGAGTTTTAAACATTACCAAAACCACACATTTTAATATTATATTGATGCACAAGAGCTATTTTGGAGGTGAAACAATTGCTATCGTTTTCTTAAAAAGGTAAACAAAGGTTTTACAGCGATAAAAAAAGGTAAACAAGCCGATGGCGATAACATCTGGGATTGGTTTAATTTGAATATATCCAGGCTTACCATTGGCTACTTACGACGCAGATAGACATGAGTGAAATAGTCATAAGTAATATCACGAGAAGTGCTGTGCTAGCCGGTAAATTCACGACTCGCGTAGCGAGGAGTGAATTTACCGGCTAGCACAGCACTTTGAGTGATATTTAGTGTGACTATTTCACGAATAAACACATTACATGATTTGAAAGGATAATTTAAATCACAGAATTTACAAAAAAGAGAAATATACTCAAAACTACAACAGAAATATGAAAACTTTTCATTCAGCTCCGACTTATCACTGCCTCCTGGAATAACTTATAATCAAGTAACATTTGAACAACAGTTTAATGCAGAAAATGATTTAAAATATGTTTCAATTTTATGGTAATAAAACTTTCGAAAAACAATAATAACAAGGCTACTTAAAAGAACATTTATTAAAAGCACAATCATTAAAGTTGTAGGAAGTTGTTTTCCAAGTCTTGCCCTTCCGTGGAAGTATTTGAAATGGAAGATGTACAAGATGAATTAGCAGTGAAATTCGTCGATTTCGAATGGATTGAACACACGTGTGCACTCATTAAAGTATTTTCCTGAATAATTTTTGATGTAACGTTTCACATTGTTTTGACAGCATATTCTTTGCACTCTTCACCATTTAATATTCGTATATTAATTACCTAAACAATGTGTAAATTCCTCATTTGTAGATTGTGCTGTCCATTTGTATTTTCTTTCTTCACAAAATTCTTGAAATTGCTTCCACACGCTTTCTTTGTCCTTTCCCTGTTTTTCGGCACTGAATTTTAATAATATATTCTATTTCACAGTTTTAAACATAACCAAAACGACACATTATAAAATTATATTGGTGGACACAAGCTATTTTGGAGGTGAAACAATTGCTATCGTTATCTTAAAAAGGTAAACAAAGGTTTTACAGCGATAAAAAAAGATAAACAAACTGATGGCGATAAACATGTGGGATTGGTTTAATTTGAATATATCCATGCTTACCATTGGCTACTTACGACGCGGACAGACATGAGTGAAATAGTCACTGTAAAAATTATCTCGAAATTCACGCTGAAAATGTAAGTTCTTCTAAAATATAGAATAAAAGGTTATCTTTAATGCCCTACAGAATAATTTTCCGGTGTACAAAGCAAGAGATAATTCCTGTTACACAGTACTTGAAATGTTCGCGCAGCACAATTAAAAAATATTGTAGAATGTGTTACAGTAATAATGCAGAGTCCGACCAGTGGCCGGAATAATAAACATTCCACCAATACACAAAATAATGCAATAAAATAATTATTTAGTTTTCGGGCGTGCTCGCCAATGAAATTGCGACGAGCTCTCCATCCACAGTCCACCGGACCGAAATGAACAGCATTTTTTCCAGAGCAGCGGGAGACACATGTTTAGTAATCAAAATATACTATGTGCAAAAAATGTACACAAGCAAATGTATATGTAATCATTGATTGGTTGTCAACTGACTAACATTCATTGGGGGCAAAGAGATATTTCCATGTATTAGAATTATGGCAATACATTTTTCTGATGATTTCTTAACAGTACTCCCTGCTTTTTTGATAAGTAAAACCCGCTTATCGTAATAGATATTGGTCAACGGGTCAATGGGAATCAAAAGACTCTTAAATACAAACAAGAACATTAAAATACTGACTACATACAGACTGGAAAACAATTTGTATGGGAACGTAATTTCTAGAACATATTATATTATTGTAAAATAAGAATCACAATACATTTGATTAAGTACGAGATTAGAGAACTATAAAACGAGGTCGTTAGCCCGAGGTTGACAACAAAACGCGAACTGCAATAAGATGTTTCGATAGAAATATAGCACAACGTTCTATTCACTTTGTAAAAATTCCAATGACCTTCTATAACATTCGTTTAAATCAAATAAAATACAATTGCACAATGAGGCCATCAATTATTAGAATACTAATTATACTTTCTAGCTGGACCCTTGAGAATATTCCATCTTTTGTAAATCAGCTTTAATAGCGAAAATAACTCCAAACTTGATCCTAACATTGTCTGTATCCCGTTTTCCAAGAAGAAAGATAATGTTTTTTTGATCTTGTACGCAAGAGTATCAGATCATCAGATATCGTGTGAATGTCAATGATCGTATCACTGAGAGGAATGGCGGCCACATGGGTGCGATTGCTGTGTTCCAAATTCCCTTTCCTTCAACCTTGTCAGACTAGACTTCAACCTTGTCAGACCAGTGCAAAAGGTGAGGAGATTCTTTGTGCCTGATAATGGTAAGGGTAATAAATAAAGAATCGAACTGAGATAAATGAAATTAGTGAAACACGAAACAATTAGAGGAAAAAGTCTTTATGTCAAAACTGGGAAATATAATTTTCAGATTTGCTTCTTTCTTATTCATTCTCGTTCCCCTACAACTGATTCACCACTTCACGAGCGAAAGAGAAATTGTCTCGTGAAATTGACTTGATTGACGACTGACATTAGGGAGACTAATAACCACATCCTTCCTTTCTGACACTCTAAATTCCGAGAGATGGACTATAACCTGAGCATCTGTAACTGGATTGGAGAAGGCCATTGAAGAAAGCCAAGCCAAGACATCACACTGATGCACCTAGATGTCTATAAATCTATGTAGGCTACTTAATGAAACAGTAGGTTGTGAAATGGTCTTACGTAGATATATTCTACTTATATTTCCGCTCGTGAAAATACTCAAATTTCTCATTCACGTCGCCTGCAGAAAAAACATTGTAACATAATAGCTACAGAACGAGTGTTTTCTCCTGAAATTTGTAATTAACACAATCATATGAGCATGTCTGTGTAAACGTGGGACTATTCTCGGCACTTTCAATAGGGGTTTAACGTATTTTATTTTATATCGAGTATTTAGAGTCTTTTATGCTCCCACAATGATACGCCCCCATAGAATTACCCTGCATTAATTATGAGTTTCGATCACGTAAATTTCTGTACATGTAGAAATAAATGCATTTTTCTCACATATATTCCTATATACGAGGGCAGATCGGGAAGTAACGCACATAATTTTTTTTGTTCAAAACTTTAATTGTACCAAATACAAAAAATCACCAAAGACCTTACAACTACATAGTCGTACATAGTCTACATAGTCTACTTTTCTACATAGTCGCCATGTTTTTCAACACATTTCTGCCAACGTGCTACCAGTTTCAATATGTTTTCAATATGACCTACTCGTCAAAGTCCGTTTAGTTGGAGCATACCCTCCTGGAAGAATGCACACCACTTGGAAGTATTGCTACGGTCCACTCAAACTCCCCATACACGCCACGCAGGTCCCTGTGAATTTCACTAGGATTATGCCCTTTGTCCTACAAATTTCGCACTGCACTTCTCTGCTCCTCACAAGTTGACGAGAGTAACATGCGCACCATTTTTGTTTCGTAGTTCAGGCTACACTTGCAAGGCCTGCACATGAAAACAAAATACCCTCTTTAGCGCAATCTTCACACTGTCTCGTCGTGCAATTTCACCATTCCAGTTGCAATACTAACGGAGAAAAAATATTGTGCGTTTCGTTCCAATCTGCCCTCGTATTTGAACATTTCAAACATAAAAACCTAAGCATAACCAACAGTAAAACTATAATCAGAGATGCGGATCGTACATTTTGTAGTCTCTTCCACCACATAAACACCGTTGGTAAGCATTAGGATAAAAAGTTTGGAAGTCCGGTCCGGGGCTGAGTGCTGCGTACGGGGCAGCGCTTTGCAAGCGGCTGCCGCAGCGCTGAAGAGCGCGGGATGGCGCGCGGGATGGCCCGCGGGATGGCGCGCGGCGCCTCGCTCATTTAGCAATCGATTAAGGACGCGCGAGGAGGGCGGCGAGGCGCCGCGGGCGACGAAAGCGCGGGCGGCTGGCGGGGGGGGGGGGCGGCGCCTCCGATATTACGACTTGAGTGTAAAATATTCTCATGATGGGAGGAATGACAGCACATTACACGCACTTGGCATGAGAAAGTAATTAAATACTCCAATTACGATGACTGGGAAGTTGTTTATGTGTTTTTAACTCGCTTACAACGTATAAAGAGCTTCACAGTTTTGAGGAAACTTAAAATTTAATTTACAACTGATATTTATTACTTATCAGTTAGTCATTACATATAATTTTTCGTAACGTTTCTGAACCTTATTTGTTCTATCAATAGGCTGAATTAACCTGTAATACATTTAATAGACACGGTAAATATAACCTATCAATACGTATCTAACCATAAAGCATGTGAATTTACATCACCCACCCTTACACATCCATTATGTACACGATACATTAGTCACAAACATAAAAAATAATAAACATATTGAAAACCCTGGACATATTAACACCTCAATTACTACATTCGAACTACACAAGAGAGTACACATGTGTCGGCAACATTCATAGCCACTTGGCTACTCCGCTCCGCTTACGGTGTCTATTAAATGTGTTATATGTTTATTTGGCCTGACGATGGGACAAAAGGTTCCGAAACGTTGCAAAAAATTTGTACGAAATGACTAACTGATGGGTAATAAAGATCTGTTGTAAATGAAATTTTAAGTTGTCTCAAACCAGTGATGCTATTTATTTGTTGTAATCAAGCACTAATTTGAAGAATAATTAGAAAAATCAATGGTTCAATGAAAAATAAGGAAATGAAGTAGTAATGAGGTAATCTAATTGAACATTAAAAAATAGGAAACAAGAAGGGAAAGGAGGTTTTTCCCTTTTTGGGCATTTCTAAATAATTTGTTTGAATAGACTGGCAATAATGGTCAACTGCGATGTAAAGAGGTCAAAAAATGGATAGAAATTGTACCGAGTAAAAGAAGAAATTATGGAAATGGGTATGCTGTAAAAAAAAGTGTTATATATGAAAAGATTTCAGCAGAGAAGGGAACAAACTAGTGGTGCTACAGAATGGCACAGACTTTCCCGTACTAGTTTTCTATTTCTTTGGGTCTTCGCTAGCTATTCGGAATTGCCACAAACTCTTTCTTGCCAGCTGTCATCTAACACCGCCAAAAGTACATTTTTTTTGTCATTTTCTTATTTTTTTTCGGTTTCCTATTGGTAGAACGGAAACATTAATTTTAGAATATTAAAAAACACAAAAACCTAGACATAAATGGCAATTTTCTTTTAAAAATTATGTGCCGTTTAAGAGAAAATGGCGTTTTAGCGCTACTAAAAATGCGAGATTTGAAGCTTATTTTCACAAAAAATGTTTGAGTTTTCAAAATACTTTATTTGAAGTTATTTGAAGCACTAACACTCACAAATATAATAATGTTTACAAATTGCTGGTAATGGGCATATTAAAGATGTAAGAGATCTTTCAAAAAGGTAAAATTATGTAATTTTTGAAAATACAAAAAAAATCCTCAAAATAAACTTTACGCTATACTAAAGAGTGTAATTAGCACTATCCGTTACAAAAGTTTCAAGAAAAAATTTACAGCCATATATGAGAAAATGGCGTTTGAGCGTTTCTGAAAATGCGAAACTTTTCACAGAAAACGGTTGTGTTTTCGAGAAACTTTACTTAAAATTATTTAAAGCATATGTACTCGTAAATATAATAATGTGAAAAAATCGTCGCTAATGTAAATATTATCGACGTGAGAAACAAGTGAAAAAATTTACATTTTTTGTAATTTTTGAAAGCATCAACCTATAGAGCAATATGGATTTTATGTCATCTGATAGAATACATTTACCACTATCCCCACCAAACGTTTAAAGAAAACATTTGGAGCCGTTTTTGAGAAAATCTTGTTTTTGTATTTTTTTAAAATTGCACATATTGCACGCAATATTGCACGAAAACTAATAAAATTTTGAAACACATTTAGATGATCTTTATGAAAGAACTCAATATGCAGAACAAATTTTATTTGAAGAAAAAAATGTCTATCTTCAATTTTGTAGTCGGAGAAAGACGTCGAAAAATATTCTAACTTTTCCAATTTTCGAAAATTCAGAGTTATTCTTGAAAATCGGATCTATGCCATGTTAATAAGTGTATTTTACTCTATTCATACAAGAAATTTAAAGAAAAAATTTGGAGCCATTTTTGAGAAAATTTTGAAAATCCCCGGGGGGCTTCATATAAAGTACCCCCAAATTTTGAAGAATCTTTTTCAAAATCTCAAAGCTTCGACTAGAATCAGATCGACCTGGGAATATCCATTTTGGAAGAAATCGTACGTATGATTTAGGCGCTAGCAGTGTTCACAGATGGACAGACGGACGGACGGACAGACGGACGTTTTCCTTTCAATTGGGTTTTCGGTATCAAGGACCTAGAAAACAGGGTTTCTGGCTACACCACGTGTTAGGGAATTTTTTTTCTTAATTTAGCAACTGGTTCTTCTTCGTTTTCACGGCCCGGCAATTAATTTTTTTCGCGCAGCAATACATAACTTTCCCTATACTACGTATACGGGAAAGTAAAAACGGGTAAAAACTGACCTGACAAGAGCAAGAAGGAATTTAAAGAAATGACAAAGTTTTGGTGAGAGAGGAAGAGAAAACGTGTAACGAAGATGAACGGAAATGAGCAAGTGGTCTCTATCTGGCTTTAATGGAGAGAATGAGTAACAGATGAAGTAATAGAAGAAAATTAGAATAAAAAGAAAACACTTATTCGCTATCAGAAAGAATAACCAAAAAAATTGGCAAAATAGAGATATCAGTGAGAAGAAACGGCCGCTACGAAATTCTTTCTTTACTTATCTAATCATTGCCGTTTTCTGAATATTTTCCGAAAACAATCGCCCCATTGACTTTCTTCCACAAACTTAAAGCCTTAAATGTCTCTCGTGAAAAACTTAATGTATGTCATTTGCTGCAAACGAGCGTTACGCACTTCTCGTGTTTTTTGTGACATTTCATTTAGCGAACATGAGCGCGAATGTATATGTTAACAAGGACACGCAGAAAATGTTTTACAAATGTGTGACAAATGATATCTGTCACTAATCACACTAATCAAGAGTTATTTTGTGCGCCGTTTCGTGATTTTACAATTTGTTGGTTGAAATGGGTGAAGGGAAAATTTCGATTCGCAAAAATTTCAATGTCAACTTTTTCTTTTTCAAGTTTCAATGTCAAGTTTATCTGGGTTACGCTCCAGATTAGTCGAAGACATTTCTACGAATGTTTAACAACTCAACTGATCACTTCTATTTATACAAGTGTCGATGTCTATTTATCTTTATTCATTTACAATTTGTGCAAGAGAGTTTCGAAATTTCTTACAATTCAAAATTGAATTTGGACTTATTGTGAAGTATCCTTCGATTATTAGCATAAAATATTTATTTTGGTTATTTGCTTAAAAAAGAATTTCTAGAGGAATATATTTTTTCTACAAATGTCCAATAATTCGTAAAATCGAATTTTCATATCACTAGACTACATCATACTTGTGAAGGAAATTGCACACTTTTCCGTCTTCTACGGTATATGATTCATGTACTCGCTGGATGCGTCTCTCAAAGGCAGCGCTGCTAAGAGAAGTGCATTTCATTGCAAATGGCATGTTTTTATAGCGTTTCTATACGCGGGAAATACGTATGTAAAAATATATACATTTCCGCACATTTTGATATTCTTTTGCAGCTGCTGTCATATGGAAAAATCTTGACATTTTTAATACCTTATTGATTTAAAAAAGGCATGTGTCTGGCTTAGGTGGCTCAGGTCACTGCAGTAGCTCTGACAGAGTCCTAGAGTTCGTGTCTCGACAGTGGCAGTATTTACGACACAGTATTATCTATCGCCAGCCAAAGCACATTTTTGACATATTCTTAATTTGCCGGTTGAAATGCTTACATATGGATAAATAAGTGACCTTTTGTTAAGTGAATTTATGTATATTCTATATCTCGCAACACGGACAAAAATAATGATTATCAAATATGTTTTGAATAATTTCTAAATATCTAACTTGTAAACACAAACTCTACTAAATAAAACATCTTTACTTTATCACTGTCACCATCTCGTAGTTCACCAACCATGTAGTTTTCAAATATCCCTTGCGGCATTGTTGCACAAATTTCAATAAAGCTTTGCGGATTGCTTAATAGAAATATACCATAGTATGTGTTTTTACTCCGTATATACGTACGTTACTCCGTATATACGTACGTATATGGGAAAGTAAAAATAACACAATGAGATGAAATTGCTTTGCTTTATCTTCATTAATTTATTCATAAAATCTCCATCAAACCTACATTCCCTGTAAAATTGCTGAATACACGAAAGTCGAATTCCTAATGTCAACAATAGGGCGGGGAGGCGAATGAAAATTGGGCAGAGGAAGAGTCTGCACTGGGGCCATCGGCCGTAATAGTTGCCCGGGCGAACACCGATCGAACGCAATTTGTTTCTCCACAAGCGGCATTAGCACGCACCGCCGTATTGACACGAGGCAATGCAATTTTCCACCAGCACTGACAGCCGCATTCCGGGCGCTGCAAGGACGCGCCCGTGTATTTGTCGCTGCAGAGAGGAAATAAGTATAACGTAATGATACTACGGAACGCCGTTATTACCACTGCGGAATGCTGTCTCTCGGGTCTCAGCGAAAACGTCCTTTCGCCGTCCGGTGTGCTTACGCTGTTTCTTCTGGAGACACTCGTCGCGTCCTCTCCATCGCCGTTAGAGCGGTCATTAATTATGTATGAGCGCCAGTCATATCCCGGAACGAGCCATCTCGGGCTATTCCCGGGTGACGCCCACGCGATGCGCGCAGGGTAGGCAACTTCGAACCCGGGAGCGTTGCGAGGAACGCCCCAGGCTCACAGGTGCTCCCTCGCCTCAGCCGTCTCCATCGGCGCTGCCGTCGCCAGCACCCATTTCGCGGAATTGTGTTATCGGCTCATAAATGATGGAAAGGGAAGACACACGGGGTTGGGACTTCCGATCCTTGCAGGGACCCGATCGTTCCGAACGCTGGCTTAAAGACTTCGTCGCATCGGTCGCTACGGAGACGCGGTGCGGTTTTCACCAGCGGTGCGGCTTTCCTTGGCAGCTCGTCACAAAGGACCTGTTTCCTTATGCATCACCTCTACCATCAACGATCTACTTTCCGTTCTTCCAGTAAATATTTCACGAGTAATGGATCGGTTTTCTAGAAATTGAGGTGTAGAAACAATGTGCCATCTTCTACAGCTGCTCTTCTTCATGACAAAAGTTCTTACTCACTGAAATCTCACAAGATAGCGTTCTGCACATTTAAATTCATTTGTTCATTACTTTAAAACCAATCCTGCGCAAAATAAATTACCTTCTCCCATAACTGCGAATATATTAAGAAGCGCCTCGAGACGAAAAAAAGGCACCAGGTTTATTATAAATTTGAAATTAAAACAAAACAAAAATCTTAAAGCGACGCCAGCTCTTAATTAGAGGATGTTGGGTACACTTTTTGCGTCACGCTGGCAAACAGCGGAACCCAAGAGGCAGGAGGCCTCGAGGCCGGGCCGGCCTCGGAGCAGGGCGAGTTCCTGACAGCCCTGTCTCCGCTGCCGAGGCGCAGAGGAGGGGCCCGCTCGGCTGTTTGCCGGCCGGGAACTAATAATGCGAGAGCAGCAGATTCAATGTCAAGGCCCATTGTCCGCCTGAGTGTAATTAAGGCGGAAAGTGAGGCTACGGCCGGTGCGGCGCGGCGAGGGCGGAGTTCGGGGCGGAGCAGGGACGGGTGCTGAGGGTGATACGGACGCTGAGGCGAGGTTGGGTGAGGAAGACGTGGTGAGAAGGAACGTGATAACTGGTCGATGAGAAGGAGTGTGTTTCATGGCACAAGGGGGGATGAGGCAAGAAATGTGCATGTGGTCAAGGTGCAGTGAAGTGAAGTAACTGAATGGGAAGTGATATTTCTTGTCTTTTTTTTCCCTCCCGCTTTGATTTTTGGCTGTGCTAATCTACCTCGTTTGCTAAGTAATTTTGAATATGCTATGGCATGTTCTATAGTAATGAGTTTAATGAGTGTTGGAGTAGGTGTTAAGTTGTATTATGTATTGTTATATTTTTGGTGTTAGGTTTAATGTTTAACTTTAATATGTGTATGTATGTGTTTAATGTGCACGTATGAATTAAGTGTGTGAAATATGCACCTATGAATGAAAGTATTCGTGTGTACCTGTTTGTGTATGTACATATGATGTACTACATTTAGTCCAATTTTTATTTCGAAATTATGTAGCTTACAGTTCTGTATTCTACCACTGAGCAATATAAGACCAATTGTAGAACGAAGTTTCTATCTAGCTATAAACTGTCCATGAGGTGTCGGGCGAATTTCCAGGGGAGAAAGAAATCGATTCCGCGACAGGAAAGGCGTGGGCGGCAGTAGATGCACTGGCAGCCGAGAAGAGGGTAAGTACAGTATATGGGGGACAGGGAGCAGAAGAATCAGAAATGTCGGAAATGGCAGGCGCAATGGATTGCATAGGAGGAGAGAAAATGGCAGAGAGGGCAACATAAACGCGAGCGTAGAGTGCACCAACGAGAGCAGGAATGGCAAGGTTATCAAATATTCCGACAGCAGAGTAAACACTATTAGCATCAATTGGGCTACTTGCAGATGAAAGAGACAAAAACGACGGTACGACTTTGTCCGGGTTAGGTATGGAATGAAATTGGGGTCTGGCAAAACAGAAGGCCGTGCGCGGCGGTGGGGGGGGGGGGAGTGCAGACGAGCGCGACCCGCGACCGGGCAGACGGGCCAGCGACACGTGAACAGGGCCGGCAGAGACAAGGGCAACGAGGAAGAGGAGGAGGGCTCTGAGCGCCTGCTGTGGACGGCATAAGCCTGAAGGGCGGATAGGGCGGCGGCGTGAGATTGCGGGAACATTGGGATACGGCTACAGGGGCGCGGCAGTCGCGTCTCCCTGGGCCCCTTCCGCACATAAGTTGCCATTGTTCTCCCCTGCCCGTGACCCGGCAGGGGACGGGCGGGGCGGGTTGGAGCGGGTAAGGCGGAGTAGGGTGGGGCGGGATGGATCGGGGAGTCTCGGGGTGGGTCTAGCTGGGTCAAGGCGGTTCGGTGTAGGGGGTGTCGGGTGGGGCGGTGGTGTAGCTTGGTGTGTCGAAGAGTGCAGGGGCAGAGCGTGTAGTGGCGGGGAGGAGCGGCGTGGAGCTGGGAAAGGCGTGGTGGGGGGAGCAGGACGGATTGGTGTGGTGGATTGGAATAGGGTGGTGCGGGCGGTACGGGGTGTTGCAGAGTGGGGCGGGGTGGAGGGGAGGGGGGAAGGGAGGAGCGGTGTTGAGCGGGAGAGATTGGCGGGGGAACCGGATTCGGGCGGGGCGGGGTGGGGCGAGGGCGGGAGGGCTTCTGCGCTGCCACGGGTCGCCTCGAGGGGAGGGGGAAGGGTGGCGCCGGCTCGAACCCCGGAATGCGCCGCGCCACGCTGGCATCGATCCCCAGCTCCCTTGCCAGCGCAGCCGCCGCCGCTGCTGTTGGGAGCCGCCTGACCCACAAGTTGCCGGAGGCAACACGTCTCACTTCAAGGAAGCTCCTGAGACGGGCACTAGGGGCGGGGAAGGTTGCAAATCGACAGAGTTAGGAGGTGGAATTTGGAAGAGAAACTTTGGATTAGTTATTGACAAGCAAGAGGCAAGGTATTGCGAGTGACAAGCAAAGAAGAAAAACGTCAAGTATATTAAAGTTACTGATGTGGTATCGACGGGAAATATTCACAAACATCGTTTGTGATTCTAATTGACATGACTCAGCAGAGTATTAAAGGTTCTATAATCATTCATGTGTCTGTGAATCATTTCAATGCGTTATTTGTTTCACGGGCATTGGAAACCGTTTCAGGATATTAATTTTTCCTTTCAGCATTTGATTCTATGGCTGAAGGATGCTTTTTTTTTCGAGCTATACAGATATTCTTTTCTCTAATGGGAACGTGAAATTCAATAAAATTCAATGTACTACGTTAATAGATAAAATAAATACTGGATTGTCATATTATCTACAATATTAAAGAAAAAATAATGAACATTAATCTTAAAATAGAAATATAAGTTTGGTGGGCTATTATGACAATGCATCATCTGTGTGCATTGTAAAAAAAATCAGATGATTTTTTTCTGGGTGGGGTGCGCAAGTTCTTGAACGAATCCGATGGCAAAGACACTTCTGTTTCTTCCAATTTGCACCGCCTTGAAAGGAAACCACCTTGGGGAGGTTCTCTGTGTTTAGACAGAAAAAATATCGGAGAATCGGCGGAGACGTTGAGTCATTTATATGGATTACAGCCTCTTTCGAGACGCGAGCAAAGCGAGTCGGGCAGGGGGCGGGTGGGATCGGAGGGGTCTTGGAAGCTCGTTCGTTGCGCCACAGAAACACCGATTACGCGACGTATCGGATTGAAAGGAGATTCCGTGGAGTAATTCAATCAGTTGCCACCGATGGCAGGGCCTGCCGCGGAATTGGGTGCGGGCTTCGGCTGAGCACCTTGCGCGCGCGAGAGGAAGAGCGCCTCGGAAGAGATCTTGTTGTGGCGAATGCGCTGACAAAAGGCGCTCCCACGGAAGATCGATCCATCATGATTACGTTACTCACTCTCATAATTGGTCTCAAAGGTTCAGATGATATGAGCGCGGGCTGAATCCTCCAGATTTTTTCTGGAGCTGTAGGATATTCTATACTTCGAGAATGGCTAGTTTTCTTGACACGTATTTTTATTACTTTAACTCGTGATATAATAATGTTTATGTACGATTTTATGTAATTATTTATTCAATTTTTATATCTAAAATCATTTATTCGCGAAAAAATATTGCCTAAGCACAATATCTATTTTCACCAAGACATCATTTACTTCAGTTTATGTGTATAGAAATTGATAGGTTAGAAACCACGTACACTGACTGCTCAACAGGGAAACACCACTAACGCTGCTCTTAGAACCAGAGTAGTAAAGTACAACGATAGTATGTTAGGTGGGTTGAACTCATATTCCAATGGAGAAGTATTCACATGATGTTGGAAAAAGTAACTTCTAGTGTAGCGCAATCATAATGAAACTGTCTGTGGTGGCACTCCTTTCTTCTAGCAGAAAATGGAAAACCTTAGTGGTGCAATGATGCATTTGACGATAGCGTCAATAGCGTAAGAAAATGACATTTTAATCTAGGGAGTGTAATGTGGAAGGAAATGACAGATCACCGACGCATCCATCATTTATTTTAATCATCAGCCCATCGATTCATTACTGTTCGGGATGCAATTAGTCTGCGAATCTCCATTAACGAAGAAAGATAAAAAGGGAGCGATATCGCATTTGATCATCGACAGACTCTCGTTATAGAACATGCGAGGAACGAGGAAAGAGGAAAGTAAAGAAGCGACTATGAATTTTTGGAAAACAAGCTGTTATTTTAAGATTTCAAAGGATATATCCATTTAAGAAACGTTTTGTGGAACTTATCCTTGAAATGTCGGTTGTAAAAAAGGAATACTATAGGAAGATCTATTTTAATAATTTTCACTGGCACCATAATAATGTGGTTCACATTGAGATCAATCAGTTTCAAAAATCGTGGAAAGCTCTTTGCTGCGAGAGATTGCACAAAGCAAGTAGCGACAACGCAGGTAGTTGACAGCGCAGGTAGCTGACAAAGCAGGCAGCGACGACGTCCAACGTTAGCGTTGAGCAGGTTGTGTTCCGCCATTCCCTTGATCTCCAAATATTTAGCGCATATAATCGCGGCACCAAGTACCTATCTCACTAAATTACAATGCGCCCAGAAACTGAAAGAAAACTATGTAGCCTCCTTTTGGGATGTGCTTCTGGTTCGGTTGAATACTCAAGAATTCGAGGAAAAAAACACGACAGCAATGAAAACGGTTTCGATTTTGTCTGCAAGATACAACGATTTGATTGTGGTATTCTGCCTATTCTCATATTACGCGTGGCGACTGAATTTTCATACTCTGTCAGCCACTGATTACGTTATGCGACAGCAAGTCTCCGAAAAGAGGCCGCCCGCCATCAACCTTCCTGTCGGCGCACCTATTTGAGTCACATAAGCGGGCGCGTAAGAGCACTCTATGCTGCCTCGACAAAACAGTCTTTTGCACCCCCAAAACTTTTATTATTTAGTTGAAGAAGAAAGTATAAAAACGCACAACTATTCATCACATTTTTAATGTTAATACATTTTATAAATCACAGAAATATGGCTATTTTGAGGTATAGAATAATAAAAAACACTGTCCCCTTTTTTTTATTTTGAAATTTTCTTTACGACTGATAAGGAGAAGGCAATGGAACGGAGATTTTCGCGTTTTGTTTAGAATGTTGCGAAATGAGAATACTGAAGCCCTGCGCTGAATAATAATAGGGTATGAATACTGAATAAAAAGCGCGTAAATAATAATAGGGTCAGGCGGAAAGAAACAGCATAAGAGGAGCGGATTGAGGAAATGGGGTGGAGATGGGAGGACAAGAGAAGAGGAGAAGAGTAGGGTAATAATGTAAGCTGTATGTGGTCGTAACAATAAAGGCATCCTTATAGACAGGGTCGCAAGAGAGAAAGTGTATACAAGAAGGCAGTTGATCGATCAGCTTTTTCGGGCGTGTCAACGGAGAAAGTCATTATTCCCGTAAGTGTAGTGAGTGTTTTTTTCTTGCGAAGTAATGGAGATCTTCCCCACATAATGGCATGAACCGGTGCGCCGACCTACAGGTCGACGAGCGGGGTTTCTCCCTCCAAGTATCTTCCACCAGTGGGGTGCAGCCCCAGTCAGTACCAAGTCTTTGCTACTGATATAGTGTGTTAGTATAATGCATTTAAGGATAATTTTGTGTAAGGGGAGAGGGTTGGACAAGAATAAAGAATGAATGAGCGCAGATCTGCCCATTTGTTAGGGTACTGCTCCGGTATTTTCCTGCTGTTGATCGGAGAAACCACGAAAACAACCGATCAGAGCAGCCAGCCGCTAGAATTCTCCTCCAGACAGCGAATGAATTTCACCCAACAATGTGGTTAGTGTCGAAAATTCTGCCACTGTCGGGACTCGAACGCTAGAATCTCCCGGTCGGAGGCACTTTAGTGACATCAATTGATGCCCTGAGCCACCTAGGCCGGTACAAGAAGGCAATAGGATGAGAGGAAAAAAGGCAAGGGCACTTGAAAGAAAGGGCGATAGAGGAGGAGAGAAGGGGTGCGAGCACACGATCTGACAAGCTAACTCAGGGGAAAACGCGAGACGGACGCATGTAGTCGCAGACTCGGCCGGAAAGCAAGCGCGTACGAGGAGGCAGAGCCTAGAGTGGAAGGGGGAGGGGCAAGGATACTCGAGCAGCTTGGCAGAGGAGAAAAGGGAGCGGGGGCGGGGCGGGGCCTGGGCGGGTCGGGGGTGAGAGTGGGGCGGGGCGGGGGCGGGGCGGGGGCGGGGCGGGGGCGGGGCGGGGGCGGGGCGGGGGCGGGGCGGGGGCGGGGCGGCAGCGGACGCACGCGCGGCAAGCGGCTCGCCTTGAGATTCCGAGCGGGCGCTCGTGGTCCGGAATGCGGCGGCGGGCGGCGCTGCGTGCAACCGCCCACGCCCGCGCCTCCTGCGCCCGCGCCACCGCAAGTGCTGCTTTGACGGCGCTGGAGGGCGGGGGGGGGGCGGGGCGCCGCGAGGAACGGGAAAGAGGCGAAGCAGGGATAAGTGGCGAAGGAGGAGCGAGACGTCGCGCTGCGTTGCGGACTACGCGAGTAATGAAAAGATATGGCCGCCTGGATTTGCAAGATGTAGGTATGTCTCAGGGAAAGTACGAGCGTGTGGAGGAAGTTACGAGAGAAGCTGAGAGCAGGGGACCGACCGAAAAAAATGCTTCTAGAGAAAATGCTCGCTTCGTGAATCTCGGTATTTGTACATTTTAAAAAATTACCACGAAAGTTTTATTTTGTTTGTGAATTGAAGGAAAAATGCAAAGTAATAATTGAGCCAGAACCGTACAAGGCTTTTACTGACTAAATCCAAAGCAGCACATTGTTTGGGGCCTCGAAAGGAAAAAAGGAGAAGATGAGAAGGCTCTACAATGCAAGATAATTGATATTTTAAGAGAATAATTCAAGAAGATAGGTTACGCACACAATACATAATACATTAACTATATTTATATTGGCTATTGTTTATAAATATTGCGGAGCCGTCAACCTGACGGTTGATTATGTTTGAGTTGTCAAAGTATAAATACATTTTATCAATGAAGTTTTTTATATTATGCAAATGCTTTACAGAGGCTCGTTTTCAAAAACAATGTAATGTACGTGATTGTATGTTGTGTGTATAATGCTGTGTTGTGTTGTGTAGGTACTACATTATAAAATATTGTAATAAATAACCACGAATTAAACATTCGATTGGCATTTAACTATGTACCTACTTGTATCACAAACATCTAAATGCATTTCAAAGTTGAAAGTTACAAGTAGCATACTTAGTGATCAAAAGTAAAGACACAAAGCAAGCCCGGTAAATGTAGTGTTAATCAGATGAATAACTGCGGCGCTAGAAAAGAAACTGAAAGGAGAGAAGTATGGACAGGCTTCGACTGACAGACAGTACAATAGATGATTTAAAGGCCTGTCACCCATATGATGCATGACAAAAGATTGAGTGAAAGAGATAAATGGGAGACATGAAATAAGCAATAGAAGATTGTGCATGTCAGAAAAAATGAGAGTGTTATTCTCTATTACAGAGTATTACAGAGGTATGGATGATTAGGGATTAGTGTGAAGAAGACATCAACTTTACTCAGTGGAGTAAAAATTACAAGGGAAATATACCGTTGACGACAAACAATTCGAGAAAGTAGAGGGGAGTACAATAAAGAAAGAGCACATGGTGCACCATTCTGCTTAAGGGGGTTGGAAAAAACGAAGGTATTTGTCCTCCTTCTGTAGCGTGGGGCGTTGCAGGATGAAGGGGGTGGGTGGGGCAGAAGGACACGAAGGAGGGAGGCGGAGTACTAGAGGAGGTCGCGTTATCGAGTTAGGCTGTAACGCAGTTGTCGCGCCTGACGCTGGAGTTGGGGTGTGAACTCTCACTGCCTTCTACCATCGCCACCGCCAACGACGCCCAGTTTTGTTGTTAGCGGTGAAGCACGAGCTGTCGAAATAACGTCATGATCAGTTCAATCTCTATCTTCTCGCAATTCGCGATTCAATGAACGTTGATTTATGTTTTATTAATATTTGTCATTCAATTGATTTGATTTGATTTTTGACTTTGTGAACATTGTGCTCGCGAGTTGATTTATTTACTGAATAATTATCAGGCTGCAATATTAAATGGACTTGGATGAAAGATGAGAGGTTTCAGAGGTATGAAGGTTCTAAAAATCTCATGAGAGCAGAAATGTGCTATACAATGTTTTGTTTCAGCAAATTGAAACGAGGGGCTTATTAGTGGTAAATTTGATATCATGTTAAATATAACATGATATCGTTAAATATAACAATTTTACAGAATGCTGTAAAATCGTTAAAAAATTTAAACCCTTCAAATCAAATATGATTACATATCAAATGGCAAGAAAAACACTGTGTAATTGAAACGTTGTTCAAGAAACATTCACAAAACCATGCATTTGATGCCGATTCTATTACGATTAATTATGCGAATTATGTACCAAAAAGATGATATTAAAATTCACGCCCATTGAAAACAGTATTATTGTATTGGACTTCACGATAATGACAACAAACTCACACAACACAATACGCATTTATCTTTTAAATTGACGTTATAGGGACGGATTAATCCGAATTTCGGTACCTAGAGGTGCTTCCGGTTTTATACTTATTATATACGCCGGGGGGGGGGAGCAAGGAAGTCCTGTGGCGAGCATGACATATTCAGATCATCGTACCTAGGATACTTGACCTGCCTGAGCTTTTCTTTCGTCACATAGCTACAGAAACTGAGACGATTTGGCTTAAAAAGCTTCCGCTTCATTTTTACACCGGCCGGGAATCTAACTCGGGACCACGAAAAGTAGCGCCTTGTCCGTGAGTCACCCGAGGTACCAACACAATGTATCAAAGTAATGTAAACAGTCAGGCGAAGGATTGACTTTAAACTGAAATTATGCAATGACATACATAAAATTGTATGTGTTTTCGTACTCATTTTTCATTTTCATCATCCTTCATTTTTGCTCTCTCCCCTTTTCGTAGATCAACGTTTTGTTGATCGCGCAGCAAAATGTGAGCAATCTCCACCTCCGTGCCTGTCATCACCTGCGTGGTTTGCACATCCACGTCGCGAGAACAAGCACTAAATATCGCGAGCTCTGCAGAAATGTTACGCGCGGAATCTGGGAGCGGTGCGGTGTCTGTCGCCTGCCCATGTAACGCCGCGCAGCGGTGAGTCGAGAGCGAAAGCGTTAGCGGCTCCTACGCGCCGCGTCCGACGCACTCAGCGAGATTGCGGGAGAGTGAGCGCGTGGGATGGCGGGTGGGGTGGGAGGTAAGAGGTGTGTGTGTGTGTGTGTGTGTGTGCGGACGGGCATGTATGCGGGAGGGCGTGTGTGCGGGAGAGCGTGTGTGCGGGAGGGCGTGTGTGCGGGAGGGCGTGTGTGCGGGAGGGCGTGTGTGCGGGAGAGCGTGTGTGCGGGAGGGCGTGTGTGCGGGAGGGCGTGTGTGCGGGAGTGCGTGTGTGCGGGAGGGCGTGTGTGCGGGAGGGCGTGTGTGCGGGAGGGCATGTGTGCGGGAGGGCGTGTGTGCGGGAGGGCGTGTGTGCGAGAGGGCGTGTGTGCGGGAGGGCGTGTGTGCGGGAGGGCGTGTGTGCGGGAGGGCGTGTGTGCGGGAGGGCGTGTGTGCGGGAGGGCGTGTGTGCGGGAGGGCGTGTGTGCGGGAGGGCGTGTGTGCGGGAGGGCGTGTGTGCGGGAGGGCGTGTGTGCGGGAGGGCGTGTGTGCGGGAGGGCGTGTGTGCGGGAGGGCGTGTGTGCGGGAGGGCGTGTGTGCGGGAGGGCGTGTGTGCGGGAGGGCATGTGTGCGGGAGGGCGTGTGTGCGGGAGGGCGTGTGTGCGAGAGGGCGTGTGTGCGGGAGGGCGTGTGTGCGGGAGGGCGTGTGTGCGGGAGGGCGTGTGTGCGGGAGGGCGTGTGTGCGGGAGGGCGTGTGTGCGGGAGGGCGTGTGTGCGGGAGGGCGTGTGTGCGGGAGGGCGTGTGTGCGGGAGGGCGTGTGTGCGGGAGGGCGTGTGTGCGGGAGGAGCGTGTGTGCGGGAGGGCGTGTGTGCGGGAGGGCGTGTGTGCGGGAGGGCGTGTGTGCGGGAGGGCGTGTGTGCGGGAGGGCGTGTGTGCGGGAGGGCGTGTGTGCGGGAGGGCGTGTGTGCGGGAGGGCGTGTGTGCGAGGAGGGCGTGTGTGCGGGAGGGCGTGTGTGCGGGAGGGCGTGTGTGCGGGAGGGCGTGTGTGCGGGAGGGCGTGTGTGCGGGAGGGCGTGTGTGCGGGAGGGCGTGTGTGCGGGAGGGCGTGTGTGCGGGAGGGCGTGTGTGCGGGAGGGCGTGTGTGCGGGAGGGCGTGTGTGCGGGAGGGCGTGTGTGCGGGAGGGCGTGTGTGCGGGAGGGCGTGTGTGCGGGAGGGCGTGTGTGCGGGAGGGCGTGTGTGCGGGAGGGCGTGTGTGCGGGAGGGCGTGTTGTGCGGGAGGGCGTGTGTGCGGGGAGGGCGTGTGTGCGGGAGGGCGTGTGTGCGGGAGGGCGTGTGTGCGGGAGGGCGTGTGTGCGGGAGGGCGTGTGTGCGGGAGGGCGTGTGTGCGGGAGGGCGTGTGTGCGGGAGAGCGTGTGTGCGGGAGGGCGTGTGTGCGGGCGGGCGTGTGTGCGGGAGGGCGTGTGTGCGAGAGGGCGTGTGTGCGGGGAGGGCGTGTGTGCGGGAGGGCGTTGTGTGCGGGAGGGCGTGTGGTGCGGGAGGGCGTGTTTGCGGGAGGGGCGTGTGTGCGGGAGGCCGGCGTGTGTGCGGTGAGGGGCGGGCGTGTGGGCGGAGCGGGCGTGTTGTGCGGGAGGGCGTGTGTGTCGAGGAGGGAGTGTGTGCGAGAGGGCGTGGTGTGCGGGAGGGCGTGTGTGCGGGAGGGGCGTGTGTGCGGGAGGGCGTGTGTGGCGGGGAGGTCGTGTGTGCGGAGAGGCGTAGTGGTGCGGGAGGGCGTGTGTGCGGAGGCGGGCGTGTGGCGGGAGGGCGTGTGATGCAGGGATGAGCGTGTTGTGCGGGAGGGCGTGTGGGTGCGGGAGGGCGTTGTGTGCGGATGGCGTGTGGTGCGGGAGGGCGTGTGTGCGGGAGGGCGTAGTGTGGCGGGAGGGCCGTGTGTGCGAGGAGGGCGTGTGTGCGGGGAAGGCGTGGTGTGCGGGGATGGCGTGTGTGCGGGAGGGGGGCGTGTGTGCGGAGGGGCGTGTGTAGCGAGAGGTGCGATGTTGTGCGGGAGGGCGTGTGTGCGGGAGGGCGTGTGTGCGGGAGGGCGTGTGGCGGGAGAGCGTGTGTGCGGGAGGGCGTGTGTGCGGGCGGGCGTGTGTGCGGGAGGGCGTGTGTGCGAGAGGGCGTGTGTGCGGGAGGGCGTGTGTGCGGGAGGGCGTGTGTGCGGGAGGGCGTGTGTGCGGGAGGGCGTGTGTGCGGGAGGGCGTGTGTGCGGGCGGGCGTGTGTGCGGGAGGGCGTGTGTGCGGGCGGGCGTGTGTGCGGGAGGGCGTGTGTGCGAGAGGGCGTGTGTGCGGGAGGGCGTGTGTGCGGGAGGGCGTGTGTGCGGGAGGGCGTGTGTGCGGGAGGGCGTGTGTGCGGGAGGGCGTGTGTGCGGGAGGGCGTGTGTGCGGAGAGGCGTGTGTGCGGGAGGGCGTGTGTGCGGGAGAGCGTGTGTGCGGGAGGGCGTGTGGTGCGGGCGGGCGTGTGTGCGGGAGGGCGTGTGTGCGGGAGGGCGTGTGTGCGGGAGGGCGTGTGTGCGGGAGGGCGTGTGTGCGGAGGGCGTGTGTGCGGGAGAGCGTGTGTGCGGGAGGGCGTGTGTGCGGGCGGGCGTGTGTGCGGGAGGGCCGTGTGTGCGAGAGGGCGTGTGTGCGGGAGGGCGTGTGTGCGGGAGGGCGTGTGTGCGGGAGGGCGTGTGTGCGGGAGGGCGTGTGTGCGGGAGGGCGTGTGTGCGGGCGGGCGTGTGTGCGGGAGGGCGTGTGTGCGGGCGGGCGTGTGTGCGGGAGGGCGTGTGTGCGAGAGGGCGTGTGTGCGGGAGGGCGTGTGTGCGGGAGGGCGTGTGTGCGGGAGGGCGTGTGTGCGGGAGGGCGTGTGTGCGGGAGGGCGTGTGTGCGGGAGGGCGTGTGTGCGGGAGGGCGTGTGTGCGGGAGGGCGTGTGTGCGTGCGTGCGGGCGGGTGGGTGGGTGGGTGAGCGGGTGTGTGTATGGGTAAGATGGCGGATAGGCACACGGGCGGGCAGATGGTTAGGTGGGTGGACGGGGAAACCGGTGGAGGGGCAGTGTGGGTAGGTGATTGGGCAGGGTGGGTACGTGATTGGGCAGGGTGGGTACGTAATTGGGCAGGGTGGGTACGTAATTGGGCAGGGTGGGTGGGTGAGCGTGCTTGCGTGCGGGCGGGTGTATGGTTAAGTGGGTGGGTGGATGGTCGAAAAGGTGACCTCGGCGGTGCGGGCCTGAGTGAGGGCTGGCTGCCTCGAACGGACTGTCGGACGGACGGTACGGTACATGCGAGTTGGCTAGCTGGTGAACGTCCACATTTCGTTGCAAGTGGACATGTGAATCAATTGCGTACTGAACTTTCTGTTCGCTGAAGCCCCCAGCCGATTTAGAATCTTTTTGTGGTATGAGATTTCACCTGACAAAATTCATGAGCCGATCTTGGGCGTCTTTAAGAAATGCTCATAAATTTGGAACGGTACTACCGCGGTTGTATGGAAAGAGACTGTTCAAGTTATGAAATCTTTAAAACATCTCAGAGAGCATGAGTCAGTCTGACAGACAAAATGTAATAACTTAGTAATATAGGCAAATCTGACAGTCTAAGACAATTACTGTGCCATACATCGTAGAATATTTAATGAACATTAATTGTTGGCCGATTTTCAAAATAAAACATAGTTTTCTAAACGTCTGAATTTGTATTAAAGGGCTGATTGTTAGCATTCCAAAAGATACAATACATTCCAATGCACACTTTTCACTAAAATTCCTATTCATTTATCAACAGTGGAAATAAATTTCCCGACTGCAAGGTATCTACAAAGTGATTGGAATCTATATATGCTGTAACGTATGCGTGTACTACTCAATCGGCTCTACATCTTTGATGCAGTTCAATTTCATCAATAAATAATCGCGGTGATGGAAAGCCTGCAGATCCTGTTCGAATTTTTTTCACACAAAAAAAGGACATCCTGTTTCACGCGACCCACCTCCCCGCATAACTTTAAGCACCATTACATGGGACGAACCCGTAGCGACGCAGGGCATCGATTAACTGAATGAACCAACCTCGCGAACAGCTTCGAGGCGGCGGCGCATCGGCAGGGCGTCGCCTGCAGGGCGAGTTTCCGCAGGCGGCGTGTTCATGAATGTAAAATGTCGCAGGTGCCGCGTCCGTGAAGTTTGGGCGCGTTAATAACAAGTTATCAGGTTGCGTCGACGCGCTATAGGCCCGCGAACGTATCCGGTAGGCGAGCCCGGTGGGTGGGGGCGAGCGCGGACGTCGGCGCTGCGGCGGTGGCGGGCGGAATTGGCGACGGACGAGAGAAGCGGTGCTGGAGGACGGTTGAAAGGAATGACGACTGAGGTGCGCGAGAATTGAGGAGGCTGAATGAAGGAGCATGAATGAGGGAGTATGAATCTGGTAATCAGAATCAGAAGAGCGGAAAGTGAGAACGGAACAGACGGGGAAAGGGGAAAGGCTTTGGTTTACTGGCACGAGTGGTGTTAGATGTAAGGAGCAGCAGGAGGATATGAGGGGTGGCAGACGTGCTAAGATGAAATTGAGATCATGGCGAAGCGGCAATGAGAATGAAACGACCAGAAAGACAGGGTGAATGTTAAGGAATAGAAGTTATAAGACAATGGAACAGGGGAGATTTAGTGTAGGAGCATAGTGGGCGATGAAAGTCAACTCTATTGGGAGGCAATGAGAAGGAAACGACCAGAGTGACAAGCTGAATGAAAAGGAAAAGAAGTTACAAGCGAATGGAACAGTGAAGATTTGGAGTAGGAGCACAGTGGGCGATCAAGTCAAGTCAAGTCAAGAATATGAAGATATCGAGGAGCGTGAACGTTGCTAGAGGATGCAAGCGCGGTGAAAGTTCGGGCGGAAAATGCGTTGGTGGGGAAATAGGGTCGGAACATGTCACGGACGCAATCAGAATGAGGCAGTGACGGTCGAAGTGTGAGGGGTGAGACGGCCGGACGTCGCGATGAGGAAGACTTGGTGAAACTGTCGGGATGAGAGGTAGTGCTGGTGAACGACGAATATGAAGAGAGGGGCGACGAGTCGTGTAGGGGCCAGGCGAGATGAGAAGAGAACTGGGGGCGCAGGGACTGGTGTATGAGACGGCAGGTGGCAGGGGGGAGGGGCGTGGTGGCGATGGCGAAAGTCGGGGCGAATGGGTGTAGGGTGTTTCCCATCTCAATGGAAATGTGCTTATTAACATGCAATGGGGTAGCTTACCCGGGGCGCCCGCGCGGTGCCCGGTACGCATCCCGCTGGGACTCGGAGGTAATGCCGTCTCGACTGCGTGGGGCGGGGCTTGGACGCTACGCTGCGCTGATTGGCTGTTGTACACGGTTGCCAGCTCGTTTGCCAACTCGGTTACTCGGCGCCTATGGTTTCCGCTCCTGATTAACCTTCGCCAACGGCATTAACTCTCGTGGCGATTTTGTAGAAGGATTTCAATAAAATTCGGAAAAGAATATTTACTCCAATTAGTGTCAATCGGGCAATTCACGTATTGTCGGGATATAAGGAAAGCGATAACTCAAAAAATCTCATTTTGATTTAAGAGAAGAAAACTGGTTAGAGAATTGTATATTTTTGCTGCTATAACGTCATAAAAGTACTTCACTATACTATACATTTGTTTTTGGCTGTAAATAAACTGCTCCAGTCGGATTAAAACCATTCGATTGCAAATTGCCAATTTTGGATATAAATAACCACATTAATCTATATTTTTATAAGCAGTTTAAAGAATCCATTTCTTATTTGGGCATAATTATAATGTTTTAACACTCAATGCTAAATAACTTTTTCCCTCCTGATAGACGTTCATTTATCTAAAGAAAATTGGTTTTGTATTCTTTTGAGATAACTGTAAATGAAGAATAAAAATTCAAAACAATTATTACGCAATGTATTTTTCCATTCGCACAAGAAGAATCTACAGGGTAAAATATAGCAACAATTTTTATTTCCCTTTGATATTACTATTTACGTCATTAATTCTCTGTCAAGCGTATCGTATATGAAAGATAAATGTGCACCACGGCTTTGTTATAAGATAGGGTTAGTAACGAGATACTTTTTCAACATCACTAATTTTAGGCCGGTCCGAAATTTTATCTCCAAGGTATCATTAACACACAAACGCAGCTTAGAAGGCTGATGAAAGGGATCTTTCGTGCTATAAAAAGGATGTGCAGTGAATAGGAAGTGATATTAATAGCGCTTCACGGGAAAAGAGAAGGGACAAAAGTTCTGTTCCTTCTGTGAACGAACATCAATTTCCATCACGTCTACCAAGATCGAAGGACACTTTTCATCCCATTGCTTCGAAGATCACCGACACTTGAGATATTCTGAAGATATTAACAAAGAACTTATTTGAACATGTATTGCTGCTGTATTTGAGTATATTTCATTTTTCAGTCAAAATCAATCTGATTCATTGTTTTAGGATTTTTTTTCGAGTTCTTGGATAACTAACGAAACCATAGATATTTCTCACATGGCCGAATGCTCCACAGTTTTCTTTAAATTTCTGCGCGCATTGGAAATTAGTAACATTCTCGTAGATTATGTATTGAGATAGATCTTTTCACATAGTAATCGAGTAACCTCCGTCCGATCGTCCGTCCGTCATTCACGGTTAGGACTTTCTTGCACCTATAGAGACCAGTTTGGTGTCATTCAGTGCGTCTCGGTCTCCTGGTAAGGAACTGATGAATTTGTCTGAGAATCTCTCCGAAAGATTCTAAGAAATGTGTTTAACAACAAGAGTTGTTGCGTTTTTTAAGCAACTATTTCGGGTGAACTATGGCACATACATATGTATGAATATTTCATTCCTCTTTCTACAATGTAAATGGATTAAAATTATTTTATGTCTGATCCTTTTAGTAAAAATTCTGTAAAAGATGTAAAAAAAGGTTTTTTTCAAGGAACCTCAGGTGGCGAAATGCTGTGTATTAATATAATTACACTTTACGTGATAACATGAATTCTATTTAAAACGAATTATTAGACTTTTAGTTAAGTCCATCTCCTGAGTTCAAATTCTATAAGATTATACGATCCTCGTAGTTTTCATGTGCTTATATTGGCATGCATTTCATAACTACTATTTACGTATCATTAGTCATTTATATGGAATAGTGTGAAGAAAGTTTGATTCATTTGTGTTTTGTTTCGTCCGAAGAGATTTAAAAATCATTTCATCTATTGATGCTTTCTTGTGAATGCAGTGAACATTTATTAATTTGCTACTTCACAACTAATTGATGAAATGTAGAGACGTTCATTTCCTTTAATGCTGGACAATTTTCGAAGTCAGAATGGCTGATTCTCAAGTTCTTCTTTCGAACTAACGAGAAAAAACCAAGAGTAACCATGGCAAGGGGGGACAGTAGCCATTGATGCGACCTCTGTGGTCTGCTGTCACGACAGTAGTTCTCCGACCAGGTACTGTGATTTCTCAACACAGAATTTCTCTACACAGCTCGTAGTGGAGTCTGCTTACCCAATGGAATCCCACAGCTGCCCGAAACAGGTTGGCTGTATGTGTCATGCTCTGTCAGGTTTTACAACCGCTGCAACGCGCATATTTTATTGTTTATTGCAGGCGCGGCTGCCTTGCATTCCGTGGATAAAAATAATATTTATAGCCTCCGGCACAGGGACGCTCCGAAACAGGGAAATGGAGTATATTTTAATCATGTTCTTCCATCGCAAGCTTTACATTTCTCTCTTCGGTCGCGTTACATCCCTTCTGCAGATTTATGAAGATTCCTTAGGAATTAATGTTTCTCTCCAACGCACCACTGGTTCAAAACCTGTAAAATCTCGTAAGTTATTCCTTTAATTTGATAATTTATGTAAATTTCATACAAAAAGACGCAAATCCAGATTTAACCTCTAAATCACGCAATTAACAGTGCATCAAAGAGGTTTGCAGTATTTTGCCTCATAGTGCTAGAAAATTCTACTAGTGTTCCTTTCAAATGATCGGTGTCAGGGAGAATAAAAACAAAATATTCTAGTGTATAGCTTCAATAGTAAGAAAGGAATATGTTTGTATTAGTGTAGTAAAGTTTAATAAGGAGAACACAATCGATTTTATTTTTCTGGAAGAATGCTTAAACTTTAAGTTAATTTAGGCGTATTTAAATCATCCAAGAACGATGTTGATATCATCCAGAAATAATTTTCTTCAACATTCCAACGATACTTAACCTGGAACTAGTTAGGAATTTCTGTTCTTTTTCATTTATATAACATAATGGGGATTTTCTCAAGAATGTGTACATATCACGGTGGGTATACTCCTTCGAAAATTCTCTTGACGCTACTTAGTACTAATGTTCATGATAAAATGTGAACAGAATTGCATCATTTCAACTAAAACTAAAGTTGCAGTTATTTGCGTGAGCGACCTAAAACAAGAGGGGACGTCAATTACATTTCAAGTTCCCTGTGGTTCCTCTTTTGCTTAAACTTTTTTATTTTCATATGACGTATTTTAATAGGAAGTAAATAAAACATACTAAAAGGAAAATGAAATTATAACTTGAATATTACAAGCCATAAATACAATTAATTTTATGTTACCATTTCATTCAGAGCCTTTCGTATCATTTCCGCAAATTTGGAGCTTAAAAAGTGAACATAAGGAATTGATCTTATTTACGAAAAAATAAAATACTTTATTACGTAGAGCTAAGGGGCCTCTTTTGAAAATTTTCAGGAGGAGAAGGGCCACGCACTGCGTTGTGCGCACGCCTGCGGTCGCAATCCTCTCTCGCAGACGAGCCATTTGCGTGATTCCAATCCCACGTTCACTCAGGAGCGGGCTGTGTCAGCCGGCGTGAGCGGCGGGGGGTTCCCGGCAGCGACCCGGGCGCTGTGATTCAACGCGGGCTCCGCAAACGCAAACCCGACGGACTGGTTGCCGACCTCCGCTCCGTCTCCGGCGCATAGTTGGGGCATAACTCCGCGAGGCGACGGATCTGCGCAGGCGCAGTCGCGGGCGGCGGCGCAGGCGGCGAAGCGCGGAGGAGAGTCAGACGGCGATAGCGGCGGCGGCCGCGAGGAAGAGGAGCGGGATTTATTGTTTGCTGCCGCGAAGCGGGGGAAAGACAAGACGGATCGGCCTCTCGGAGTCAAAATTCACCGCCTCTCGAATACATAAAATGGCTTCTACGTTTCAGCCTAAGATACAAGTTAAAAGAGGAAATTGTGATAACTTGGTGACCGAATCTCTATCTTCGTTTCACAATGAAGAAATTTTATATCCATAATCGCGAGATCACGTAAAGAAATATTCTATTAGAAAACAATCAGTCAGTTTCAAAGCGGAAGACAAAACATACACTCGAGAACAGCGAATTCCAAGTAAATGGAATATTATGAAAAAAGTGGGGGAAAAGTAAATAAATATGAAATTTGATGGGCGGATGGCAACGCTGTCTTAAGATGCAATAAGAAATACAAAGTAAACAATTGCAAAGCGTAATGAATCAACTGTTGTTGAGAATTGTTTACGCGGGTTCATGCGGCAATGGACGTTCAGGAGAATTAATATCGTCAGGAGTCAAGATAGACGAAGTAAATTGGATCGCCATATTGCTTCCCCGATTCACGTCTCAACAAATTATAAGGATATTCAAGTGAGATGGATCGAAAAGGAAATAATAATGGAATTGAGATGTGAATTTGAAGAGTAAGAGCGAACGTTCCGATAAAAAAATGAATAAAAAATTAAAAAAATATTTCGAAGAGAGAATCGGACATTGTGAAAGACGCGAGGAAAAGAAGCGAAGAAAGGGAAGGAGGGTGGGTAAATCAGCACTCCGCTGAACGAAAGACGCAGGCGGTCGAAACAAACGTGAGAGATCTCGTGCTCCTAGTAATACTGCAGCGGTGAGCGAAACATAGAACGATGGACGGACAGACGAAAGTCGCAGGCGGCTGGAAGCAACGGGAGAGACCATCTGCCGGTCGTAATACTCTAGCAACGGAGGCGGCCACAGCGCGTGCGGCGGCGGCGGCGGCAGTAGCAGCAGCGGCGACCGCGGCGGGACGATGGGTAAAGCGTGTTTCGAGCGGCGGGCCCCGGGGGGCGGCGGAGCGAGAAGAGTCGGGAGCGAATAGGGTCAGGAGGAGGGAGGCGGGACGGGGCACGGGAGCGGGGCGCCGAGCGGAGCGTGTTGGGGCGGCGCGGGGCGGGGCTGGGGCGAGGCGGGACAGGGCTGGGGCGGGGCAGGGCTGGGGTGGGACTGGGGCGGGGCTGGGGCGGGGCTGGGGCGGGGCTGGGGCGGGGCGGGGCTGGGGCGGGGCAGGGCAGAGTGGGGTGTGGCGGGGAAGGCCTGAGGGGGGCGGGGAGTGGCGAAAGAGTGATAGGGCGAGGGGAAGGGCGGGTTGAGGCGGGTGGTCACGGACAGGCGAAGAGGGGCGGAGGCGAGGACGGTACGGCGCGTAGCGGCGTGGTCGCTGAGAGTGAAAGTGCCGGCGAGTTTCTCGCGCTGGCTCTTGCCCTCCAGTCTCCCACCGCGCCGCGGCGCCACCGCCGCTGCAGACCGCGGTCACGGCCGCTGCCCCCGCCCCCGGCTCCGTCCCCCCCCTTCGCCCCCGCTCAGCACTCCGTTCACGAAGCGGACTCTCGAGTTCACGTTCCCGCGCCGGGCGGCAAAGCCGTGCCACGCCGCACCGCGCCGGATCGAGTTATCCACCACGATCTTAATGAAAATAGTTTGTCAATACAGTTTTCTCTGCCTGTGATTGATTATAAGTGAAGTCTGAAGTGCATTTCTCGTCACTACAAAGACAAATGAAGTCGATTTGTTTCTTGTATAACACCATGTCATTCGTCAACGATTTTCACATTTGTCACGCCAGTCAACTCTCAATCCCAAGCCCAGAGGGATTTGGGTAGTATGAAAATTTCGTGTCTTGGTACGTGTCGTGGTCTTGTACGATTTGTAATCGTGAAGGACGCAATACAAAACATACACGTTTGTATCATCTTTCTAACACTTCTTTAAATAATCTGAATCCATTGAAGTACTAATTACACTTTGTTTCTTTGTGTCATTCAAAATCAATTAAACTTCCAAATTTTCTGAAATTATGCACAACAACATACAAGTTTAATTTTATGTAGAATGGGATGCAGATATATGCAGTATGATTTAATAGACTCCTTTATAAACTAATAGATCAACATTCAATTTATCTGTTCATCAATGTCCTGAGGAATTTCGTCTTTTTATTTGCAGTCATTTGGCGAAATAAGAAAAATACCGGTGTTCGAACACTTTGAAGTATTTTACTACATAATCAAAATGTATATTTATCGTCTAAAAAAGTACGTATCTCAAACTCTGAAACAAATGTTTCAGAACATGATAAAATGGACACAGAAACAAATTGAAACAGAATAGTGCCTGAAAGAGTTTATCTTCTTTCTTGAAGCGTTTTTTTCGGAGACACAAGATTTTACCTTAACAACGAACCGTCTTCAACTCAGATTCAGAGACCAGCAACTTTAATTCCATCGAAACAAAATTTAACTGCCTCTTCCGCAATTGTTGCGATTGACCTTGGCCTCGAGTTTGCGGGGCGGCCTTTTCCGGGTCGGCCCTCATCTCGCCGCTATGCGAGGCGTTCATGAATTTCAAATATCATACTAGTGTCACCAGTATGAAAGTTGAGAACAACATAATTATATTTTGCAAGTAAAATTAGTGCTCCGCCTTTAAACAATTTGATTACACACTCACGGGGACTCTATTTTCTCTCAGAAATGCAGAGCTGCTCGGTCCAAGCCCAGGCCGAGCCGCGCCGAGCCGAGCAGAGCAGAGCAGCTCCGACCTCGCCGCGGCACAGCGCGGCTGTCGGGTGAAAAGAAGAAGTTCAATATTCAATTACGCGGGCCACATTTAATACAAGTGGAAGTCGCCGCGACGTACAAAAGGGAAGAAGAATATTTAAGTTCCTCCCGGGTAAACACGACGTCGCCCAGCTGGAGGCGGGCTAAACTGAAGACAGAAACAAGAGAGCGGAGACACGGGTTGCATGTCGATGTAAAGAGAAAAAAAGGATGAAAAAAATGTTTGGAAATGTTTTTGGGACAGAGAAAAGTTATTTGCATGACCCTCGATTGCACGAGCTGAGATATTTATTTTCTGCTTCTGTTTTTTGCCAAGGAAACTGCACGTGGCGCCCTTAGGACTCGGTTCCTGGGGCTGCTCGCGACCCTGGCCCTGGACAGCCACTACAAATCGTGCAGGGGCGGACGGATGTCGTTTGGGAACAACACGCTCGGACATCGCAATGGATCCACGCGCAGATATTGTTCTCGCGTTGTTTACGCTCGTTGGTTTTTATTCCGTTTCGGGAAGATAAGTCCCTTCCTTTGTGAAATTGTTTTTGCCTCGTGCCCTTCAGCGAGAGGTCACCCCTTAGGGATTCGTAACCTTCAGCGATAAAAAATGCTGGCAGAAACAACGACGCGGGATAAATGTAATGTTTGTGAAATTCTGAAAGTTAACGCATGATTGAGGCCAACAAACTGTAATTATATTTAATTGGCAAACAACCTACGTCAAGAATATTGTAACTAAATAAACTACAATGCAAATTGAATAAATAAGTAAAATAATAGGAAGTTTTAATCATTTATTAATTATTGTTTGAAAACAATATTTATTTCATTAATTTTTAGAATTCATAACCCTTGCTTTTCATGATATTTTACAAAATGATTTGGGTACGGTAGATAATAAATACCGTCCAACGTTCTTCCGGATCAAATATTGGATGTGCTTTAAAAAGTCATCATTTTGTTAGATAAATGTTTGTTATTTATGGACGAAAAGTTTCCCTCAGACCATATCGTCAATTATTGTCTGAATTTTCTTCAAGCTCAGGGCTTGAACACACTTTTCCCTTTTAACAGCCAACTACTCAGCCAGTGTCGAAAATTCGCTCTCGGACGCGACTCGCCCGTGAGTTCCGAAGCTCCGAAATTACCTCGAGAGTCGCAGAGTGCGACTGTCCACTATACAGGGGGGGGGGGCAGTGCTTCTCAAGGCGACCGGAGCGAAGTTCGGTAAACAACGACTTTCTCCACTTGGAGTGCGTTCTTTGCGAGCGGAAATGTTCTTTGCGCTCGCCTTTCGCGGAACGGCACGGCGCGGCGCTCGGGGCGTCTCGGCGGCGCCGCCGCGCCGCGCCGGCTGGAGGAGATGGCCCCTTTCTCCACGCCCTGCGCCGTCACTCACGACCTGCGCGCCCCGCCTCGCCCTGACACGACCCCGGCCAATGCCCACGGCGCCCTCACCTCGTCTCTCTTCTCGCGACACATTCCACTCCCGTTCATTTCGCCCATTCCGTCATGCGGGGATTTTTTTCTATGTTCAGATTCCCTCTATTTTTACTCTTATTACTCTTCCGTACCCAAAACATTTTGTAAAATATCATGAAAAGCAAGAGATGTGAATTTTAAAATTAGTGGAATAAATATTGTTTTCAACCTCTAAATGATAAATATTTAAAACTTCCAATTATTTTAAATATTTATTCAATTTTGTAGTAGTTTATTTGCTCACTATATTCATGACGTAGGTTGTTTGCTAATTAAATATAATTAGTCTGTTGATTTCCATCATTATAAGTTTGCTATCAGAATTTCAATAATGTTGCATTTATCTCGGGCTGATGTTCCTGCCGGTGGCCTATGGTATTCGCTTGCTCTCTCTCCATTTTCCACATTTTCGAGGCTTCTCCAGATAATTCCAAAATTTCCTCCCGCGAATTTGACACATCGTCTTTTATTGCTAAGCCTACTGCTCCCCCGTGCACTGCGCTAGCTTCGAATAAATATAACTCTCCACCCAGCCCTCGCTCACCTGAAATCCCCGACCACCCTTTCATCCACTTATCCACTGTCTAGAAAATTCCTGAAAACACCCAACTCGCTACACACTTTCTTCCCCAACGCAACCTATTTGGTCAATGTTCCTCTATTCGTTCCAACTCGCCACCTCATCCTTTAGAAATCCTCCGGCATATTCATCCACTACCTCCTATCACCGACCCATCCCAAATCCGCCGGTTCGCCCACCCCCCGCTTGCTCCGCGGCCTCGGGGGCGTGCTCGCGGACGACAAGTGGCACTTAGCGCCGCCGTAAAACCGGGAAGTCCTCTCCCTCCGGAGCCGTCGAACGGCCACTTCAACGCGCGTCGCGCCGCCTCTGTCGCCGCGCCGCCGCCGCCGCCGCCGCCGCCGCCGCCGCCCGCTCGCCCGCCCGCGTTTCTTCTAGTGCTGCCGCCCAGCGCGCTCGTCAATGAGCCCTGGCGGCGTTACCACGCGCCGCGTGACGGAGAGCGCCAAGACCGTCGATGAGAATGAGAAGAGAACGGCGGCGACGGGTGTTGGGCAAGCGAACTACAAGATGCGAAGGCGTGTGGAAACTTGTTCATGTTTCGTCAGTCGTAATTAGTTTTGTAAATGAACTAAGAAGACTTAAAAAGAAGCGATAAACAAAAAGTGAGTTACTTTTCGTTGTTGGAAACACGAATGTATTTTTCTCCCTTTGAATAAAGATAAATATAATTTCAATAAAATTTCATAAATTATTTATGATGTAATAAGGACAATCGTTTGAAATAATTGTTGTAAACGTATTATACAATATTTCAATACTTATATTTGTAATTTCTCGATATAGCATTGGTAGCAGCAGTAATACTGATAATATCATGGATAATTAATTAATGTCCTAATATTAAAAATATTAGGTTTAGGTAGGAAGGGCTTACGGATATATTGCATTTGCGAGTACGGCGAGACAGGGAAGTGAAAGGGAGAAGAGATAGAAAAAGTTTGTCAGGGAAAGAATGGGTGAGAGAAGAATAGATAGAAAAGACAATGTGTGGCAGTAGAGGCAATGGACTGGGGCGGAAAAGAGGCGGGGAGATATGCCGTGTAGGAAGGAGGCAAGAACGTCGTGAGGAATGAGATATAGGCAAGCCAGTGAATCGGTAGGCGGGATTTGTGGGTTGGTCAGGACTGAAATATATTAGGAAAATGAATGAAAAGAGAAATGGGCAGAGAAAGAGCTGACAAAGCCAAGGGCCATGTGCGAAGAAACGAACGGAGAAGGGGATGTGTAGGGTGGGAGTAGGGCGGGTGGAGTCACAAACGGACGGGACGGCGATGGGCAGATAGGCGACGAGCGGCGGCGAATGGTGAGCGGTGAGGGGCGGGGTCGCAGCGGGCCTTGTCTTTGGCGGTAGGGGGCGACGCAGTGTGGGTTCTGCTGGCAGGGAGTAAGGGGTCGGGGTGGAGATCAGCGGGCAGAGGCGGAGCGTTATCGTACCGAGCGGGAGGGGGGGAGGGAGGAGGCGCAAGCGAGGAAGAAGCTGCGAAGGGCCGTTTGGGGCGCGAATTACGCACGGGCCGCGCGGCCAGAGGCCCTAAATTCCCGTCGGCGAGAGGGGTAATTCGGCAGGGGGCGTTTATCCGGCAGCCGAGTGGCAGCGGCGGGCGCGCGGTGCATACGAAATCCGAGTCTCCTTTTCCAGTCGCCCGTCCCCGCGCCGCGCCGCCCCCGCGCGCGTTTAGTCCCGCTGCGCCCAACAGCTATGGACAGCCGCCTGGCCAATTGCAGGGCTGGGCGCGGCTGCCTTAGATAAGAGAGATGTTACGTTTCTAAGAAGGAAATTATGAATTTCGGTAAATATGAAGTTATTTAGGAATGATGAGTGGCATTTTAATGATTGCAAATAAAACAGAAAACTCATTAGTATTGTTGATTGAGAGACTACTCATTGCTGAGTTGCGAAGATATATACATTTTGGTATATACTATTATTTTATTGGTATAAGGTACTATGAAATTTTATGAATTTAACACGAGGAAATTGTTGATGATTCAATTTCGATGCTAATTAATGCGGTTATATATATTTTACGAATTGGAATTTTGATTTTGAGAACGAACAGTTAATCACAATACAATTATAATAGAAAATAGTTACTTTGAGATAGATTTTTAAAATAATATATTTGTTCTTGTTGCTGTAAATCTTATTCTAAAACTTATTATTCTTTCAACACAATCTGTTTTTGTTAAGTTCTTTTTCACATGACCGCCTCTCATTCTTATGGCCGCTTCTGTCCGAAGGGCAATTTTAGTCAATGAATGCAACTAAACAAAGATATTTTTGATTAGATGTTCGATTTCCAAAAGAAGTTAATAGATTAGTTGTGACTTTTACTTTATAACATTTTCGAGAGAAATCTAATGCTTTTAGGAACGATTCTAATGCTCTTCAGCCCAAATCTAATGCTCTAAAGCAAGAAAGAAATTTATTCTGGAAGAAGAAATATTAAAGAAATACTATTTTTACACAATTCAAGAGTCCTTCAGTTATGGTTTTTATTTTACTTTCATTCGCTTCAATTCAAATCATCGTATTTCAACGAAAGTTATAAACAACATTTTTTAAACAAATATTTTGTAGCTCATTATTTCAAAACAACATTAATTCATTTTTTTCATATACACCATAATAAAGTGAAACAACATTTTAAACCAACATCAAGTTATATGATATCTACCATCCAACACATTCATTCTTTCGGGTCAGAGTATGCCCGTAATACACCATCCAACGTCCCTTAAAAATCCATTTATAAACTGCGGTGTAAAATTCCGCGAGGTGGCGCCGCGCGGGCGTCGCGGTGCCGCGCGTCGCGACGCCGACCGCGAACGCGACTCGCGCTGAATTATGAAGTTTCTTGCTCCGCGCCGCGGCGCCCACTTTCGTATATTACCCGCGGGCTCGCGCCGAAATAGTTTCGCGAGGAATGCCGACGGGCCCCTGCACGTGGAATATAAATTCCCCGCGCGCTGAGAAAGTTCCTGCACTTCGGAACACTCGACGCCCGCGCGTACATTTACATGTGCATCGGACGCGCGCCGGCTTCTGCTTGGAGCAAAAAAAATCACTTTGGAGTTAAGTGGTACTGTACACCGGGAAGTGAGCAGCCAGCGCACCACAATTTTTAATGAAGGTGGTAATAGTCAAAATGTACAAACCTTTGCACATTGGACACTTCCCATAAATACATTTTTAAAATTAATATTAACTTTCGATTGATTAATTAATATAAAAAAGAAATATAAAAAAATATAATTTTGATAAATGTGATGATTTTATTAAAATAAAATGTGTTCTAGGTCACACCATTTTCATTACGCGCTACTTTACAAATTAACATATAGGTTTTCATTTTTATAATCTAAAAAATTCTGGCTATTATTAGGAATCGAATATTTTGTAATTCAAATTATAATCACAAAAACATTTAATGTTTAAAACGCACTGCATTCGAATACAAATTTTGCATTCAGCATCTGTTACATTATGCTGTAGTTGCAGAATGTTTACGCAAACTGCGTGTTTGCGTGTAAATTTACAAACGTGTGCTTCAACATAAATGACGCACTGACAAATTCACAACATATTTGCAACGTGATCTGCGGTGTTGTACGCTGGAAATAGAATGAGAGAAATGAGTTGAGAGCGAGCGGGCAGGTGGGGATGTGGCTTATTACAACGCTTCGTTACAAAACATGCCCTCAGCTTCAATCTTTCAATTCGCACAACGTAATTAAATAGCCAGCTGCTCAAAGGATGCCATTGTTCTCTCTGCGGATGAAGCCGCATTTGGGTTGGAAGGGTCACATTGTGATGCGGTATCGAGCTCTATCTTTACCACCTCAGAACATCATTGTTAAGCAGTTATTTATATTTGGATTTTTTTTCAACTGCAGGTATAGCAAGAGACGCGTTGAAGAATGGAAAATAACATGAATATATATACTGGAATAATCACTCATACATATACATTCAGAAAACCTACGACCATGTGACGGAAAGAAGCTCATCATATTTCCTGCACTACAAACACGATTTTGATTTGATACGCAGTGCGTTTCCGTGCCCGTTTCATAGAAATACGAGTTCCCGTGGCAGTTTCATGGAAAATTAATTCACTTTCACATATATCTAAAAACATTTAAGGCGTGAGATGGCTAGGGAGGCGATAGTGCAGTGCAGTTACACAGTGTGCGAAATGATGTCGGGTGGGAGAGACGGGGGAAGCTAGATCCCGACAAAGAGTGGCGTTGAGTTACTTAACAACGATGTGGCACAGAGGAGACTAGACAGGGCGGGCAGCGAAGGTTCATTTATGTACGCAGTAACGGGAAAGGTGGATCAGAAAGGTGCATTTTTCAGAGTGATGCATTGATTGATTAATAGATTAGTAATTTCTGGTCCAACTGCTAAGGTCATTAGTTCCGTAAGCGTAGTGCATGCTTTTATCGCGGGAGGTGGGGGTGACCTCTCCCGCTAAAGGGTGAGACCCGTGCCGATCTACCCGTTGGCTTGCGGAGATTTACTCCAACCAGGTATCTCCCACCAGAGGGACACCGCCCCAGCCGGGGCTCTAAGACAAGCTCTGAGCTCCGGACCGGCCAGCCGACATGTGTGGTAGTGCATGTTAGTGCGTGTGTAAGTAAGGGGTGATGATAGGACAAGGAAGAGGAAGGAAAGTTCACACGTACGTGGCTCTTTTATAAGTTACTTCTCGGGCATTCGCCTGGTGTTAATCGGAGAAACCACGATCAGGGCTCGGAAAACTATCGATTAGGGCAGCCGGCCGCTATTTAGCTAGTGCCGAACATCTTGCCAGCGTCGAGATTCGAATGGATCTCTCACTCAGAGGTCTTGCAGTGACATCAATTGATGCACTGTGGCACCTAAGCCGGTCAGTGATGCAGAATGATGCAAAGAAATACAGGGTAGTGAAGTCGGTTACGAGTCTGTAATGATCGGATAAGTGTCGACTATTAATAAGAACCGGATAGATGCTGAGAGTAGATGAAACCAGGAGAGGTGGTGTGGTGCGGACGTGGGCAGTGGGAGGTGGAGTGGTGCGGATGTGGAAAGGGGAGGCCGAGGGCTGCGGCGGGCGCTGTCACAAGCAGGGGCGCGTGCGTCGGCGGCGCTCGCAGCGCCCCGCTTGCCTCTACCCACAGGCTGCCGTACGCAGCCGTGCGGCCCGTAAACAACACGTTTGCGCCTGCGCTGGCCGCTGGACCAAGGTCGCCCTCAGCGACGCAGGTCAACAAAGGAGTTACGAGGGAGTCGTGTCGGAGGGGTCAAGCGACCCTCTGCTCCTACACACCGTCGCACGGCTCCTTTTGCCCCAGGCATTGTCTATCTCGTGGCTTCTCCCGTTGCACCCTCTTCCCATAACCGCCATTCCTACTACGTCAGTCCATTACCCTCCTAGATTTCAACACGGTATCTAGGCATCAACTCGCTTTCTATATCATTCAAAGCAGTTACAAAGATTCTATTAGTAGTTTTGTGACCAATACACTTCGTACTCGCTTTACAAAATAGTCCTTACATAAACGATTTTGTAACGAGTTAAAGGAGTATTTACGGCAAATTCGGAAAAAATCGAACTACATACTAATTGTTGTCCCGAAATGCCGAGAGGAAAGTATTGAAGTAAGACCTCGAGAGGCGCGGTCAACTAGAACACTAAAGTGAAAAAAGTAATAAAATAATTATATATAAATAAAATAAAATAAATAAAATAATTGCGAAAATGGACATACAATAAGTAATATTTTTCTGTTTCAAAAAATAAAAATGAATGAATAATCAGAATTTTGTAGGAATTTGGGATAATTTTGAAAATTATATCAGTCTACTGTTTTGTAAATTACATAATGTTCCTTTTGCCTCTTCCCACAAAAAAAAAAGCAACAAAAAGACAACCCGTGCAATTTCAACATTAGACTCTACATAGTTATAAAGTTTGTCATATTTTTATTCGCTGGGATTAAGTTGTAAATTACCTTGAAAGATCAGTTCTAACTATAAAATAATTCTCACTTTTTCTCTTTCTTAAAGTATCCTTTTAAGCCCTATTCAATGATCACTGTGTTCACGTTACTTTTGAATCTGTCTCTGACATTGATTTCGCTAGTTAGGCTAACAATATCTGTAGAAGCTTTGAAAAACAAAGAGCGAAGTGAGGCAATTCGACAAAAAATAGATTCACGGAATCATTGAAATCGTGATTTAAACGTGTGATTTAAAAGATTGATAAAAGAGATGATTGGTTAAGTAAATTATTTAAAACTAAACAGAGGTATATTTTCCAGAAGTTAGTTTCTTATTAATTCTCAATTTAAAAGAGAAAAGATCTGTAATTGTTAATGTTAAAATAACTTTTAACAGACCTAAATCCTCCAAAACAAAGAAAATGACACAATGATAGCAGGTAAAGCAATGTGCAATGCGTAATGGTCATCGAACGAAACAAAGTCCAAGAATAAAAGTGCGCATTTACTCCTGAAGAAACAAAGACATCAAACGAGCAAGTATCTACACAAGGCAACATGACCGAACTCGAAAATAATTCAGCGACAGCGCCGTCTTTTCGAATTCCACTTGAGCCGCTGAAACATCCGGAGGTCTCGTAATAGTGCGAGCGGCGGACAGAAGTTCCATCAGCACAGCTGCATTAATTATACGGCTTCGTCGGCGGAGGCGAGCGAGGCTGGCCGGGGGGTGGTGGAGGGGGCGGCGGAAGCAGACGCGACGCGTGGCCAGGCGAGCGCGCGTGGCCGGTTCAAGCGGCGCGTAATCCGATTAAGATCTGCGCGCGATCGGCTGTCCCCGGGAGGCGCGCATCCGTCTATGCAGACTGCCCTCGCCCACGGGTGTGGCGCCGCCCCGCCCCGCCCCGCCCCGCACGTCTCATCGCGACGCCCCTACCGGCTTAGGTGGCTCAGGGCATCACCTGATGGCACTGCAGTGCTTTTGACCGGGAGGTCCAGGAGGTTCGAGTCCCGATCACGTTAGGATTTTCGACACTAGCTAGATAGCTAGGTCGAATTCAATCGCTGTCTGGAGGAGAATGCTAGCGGGAGGCTGCTTTCATCTATAGTTTTGCGTGGTTTCTCCAATGACTACCAGGCGAATGTCGGAACAGTACCTAACAAAAGAGTCACGAACCGCGCGTGATCTTTCCTTCTCTTTCATTGTCCTAAGCTTACCTTTTACGTACACTCACACGCGCGCACACACACATAAACATACACACACTCTTACATGCTGTCAAAGAATACCAAAAAAAAACTAACAATTTCACAAAACTCTTGCAATGCTATGAAAACAAAAAATGAAAGGTACACACTGACTAAGCGATGCTACCTGACTAATACAGTAAGAAAAATTAAATAAATGTAAACATTGCAGAATGTATTGAAGGTTACGAGGCACACATGCCTAGATTTTTGAAACCAGACTACTCTCATAGTACCACAGCTCCTATTTACACTGTCTAGTAGAGGGTCTCAATGCAGATAGGAAAAAATGCCTTTCGCCGACGGGAATGCTTCACGCCCAAGTCCACCGCACTCCCCGTTCCGCCGTGGCCCAACTCCACCAGCATTCACTCCCGCCAACCACCAAGCTCTGACACCGCCCCGAGTTTGACACCGGGCGGATCGCAGAGGGCGGTTAGCCGGCCAACCGGAGGAGGGGCGGACGGAGGCGGTGGGAGATACGGGCGGCAACGGCGGTGGTGGTGGTAGCGCCCCATGCGTAGAGGCGCGGGGAAACAATGATTAATTAATGTCTTAATTCATTAATTAATTTTTTTTAAAGTGGGACGCGCGAACTTTGGACTTGGCGCCCCCATAACACACTGGTGTAGCATGGAACTCCCATAATTTGGCGGGAGTACCACAAAGAGTGCCCAGGTGGGCGGAAGTCGCAGGAACTTGTCCGCGCCGACCAAAATGTGCTAATGCATTACACTACCACACACGTCGGGAGAGCGGTAGAGAGCTTAGAGCTTATTTCGGCGCTCGTGGGAGATACTGGTTGGGGAAAATCCCGCTAACGGACGTCTAGGTAGGCGCCGGATCTCACCATTCAGAGATGGGAGATTACCACCACTTCCCGCGATGAAAAGTAAACTTTACACTTACGGAACTAATGACCTTAGCAGTTGATGCGGTCGGTATCATCAATCAATTAATCAATCGCGTCGCCTCCCCTCAATACTCCGCAAACCGTCACGCAACACGCCGGCAATTGATCGTTTCGGTCACGACTTAACCTCGATTATTTGATTAATTTGTGTTTCCGGGCGCGTCAACTGCTAAGGACATTAGTCCCGGAACTGTACTGCTATGCTCAATCCCAGAAGGTAGTGGAGTTTCTCGCACACTGGAACATGAGACCCGGCGCCATCATATACGACGGATAGCGGGGTTTCCTGCCTCCAGGTTTCTGTGACCGCAGAACACTGCTACAGCTGCTATCTTAAAGCTTCTAATTGGTCTCCAGACATGTGTGATAGTGTATTTCGTGGCGGGGGGTGTTAATGCGAGTGGGGGAGGACAAGAATGAGCAAGGTAATATCCCGTGCGGTTCATGACCCGCTTTTAGGGTTTGTGATCCGTTTGTTAAGGTACTGTTCCGGAATTCGCCAAGTATTTATCGGAGAAACCCCAGAAAACTACCAATTACAGCAATCAACCTCTAGAATTCTCGCGACAGCGCTGATTTCGGCCTAGCTACGTAGTCCGCTGTCGGGCCTCAAAACCTAGAATCTTTCTGTCAGAGTTATTCCACTGGCAACCTTTGTTGCCCTGATCAATCTCAGAGTCTCTCCTAATGACAGTTTGGATCCGGATTGCGAAGGACGTTTTGGTCTCGGAGAAAAGGGGAAATTTATCTAAGGACCCTTTTCCGTTCCGAAACTCCCCTTCCTTCTTTCCTTCCATATTCACATATTAAAAGAAGTTATTCTTATTCCATTACATTTTACAAGCGATTCTTGTATTTCTTAACATATTTTTGGCAGTTTTAAATCAGTTGTTAAACGATCATCATGTCACAGGCTTCTTTTGATACGTGCTACGTCACTGGTTAAGTGATGTGACATCTCCGTCTCTCAGTTGAGTGTGAGGGAGCTTCGAAGGAGGCTGCAATATTCGCTTTAGATTTTCGCTTTAGTAAATTTGTTGATTCTTTCCCTATAGATGCTTCTGTCTTCCGGTGCTTCTTGATTGTGATCCTCTTCGATTTCAGTGATAGAATTGTCATGCGACACTTTGATGAAGCAATTCCAGGTGCTCTGATTGTAGCTCTCCAGTTGAATCTCATCTTTCAACATTTTATGAAATCGATATTCATGTTCAACGCCCCACTTCGTCTGACGCGATGTCGCCCGCCCAGGACAGCTGCGATAGGACAGCTGCTACACAGTTGCTTCTTTATCGTTCAGCGGGAGGTTTTAGTTTTCAAGTTTCGACGATAACGAATCAACGTAGCACAGTACAAATTAGACACTATTTCGAGGAGAATTCTAGCCGGTGGCAGCTCTACGAAGCCCTCGGTGGTTCGTTGGTTAGCGTGCTCTTTTTCAACGGTGTTCCCAGGTTCGATTCCCGGCAAAATAATTGTGCGCTTCTCTTACAAATGTTCCAGTATCTACGTATGTGACGATGAGAAACTCCACCCTGAGGTTAGAGGTCATCCATAAATCACGTAACGATAAAGGGGGAGGGAGGAAGTCTGAGACAGCGTTACGCTGCGTTACATAGATATAGGGAAGTGCGTTACAAGGGGGAGGGGGTATTGAAATTAATCGAAATTTGCGTTACGTAATTTATGGACGGCCCCTTATGAATACCAGTGTGTACGGTGAAGGGATGTCTTCGTGTTATCGGCACGAACCACTTATCCCGTGGCCGAGAGGCTGGGTCACAGCTGATCGGCCAAGGCCCGTAGCGGGCTGTCCAGCCATAGAACAGGACAGGCTGCTTCGCACAGATCTGTAGCTTTACGACCATTACGTACTCTTTCGATCAATATTAGGCTAATGATGAAGCAATATCTTAACAAATCACATACCACACGCATTTTTCTTCGCTTTTCCTTGTCTCTCGTCACCCCTTAATCACAGACACATGCATTTCATTATCACATATAACGGGAACCTACAGCTTCACGTCTGTGGGCAGTGCTCCACTGGAGGGGGGCTACCTTAAGGGGGGGGACGCGCAAGCCAACGTGTATATCGGCGTCAGATCTCACGCTCTATAGGGAGAGGAACAACGCAATCGTCCGGGATGTACTATGCACTACACTTACGGAATTATTATCAAAGAATTTTATCCTCTTTGTCGCGCTCGGGATCAATAAATGATTTCCTCTCGAGCGTCGTGCCGCCCCTCTTCGCCTCACCCTCTGCTCCGTTCTACCCCACGTTACCCCGGGTACGATTTTTTTGACAGACGCCTAAAGAAAATGGATAAATTAAACCGGTGTGATAGTAGACTCTAGCTATCGTTCTCCGTGATTAATATGGAACATTAGAAAGTCTAGTCATCGCAAAATTACTCTTTCATCAAAAAGCAAACTTTGCTTATCTGGACTCACGTCACACGGATGACTACTTCTAAACTGCTTAATTAAAGTCCAGCATGTTGCGCTTTGCATAACACCTTTCTCATCCGATCTATGACATATTTGTGCTTCATCATTTGCCATCATCCACGACACATTTATTTTCCTTTCGTCGTCCTCTGTTTTTCCATCCCACCGTTCGGTTCTTGCAGAATTTGATTTTGTCTCTTTGTCATGACCCATGCAGACATTCTCAGAGTGGAACTCTATGCAAACCTTGTATTTTGTACAGTATTTATGGGATTAGATGCAAATAGGAATAAATAAACGCATATCGAGAGATGATCGATATTGAATCTTCCATTGACATTCAATCTTCATCACAATATTAATGCATTAGTTCCTCGCGAGAGGCGTGAGTCTGTCTAGCATCATGTAGCTTAAGTTCATACGAGGTGAAGCATTCCAATTTCATCGCTCAAAGGGAAGGGCTCGCGAAAAGAACAAAAAAGTACTACATTTGCCCTATACGGAAAATCGAAAGGCCCAAAAATTTTGTATCATGGCTTTAGTACACATTCAATGAACACAGAGTTAAACATTTATCTGAAAATGTAATTGAAATGTTTGATATTTACCATGTTCAATATAAATCTGATATAGTAGACTCTACGCCATATTACGGTTATTATATTACGAGTACGAGTATTAAATTACGAGTCTGTTTTCACAGAATAAATTCCGAACGTCATAAAACAACATTTTAGAACCTTTCGATTTTTGCCTTTCCCCCTTGAACCCCCTTTTGTCTTATATGGAACCCGATGTTCATGTGCGAAAAGTTGAGTCTTATGAGTTGGTGTGACGAACGAGAGCGTCAAGTTCTTGTTAAATGGATTTTTACCCTTATGTTGATAAATTCAAAGTGCAATTTAATGTAAAGAAACTGCTGTAAAAATAAATAAATAAAGAATTTATTAATTTAACTCTTATCACTGAATCTTCCCTTTTTTACACCACAGGAGTTTACATATGTTTTAATAAATTGTGATGTCTTATTTAACCAGTGGTAACGCAGGGATCTGTGGGACCCCCACGATCCTTTCTTCCCGCTTGTTGCATTTCTCTTGTTGGCTACCCTGACCATTGATTTAGTACCTTTCTCCCTTTCTATCATTATATTTAGTGTACTCTCAGTTTGCCAATTTAGTGAGTTATACACATGTAGCAAGCTATTGTTTTGTTTGGAGTGTCCAGAGATCCCCGCGTTACCTTCTACGTTAACAAAGGTGTCTTCAGCCTCATACATTCTAGTAGTTTGGGAACGTATGGTATGCTTTATTTTTACGTTAGGATTCCCCTGCAAAATTAATACTGAAGTACTACGAACATTTTATATGTTACGAAAGGAGTGGAAGAACTCCAACTTTTGCTGAAAGCGGGAACAGAATATCATTACTCACCACCCTCAAAAAGCAGTATGCATGCAATTCCAAAAGACCAGGATAATGTTTTCTTTGTTTATTGATTTGGATATGATTGAGAGAATTACAGAATCCACCACATCAAAACTGAAATGGATTTAGAGAGGAATAAAAATGATCGCAGCACGTGTAAGACTGACAAAGGGGAAATGAAGGCAGTAAATGTGCTACGTATTTTGGCTGAGTCTATGAAATAAGGGCACCAAAATCTTGCTAAATTGTGAAATGTGGATGATATGGGTATTGAAATTTTCCATTGTACTTTGAATTTGCAAAGATTTCAATTTCTGCTACGAAACATGGGCTTCGATGTGACAACACGCACAGACCGGTAGAAAAATTAACTCCAAATATTAGATGCTTTCCTGATGAATTCTCAGAGTTGTTTAGCAACTAAATTCTTAGTAAATTGTTTAATTACATGCAAAAAATTGTTAATAATAGAAGAAGAATATTATATTAATTAATTTTTTTAATAATTTGGCATATATTTTGTTAATAATTTGGCATATATAAAAAGTCGCGTTACCACTACAGGATTAAAGTAAAAAGGAGCAAATGCACTTTCCAAGTGAGAAATATCTACTTCATGTCTAAGTAATACGGGAATTGTAGAAGATTCAATGATAATCGGAAACTCTCTACACAACATGTGTTTCTAAATCCGTATTTTCATTAACAAATAATACTGCTTTTTCTTTAGTTTAATTCTAGTATAACGCTCCATCTCACTTTACAGTCTCAAAGAGTCTCGGACCATTGTTTTCTAATCGCTCTGTGCTTATTGAACTGCACAGTGATCACTAGCGCTGAAGAAACACTTTGTGAGCGCCTCTTTTGTATACATGTGTTTCAGAATATTGTTAATCAATTTTCCATTTGGCTAGAGTTGTTGACTAAGACCAGCGTATTTACTCCATCTATTGATAACTTCAAAATTTTTGCACAGAATCATCCTGTCAATATACATTTTATGTCTAAATGTAACGATGATTCAACAAAGGGGTCTGGTAACAATGCGGAAACGAAAACTGAAAATCGTTTTAAACGATTATTTTTAACCTTGAGATGATATTAGATTAGATTTATTACTAATTATGCAATTACGTTTGAGGACTCGGTGGCAGAATACACTAATTTAACATTACATAACGTAATAATTTAACACAATTTACAAACTTTAGAAATTAACGTGAACATTTCACGGTGCGAGCTTTCGTAGTACTGCACTTCACCACACTTCACTTCACCTCACTGTTGATCACTGAGCTGCAATATTTTTCTTACACATTCTTTTTCTTCTACTTCACAACACCACTACACTGCACTCCACTACACTTCACTGCACGTCACTGCACATAATAAATAATAATAATAATAAAACAACTTACTTTATATAACAGAGAAGTAAATTAATAATATTAAACATATTTGTAAGACACATATCAACATCTAGGAAACTAATTTATTTTTAAATTTACTCAGGCTTGGAGGAAAGGGATCGAAGATTGTCGCAGGCAATCCGTTCCAGTCTCTAATAGTTCGATATGAATACTTAAAATACATTTAGAGAGAAAATATGTTTGAAAAGTGATGTACGTTAATGTAGGCAAAACACAATCGTTAATTAAAAGCAGTTAAATATATTCACTAGCTGAAAATAAAACAACATTCGATGACAACATTCGATGTCTAGTAATAACAGACCATTATTTGCAAAAAATAACATTCCCCCTATAGGTTCCACTGTATTTGAAATCATTATAAATAAATTTTTCACGAAAAGTTTGAAATTCTTGAGACAGTTTTCGTTGCACTTGTTCTCCATACACAATTATTAACTCAAAGATTTGAGGGCAAAAATAATTTCTTATCATTGCATCACTGTCCTTACATGTATATTCATAGTTTCACAGTCTCCTATGAAGAAAGTGGGGCTGGAGCATACACGCAGTGCTCCTCTTTTATAGTCTTATTTTATGGCGACATTCGTCCGGCCTGTTAAACAAAACGAAGAGTTAAAGGGATACCATAAAATCATTCAGAGGTACTAGGTACTTTCCCTAGAAGATTACTACGAGTGTCATTTGACAAGTGAGGAACGCATCTTTTCCTTCTCCTCTCTTGTGTTCGAGAATGGAAGCGATTTTAGTACTACAGCGCGGAGACAATTTTATGACTATTGATCCAGCAACCTTGTAACCTCCCTCACAGAAGGTTTTCAACTCTTCGAAGAGCTGACGTCTCCGCTTATCTCGGTTGAAAGGGTAAGGTACATGCAAAGATGTCCTGGTTTGAACCGTACCCTGCGAAGGTAGAGACGTCACTTGGTATTAGTTCATCTAGGCTTGCTCTCATTCTTCTTTTCCGAAACTTTCATTTATCAGGTTTATCTATACTTCTATACTCTATACTAATACTAGATAAAGACAGAAGCACGTTGACTTACAGCGCAATAATCTCTTAATGTACTGAGCCAATACTGATGAAACGTTTGTGCTAGCTTTCTTTAAATGTCTGGAGTACTGTAGGCTATAATTTACAATCACAAACCTTAATACACTTACAAAATAATAATTTTTCTGGACTGTTTTCGCCTAGCATTACATCACAGATTGAAAAGTGCATCAATGTGCAATTGTTTAGCTGCGCGTCACCAGAGGATAACGACCGCGATCTACGATTGAGTTCATCTATGCTCAGAATTGCTTGTCTATAGGAAAGATATTACAATATTTTATAATCTCCTTGGAAATGGTTGTTTGTTGATTGGTACTTTCCATTGTTTAACCTGTAATGTTCATATTTAAGAAAGATAATGATAGTTTTCTTTATTTATGTAACTTGCATATTGATTTTAATTGCGTCTACGCGTGAATGTATTAAGTGTAGAAGATACCTGAAACTATTGAAAAAAGTTGAAGGAAGTGCTTGATATTGTCGTAAAACGGTGTGAATGCACACATCTGTTCTGCATGAAATAGTTACTGGGTTAGTGGTGGTGAATTAGGCATGATTATTACGTGTTTGCGAGTTGAACGAGCTGAAGTGAAACATAGCATGGATTTTATACGTGTTATACTAAAACTGTGACTGAGAGAAAAGGAGACTTTTGTAGGGAAGTGTTTTATTATAGTAGAGAGTATTTTAGTAGAAAGCGCACCTTTGGATGGTGAAAAGATGATTGTTTAAATTCACGAGAGTAACTTCGGCAAAAAGTAAAAGAGAAATTTGGAACTTTTCTTTATAAATGCGCGAGAAGAAAAAAATATAACAAAGAATGTTTTATAATGAGGCAATTGATAGAAAGCATTGGTACCTACAGCATAAGACATAAACTTCACAAAAAGGAATATACATGAGTAAATGTATTTTATTTTTTTAAATGTTATTTATAAAGTGAGTGAAATTCGGGGTGGGAATCACAGTAAGAAAAACTATAAATATTGATTTAATGAGAAAATCAGAAACACCGGTTATTTCCAGATGTGTGCATGGCAGAGAAGGGCGGAACAGGGCGGGGCGGGGCGGGGATACAATAGAATAGATAGTAGTAGGCTTCGCCGCAGGGCGGGAATAGATGGAGTTCCTTTTCTTCCCTAACAAATTACGATAAGTACCCCAGCAACGCGGGGTACTTTAGCTAGTGAACTCACAAATAGAAGAATGCCACTGTACATAATGTTCACAGTATGCGAATTGGCAATTTTCTCTAGGGGGAGAAAACTCAAAATTCCAGGGAGAAGGAATTGATGAGTGGAACGAAGATCATAATTGCTTTCGGAGCCCAGACAAAATACATTCTAAGAATGCTCACTACAAAGCTTTCGTTTCATTTTCTTGACTTGAATATTTTGAAGTGTGACAATTATAAATAGGGTACATAGATTTCACGGACAAAACAATATCAGCTTTTACAGAAGTGGACAACAAACTTTCTAAATGTAGACGAACCTTAGCTAATTTTAATTCAACTTCAAAGTACAAAATGAATAACATATTTATGGATAACTACTTTGGATAAATATCTATTTTTTATTTATATGTTAGTGTTGAGTGGCACAGCTGTTACAATTGTTACTGTTTACCTTCATAGAACAATAATCATTTACTTTCATGAACAATGTCTTTTGCCCAATCACAGGAGAGTCACAGGTCGTCATGTATATTTTTTCTTTTAATATCTGTTGTTTTTTCTGTCATCCTACTGGTACATCTTTAAATTAATGAAAAAAAGAAGACTGGAAACTACAAAATATCTGGGAAATAATACACCTATTTACAGCGCATATAGTGTCTTGTATTGACAATTGAACTCACTAAGTACCACATACATATTACAATAATTGCAGAGAGATACAAAAATATCCGAACATTTTTAGACATCGTCACTTTCGGACCCGAAATTCCAGCAATGAAACACTGTACGTTGCACGTGGATTTCGTTTCCTTCTACTCCGCATATCGCCCCCTTTTCCTCCAGGAATTCCTGAAAATCCCTCAAAGGATTACGCAAAGCAGATTAAAGAGGGGAGGCTTTCTTTCAGCCGGGCTGGCAACACCGCGGCCGCTCGGGAAGGCAACGGCAGTGGTGGAAGCCGTGGAGTGCGGGGAAGGAGGAGTCCGAAATCGGAAGACGTGATGCTGGGACATGTGGTGGTGGTGGTGAGGGGGGCAGGCAAGAGAAGTTGCGAGGGAGCGTTTTATCTCGGATTTAGTCCAAGAGTTACGAGTGCGTTTGGCCGGACTCAGAGATGGCTAGGGGCACACGGACACATTGGCTGCCGCAATGGCTCAGTTTATGGTTTGCGCGATTCATATGTTACGAGACCTCAAATGTAACGTCGACTGACCCGAATTCGACATGTTTTATGTAGTCGCGTTAAGCAGTGTTTAAGCTGGGATGTAGAGCAGGGATTTCGTTCAGAGAGACGCGAATAAACCACGGGAATGGGGCCGAAAGAAAGTGTTTGTAAACATTTTGTGTTGCATCTTCTTCAATACAAGCAATGCAATAAACTATATAATACATGGAAATTTTTCTTACATAAGCTGAGAAAAGGAGCCTTTAAATCCAAGGAGAGGTAATTATTTTATAGACCATTAACACTGCTACTACACACAGGTGTATAGTGTACCCCAATATTTCAAATTCACACTGTGAATATTTCTGCAGACTGACGCATCGCGATTAATTAAAATTTGTTTTGAACTTTTAGCTTGCCCTCATGCTATTTAAATATAAATTGGAGTCAATATTTATCCAAGAATAGAACGTAGTTTGTCATTTGTGCGACTAGGGTATGCTGGACCCCTGAGAGTAGTTTCTCATTGTAAATTTTCAAGGTGAATATTTTTAGTTGCTAAAATGAAGCATTATCCAAAATTATAATAATAATAATAATAATAATAATAATAATAATAATTACTTACAAATATCTGGGCATTGAAGAAAACTTACAAATATCTGGGCATTGAAGAAAACTTACAAATATCTGGGCATTGAAGAATGTGAAACCATCTCGAATGACAGAATGAAAGAGAGAATTCGTAGGGAGTATTATAGAAGAGTGAGACTGGTCCTGCAGTCCGCTCTGAATTCCAGGAATAAAATATCTGCAATAGGTAGTTTGGCGGTACCTGTAGCCGAATACAGTTTTGGACTACTGGACTGGACTGAGCAAGAAATTCGCACCATGGATCGAAAAACCAGAAAACTGCTGACAATGCATCATGTTTCCCACCCTCGAGCTGATATACATAGACTTTATGTGGCACGTAAGGAAGGAGGAAGAGGCCTCAGACAAATTGAGGCCTCCTGGCACAACGCAATAGTCGGGTTGGGTAAGTATGTAGTCAGCCATCAAGACGACCCTCTAATGAGGCAGGTCATGAAATCTGACCGAAGAATGGGAAACAGAGGTATTGTTAGTGTAGCAAGAAACATTGCGAAGAAAACTAGGCAAGACACGTCGAATAACACAGACACTGAACTTCTGATGCTGCTAAACATGAAGTGTGAGACACAAAAAATGTTAAAGAAATCGTGGAGAGACAAACCACTCCACGGTCAATACCTAAAAAGAATGGACAAGGTGCAGATCAATAAAGATCAATCATTTATGTGGCTTAAAAGGGGAAGGATGAAGCCAGAATCGGAAGCACTTGTAATAGCTGCCCAAGATCAGGCCTTGAGAACACGACATTATGATAAAGCGGTTCTCAAAATTTCCCAAGATGACAAATGCCGCATTTGCCTGGAGCAAGTAGAAACCATTGATCATATTGTCTCAGCTTGTCCAATCCTAGCAAAGACCGAATACCTTAAAAGACATGACAGGGTGTGTAGCTACCTCCACTGGCAGATCTGTACCGCCCTCGAAGTTCCAAACACATGCCCCAAGTGGTACGAACACTCACCGAAACCGGTGACGTCTGTTGGATTGTGTACGATATTGTACGACCAACAAATTCAAACTGATCGCACGATAGCGGCAAACAAACCGGATATAGTTATCCGGGATTTGGCGAAAAAATCGTGTTTACTTATCGATGTTGCTGTACCTTGCGATCAAAACGTCGTTACCAAGGAGGCAGAGAAACGTCTTAAATACAAGAGTTTGGAAATCGAGATCAGCCGAATGTGGGGCGTAAAAGCACAGGTCGTCCCGATAGTTATCGGAGCTCTGGGATTTGTTCCGCAAAATTTGAGTAAGAACTTGTCTAAACTCCCAGGTAATTCAAAAGACTGGGAAGTGCAAGAAATTGCTTTATTTGGAACAGCCCACATTTTGCGTAAAGTATTGTAGAGGCACTGATAGTCACCGAATCTGCTCCTTAGGTAGCTGGTTGCAACCTGGAGTAGATTTTATATTCAGCCGACTCATAAGATCTTTAGTCGTGATGTAATGGAATAATAATAATAATAATAATAATGATATTTTACGAAAGAACTGGCTTCTTTTCTGATCGAACCATTATTGACATAATTGACTTGGAGTACTAACCATACGAAGAAATCTGAGATTGGCCAATCAGGAAATTCCATGTCTAATTCTTACTCCACAAAGAACCCAGTCACTCGACTAGACTATGCTTGCGAGTCATGAGGAAAACTTTGCCCATAGAGCTACACTAAATTTGTCGAATAGATTGCACAATGAAGTTTGACTACAATACAATTTTAAAAAAGTATTCATCTTGCAATGTTTATCCAGTCATAATGTGAATTCATATTTTTTTCATTTCATTTGCATTGTTGTGTGACTTCTTTCCACTTATATGAGAAAACATTCGGTTAAGCTCTGAAGAAAGCTTCTACCTATAAACATATGTGATAATTCTGACTTTTTAATTTATATTATTGAAATTTTTCTCCCATGAAACCGAAGTACAATAATATACTAAACAACATTTTCTTACATATTTTCTAACATATTTAAAGTATTTGAGTGTATGAGACCCCAGTGTATATAACAAAAAATATGGTTGCCTGGTTAATAATTTAATCACAAGGAACAGTCATTTGTGATATTTTTTTGGTTATGCAAAGCGTTTGGAGGAATGCGTGATGTCTCGTTGACATAATTGAAACTTAGAACAATACTGATATGACATTTTCTGAGACAAGCAATGGCAAAGTACATTTAAGTGAAGAGATTTATGCTGAAAAGACAATAGCCTGAGATGCAGAGTTCCCATAAAATACATCGATTTTACGAAATAAAGGACGTTCATAAAATGTCGAGAACGGTTTTACGAGTATGCCTGTAGTCATCAGTCACGACGTAGTTTCACGAAAAATCCATCGACATTAAGCCTGTAAATGAAAATTTGTTTCTGCCTCGGTCGGTAATTGGTGAAAAATTTTCGCTAATGAGGGTTTACTCTCGCGCGAGGTTGGATGGGGGGAAGCAATGGTGGTTGTAGCTGCAGTGATGGAAGCGGATGAGAGCGTCAGAAATTAGGGAAAAGTGTTGAGAGTGAGAGACTCACGAGGGGATGTGATGCAGGCTGGTTGGCGGAAAATAAGGATAGGGCAGCAGAATGGCGCGGGAGTGGAGAATGTGGAGATGAGGGCTGTGGAGGCGATATTGACGGAGATGAAGGTGGGGGAAGCGACGGTGTCGGAGGCGAGGATTGCGGAGGTGAGGGTGGTGGAGGGGATCGTGGTGAAGACAAGGCTGGTGGAGGCTGGGTTGGAGGAGGCAAGGGTGGCGGAGACGAGGGTGACGGAAGCGAGGAAGGCGGAAGCGAGGGTGGTGGAGGCGAGGGTGACGAAGGCGAGAGGGTGGATGCGAGGATGGCTGAGGCGAGAGTGACAAGGGTGAGGGTAGTGGTGACGAGGATGGCGGGCAAGACGGGCCGGAGACGAAGCTGGCAAAGACGAACATGAGTGAGGCGGGGTTGGAGGAGACGAGGGTGATGGAATTAAATATGGTAGTGGCGGGAGTGAGGGTTACTGAGGCGAGGGTGGGGAACGAGGTTGGTCGAGGCAGAGACTGAGGCGGCAGTGATAGCGGAGGTAGCTCGAAGAGTTTTGGGAGGTGAATGTGATGGTAAACCGCCCACAGTAAAATGGTTACCCAACAACGTCAATTTCACCAACTGCACATGCCCGACCGTACGCCTGGTATGGTTAAAATAGCAATCATTTCGAAGTTGATAAGCGGTTACCCACCAAAAAGCGCTTGGAATTAAATTCAACATTTGAATAACTTTTTTGTGGAGAAGTGCTTACTTCAGCAAATTCTCTTCAAACATTTGGTCTTTCTAAGCGATTCTACATTGGGTCTACATTGAGTCTTTCTAAGCAATTCTCGGTTTACTTACTCTATACTTTTTACTTTACTTTTTACTAACCTATTACTTTACGCATAGTCTGTACAGTAAAAGTTATGTTTTTTGAAAGAAAAAAGTCGATATTTGATAGAAAAACTGGTTTCAGGGTTTTTGATAACGAAAAGGTGTTTTTTTCTCTCTGCAAAAATGTTGTTTGTTTACTTAGTAAGTCAAAAATATATATAGTTTTTGAATATACTTGATAACGATCTTTTTTCCAAAAAACTGTCGATGTGTCCGTCCGTCTATATACAATTATACAGCCGATAAATTTTACTAAGTTTATTTCAAAATGAATATTTCCATAAAAGGACTGAACAACGATTGACTGATATTTCAAGAGAAATATTAGTATAAAGAAAAGAAAGTAATTTAGCAGATGGCTAATTTCACACACGGCTTTAAACACTTTTTGCATTCACATTTCTAGATCAGCATATTTTTTTACAGACTCCACCCAATGGGGTGTGGTTGCCTATTTTTTTTTCTGAAAAGTGGTAGTTAAAACATTGCAAAGAGGTACCACATCCCCAAGAGACAACTTGGTAAAACACTGACCATTCAACTTAGAAATGCGTATCCTAAAAAATAGTAGTCTAAATGCCCGATCCCTAGCATATACTACACTTGTTCGTCCTATTTTAGAATACGGATCAGCATGCTGGGACCCGTACAGGAAAGGGCAAATTGAGGCGTTAGATAAAATTCAAAAACGGGCCGGTAAGTTTTCAAATCATGGGCGCATTGTTGATGAACGAGAAAAATGGGAGTCCTTATCTAAGAGAAGAGAACGGGCGCGTTTATGCTTAATGTACAAGATTTACAGAGGAGACACAGCATGGGCAGATATCGGTAAGAGATTGCATAAACCAGATTATAAAAGCAGAGGAGACCATCCGTGGAAAATACGATGTAGAAAGCAAAGAACTGATGTAGGTAAGTTCTCCTTTGTGAATCGTACTATAGTAGATTGGAACAAACTACCTGCAAAAGCACTGGAGGCTCTTCCTTCTAATGTAGGCAAATTTAAAAACATACTAAATTTTATTTAGATCACTATCAATACTGAGACAATTACCTTTATTATTATTATTATTATTATTATTATTATTATTATTATTACTGATATAAATATCACCATTATTAACACTGCTTTTAGCTTTGGTGTAATTCTTAATTTATTATTATTATTGTATATAGTTTTTGTTATTTTTATTATTATTACATATTAGCGTTATACAATGAAGTGAAGTGTAGTGTAGTGAAAGGGAAGGGAGTGTAGTGTAGTGAAGTGTTAGTGAAACTAGTAGTCAATTTAGAGATAACTAGAAATTAATTAGAACTAGGATATCCTCTAATTCTAATGGTAACTATAATTGTTAATGGTTTTTATTGTTCTAATTCTAATTGTTGTCATGTTTGCCACCGAGCATTAGCTCAAAGCGAACTAATAAATCTATCTATCTAAATGTGAAAACAATTAACAGATCGAGACACATACTAATTAACTGCATTTATATTTTCCCGTTTATTTCACATTCTTCCACCTTCATCTCTAAAACATTGATACCAGTTGTTCTCCTTCCGCCTCTATCTTCGTGTTTAGCGTTTCGTTTTCACGACGATTCGCTTTTCGGTTTTGCTACGATTCACATTTTGTACTCGCAACTATTCGCGTTTCGCGTTTCACTCTCGCATGCTCCAAAGACGCCATCTCGGGAGGGCGGCTGGCAGCATTCGCTTCGCGCCCGCTCCCTGGAGACGTCCGCGAGGGCCCGCGGAGATGAGAATTCCCGCTTTTTACGCCGTCGCGCGACAGGTCGTTTGAAAGCGGCTGAGAAAATTAAATCCAGGTCGTAAGAGCGCGTGCAGCTCCGCTTAGCCCGGTCGACACGTGAGGTGTAACTATTGACCACCTCAGAGTAACTACAGCTTCTCTACATGCTTAAGAACTGCGCGCAGTCTCGGGGTTAGTAAAAAAAAATCATAGATAGAGTCCGGACGTTTAGGCATTTATTTTACGTCAAATAAACGGACAAAAAGGCATTTATGGTAAAGAAAATAGGCAAGAAAAAAATAATTTATTCTGGCTATAATAGAGGTGCCGAGAAAGGAATTAAACAATGGAAAATAACTATTTTAAAATAATTATTGTAAAAAATTAAAATTATTAAAATTTGTATTCTAACTCTAAAATTTATTACAGCATTTACATGCAAGAATACGTTGTTTTCTTTGTAATCTTGACTGCACATGACCACCAGATTTTTTGCACATTCCATCATCAAAAAGATAAATTTTCAATTTCAGTACTGAAAATTATTCTTAAAGGCATACATTTCGGTGTGATGACTTTGAAATTGTTTCACTCGCAACGCTATCTCTACAAAATGCTTTTATGGACTCTCTTTTGAATTTTGAAAAGGCGTCAGAGGAAACGCGATTATTACTTTCGTTCTTCCCACTTGTGTAATCGCCAGCACTAACATGGGCCGCATCATTTATAATGTTCAGAGAGCTCTGTCTTCGAAAAGAATCAAAGGCAATGCTCAAACGGATAGGAGTTCTCGTGAGGGAACGAAACCCTTCGGCTTCAATGAAAGAAATCCAAAATTCTTTAACGGTATCATCTTCCTTTCTCACTTACATTTTTAGGTCTTTCTGGTTCTGGAACCTTTGCAAGGATCGATCACAGTGCCTTCATGTGGTCCAGGTTATCAGATACAGTCGATTTCGTTTATAGTGAACTTGTAGGGACTAACGTTTTTGGTTCACTAGATCCGATAATGTCAAAATTAAATAGAACGATTGATTTTCTTAATGCAGAGATTCAGCAAAATAAACCCTTCAATGCCTCTTGCACTATTGAAACACCGTACCACTAGCCGAAGGCCCTTTTACTAGCCTAATTTCATACGATATACTTTTGGTAGCGGGATGGCGCAAGCGACTAATGGAAGTGATGGCTTTTCCGCGCGACGCGGCGGATACCGCCAGGCTGTGGCAGTCGCGCGCCTCCTGCCGCTTACGTAGAACTCAGCGTGCTTTGTTCTGCGGAATATCACTAACACCAAGATTGAAACTGAATCAAGCAATCGCACGCCACGAGTGGTATAAGCTTATCGGTAAGGTCCCCCCTCCCGTTCCGGGTTCGCTACTTTCACCTCAGGGGAGACTTCTTCAATTATGACTTGTGCAGACGATATCTTTTTCAAGCCGCCTATATAGTTTGGAATTTATGGCACTGCGATATAATGCTTTCCAGGAGATAATTAATTTCCAGGACCTTGTATTTCCTATGTGCACTATAGCCGTGGTTCAGGTTCACTATAACCGAATCTTCTAACACTTATTTGTAATGCACGTGAAACTGAACCAAAGACTTACGTTCTCTTTAACAGACGGTTCAGTGTATCAGAAATCACTATAATCGGAGTCGATTGTATGTTTCCAGCTTGATCGAGATTGATACCTCGGGAAAAAATTAAATAATGACGAAAAAGGAAGAAAATTGACAAAATAAGGCGCAATTCTTAAATTGGAGTAATAATATAAAATAGGCAAACTATCAAAATGAAAATATTCTAAAATAACTCCTCCTGAAGTACGATTAAGTGATTAAAATCATAACAACAAAATGTCTTTTTGACAAACTTATAACATTTTGACATTTTGGCGAACATTGTCACATATATGTGTTTATACATATGTATACACATTTATATATATTACATGTATATATATATTATATATATATATATATATATATATATATATATATATATATATATATATACACATGTAATAGTACGACAGAGGTCTCCCGATGGCTCGTGATTTCCAAGCTGCAACCCCAGGTTCGATTCTCGGATTAGGTAAGAAATAAATTGTCCCTACTCACCATTTTGTCACAGGTCATATACAGTGTCCAGGGATGAAACAATGAAACTTCGAAAATAAGCTCTTAAGTCTATTTTAAGCATATTTTGTCTAACAAACTTCTTCTCGATTTCGAATGGCTGAGGCGCAAAAAGCACTCATAAGATGATTTAAAAAAGGTATTCTATGCAAAAATTTGCATTTCAGAAACATATAAACACTCCAGAAACATATAAATAGCAGTTTCGTCACGGAAAACAAGCACGAGAAACCGTGTTTCGTGCACGGCGTGTTAACAACAACGTTTATCTTAATAACTTATTTTCAACTTCATGAAGCTGTTCTCTGGAGAAAGTTTATCAGAGTATTTTACTTTTATATAGGTATTGTAGTTCACAGTTCTGCGAATTCACACACAGAGAGCAGTGGCGTATATAAACACGGGTCTGCTCAACCGTCATTACTGTTGTCGGAACGTTACGCAGCTTTATGCAGCATGATAAAACATAATAAAGCAAGCACTGGTCACGACCGTTGCGAGTCAACCAATACCTCACCGTCCTCATCACCAACTCCATGCGCCCTTACAACCCCAACACCACCATGGCGTCGACGCTGCAATCGGCGCCAATGCAGTCATCGTCGCTACCGTCGCTCTCATCAGTCATCACCAGGGCTCGGATTCTGATGACATGTCATCTTTCCATTGGTGCATTACAGAAGTAGATAACTTGAAAATTAATATTTATTATGACGTGTAGTTGATAGAGTTGTTCAGTTATTGGGTCATTTTTGTCATATTTCAAGTTTTATGTCATTTTTGGACCTTTGCGTATTTTTTGTCATTTTTATGCATTTTGTTTCCTTTTCGAGCTTTTGCCAGTGAAGGTTTTATTAATTTACATGACGCACAAAGTTTTTTCATCAGTACATGACGAAATTCACTACTGCATTGGTCTGTTTTTCGAACTCTCAAAATTACACGGATCTTCCATAACTTCCTCGACCTTCCAAAACTAACGGTTGGGGATCGGAGCTAAGGATTACATTTCCTCCTAAAATAAAGGCTTTATATTAAATATAATTATATATAATACATTTTATTTAAACTTGTAAAATTCACTGAGTAAATATTTTCATGGAGCGTAGGTTTCCGCGGCCGAAGTCAGTACTTTCATGGCTATCCGGAAGACGCCTCGTCCAAGGCACAGGTGCCAACGTTTCGGCCGCCATTCTGCGACCTTCATCAGGGCGTAATAATGCCCTGATGAAGGTCATTACTACGCCTTGATGAAGGTAATTACTACGCCCTAGTGAAGATTTCAGAATGGCGGCCGAAACGTTGGCACCTGTGCCTTGGACGCGACGTATCCCGGATGGCCAAGTAAGTAAAGATTTTAATTTTTTCACAAATTTCTGAGTACTTAAAAAAATCATTTCCGCCTTATTTTTAAGTAATTTATCGGCCATTTTCATCTTATTGTAAATCATTTTAAAGGTAATTTTTAAACAATTTTTAGGTCATCGGAACCCGTGACCTGGTCGTCACCACTGATGGTGGCGCCACGTGGCATGCGCGAGAGCGGTGATGGGGAAAAGGGCGACGGCGGCAGCAGGGACGGTGACAGGAGGGAGAAGGCACAAGCGCGAGGGCGAGCGGGGGCGTGTATTGTTGTGGTGTTGACGTGGGGGAATGAGTGCCCGAAAGAATCGTTAAAAGGACCTCTCGTATATTTTGCGAGCATTAAGCGTGACGTAAAGCGTGTAGTCCCGTGCTTTCCGGTGGGCGGGGCGTATTAGCGCTAATTACTGACCGCTCAATGGACGCGCGCGGGGCGTAAACGGTTGTTGCTCCATGCGGATGTGCCGAAGCGATGTGCGGGTCGAAGAGCACGATTTACGAGGTCAGCGAAGGGACGTGCTCCAAACAGAGGGAGAGAGGGTGATGGACAATACGGGGAGGGAGAAAGGCATAGGCAGAATAAGAGGAGAAAATCAGGCCGTTAGTACTTCGGTCGCGGCAGACACAATGAGTGTGGATTACGGTCCGGATTAATATGGTAGCGTAATGAATATATAATGAATACACTCGTATGTTCCGTATCAAGTATGTAACAATACACAATTGTTTTCTCGAAAATTCATTTAGCACACTATATTATCTGCTTATATAACGGCACATGATATTGTGTGCACACATTTTTACTTAGTTTTTAGTGCCAGAAGCACTGCCTTTCATTGTAACAAAGTTAGACAATGAAATGTAACGGAATGGATTCATAATGAAAAAAACGTTTTTAGACTTTCATTCAAATGCGTTCCACAGGATGAAAACATTAAATTATCTCATTTCCCATTTTTTTGGTATATCATATTTTGAGCAGATAAAAACAATGCCAAACACAAAATTTATCAGAAATGAAGATAAAAATGGTAACATTTATAAATAAAAATATTATTTAGAACAATCGTTCAAAATATACATATAATATGTTTCCCAAAGTTACTCAAATTCTTCTCCGCGTGTCACATACTTTTCAAACGAGCTGAAATAATGCGTCAGTAGATTGAAAAGTCGTCTCAACTTGCAGTGGATGGAATACAGAAAATTGGAAGTTAAAAAATCTGTTGCAGCGTACAGAGAGGATAATTATTGCAAATGTTTCTATGCGTGGGGGATGTGTGAAAAAGTTGTTCCGGCTGTTCTTGCAAATAGATGCATGAAGAAATCCAAGCTTTCATCTTTGTGGATGATTGAACTCCGGTTCGTGAAAGTATTGGCGTAAGAAACAATACACTATGTACGAAGTGAGCGGACTCTGGAAGTGAAATTCAGAGGTTTACGGTTCAGAAAAAAGTAATTTGAATTTGTTAGATGCGGTTGTTCAGAGAAACGACGAAATGCGTGGAATGTCGGTACATTTCCTCGAGTTACTCTTGTGAAAAGCAGAATTTAAATACTGCAATGATTAAGTAGAAGTGAAACACGTAATATACTGGTATACAAAGATTTTACAAAATGATCAACACCGGTGGTGCAATCGGTCCCACTCTTCCCGATACTGTAGGTTAGGGAAAACGGAAAACAGTTACAGTTTTTCGCACTTTTCTCTGAAAAAGTAGTATCTAGTTCCCCACCAAATATCTCCTATTAGTGGTATGGATTAGAAGACGTGTGTGTTAGGAAATGAAGACATCGCCTTATCTACATTGTTTCTGATTCCATTTCTGATTCCGTTTCTGATTTCCTGTTTTAAACCAAAGTAGGAACTTTTTTTTTACAGTTTTTGGATTTTTTTCTTCAAGATAAATGTATCTCCTCGCCACATTCACCAATCGTTCACTTCTTTGCAAGTGCGTACTATTTCACATCTATGCACCAAGTTAGAATTCAAGTGATGCCTTAATTATATTTAACTTATTTAATTTTACTCATTCTTACAAACATCATAGTGAAAATAATTTTATTTGTCTCAAGGACCATTTTACCACTGAAAACCCGGTCATTAAATTCTTAGATTGAATCAAATACTTTACGACTACTCTATGTTCGCCTGGGGAAACGTAAAATTCGTATTTTAGGGCTGGCGAACAAACAATAAAAATATTAGAGATAAAAGAGTAACACAAAGGCAAGATAAAAGGCTGCAAAAAATAGAAGTGTTTATAAAAGGAGGGAGATACATAAAGGGTGATAACACTCTAATATAATCTCTAATATCTCTAATATCATCAAAGACAAGTTGGAAGGAATGCAGCACTCTGAAGGCAAAGAAAGAAAGAAACATATGAAAGAAAGGAGAAGTGAAATAAAGAGCTACAAATATGTACCAGAAGACTAGTAGAAAGGGCAGATAATGGAACATTCAAGTCCTCAATGGATGGGCATAATTCAAGGTTTAGAAGTACGTTGGCGATTACTCCCCAATTCATCGCCAATGCAGCGTCAAGTGCAGCTCTCAAAGGCTTGTTTATGCGCTCGCGTACGACGTACGAATTCGTAAAACAACTACTTGCTTCTGACGACACTGTTCGAGGCATGTTAAACTGGAGCTTCTACTCGGCAATTCCTCATTCATTATTATCTGTCTTGTGTATTATCATTTCAGTTTTTCAAAAGGAACCCTAATTTTCTCATAGTCTTAGCAGCAATATAATTCTAATGCTTAAAAATCAAGTTCTTGATCACCGTGAACATTGCTTACGTTATTACAACAAAAATAATATACAGTAAAAATACAAATTATATCAATAAAGGAACCTGAAGGTACCAAAATAAAACTAATCAATACTTATGGATTAGAGAAAGTATGAGAAGAGGATGAAAAAGTAATAATGCCGTTTTGTAAAAATTTGAAATATAATACAGTTAAAATTAAGAGAAGTATATTGTGTTAGCGCGACGAAATTCATAAAAATGCAAAAGGAAAGAGAAAGAGATCAAAACAACGCGCTAAAAATAGGTGCAAATTAAGGGGTCTGGACAATCTTTTGTTTTCATTAAGGTGGAACATTATAAACAGTAATACATTTCTCTCAGCGATTCTGTAACGAATATTGCAAATGAATTCGGTATAATAACAAAGTAAAGGAAACATGAAAGATTAAGAATATTCCCCGGCCGTTTAATAGGAAACGCTCTGATAATTCCTCCATTTACGAACCAGCCATTTCACTGGCAGCACGATTAGGATTCTGCACGGTTCAAGATTTATGTAGGAGGAAAATTATCCTGCGTACCGGATGAAAAATATTACAGAGAACCGGTTTTCAAGTCTAGTAAATTGCATTCAATTATTATGTTTCGTTTATAAGGAAATTTGGTGAAGAGTAGTTCACACTTCTAATGTTTAGCTTCAACATTGCTCCTTTCCCCAAACGCTTTGCTTGATATGTATTCTTCGATTAATTACTAACTAATTCTTCGATTAGTTCCATTAACTCTACGGTTAATCAACTTTAATTTATTTTCTCAATGTAAAGTAGTATTTGACGATAAATGTTATGATGATGTGCACGATTTGACATAATATACTCTAACGTACTTTCCCAACAATTGCCACCCGACTCATGCCTGTAGGGCGTACGCAGATTTAATGCTCTTTCGAGCTTGAATTTTTCTCAGGGCAGTGGATTCTACAGAGGTAAGCAAAATACAAGGGTAACACACAAATCAAATAACAAAGTAAAAATTTATTTTAAATCATTTGTCATACACTTCGTTTGTGATGAATTCACACAAACACAAAAGAACTAGCAATTATATTCTCTGAATTTTTACTCGTGATCACTCGCTTTCCGTGCACGGTTTTGCAAATCAACTTCAATTATTTACACTCTCATTTACACAACATTCTTTACCCATATTATTCTTAGGTGAAACTAGACAAGTAGTTATAATCTTTGCAACTTTGCGTTCACCTGTTTTGCTTTAAATTTACATTGAATAATTAACTGAATAATTAAGAACCTTTACATTTATTGGATAAACATCACTGTTCAATCCTTAAGGCATTTAGGGCAAATGACATTATCAAATTGCGCTCAAATCAACTTGCTAAACGAATTCTCGACAATACCTAAATTCTTTACTTCGTGATTCGTACCGCTTTGGTATGCGGCTGCTATGAATGGCGCCCTCAACGTTTAACTTCACCCCTTTCCAATGTTCCGTCACCTTCCGGCGGCTCGCTGCTCGCTTGCTTCGGTCGACCTCGCCGTTGTCGAATTCTTCAACTCCGCGACGTTCGTTGATGGTGCGTGCGGCCTCGCGCTATCTCGCTATGCCGGCCCTGGCGTTCGCAACCGCGTAACCAGGCGCTCTGAATGCCTCGTGGTCCTTCTTCTCCTTGTCCCGGCCCTCTTCTCTCCGTCCCAGCTTCTTCTTCGGCTCGTACCGAATTTCACCTTTTCCGCAATCAAGCTTTTGTTTACGCTTTCATGCCACTAGTTCTTCGCACGACTGCAATCTTGCGACCGCGCGATTAACTTAGTACATGGGCGTCGCGCACTCGATTCATTTAGTAACTGATTTCTGCTTTCTGCGTTCTCGCAGCTCGCCTATTTAAATTTACGCTCTTTCTCAACTAACTGCGTACCACCACTGACTGAATATCGCCGCTACTTCGGCCTTTCAAACTAGTATCAAATTCATTCACAGTTCTTTTATCGTCGCTACTTCGACTAACAACTCTATTTCTACGCTGTTATTCAACCCCGCACTATCGCCACTATAACTCAGGCAGGAAACACGCTTCGCAAACTTTCTGACGTGAAGGGATCTTGTGGTCAGCGAACCGGCGTATTTAACCGGCCCACCGATGAGGGTGGGCCCGCCTCCCCTCTCCCCTCCCCTCACCCGCCACCCCTCTCCGGCTGACCAAGCAACACGTCATCGTTACGTGCATCGCCGAACGCTGCGCTATCTTGCCGGTGTCTGGCTGCATTTCCAGGTTTCTGGTGCGTTCCGCGCGTTATTTGAATCGTACCAACGTCTTCAACAATGGTTTTATTCTTGTAAAAGTACGTGAAATTCACGTTCATTACAATACATTTTTATGCAAATATTTCTTGTTCAAAGCTGAGAGAATTTAATTAAATCAATTATAAGAACTGAGCAATTTCCGATTTTTTAAACGCGACACTTTTGAAAGTATTTTTAACAAAATCATTAATCAATGAATCTCTTAAATGTTAGAAATCAGTTAGATATATTGATTAATTCACGAGTTAGGCATCAGAGTTAAGTAACTCCTATATGTTTCCTGTCATATGATTTGAAATGTCATATTGCTCTGAAGTAGTATTAATGGAATTGAGATAAAGAATCAGTAAAATTAAACAACTGAATTAAAAAAAATGGAGAGTAGATGTCTCCAGAGGTCTCGCTTCAAGTGTTGCTTCAGTTGAATCAGTTATCACTGAATAATCTATATGAAAACATTTATGTGGCCTTTGAATTATTTCAATAAAAAAGATCTAAAACCAGGAAATTATTGTAATAATCAGAAATATAGGCATATATTTCTAAAACAGTTTTTAACACAGATTACTGTTTTGCATTTAGATTTGGGCCATCACCCACCATTTTATACAATAGCGAATGAATTTAATACAGTAAAAATCGGCCATACTCCATTTCCTTATAAATGGGGTTAGTAAAGCTTACACACATATCAGATGAACTACTACGTCTCAAGCTTCAGGATCGTGAACTGCTCCAGGATCATTTATGTATATCTTTCAGCTGAAATCTACCATCATGGAGTCATTCCAAAAACCTCCATTGCGTCGCTACTTCGTTTTGATGTTTTGGTGAAAACGCTCACCTTGTTCATCTCTCACACCACCGAGGTTATCAGGGAAGAAGTCTAAAAGGGAGTGTAGAAAGTGTAACTTGGGTGGCATTCTACAGCCCAGTTTTTGAAATGTACACAAAAGTCACTTGATTCCATTAACACAATCTAAAGATTTATTTTGCACTAGAAAATGTCCACACACCCACTTAGAACTAGTCCAGGCATGTCGTTCTTCTGGAGTCTACGGTTGTGTGAACGCATCATCTTTTAAAATCACTCGGATTTGGGAAGATTTTTTCCATCATTTTTGCTGCGCTGATTTTTGGAAAATTTTCACAGATATACTGGAATACTTTATAGTTTGCTTTACCCATCATCTTCACCAAACAATTAATCCAAGTTTTATATGGATAGGAAGGAGAAATATATTAGAAGGGGGACATTGAGAACACTGTGTTTTCAAGGCTCATAAGAAACACTCTTCTTTACCTGGATTAAGGTTCGGTAGTCAAAACAGCTCCTTTCATCTCCACGAATAGCATTTTCTGAAAGAACGGCTTTGCCCTTGGGGACTTGCGCAGTCAGGTTGTGTAAGCGTCCTATCTAAGAAACTATTCATGTTAGAGAAAATCTAAGCACATATTTGCAATCAAGGCGTCACACTTACAATATAATAACATATTGTAATATTGAAAATTAAATATTACATATTTTATTTTCATTGATGATGATTTTTCATTATTGACGACGTAAACTTTTATTTTGGGGAATAGTTCGCACATTCTCAATGTTAAAACCATCTTATCACAAAAATGATATAAGATAAAGAAATTATAACTAAATATTTAATAAAAGGACGTGATACGTAGTAAACCGCGGAAGTTTTATTTCAGATAATTTTTCATTGTTGAGTGTGTAATTATCTGATACGTATTGAATCGAGATTAATCCTTGACGCTAGGATAATAGTATATTCTTCAACGAGCGTACAATGATAGCTATTATTCACGAATTGATGTTAACGACGAATCGAATTTCTACGAGTGAATAATAGCCATTCTACGCGAATAGAAGACTATACTTTCTCTGCGACTTTGAAATTAATATTTTAAAAATACTTATGGGCGCCTTAACCTTACAGAACGGCTACAGAATACTCAATGTTCTCTGGGGGTAACAAATACCAACTCGCGTACTGTCTCGTGGTTCATTTGTCTTACGACAGTTGCAACCAGCCGTGGCAGAGCACGCAGTGCCTCGGTAGGGGACTGCGAGAACCTTCTGTCGTGTCTAATGAACTAAGACGAATGTGATTGGTCGACAGCCGTGTGAGAATAATATTCTCGCACGGCTTGTAAAATTTCCACGAATTGTAATTCTGAGTTTTGACCATTATTTGTCTTTCGGAAAACGAAAACAATATTTTTAGTTACGTATTACGTAAATTGCTAGTGTGCGTACTAAACAAATGGGCCTGAACTTTACTGACAAAACTCGATAGGTTATTTGTTGCCATAAATAATGCAGCCTTATGCATATTAATGTGGGAAATGAATTGATAATGCAGTGAAAAATAATGATGACACTGAATGCGTGGTGGCGGGGCCTACCTTTGCTTGGCCGTCTTGAAGCCGTAGCGCTCGGACAGGAAGGACTTGGGCAGGGAGAGCGAGCGCTGCTGCGCGTCCAGCACGCGGCTGCGCTCGTCGGGGTCGGCGGGCGCGCTGCCGGGCCGCGACACCAGCAGCTCCCGCTCGCCGGAGGGCGCGCGCGAGGGCGGCTTGCTGCTCGCGTCCTCCAGGGGCGTGGACGCGCCCGAGCTCTTCTGCGTGCGCGGGCTCTTGGTCACCGTGCGGTCCGACGTCGTCACCCACACGTCGCTCGACGAGGAGGACGACGACGCCGACCCGCCCACGGCCGACGGCGACCGGCTCGTGCTCACCGCGCCCGCCACCACCGGCGACACCTTGCGCTCCTTCGGCACCATGGGGAACTCCTCGTCGAAGTCCAGCGACACGCCGGCGACGCCCGCGCCGCCGTTGCTGCGGTGCAGCCCCATGCCGTACATCATCTCGCGCTTGAGGCGCTCCGCCTCCAGGTCCAGCGACGCCGACACCGCCGAGTCCAAGCTGGCCTTGGCGCGCTCGTGGTGCGTGCGGCGCGGGATCTGCGAGTGCTGCGACGAGTAGTCCCCGTTGCGCCACTTGGCCTTCTTCTCCTCCAGCTCGGACGCCGCCAGCAGGCGCTCCGTGTAGCCCATGGCGCCGCCGTTGAGCCCGCCGCCCACCGGCATGGTGCTGGCCTTCCGGGCGAGGTGCACGTCGTACTCGTCGACGCGGTCCAGCGAGGCGGGGGAGGAGCGCGTGGCCTGGCCGTTGGCTCGCTCGCCGCCCCCGCCGCCCACGCCCACGCCCCGCCGGCTCTTCTCCTCCTCGTGCAGGCGCCGCGCTCCGTTGCGGCGCCGCTCCGCCTGCGCGTTGGTGCTGGGGTAGCTCTGCGACAGGCGCATGCTGGTGGCGGAGGCGGACGACGAGGGAGGCAGTTTGGCTGAGGAGGACGGGGACGGAGTGGAGGATTTACTGTGGGACGACGGAGGGTAGAGGCTGTCTCGGTGCGCGCAGTGGGGCCAGAAGTCGCAGGTGTTGGAGTTGCAGGGGTTGATGACCTCGGGGCTGGGGCAGAAGGGGGAGCCTCCGCCGGAGGAGTGGGCGGTGCCCATGGTGGGCGTGGTGGCGCCGCGCTGGAGCACCTTCTGGCGCTGGCGTTGCTGCTGCTCCTTCGTCTTGGCGCGCGCCGCCGCCGCCGAGATCTGCTGCGGCGACACGAAGAAGACGTTGAAGGCCGGCTCGCCGCCGGGGGGCGGGCCGTCTTGCGACTTGCTCTTCCGGCGCTCCTCCGCCGCTTCTTGGCGCTCGCGGCGTTCCCGTTCGCGCTCTCGTTCCCGCTCGCGTTCGCGTTCGCGTTCCCGCTCTCGCTCCCGCTGGCGCTCCTGTTCGCGCTCGCGCTGACGCTCCTGTTCGCGCTCACGCTGGCGCTCCTGTTCGCGCTCGCGCTGGCGTTCCTGTTCGCGCTGGCGCTCCTGTTCGCGCTCGCGCTCGCGGCTCTCTCGGCTGTCGTGGTAGCGGTGCATGAGCAGCGCACGGGCCGCGGCGCGGCTGCGCGTCCCGTACAAGTACTCCGTGATGACGCGCGCTTCTTCCTCGGCGTCCCAGTTTTCGTGGTGGAGTTCTTCCGAGTGAGTCTTTCCTGAAAGAAGTTGCCCTTCGGGTCAAAATGCTGAATGCTGCAACTTCCGATGCCTGGCCCTAGGTGGCCCTACGTCCCTTAGTTGGTACCTGTTGCTGATTAGTTGGCGAAATGTGGTTTAGATTCCTTCCCATTGCAATTCAGTATTACCCGAACTATGTTTATAACGAATTTAAAAAATAATGTCTAATATCTTAATTTTAAATCAAGATCAAAATTAGAAAGGTGCATTAACATTTCTTTTTTAATTTTAATATGATATTGATATAAAATGTAAGCTCATGAACTCTTATACCAAAAATGTGGTCTTTGCAATAGTTTTACTTTTCTAAATGGTGATTGAATATTTGAGCAATAACAGAAAAGTATAACATTATTGTTAATACTGCCTTCATTTTTATCCAGTGGATTTCAATTATTACCCGACTCCACATTCCACACCAACTAATCAACAGATACCATTTGCACTATGAAGCACAGGATGCAGAATAGTGGGTATCTACAACCAGTCTGCAGTCAGCAGCAGAGTGGCAATTTAGAAGAAGTTGAAGCAAAAGCGAAGGAAAAAGATTTAGCCGAAAGTTTCAGAAGTATTTTTTGAAGACCCTTAATATCCATAAATTCATAGAATGTTAAGAGCCTGGGTGCAATATGGTTCGATTTTGTAGCTTAGGATCCGTCTCGTTCAGGTTTTAGAGAAGCAAGTCCTCTACCATGCGCAATCGTCGGTCGGTTGTGCACTACAGTGCATTTGTGCTTGTGTGGTTGAGATTCTAGCTAAAGTAAAGAAGCTAAGGCAGAGGCTCCGGTATGTTACAAAAACGTTTTATCATTTCAATGCAGCTCGATGTAATTTACCTAAGTACAAGGATTTTAGTAGTGGTTTCACAACCTAGTGATTTTAATTTATCGAAATCCATTTAACAAAACCTTAGATATAAAATGATTATTTGGGAAAACACTGCTTTATTGACTTTCATTCAAAAGCAGTAAATAGGCTGTATGTACCGAGTGCCACATGAAAGTAAAATTTAGAAAAATTAAGTAGGCTTTAGAAATATAATGCATTCTTTATCAATTATTAATTATTCTGAAAAAAAGAAATTTTCAGACAAATGCGACGCTAACACCCGTGAGCATCTCCGCCCTAGCAAAGCAGTAGCAAGAAAAGAGAGATCGCTGGAGCTACAGTGGGCAGACTTACTGTGCGTTGGTGCGGGAACACTTACTCTGAACAGACTTACTGTGCTGAATGTACGAGCGCCTGGGGCGTTCACTTGGCTGATCGCTGCTGCCGATCTTCACGACCACCCTGTGGGGCGGATCGGCGGGTGCCGGGGGCGGCGGGGGTTGCTGCTCCTGCTGCTGTTGTTGCAGCGCCCTCTGCAGCGACTGCGGGTGGTAGTAGAGCGACTGCTGCGGCTGCGGGCCCGAGGACGGCGGTTGCTGCTGTTGCTGCTGCTGTTGTTGCTGCAGCTGCTGCTGTTGCTGCAACTGTTGCTGTTGCGCCTGCTGCTGCTGGTAGTTCTTGACGAGGAAGTACTGGTACTCGGAGGGCGTGTGGCTACCGGCTGTACCGGGAGAAGGCATCGTACCGGGGGATTTGGTTTCTGGGAGTTGGAGGCTGCGCGAGCGTCGCACGCGGTTGCGGCCGTCCCACGTGTGATACACGTGCGGCACGGGTGAGGGCGTGGGCGGCGGCTGGGGCTGCGGCGGAGGCTGCTGCTTCACCGGCTGCCGGCGGAACGCTTGCGAGGACGCCGTGCGCGCCGGGCTGCTGCTGGAAGAGGAGGTCGACGACGAGTCGTTGGAGACGATTTTTTTGTTGCTGCCGTCGGACCCTGGGGAACGTCGATGGTGCGTGGAACGGTGCTCCTGCCTATGGTTCTGGTGGTGCAACCTGTTCTCGCGGTGCCTCATCGTCGACGGCGACACTTTATCTCCGTTGACGAGCACGCGGTCTTTGGTCACGTGCCCGGTGTGTCCCGTGATGGTGGGCACGTCCGGCGACGAGTTGATGACGGTGATGGTGGAGAATCCGCTGAGGTTGAGCGACGAGTCGCGGTTGTCGTCCTCGTCTCCGTCCTCGTAGCCGCCCATGGACGAGTCCGTCTCGGAGAGGCGCGGCATGGCGACGCGCGCGTTGAGGCTGCTGTCCAGGCTGCGGAAGCCGAAGGAGGAGGAGGACGAGGAGGAGGAGTCGTACTTCTGGAACTGGGAGCGGCGCGTGCCGCTGGCCGTGGTGTCCTCGAGGGACTTGGTCTGCGGGATGCGCGCGTGCAGGCCGGCCGCCTGCGGGGTGCCGACGGGCGAAGGCGTGAGGCGGCGGAGGCGCGTGGGCGGGGCGGGCGCAGGCCCGGCCGCCGACAGCGAGCGCGGCGACGGCAGCGTGCTCCAGTTGATGGGCGGCGGCGGCGACGGGGGCGGGCTGATGATGTCGCTCTCCACGATGGCGTTGGAGCGCGGCAGGAACGGGGGCTTGCCCGACCCCGCGCGCAGCCGCGGCGCCGTCTGGTACTTTTTGTTGGCGTCCTAAACCGAAGGGAGCGGCAATTTATCTCACCGTTCTGCTACCGCAAAGTTTGAAACATTCAGACTTCAGACACATCTCAAAAATAAGTTGCATAAAAAATTGTGATGTAAAATTTTAAAAAATGTGAAGAGCAAAAAATAATGTTTTCTCAACTCATTCGATTGTTTCACGAATATGAAAAAATCTTACAAAAATCATTGCCGACTTATTCATACGTATTGCGCAATAAAACTACTAGCATATTGCGAAAAAATAGGTGCACAAGAAAAAATAAAATGTGCTTCGAAACTACAAATCGAAATATTTTCTTTCTAAACCTTCGTTTTATTGGTACAAAATACAAAATATTATTGAATCGTTTATGGCTTCTTTGGTTCTACAATGGAGATACGATGAAACAAAAAAGAAGGGACGCAGAAAGGGAAACAACACTCCGGTGCAAATCCGTTGCCATGCAGGGTAGCACTCACCGAAAAAACGACGTAGCTCCTCGTCTGGAAAATTAGAGAAGGCATCAACATAAACAACGCCGAACGTCTGTCATTAATATTGAATCAATCTCGTTGTGACTGTACAAAAAAGTCATCTCCAGAAGAATATTTCAATAATTAAAAATAGAATTAAAAATGTAGAAGCCCAGAGAATTGCGTGAAAATATTTTTATACATTTAATTGCCGTAATTAAAAGCCTGAATTCTGGAAAAAGTCTGCTACATCGAAGCTATGTTTCAAATCCTCTTTGATGAAAAGGTGGAAAATTAATGAGCAGTTTTCCGAGAAAATATCAATTTTTCACAAAGCGCGAAAGGGGGGAATTTTGAAAGTTATCCAACGATTCATTAATTCATTAGAAAAACAAAGAATGCAGTAATAATTACATTTATTACCTTCAAAGGATCGCTACAGAGTAAGTATCTCAGCAATGCTTGATGATCTTCTTGAAGATATCTCCGCTTAGTGAACCAAATTATATTAGTATCTTGCTGGAGCATTAACTAAAGATCTTAACGACAAAAAACAAAACATTTCGAGACATTTCGCGAGAATGTTGAGATTCTTCACGTAAACCTCAAAATCCGGGCCTTGAACAACTCAGCTATCGACAAAAAATTGAACGATCGGAGAGATGCCTTGAGATCTGGGAGCATCCAGTAATGAAAACCTTCCCGCATTATCAGCATATCAAGAATCTCATATTACTTTTCATTTGAAATTGTTGTTCCCAGTCACATGACAAACTCACATGTCGCTAATAGCAAAAACAACTGTATGAGAGAAGAGCTCTCAATATACATTTATCTCTGTACTTGAATTGAATTGAACTTGAATTATGCAGACCTCAAGGTACATTCTGACCCGTCTGGACGGTCGAGATTCCATTCCCAACAAAGATTTTTCTTTCCTTTCAATGGAAAAGATCGGAATAATAATATCAAAGAAATGACAATGTGTCATATTGATCCAATTTAAGAAAGACTTTGCTAAAATTATCTAGTTTAGACGGTATACAAGTACTTACTTTTATCTTATGAATTAACCTTGATTTTATGCGTAGCGAGAGCCATTTTCTACTTATTTGCATTCTACCAAATTAAGGTTTCTCAGGACGTCCAGTAAAGAAATTGTCAGAAGAAATACTAATTACTATAGGCATGATTTTTTTCTCTTTTTTGTTGTAAATTTTGAGACGCAGACGCTGTCTTTGACAAAATTTGTCACATTTTTTTAGTAAGAATAACGAAAAGAAATTGAAGGCGACTATTCACCTGTTCACCAAGCAACAACGTAGCATTAAACGAGCTAATGTTTTGTTGAAGTGTGTAGGAAACATTGATTTTGAAAAGGAACACGTTAACGATCGGCCTGTTGGCGAATGGCGAAGAGAATCTCTTCATTCTCGTGGAATGCCTCGCGCTCTCCTTCCGCGGGGTCGGGCGGCGGGTGGAGCGCGAGGCGCGGGCGTACCTGGAAGGCGGGAGGCGGCGAGATGATGGGCGTGATGGAAGGCGGCGACATGGGGTCCGCGCCGGGCGGCGGCAGCGGCTCCGCGGGCAGAGGCGACGGCGACGCGCTGCGGCTGGAGGCGCGGCCCAGCGCCAGCGGCAGCGGCAGGTAGGCGGGCCGCTGCGTCTGCTCGTCGGGCGCGACGCCGGCGCCCGCGCCGCCGCCCACGCCCCCGCCCCCGCCCTTGCCCGCCCCGCCCCCGCCGCCGCCGCGCCCCCCGCCCCCGCCCCCGCCCCCGCCGCCGCCGTCGCCCGTCGGCTTGGCCGGCTCGCTGTTGCAGTGGTAGTCGGCCATGCGCATGGCCGGGCGGCGCGCGGGCAGCGTCATGGCGCTGCTGCCGCCGCCCACCGGGATGGGGCTGGCCGCCGACGGGAGGATGGGGCTCGCGTACTGCATCTTGCGGTTCTCGTCCAGCGAGCGCTGCTGCACCTGCGGCCACAACGCGCGGGCGCGGCGCGCTGTCAGACGCCCTCGCAGCCGGCGCGGCCCCCGCACGGCACAGACAGAGACAGAGGCCCCTCCGACCCACTCGCCACGCTGCGCGACAGGAACTGACGGAGACCGAACGTCCGATGCGCTCCGTCACGAGAGAACTGATGGCTCGTCAATGCGCAAAAAAACGTGGAAACAGCGCGGAAAAAAAGTGAGTGCTGAATGGAGAAAATTGGGCGTGCAGAGGGAGGAAAGGCACTGAACGTCTGAAAAGCGTTTTTTATTGAAACCGAAAACTGAAAAATCTCTGCGTCGCAAAAATGAATTGGAATTTTTTCATGATTTAATATATTTTAACAATACGAAAGTTCATGAACAATTAAATACGCAATTCCAATTTTTAAACTTTGATATATAGTATTAATTTTCGTATTAAAACAGAACGTGCTGAAACATCAATATGACATCAAGAAAGGACATAATAAGAATATAAGAAAAATATGCAACGTTGATGATGCAATCTATGACTACGACAAAACACGAAACAGACATAAGAAACAACAATACCAAAGTACTACTTGCTACCATAAAAAGATATTACACTCGTAATTTTTTTAGAACAGCATTCTATAAAACTTACAAAAGGATAATAAAATGTTATAACCTACACAACTATTATAACACATCATAACAGAATAAAACCACAAAACGCTTACAACGCTTTAGAATAGTCTATAACTACTCGGAGGAAGGACAAATAACGACTACTCTACAGGAAAATAATAAGAAGAGGGAAAAAGGGTCCTCGAATACAGGAAAACCACCTACAACCGACACTAAACGACCACGAGACATCCACCCGGAACGACCAGCTCCACAACAAAACAACCAGCAACACGACGCCAACCAAACACCAACAACAGCTTGCACGACGTCGAGAAAAGATAGAGAAAGATAGAGACGCTTGCCTTGGAGCTCACCTGCACCCAGCCCGAGCGGCCTAGGTACACGCCGTCCACCTCACGGTCGCACCACCGCACGGGGGACAGCTCCCGGCTGCAGGTGCCGTTGATGCGGGCGTCGGAGCCCAGGAGGAGGGCGGGCCCGCCGCCGCCGGAGTCGACGCTGAGCGCGCCCACCGGCATGCCGCCCACGCCCATGGCGCCGCGGCGCCGCGCCGCCGACGGCAGCGACGCGTACGCCGCGTTGCGCCCGGACACCGACGCCGCGGGCGACGGCGCCTGCGAGGAAGAGGACGCCGCCGCCGCCGCGGCCGCCGCCGCCGCCGCCGCCGCCGCCGCCAGCTTCACCTGCAGCGTGGGGATGCCGCTGTTGGAGCCCGCGCTGCTGCCGCCGCGCGAAGGAGGCCGGCTGCCGCCGCTGCTGGCGCCGCCGCCGCCGCCGCCCCCGCCGCTGCCCGACGAGTGGTAGTGAGGCGTCGGCAGGGCCGACTCCCAAGGCTCCGAGGTGCTTCGCAGGTGCAGGATGGACACGTTCGGGCCTCTGGGGAGCAAACAAACACACAGTAATGACAGGTACACGTGTAAGAAAAATTGGCATGAATCACTTTATCTTTGTAAGAGTGCGACTTCTCGTATACTTAATAAATTGGGTTGTGAAGCCGACATAAAGTGGGAATGATTTCCAAGTATTAGTCAATTCCGCAAATAAGTGGTTTAATGTGTTTTTGACAATAGAACTAAAAACCTAATAAATGTGTAGTTTTCCCAGTAATAGTGAAGAAAAGTCCAAAGACAACAATCAGTATTTCCTGGAAAGAAAAACGCACAGCATAATTCCCGAATGAGTTATGATTCTGGTGAAGTTATGACCATAAATCTCTGAGGAAATGGAATAGTCATAACGTAAAACTAAATGTCAGAAAGGGGTCAACGGTCAATTAAGTTCTTTATCCATTAGAATTGAAAATCCATTACATTTCAGAAGTTAAGGGGTGTAAATAATGAAAGATCATCTTTAAACCTAATTTCTCCAATCCACACTTCTCAGCGCAATAAAGACGCTATTGCTGTTCAGCAAATATCGACCTTTTTAAAAAAATAAACCAATGTGATGCACACGAAAGTACCGTTGTATATTGCAAAGAAATTAATTACAATTGATGTGGCAATTGTTTTTTTCCTGTTAGAACAATACATGGAAAATAGCTAAAGCGGAAGTTTTTTGCAGCGTCACTTACGTTTCATTTAATTCGTCTACAGTAAAAAGCCAGCTATACTGAGGCTCAATAAACAGTACAAACCTGTTGGCTTTTTTTACCGGTCGGATATCGACTCCAAGTGCTATGTGGAAAAACTGTTTACGATTTGGGCAGCAGCGTCTTCAATCGCAGTATTCATTATTACTTAAAATTCTGGTAAAGTGAAAGAAAAAGTTTAAAAAAAACTGTTTTTAATGAAAGTTATTTACTTATTCATCTAGTTTACCTATGTTCAATTTTTATACTTGACTTCTTTAATATTTTCTCTTCTTATTTGTTTTATGATCTCCCATGTACGATAATACCACACCATATTTTGTACTTTGTATTTGTATTTGTTTTTTTGCGAAAGTCAACGGAATTCGGCTTGTTTTAAGAAAAACGTTAAATAGAATGTTTGAAGGCAAATGTATAGAAAAATACGTAATATGAAACAAATGAATATTCACTGTAGTACTGTAACAATAACATGCCAGGCAATTTCTATAATAGTTCAGCATTTAAACAGCATTGCCTCTCTACAGGAATTAAAGCAATTAAAATTGATCAGTTTTAAATAGCTCTACTGCACAACGAAATAAGCTCGTTACTGCGGAGCTATAAATCCCATTTACTCATTTATGTAAACGCTTCGTTTCATTTGTAATGATCCTTGACATTTTATCATTGTACGAGAGATATATCGAATATGGTAATCAAGTGTAGCGCTACATTATTTTGTGTTACCTCCGCAACAAAAATAATAAAATAACATAACAGTGGTCATTTTTTCATGACATGTATTTCGCGTGATGAAACATTTTTGTATTTTTTAATACACTTCTGCGCACCTGAGTCCATTTCCAGGAATGGTCAATAATGCATGTTACAAAATTCAAGAAAGGGTATCAGACGCAGAGGTCCCAAGGGGATGTAAGTGGATACCTGCTGTACCATTTTTCCCAACATAAGACTTGACTGGCTTCGGAACTCTATGCTCAATGGAATACGAAATGGTTTTGCAGACAAAAAAATAGTTTTGAATATTTTACTTTTCTAAATTGTTCCTAATTTTCTCTCATATTATGTTGATATCACTCTTACATCTATTCTATTTTATTATTTTTATGTGAAGTTCTCCTCTCACAGAGCGCAGGTGCTGGCTACAATAATGTTAGATACTGTTACATAATGCAGCGCGTAAATTCTGAAAGGCTTAGAAAATACGTTGAAAACTTTGTTACCAAGCTAATCAACACAAAAAAGTTGGAAAAAAGGAAGTTGGAAATTGGAAAATAATTATTCTGAAGGCAAGTTATCGAGTTGGCATATTCTGAGGATGGCATTTTTAGAGCCTAATTCCAGAAAGTTGATATTTTTTGTTTAGATGTACCTATTCTCGATTTACTTTTGAAATAGAAAACTGACATTTTAAGGAGTTGTAAATAGACATCTTCTACATTTTTTGAGACATTTTTTCTGGTTACTTTAGTATTATCCATTCCACAGAGCTTAATTTACTAGTCAACGAGGGGGAAAATTGCATTATGAAAAAATAATTGTATCCACAAAAACATGAAACACTTTTACAAATCGTTATTTCAGTATTATTCTGCTGCTTGTAAACATTTCATGTCTAACCTCTACAGATTCTGAGAATTTTACTCAAAAATTTAAGGGGAAAGGGTATCATGAAATGGATCAAATTATCGATTTTTTTGCTTAATAAATAGTTCAAGCTTTGCTTTTTGCCAATATATCAATATTTTTCTTCTAGGACACCTATAAGTCCCTTTAATTTTTATTTAAAAGTCACAGTTTCTCAGAATCTGTTCTAAACAATTTAATAAAAACTTACATTTTTTATAGTATTGGCAAAAAACTGACACTCTCATGTAAACATTCTTCAATATTAAAAAATTTAAAAAATGTTTATCCAAAAATGCTGAAAAAATTAGGGCAAAAGTTATAATTAAAAAAATAAATATTTTTGAATCAACTGAAAAGAGTCAAAATAATAAAGATTTTATCTTTAAGTGTGAAATGAACATAACTAAAAAATGTACATTTTCTAGTTAACCATTTTCTAGAAAAGATACATTAATAGTAAGAAATTTAAGATGGCTGGTATTCATGGTACCCTCTGCCCTTAACATTGCCAAAATATGGCATTCCATATCCCCTCATGAGGAGAAAAGTTGGAGCGTTGGCAGGAAAGCGATGAGCCTTCGGGAATTATTTGCGGTTCACTTATTGATAGGTGTTGTATTTTCAATGGAATATATCATAGATAATTTCATGTAATTAATGTCTTCAAAAGCTATACCTACGAGGAAGCAACGGTAGATTGATAGGCGGGGGAAACGGAAGAATTCGTAGTAACCAGTTCTTTTTTTCCACAAAAAATTGTACACAAAATGATCAGTATCTGAAATACAGTACTGAGAGATAAAAAACTTGAGCTATACCACTACGCACTGAGTCGTCATTTTAGTAGTTTTCAACAATCACGCGGATTTATACTTACAATGGATTGCATAGAATCGTTTTACAAAACTAAAGTAACATTAGCGGATTACAGATTCCCGCATCACTTTTGCCAGGTGGGTACATGTGTGCAACGAGAAACGGGCAGACCACTTGGACGAGGGAAGGTCTGCGCTTTGCCCGATAAAATCTGGGCGTGTGCGAAATCCGATGCCAGGGCAGGGTCACTCCCCATCTACTTGTGTCTTTCTCGAGGGGGGAGGGTGGGCGTGCAGGCCACCAGGCGCGACGTCACGGCGAAGGCATGCGCTGCTGATCGTCGAGGGCCCTTGGCCGCTTCTCGGCCTTCCAGCGACGCACGGGTCTGAATCGATGCGATACTGGACGCTGCACACACACACACACACACACACACACACACACACACACACACACACACACACACTCACACACGCCACCACAGTCCCTTCCGCGCCACCTGCCCTGTCCCACTCGCCTCCCCTACCCCGCACGTGCCGCTCGACTTGTCCTCCCCCTCATCGTTTCGCCCCGCCCATCACCATGCCCCTATTGGGCGTTTTCCCTTGCTGCAGCTTTGCCACCCTGGACGATCGCCCCGCATGCACTTTGTCCTTTCTCATCAGTTCTCTACCTGGCGCTTGCTATTCTCTCGCTTTCTGACTGCTCCGGGACTAAGCACAGCAAGTCGTTATGTATATTGAGGGGTCATTAGTTCTGCAAATATTACTCTAATGACAGAATGCCTTTTCAAGTCTAATGACAGGAGAACCACGAAAACATGCCTAATAACAAGTTAGTCTAATTATTAAAATTTGGTTCAATTGTTAAAAAGTCTAATAAATTTGGCCCAACAGGCATGACTTTTAATCTATTTGATCAAACAGAAAGACAAATCACACTGTCACTCACGTTATCAATATGTCAGTATATTACTATGTCTAAAAGAAACGAAAATTTGCTGTGATAAGCTTTCATTCAAGAAAAGATAATGAAAACACTCGGTCTTCCCTTTTATTTATTAGAGGAACTTGGGATTTTAATCAATAGATAAAAGTCTGATGGTATATGTCGATACCTCCAAGGATTTTATAATTATGGTAATTTGGTATCATTCGCTCTTCTGGCCTTTAATTAATTTGGTAAATTTGTTAACTTCATTTACTGGCGTAGCTTGCAATCCGAGTCTGTAGCTCAAAAACCGCAGGTATACGTCGATATCTCTACGATCTTTATAATTTCGGTAATTTGCTACCATTTGATCCACTTGCCTTTATTTAATTTGGTAGTACTTAGTAATTGGGTGTTGTACTCGTGCATGCCCTGCAAACAACATAGTGATTAGAACTTCGTTATTCCTCTAATTTTAGATGTTAGAAATATTTCTACATGAGACGCATGATAAGAGACGATCATTTTCTGAAATTTAAAATGCTATCACGTTACGGTGTTTATAGATGATTGCGGGGTGTTTTTGACATGATTAAACATATTACAAACTTCTGACGGAAAATGTGGAGGAACTGCTAGCCTCCTGTCTCGTCGAGGTGAGCTCGTATGTAAATTTTCTCAACATAGTTGCATTTTCTCAACATTTGCTCAACATAGGTTCAACACTACCTTCCTCTTCAATATTGGAAGAAAATTGTTGTGAAATTTCTAAACGTACAAGAGGTAGTGCTATGAGCTGACTGATTTCATTTTTGACAGTTAAATCGGTAGACTTGATATCTATTAGTCCTACTGACCTTCGATGTATTCCTTATTGGCCTCTTCTATATACTGATAAGACCTGTTCAATTGGACTTTCTAATTTTAGTCATCTTATGTTACTGGAATTGTATTGTGTCTTGTAAACCTTCTGTCGCATTAGGTCAATTGCGTAATTGACCACTTCTTACATTGAACCTCTTGATTGTTAGACCTTCTGTCCGTGGACTTAACGACCTGCAATCGTGATGTACACCCACGTTCTCCATTTCGTCCACAATTTCACACCCCATTTATCTCTGTCATTTTATTCTTCTTTTTCCATCTTATTTTTCCTTTTATCCTTTCTATCAGCTTTTTTCTTCGTTTTCTTTCGATCGATTAAACATCCCTATCACCCTCGCTATCAAGTGTTCAGTAATCGTTTCCTTGAAGTTCGTGTTACATCATTGCTCTTCCAGAGCATAATTTATCGATTGACCATGCCTTTTGGAGCCCATTTTAATATTTTTCACTCATTTTTCTAAAGCCTATTCTTTCGAAGCTATCACTTCCATTCTAGATATTTTCCATGAGAGGTAAAAATGATCTTAAAAGAAAGATCTGCATTATAAAGAGTTGTTAATGTGAAGTTCAAATTTAATCAGAAATAATCAAATATTAAGGGATTCTGAATTATTCTGATGTTTTCTGAATTATTTGAAATTGAAAATTAATGAGTTAACAATGACTTTTTATTTTCCTGTATACACACTGTAGTGATACCGAATCCATTACGGCTGCGAGCCTGAGAATTGCTCCACGTCGCACGACAAAGAGGTCGGCGGCGGCGCCAGGGTTCTGTCCGACCACCCGCCGACCCACCCCCTCGATTAGTCACACAAGTGTCCCGAAGCCTGGGAGGTCTGCACATGCACACGAGCCGGCACTCCAGTACTTTTCCGCGGCGCCCATCGCCCTCCTCCTCCTCCCTTGAGATTTTCAGTCCCTCCCCCCAGTCATTAATTAATGTAAATATTTAACTCAAAAATTGTAATTTCTATTGTTTTATGTTAATTTATATAACATTGTTAACCGTTGCCATAATTGCTCTTGACATATACATATATATATATATATATATATTCGTACCATCAACACCTCCAATTATACCAGGATCAACAGGAAGAATTTATATCAATTTCAAAAATATTAGTAGTAATTTCTTCCTCATAGAGTTAATCCGGTCGCTCCGTTGTGCCTCTCAGTCCACTAAACTGCATACGAATATGATTCTAAAAGGCCAGACATCTCATTCCCAACAAAAGCGCGTTCAGTTAGCTGACTCTGCAGCCCTTGTGTTTTCTATTACACCGTTCATTTATCCAGCGCCACCAGCCTCATTCAAGCGCCTACCCGCGCGCTCATCGCCGCCCACAGCGTAACAACACCCTCTCTCCCCTACGCCGACGCCACGCTTTCCATCCCCTTCCCTTTCCCTCGCTCCCCCTCCCGCTCCCCTCCCGCACGCGCGATCCGGCTCGTGTGGGCCAAAGACCTGCCTCACTCGATTAGCGTCATGCGTCCTTTTGTTGCGTGTCGGCACGCTGCCGCTGCTGCCGCCGCCACCACAGCTTGTGCGTCCGCCGCCGCTGGGCCCAGCGGATCGGATACTTTATGTTTTTCACATACACTGGCCCCGAACGAATCGGAAAGCATGCGTAGTCAAAAGGAAACAAAGTATGTGAGTACGAAAGAATGCGTTACATTTCGGGGATGGAGACGAAGATAACGAAAACTTCATAGGATATGTAACGTTTAACGTTTTATAAATTTGTTAGGTTTTCTGGTTCTTGGAAGAAGGGTTCAAAAACGAAGGATTTGAAAACAATTACATATTTCATTAAACTACGTAAAAATGTCCCTGCAAACACTTCTACATTTAATAATTCTAACTTTTTTCTACTTCTCCGCCTTCTCTTCATCCTTCTTCTTCTTTCTACTATAAAAAGACACATCCTAACATTTTACCATTTTATTTGTGTTAAAATTTCGTCATTACCGAACTCAAAAGATCACTGTGACATGGCTGGAATTATAACATCTTGTATTTTAATTATTAAAAATTCCCAAATAAATTAACTCTCTGCGTGCTAATGCCTTGCAAAACGTGCGACAAGTCGTTTTAGTTTCCTTTCAGAGAAATCTGAATAGTAAGTCAACTTAAAAGGCAGAGGATCTTACGAATGAGGATATACACAGGTCTAAGGCTTATTAGATGTCGTACTAAACAGACTATCCAGATTTACTCCCATCAACAGAAGCATTGTATGCTCAACTTGATGTCGAACGACATTTCTGAATAAAATGTGAGGACAAAAGCTTTTTTATAACGCAGAAAACACTATCTTCTTCCAAAAAACACATTCTACACGTTCTTTACCCAACGCTTTACTCTCAACCACTAGTAAATCTTCTGTATTCTGTGGTGTGATTAACTCTATTTTGTTCTGTGGTCTGCCGTGCTGCAATGCGGCATGTACTATTATCTCTGAGGACTCAAAGCATTTGTCGTCACAAATCATTGGGCAGTCGCTCCAGTTGAGTTCCGTTTTCCCGGCCTTGCAGAAGGTAGCGGCTATTTGCTAAAATCGGAAGGCCTGGTGCCAGTGGTGCAAATGACAGCCAAAGAGAGGAAACTAGTAGTGCCAAAACAGCCTACTTTCTCGCCTGTACATTCATGCACAAAGTACATAGATTTTAAAATAAGGTTCTGAACAATTTTTCGAAAATTTATCTTTAAGGAATAGATTTTATTAAGGGAATTTTTGAAATTTTAGAAAAATTAGAGTTTTCAACGAAAATGAAACCTCTTAAACGTCCTTCAGACTACCGAACAATAACATTTAATCAAAAATGTAGGATTAATTTTTTGAAACTTTGGAGAATGTCCGAGGGGCTTCATGTAAAGTACTCCCAAAAATTAAAATATCGGCTTAAAATTCAAGGAGCCACGACACCAGCTAGATCGATAAAGGAATATCCATTTTGGAGAAAATCGGCTGAATGGTTTAGTCGCTAGCGTTGTTCACAGACGGACCGACAGACGGATGGATGGATGGACGGACGGACGGACGGACGAACTGACGGACGGCGGGCGGACGAATCGATGGACCGAAGGACCAATAAACCGATGGACAGACGGCCATTTTGCCGTCATTCGATTTTTCAATATCAAGGACCCACAAAACATGGATTCTGGCTACACTACGTGTCAGAGAATTTTTTAAATTTAACAATTGGATTTATCCACTGTTTCGTTACCAGGGCCTTGTAAGAAGAGTTTTTCTGCCGAAAATACGCGGTTTTTGGCGTAGAATTACATAACTTTCTCTCTACTGCGTAAGCGGTGGCGAGGAAGTAAAACGTTTCCGCACAGCAGCCGACGACAAATGCGTGGGCAGTTAATTTCCGAGCTGATAAAAGTTTCCAAGTGCAGTAAGGCGCAATGGGCGGTGGATGTATGTCTCTCACGAAATGTGTTTACTTGAGTTTGCGTGGAACTTTATACATGAACAATCACTGAAACTTCTAATCTATCGTTTTAAAATGTTTGGAGTAGTTGTTTACAATTGTCAAAACTAGTGCTTTTAATTTGGTGCGTGTAAGTCTTGACTCTATAACTTAAATATGGAAATTGCAAACATTTTATAAAGTTTGAGTAGAACACCGCATAATATTTTTTATTATATATGAATTGAAACAATCTCTTCTGTTTACTGATTGGATAGTTGTAATTTGCAGCACGTATACGGTAAAGTAACATTTTGCAGAGCGTCTAACGCAAAGTAGTGATAAGTATACAAATCAACTGGGGCAATATAAATCAACATGGTTGTAATGTCTCTTATTATGAATAATTCCAAAGGAAAAGACTTGCAAGTGTTCATGAATTCGTACATAAAAGTACAAAACTTATTTTAATGACTTTGGCACACTCACTTCAAAAATTCGATTTCGTCATCATTTTATTAGTACGCCAAAATTCACTTCTCTACAACGTCAATAATTATTTCAATTGTTTCAAAGGTGCAGAGCTGATTTAATTTAGTTGCTTAGGAATCTGAGAGAGAGCCGCTGATTCGAAGTGGTTTCGAAACACTGTGCGACGCACCGACGAGCGTGTTGCGTAGTCGCTAGGCTGAGCGGATTCGATCCTTTCCGCTCGCGGGGCGGGCCCGAACGCTCGAGGCGCATCGAACTGCACCGAGCGCGCAAAGCGGGGATGAGGCACGAACTCGTTACTGAAAGTGCCGGGTGGCGGCGACTGTTGTGAGAGGGTTTTATTTTTTTGAAATTCGAAAACATTTTCTCGTCCGAATATAACCTGAACATTCTCCGGCATTTCAGCCCTGAATGATAGATTGATTTTTTGCATTTTCTGGCGCGTCAACCATGGAGCTAATTAGTACCGTAAGTGTAGTGCATGCTTTTTATCGAGGGAGATGGTGTTCTTCCCCGAGGAAGATGGTGAGATCGGGTGCCAACCTACACGTCCGCTTGAGGGTTTCTTCCATCTCCAGGTATTTCCCAACAAAGGGGCACCGCTCCTGATAGGACAAGCTCTCAGCTCCCTACTTGTCTATGTGGTAGTTTAGTGCATTAGTTCGTGTGTGTGTGTGTAAATAAAAGGTGAGGTTAGGGCAAGGAAGGAGTAGGAAAACGCGCGCGCAGTCCGTGGCCCTTTTGTTAGGTACTGCTCCGACATTCGCCTGGTATTAATCGGAGAAACCACAGAAAACTACCGATCAGAGCAGACGCCCGATAGAGTTCTCCTCCAGACAGCGGTTGAATACGACTTAGCTATCTAGCTAGTGTCTAAAATCTTGCCACCCTCAGAACTCGAACCTTAGGATCTCCCTGTCTGAGCCACTTTATCCGGTTTCAGCTCTGAACAAAGCCCAGGGATAATAACCGACACTTTCACTATCTTTTTCTATAAATATTCTACAAAGAGTGTGCTAACTCGCAAACCCATCTTATAATAATTTTCATATGTCCGTGGGTTCGTCCGTTACCCACGGATAGACATCTTCCGGTCCATCCGTTATTCAGATCAAGTAAGGTTTCATTTAAGGCGTCTCGGTCTACTGTTGGGGAACTGAAGTTTTCACCCTGATACTTCCAGAACAACTAAAAGAATGTAAAAAACATTTTAGGGGAGGGAGTTTAAGCACATACAACCCATTCTTTGGGATTTTAAAGCATCAGCAGAGGTGATAAAAAGCTCAGCGATTCCTCTTGACAATACAAATCGATTTGCCTATTTAGTGGAGATTTCAAGGCAACTTTAGTAGCGAAAGATCTGTACAGCATAACATGAATCGTTAGGATTTGATTCATCAGATTGATAATAATTAAATTTAATGTTGTAATGAGCCAAAATAAAAAAAAAATTGATACTTTCATATGCCCATCTGTGCCGGAGGATTACCAAGGCATACAACTATAATGTTACGAAAAGCTTTATATTTTATGTTCTTGTCTACCACAAATAAACATTTTAGCATATCCGCCGGAGGCATGAAGTTAACCAAGCCATTAACCTAAACCTATGAGCAACATGTGCAAAGACGAGCTCAAGAGGAGAATATGTGAACATTTTGGTTTACCTAGAGTTTCATCATATGATGTAATGCATGGGAGGAAGCGAATTATAAGATCTTGTTAACAGAGGGAACGGACGTATCGAGTTGAAAATTTGAGGTGGGGCTTAATCGATATGTGTCATGGAGGTGGAGGAAAGATGGGCTTCTCGTAACAGAAACGGTAGAACCGGTGGTGAGCAAGTGGCGTACAAAGGACAATCAACGAAGTGTATGCGAATTATCATTGAAATTAAATTAAATTCAATCTTGTATAATTCTAATTGGAATTGTGCCAACATTCTGTACTTTGTTATCATTGTTTTAAAAAATAACAATGCATACTGAAGGCCAACTTAACACGCCCCCAGCTTCTTAAACTATACATTACAGCATTATACGCTCAGTATTGTTCATGGGTAAACATGCTAATATTGCTAAAATGGAGATAATAGAAAATAATTAGTCAATTTAATTGCACATTGATTTCAAAATTTTCTCGTTTGATCACACACACTACGACGTACGGAGGAGCTAAATGTCCAAAAATGTAGTAGATGATTCAAAAAGGTTTTATTTTGTGGAATACGGAATAAAACATAACGTGCTCCCTACTTTTCCTATTTGTATGATTGCCTGCAAGTTTCCCTAAACATTTACATGTATGTTTCTCCCTACGCTCACTACATGTTTACTGCATATTATTTACATATTTTCAACAGGGAATCAAACGGAAAACTTCAAAACGTTTCGAAATGCTATTCTAAGCGATAATGCAGTGCCCGACATAGCAGTGGCTGATTTCCTTGCGAATGAAACTGAAAATTCAGAAAATGAGTAATTTGAGAACCCAGAAGAAATAAACTCTCAATAAAGTAACAGAAAGGTAAAACTAATTCTAAAAAATATCATAATTTGCGAAAAGATCGCAATTTAAATTATTTTTTTAAAAGTGAATACAGCTTTAAAATGGAAACCAACCTTGTTTCTGACAATTTTAAGCGTGAAGAATCCCTCCAAAAATGTAATCACACGTCAATAAAATGTTCTCCCTTTTGTAGATTACGGCAAAAGAAACATAATTATGTCTTAAGCAGCACACAAACATGATTTAACCTGAGGATCTAAAATAGATTGTACAATTGGAACGCGTGTTGTGGCATAAAGTTTGTTGTGGTCTCCATTTATGGCTATCTCCCATATTTCATAATCTGCAAATTTCCAATTTTTTTGTATTAGAACTATTTGATGGAGGCCTGTGGGGTCACTCCCTGTCCAGTAGTGGCTGAACAAATCTGTCATCTTTCCTTGGCGTGTTGTAAACAGATGAAGTTATGCGTTTTGAACTGGATTTTCGGTGTAGCTTTTATCATAACTTAATTGAATCAATAATTAGATTTTTGGGGAGCACCAAAATTGGTTTGAAATTAAAATTTTCAAAAAATGTGGGCTTGGGAGTACGTGCGTGAGTAAATTCGTGGGTTTGTAATTGAATACAAACTGCACTAATATTAACAAAGTTTGAACAAAATATTTTGCTATATAATTTTCAAGTATTACTGTTTCACTAAAGTTATTAATTAATTAATTGTACGATTAAATACTTAATGGCGTCTTCTAAATTTCGGTGGTGTCTGCTTTTTTAATTATACTCCGAAGAATTTTTACAATGATTGTATGAACCGCATTACATGTGTTCAAACTCGAGGATACTCAGTACTCATCAGAGCTTCAAACTTTCTCAAAATGTTCTCGGTTCAGGCCCGACTGAAGGCCATGAAAGTCAGCACAGGAAGTGACATTGCAGGAAATGCTTCGAACACTGCAAATCGGAATTCTCACTGTTTCTGTCGCTCCAATTTCCTCCACGAAATGCAAAGTGTGCTGCGTTATTGGCGTAGGGAAGGCAGAGAAGGCTAAATCCCAGGGTTGCCCAAGAACCGATTTTAGCAAATCTACGGTCTTACCCAGCATAGCTGCTGTTAATAAACGAACGTTGGAAATATATCTGCATGGGCAGAGCATTAGTATTTTATTTAAATTCGTTATTTATCCTTACACTGTTAAGAACATGCCTACATCTATATCCAGGAAAAATGAAGAAAAGAAAAGGGAACAGAAAATACTATTAGACGTACGATTAGAACTGAGCAATATTATTTTGTCTCTGCCAATTTGTGAAGTATATTATAATATGTTTAGTTAATAAAATGAGTGAAATGAATGATGAATTGCAAAGCAATAGTGTAAATTAAGCAATATTTTTTAATAAAGTTAGATGTATGTTCAAGTTTATGAACATACGTTTCAAAGAACATTGGAAATGCAAGTTGTTTAATTTACCATGATTCCGCCATTCTTTTCACAATACTATAACTATTATTTGCTACAAAATTCTGTAATTTTTAGTTCATAAACACTTGAAAAAGAAATGTATGCAACTGCTTGTTTCCCTGACGTGAAAAGAATAAATAATGGTACTGAAATTAGTCTTGTCAGAATGCATCAGTAATGTCAGTGATTTAGTGGCAACTCTTCAACAAACGTTCAGGGTAGGTGAGACGTTTTGGATCAGTGAGGGAGGGGAAGGAACGCATGGGAACCATGCATCCCCTACATCTAATATTTTAGTTTTAGTATTTTTACTCGATATATTCAAAACAATTGTCACATATTGATCGCATTGCAGCTCACATAAGTAAGAATATTTTCATTAAGTCTGACCGGCTAATATTTGCAGAACACATTTTTTATCTAAATTGTGTCTTTATTTGGTGAACTTTACGAAGGGTGGCCCAAACTGTAACTGCCCCCACCTGAAATACTTTCTTGAATACTCCCTTTTGACATAATGTTTTTTGTTGTTTTTTTTCTCGATATTCAACCGCATTTTGCATTTCGCTTTGGAAGAGGAATAGATACATTTGAAATTAAATTGTTGAAAAACAGTTTACCTCCCTTTGCGACGACAAAATTATCTTGAAACAATGTTATTTAAAGTGTGAGCAAGTGCTCTAGTCAGAAATCCATGTGAAAATGCAAAACAGTGAAGCCACTTCACATACGTATTTTTTTCTTTTTTCACCATTACTCCATGATTGAATTAATTTACGTAATTTTTTTACCAAATTTTGCCAGTTATTGCAGGAAATGAATGTATTACAAAATAACTGAGATTACTGGCATTGATTGTGGGGTAGTGCCAATATTGATTTTTGTTAATTCAAATTACATTTAATAGAATTTATGATTCTTTAATTTGTTGAATGACATAAATGTTCTTTTCTTGATCAATAATTTTGATTCAAAATGTACCTTACAAATATTGTCAATGTTCTTTCAAAACTATGAAATCATAATTTTCCGTCCTATGTCCTTACATGCTTGGAAAAACGCAAATTTATTTAAATTTAGACTAATTCTCAACAAAAATAAGCCTGAAAAGCGAGGGCAACGAAGGATCCTGCATGCCGCACAAATTTCCAGTAATTCCTCCTCGCATTCCAAAGTCGCGCCGCGTAGCGTCGGCACAGCCGTCGCGCGCCGAGTAGCAGGCTTCTGGACGGCCCTGCTTCAGGCGAACGCGCAACCCGCGTCGTCGTCGAGGGGTTTTAATTACAGCGCTGCGGTGAAGGCGCGCGACGCCCACCCGCTCACCAGCCCAAGCGAACACGTGCCCTGCAACCCACCCTCCCGCACGCCCTCCTGCCTGGTCGCCATCCCAAGCGATCCTTACAACCGATTCGCCCGTTCTACCACCCGCCTGTTCGCCCGCCCGCCCGCCCGCCCGCCCGCCCGCTCGTCTGTCAGTTCGTTCGCCTGCTTTACACCCCAGCCACCCTTTACACCGCTTGCCCGCCCGCTCAACCATGCGCCAGCCTGGTCTCCAGCCCAAGCGATCACGTTTCTTCCAGCCCACCCTTCCGTTCCACCAACCACCCTTCCGCCCGCCCTCCTGCCGGGTCACCATCCCAAGCGATCCTTCCAACCGACTCGCCCATTCTACCACCCGCCTGTTTGCCCGTCCGCTCACTCATCGAGCCCGTTCGCCTGCTTTACATCCCACCCGCCCTTTCTACCGCTTGCCCGCCCGCTCAACCACGGGCCTGCCTGATCTCCAGCCCAAGCGATCACGTTTCTTCCAGCCCACCCTTCCGTTCTACCAACCACCCTTCCGCCCGCCCTCCTGCCGGGTCGCCATCCCAAGCGATCCTTCCAACCGACTCGCCCATTCTACCAGCCGCCTGTTCGCCCGTCCGCTCGCTCATCGAGCCCGTTCGCCTGCTTTACTTCCCACCCGCCCTTTCTACCGCTTGCTCGCCCGCTCAACCACGGGCCTGCCTAATCTCCAGCCCAAGCGACCACGTTCCTTCCTGCCCACTCACCTGTTCTATCACCCGCCCGCATACTCGCCAGCCCAAGCGATCACGCGCCTTAGAGCTCGTCCATCCTCTTAACCAACTCCACCAGCCCGCTCAACTATCCCCTGTCCGCCCGCTCAACCACTGGTCCGTCAGCTGAAGTGCCCGCCACGCCGGCCGCCCTCTCCATGCTCCGCACTCCGCTCGCTCTACCACTCGCCCCCCCCCCGTCCTCCCTCTTGCCCACGCACCACGTACCGTACCGTTCTCTCAGCCTCCTCCGGCTCACTCGCCCTCTCACTCGCTCACCCATCCGCGCTCTCGCGCTCAGCCTCCGCGACGCTGCTAGGGAAAGAAGACACTCGAATTGCCGACGCGCCTACACACAGTCTCTTGCTATGGCGGGGAGTTTGGCGCACTCGTGTGCGACAGAACGATGTACTTCCGAGTCCAAAGTGCCAGTGTGTTTGCATAATGCGCTTAACTTTGGTGAAGAGGGAACGAGGTAACTGCTTGAATACGTTTGTCTTGTACACCTACAAAAAGCAGCTGGACTTTAAAATGTAAAGGAACACGTAGTACTTGGGGAACAAAGTTCCAGTAGGAAAATGCTAGGTGTATTTTATTCATATTTTTAGAATGGAGGGCTTTGAAAACAACACATAATAAGCTACTATGTGCTTATAAATTACTTTTGTACTTTACACTTCGAATTTTAGGTAATACTATAACTCCATATTGATGGAAGTGGTAAGGGCAAATTACTGAGAGTGAAAGTGTGTGGAAAGTCCGAAGGGCGTTTTTGAAATGATGTTCGCAATCTATTTTTGTATAATTTTTCATAATATATAGTGATTTTGAAATATAGAATTTTAAAACAAATTCGAATATCCGACATCTCTTTGAAATGAATTTAAATTGGTATTAGCACTGAAAATTACATTTAAATCCTCTTCAAGTCATGTAACACATTGTAGATTATGTAATAATTTCCTACAGCTTTATACGAAGATGTAACATTTCCACAGGTTTATGAAACACCCTTTGCACATTATTTATAACTAGACTTCGTCAAGTACCACGACGTTCCAGCTGGTTGTCATTTGAGGCTGACAGGCGAGGTAACCTGCGACGCGACCAATAACAAGTTCAGCAGCGTGTCGTCACGAAACAAGTTTGCGGTAGGCTGAGGCTCAGCCGGTTCGCTGCGCGCGACGCTCTCAAAGGATTTGGCCGGCGAGAACTCTCGGAGCCGTCGGCAAACAGCCTGCGTAACGTTATCCAATCTCCTCGCAGATTTCTGATCTCGGTCGAAGCGCTGGTGAGGCAACAGGCGACCTCCGCTTTCTGTTAATCTCTGCATCCAAACAACTAGGTAGCAGGTACACATTGATATTTGGTAAGGTGTTATCGACCCTGTACAAATAACTCAGGTTGATTAACAATCGTTGGTAAAGACGATATCAACGATGAGTTATTTACTTTATGATATATTTTTTTGAGTTGAACTCGTTCACTTCTTCCAATATCCTTTTGTACGGATCTTAAATAATAAATGTGTTTTACTTACAAAAGCGCATCCTGATAGTATCAGAGAATTAATCGAAGTGGCTTCTTTTAGTTGTTCACTTCCCTTGATACTCGAAATCAGAATTCGGCTCAGCTCGAAACTTTCAAGAACTTATAATTTAATACGTAGATTTTTAAACGGGTCTTTTCGGAGCAGGGCGGAGTAAAATATGATTTAAAAGAGCAAGCACAATACTATGATATTGTGTGGCCTTTACGGATCTTAAAAGTCGTGACGATGTTAAATGGTTAAAACATTTATTTTAATACGTATTATTTTAATACGTATTATTTTAATACGTTAAATTCAATCTTTTAATATACTTTCAAATAATGTGTTTGTTTTACATATACGTCAATGTTTTTCTCTCCTTGTCAAGTTGTGCAGATTCTTGGTTATCAATAATTCAGACGTCATGAACACCCGAAAACACATTCCATTCTAGATACTTGTTTATTTATCACTAAAAACACTTCGTTTCTTCCAAATCATCGCCCCGTAAACTGGAGCGACCCGCTGAATGCAAAGCTCTAAAATGAAAAACTGGGATACCGCAAAACCACTCGTTTGGTTGCAGCGACCCCAATAGCGGCGCATCATGCAGATAGCGTCCGCGCCCGCGCTTCAAACGCATAAACTTTTACGTTCCCGCATAGGTAATTACCGGTTCTTTTTCCGCTTCCCTCTCGTTGCCTGCATCTCCAATTCAAAAAATGCGGACACGCGATAACCAACAGAGGTCGATAGCAAACTTTCGGAGGCCGCGATGTGCCCGCGCGCGCGTTGAAAGGCTTCTGTGGCGCGGAGCGCTTGCACACTGCGCGGTAAACAGTTAACGCTCGCCCGCAAACATATCGTGTTTGGGCGCCGTGACGGATTGCAAGCAGTTTTTGACTGTCAGCCCGGCGCTTTGACCAAAGTGAGCGAGAGAGCGAAAATGAGAGAGAAAGTGAGAGTGAGTGAGAGAGAGGCTGAGAAAGGTGGAAAAGTATTAAATGCGAAAGAGTGAGAGTGTACGGGTGATCGTGGCGGACAAAGAGAGGGGTAGGAAGAGATCTAAACAGAGAGAGTGAGAGAGAGAGAGGAAAGCGAGGAAAGAAGAGAAAGAGAGAGAGACAGATGGAAATATTTTGAAATATTATTCTGCCATCTTCGGCAGTATTTTGCAAAATTCTGTTCTGCTCCTGACCCATTACATTGATTGGAACTTCGAAGGGGAATATTCAAAGATAAATAATAAAAATGAAGCGACTTCGTTTAATATGCAAAAACGGATTGATTGAATTCTCGCAAAAAATTGATGCAGGATCAGATGGAGAATTCACGGGTCATCAATGTGGATTTATCGCATTGAAAAAGGCTATCATTTATTCTTCCCGACATTTTCTCTCCACCAAATTTACTGCTGCAGTTCTTATTTCTCGACGAGACCTGCATGATGGGATTTATATGTTGATTCTGGACGAAAGCAAGGCGACGTCACGATGGCACGACGGCACGACTCCAACTCGAAAAAGAAAACAGCAAGACAATCACGATCTCTCAAAAAATACTTCTATTTTCAGAGCGCATCGTCGATTTGCGGATTGACGAAGAGAACGAAGCGAAAAGAAGGTCCTAAAGAGGAAACCTGCTTCATCGAGTAAACATGGCCGCCTAGTTCCCTCGCCGACCGCTCGTAGACGTTACCAGGGGACGGACCGAAGATTCGCCAAATAAAGGAGAATGCGGCAACAAACTAGATCACCCACTTCGGTTTTATTTGGTGGAGCCCGCGGTTCGCATCCTCGCGAAGCGATATGTTTTATTCATCACGTGTGGAACCGGTTCCACCCACCGATTCAGTGAAGAATCTTCCCCTGGTTGATTGTGGCTCGTCAGTAGTTGAGGTTACAGAAAGGGGAAGGGGCGAAATTTCAGGCTGGACCCTTTCCGACATAAAAATGTTTGAAATAATTAAAAATGTAAATAATTGTCAGATGGAATTGTTTAAGAGAGTAATTATGATGTGGATACTCCTTTGGTTGTTATGGGATCAAAAGGTGGTAAATTGTTTTTAAATAAATGGAGTAAAATTAAACAAAAGTGTTGGATATTTAGAGGACTACTCCCTTGACCACCACTGGGCGTCGCAGCTATCTCTGCAGTGATTTCGCTATTTCAATTCCAATGCTGATAGAGGTTTGGAATTTTCCTGTTCACAAGAAAATGCTTAAATAAAAGTGTTGCTATTAGCAATTTTGTTACATTAAATGGAACGATACCCTAATAAGAATATCATTTTTTTTATTTTTTTACAAAAATTACGAAACTTTTTATATGTATATTTTTTACAAAACTTTTTACAAATACAAAAATTTATTTACACAGAGGAAGTTAAAAAATAATGCTGTAAGTTAATAAGAGATACTGTTTTTAATTTAATAGTTGAAATGATACAAGGGTAACAAAATTTTACCCATTTTTACTTTTCCGTATACGTACGTATACACGGAGTGATATACGTAGTATAGGGAAAGTTATGTAATGCTGCGCGAAAAAATGGCCAATTTTCGGCGGAAAAAAATTAATTGCCGGGCCGTGAAAACGAATTAAGAAAACAATCCCCTAACACGTGGTGTAGCCAGAAACCCTGTTTTCTAGGTCCTTGATACCGAAAACCCAATTGAAAGGAAAACGTCCGTCTGTCCGTCCGTCCGTCTGTCCATCTGTGAACACTGCTAGCGCCTAAATCAAACGTACGATTTCTTCCAAAATGGATATTCCCCGGTCGATCTGATTCTAGTCAAAGCTTTGAGATTTTGAAAAAGATTCTTCAAAATTTGGGGGTATTTTATATGAAGCCCCCCGGGGTTTTTCAAAATTTTCTCAAAAAACGGCTCCAAATTTTTTCTTTAAATTTATTGTATGAATAGAGCAAAATACACTTATTAACATGGAGTAGGTCCGATTTTCACGAGTAACTCTGAATTTTCGAAAATTTTGAAAGTTTGAATTTTTTTTGGCGTCTTTCTCCAGCTACAAAATTGAAGATAGGGATTTTTTCTTCAAATAAAATTTGTTCTGCATATTGAGTTCTTTCATAAAGGTCGTGTAAATGTTTCTCACAATTTTAGTAGTTTTCGTGCAATATTGCGTGCAATATGTGCAACATTAAAAAATTACGAAAACAAGATTTTCTCAAAAACGACTCGAAATTTTTTCTTTAAACTTTTGGTATGGATAGTGGTAAAGTTACTCTATCAGATGACATAAAAGCCGTATTGGTCTATCGGTTGTTTTTTTCAAATATTACAGAAATGTAATTTTTTTTTACTTCTCTCTCAGGTTAATATTTATATTATCGGCGATTTTTTCACATTATTATGTTTACGAGTATATATGCTTTAAATAATGTCAAGTAAAGGTTCTCGAAAACATTACCGTTTTCTGTGAAAAGTAGCTCCAATTTCGGCATTTTCAGAAATACTCAAACGCCATTTTCTCATATATGGCTACAAGATTTTTCTTGAAACTTTTGTAACAGATAGTAATAATTACACTCTTTAATATGACGTAAAGTTTATTTTGAGTTATTTTTTTTTTGTTTTTTCAAAAATTATATGAATGTAAATTTTTGAAAGATCTCTCACATCTTTAATATGCACATTATCCGCAATTTGTAAACATCATTATATTTGCGAGTGTATGTGCTTCAAATAACTTCAAATAAAGTATTTTGAAAACTTAAAAATTTTCTGTGGAAATGAGCTTTAAATTTCACATTTTTAGTAGTGCTAAAACGCCATTTTCTCTTAAACGGCACATAATTTTTAAAAGAAAATTGCCATTTACGGCTAAGTTTTTGTGTGCTTCAATATTCTAAAATTAATATTTTTGTTCTACCAATAGGAAACCGAAAAATTAAGAAAATGACAAAAAAAAAGTACTTTTGGCGGTGATAGATGGTAGCGCAAGATATATGGTGCAAGAAAGAGTATGTGGCAATTCCGAATAGCTAGCGAAGACCCAAGAAATTAGAAAACTAATACCAGAAAGTCTGTGCCATTCTGTAGCACCATTAGTCTTAGTATGGTCTGGATGAATTTAAACACCAAACCTTACTCCGTGTTTTCTCAATGTTATATTCCGGCTATATTTTCAATTTAATTTTCTTCCTAAGTGAAAACTTCAAGAATAAACAACAAAAATGGAGATAAAGAAGCCGAGGAAATAGTTGGAGGGTAAAAGGGTGATAATGCGAGAAAATGGACGAAAACAAACAAGATGGGCATAGGCTTAAAGAGGAAGGAGGGTAAAATTCATCACGTAAAAAGTGCCCAGCAGCGAGTTGTGCTTGGCAGCGTTCGAGACGTGCCTGCTGGCAGGAGCGAACCCGTCTCATAAAATATTACAAGGAACGCGGCTGCGTGAAAGTGAACGTGTGCGCAAGGCGGAGGTTCTCCATAATGGGGAGCGTGCGGAGGCGGTCGCCACGGCCGCTGGGCTACCGTCAACAAGCGCCAGCTGACTCAGGATGCGGCCTCAGGGCCGGCGCAACCTCACGCCCCGCGCGCCGCGCCGGGGCGCCAAGGTTACGCGGTCGTGGAGGCGCCTGGCTTGGGCCCCTGTGGCACTGGCGGATCCAGGGGGGGGATGCATGGGGCCACAGGCCTAGAGTTTTCGTTTACCTTCCTTTATTAGGCAAAATTGATTTAAATATTTATTTATGTTATAATTAAGTAATTATTAAAAATATTGTTTAGTATCATATATACTGTACGTAAATAACATACAAAACAATTACAAATATGTTGATTGTTTAACAGAAATCTACGGTAGGCCCCCAAAATGATCGGTTGGATCCGCCCCTCCCCTGTGGCTGGATGAAATTGGGAAGGAGACATTGAAAAGAAGGGTGTACCACCGCAGAATTTTAGTTCAAGTAACGACAATGTGATTTTGGTTTATTGAGGGTTTGACAAGGTGAATGTGGTAGATTAAAAAAAGTGAAGTTATGTTGCAGTTATTTACGATTTTAACAATTTACCCTGGCAGTAAACTTGGAAAACGACGGCAGCGGTGGACACGATGACGGGGGTTTCATCAGTCGTGGCGGGAAACAATAAGGGAATACTAGTCTTACATACGCCAGTTCTGGAGCCTCTTCATAATAATACTTTCCCAAGAACTTTTAACTTTCTGTTAAATAAAGGACGACAAAAACTTATGTCTACACACCATTTCACACTCTGAATGTGTCTCCCTAGAGACGCTCGTGGCGTCTGATCAAGCACGTTGTCTTTTCATTATCTGTGCCTGCCATGAAGTAGTGAGCTGGTGAGGAAGGATTCGTGGGGTAAAATACATTAGAAAAACTTACTTCTGGACAGAAAATATAGTTTTACTCCCTCTTCATACATCACAATACTGTGTTTTGGACGTTTAATAATTGATAAATAAATATATTTTTATATACTCATTATTTCTTATAGTATTTGTACCTACAATTTTTATTGTAATGAAAACTGAATAACGTTCAGTTTCGGTAACATTATTTTCGAGTTCAATCGTATTTTGTTTTCGATTTTCTGTTGTTTTGGGTGATAAGAGGTGGTTAGTGTGCATTGAGTCTTTTTTTGCACGTCAGACCGTGAATATTGCTGTATACATGAATGTTCCTCTTTCCTGCGTTTTTTGTAGCAGAGATGTTCACGCTCTGGCTTTCACAGACGTAAGTGGTTATGCCTAATTACAAGACACTCGTTGTGTAGATCAAGCAACAGTTTTGTAGGAATGAGAAGAGTGACCAACTTCTGCGGGTCACAATCCAGAGGTATTTTTTTAAAATTTTCACATTAAAAATCAAGCATCCATATATTCTGTATTTATTTAAAATTCAATAGATAGATAATTTTCAATCTAATAATATCTGCTTCTGTGGGGACGCTTCTTCCAGTTCACCATAATATTGCAAACCGCTTGCCGAAAGCCGCATATTCAGGAGTTCGAAGTCTCTGGCGTAGGGAAAAGTCAGAAGCTTCCAGTTTTCCACTCTGATGACACCGATATCGGCTTCCAACCTCCCAGAACGTATCTTTTGCGCACCTGTGAAGCCTTAACTTCTTCCCAACTATCGGTTTCAGTTTTCGTGTGCGAGAAATTTTAGAAAGTCGGTATGTTTGTATCTCAAATGGACCTTCTCTAATGCTATGTCGCAAGGTATTGCCTCTGCGGGATACATCCAATGTTGATGCGTGCTTGAATTTGACAATTGGGATTAAATCATCTAATTGAAGATAGAGAGTATGTTTTATTCCATTATTAATCCTATTTTTGTGCTTTAAAACTAAGGGATGTTTTGATGTATTTCACTACATACCTCTGACGCAAACGAACAGTCGATTTATATTTAAACCACTTTGCCTCGGAAATGCCGTTTGAAGAGGATTTAAGCGACACAAAACGTGTAATTTAGTTAATAAAATGAACGTTGAATTGTCATTCAGGTCTCATGAATTCAATTTTGAAAATAAAAGTGCGATACATTGTATCTGATAATCGAATACAAATATGATAAAAGACTTGTTTTAAAGGAATGATGAAAGTATTAAAAAAGTGTTTGAAAATACCAAATTCTGTTTAATTAATATCGGAACCAAAGACATTGTTTGTGTTTACAGTTAAAAACGAGAGCTTCTGACGAAGGAGAATGAGATTAATTAGAACAATATTGAATTCAGCTTAATGAAAGTTTGAATCGATCTGTAAAACACAATTTACAATGCTTATTTTCTCTGTTGTAGACATTGACCAATACTGCATGATTTAACAGCTTCTCATTCCTAAAATTTATAATTTTATATATTTAATTATTTATTTATTAATATTTATTTATTTATTGCTTATTTGTTTTTTATTTTATTTTGTATTATCTATTTATTTATATATTGTTTATTTAATTACAAATAAATTCAATTGTAATTTCCTTTAAATCTCGTTTTAATAATATACATCAAAATGTAAAATAATGTATTATAATGTAACATTATAATTGCTTTCGTCGAAGTTATTGGTTTTCAAATTTGTTGATAATATCATCACAATATATTTCAAGTAAAACATATTTTTCTATAGCTAAAATGGAAAGTGAATTTAATCTACATTCGCCCATTGTTGATCTTAAGTAGTTTTTGGTACACTTTGAAACCGAAAACAATCTTTCAGCCGAACAAGTTGAAACTAGTGTACACAAATACATGCGAAAGGCGATATCAACATTTGGAAAAAATTGTGTAAAGGTCAGTTGTTCGAAGAAACGGGAGCACATTCTGCGGTAAATTTAACATTCAATGAACAACCTTATCTAAAAAAAAATGCACCGAAAACTTGTCACCCTTTCAAAACTTGCTGCCCTAGGCACGTGCCTAGGTTTACCCATTCACAAATCTGCCACTGATCGCATCTGTCACTCAATCTTAACATCTTTATTAAGTGCAATTACAATGAACCTAAAGTGAGCGATTTATTTTCTACACATTCTGTATCTCAAAAAAGTATTCCTTCACTTTCTAGCCCAATTCGCGACGATAACCGAACCGCTCAGGCTTTCTCCACGAAACAGGGGCGCTCGTCTCCCCGTTTTGCGCAGCTGTCGTGCGGCGTGCGTGGGCGAACAAACGGAACGGCGCGAGCGCGCCCAACGAGTCGCACAAAGCGCTGGGTGCCGGGCGCCGCTCCGCCAAAGGGAGCGGGAGGGGGCGTGGCGCAGCGTGGCGCGGCGCCGGCCGCCCTAGGTGAGGCCCCGCCCCGCCCCGCCCTGCCACCCAACTCCGCCCCGCCCCGCTCCGCCCCGCCCCTCCCCGCCCGCCCCTCCCCTCCCCGCCCCGCACAAAGGACGCGCGCGCCTCCTTGACCGACATCCAAGGCTGGCCCCAGAGGGGCGATTCCTCCAGCGGGGCAGTCCGCACGTGCCGGCGGTCGTGGGGGCGGGAGTGGATGGGGCGGAGATGCGACGCTGAGGAGGCGATGCGGAAAGGTGGGAGTAAATATTGATTGATTGATTAGTGATTCAGGCCGCTTCAACGGCTAAGGTAATTTCCCGTAAGTATAGTGTGTGTTTTGGCGCGGGAGGTGGCGGTGATCTTCCTCGGCTGGATGGCAAGTTTCGGCGCCGACCTACAGTCGGCGTCGGGTTTATCTGCCATCAGCGAGGCAGTCGGGACAAGGTCTAAGCTCCCGACCGCTCTCCGGCATGTGTGATAGTGTAGTGTATGTGTGTGTAGGATAAGACAGGGAATGGGAGAGGTCCCGCGTGGCCCATGGCCCGTTTGTTGGGGTTCTGCTCCGGCATTCGTCTGATGTTGACCGGGAAATCACTAAAAAATATGGACCAGAGCAGCCGGCCGTTAGAATTCTCCTCCAGACTGTGACAGAACTCGAACTACTATCTAGCGAGTGTCGAAAATCCTGCAGTGACATCCGTTGATGCTGTGCGCCACCTCTACCGGTGTGGGAGTAAAAGACGAGGATGAGGTCTGTGGGGGAAACGACGATGAGGGTGCTGGGGTGATGATGGTATGAATGTATGTACTGATGAGGTGAAGACGGGTAGGTGGAGATGATGGGATTGGGAAAAAGCGGGGATGAGGAGTGAAACAAAATGGAAATGGAAAACAAGAGGAAGACAGAGGCTATTGTTCGCTATAGAGGGTGCGAACAATGAGGGAAGGGTTACGAGGGTGCTCATTAAATAACAATTAAAATTATTATCCATTAACACTTGTGGAGCGAGATGTGAAGGAATATGTGGAACAGAAATGAGATAAATAAAAGTTAAACGGGGAAGGGAAGAGTTACAAGAACAGGATGATAGATATCCGAAAGGATGTAGTTGCAGATGGCCAAAGCCCTGGAAGGAGAAGCGAAGAGATCGAGCTAGAAAGGAAACAAGTGATGCACTCGAGGAAGACATGAGGAAGAATGAACAAGTGAACAAAGAAGTATAAAGACTATTATTGACTTGAAAAAGAATAGTGACGAATACGTTTGTTAAAGAGATGTATTGACTTTTCGGCAATATTATCGCGCAGTTAGTAATGTCGCTAATGTCGTGGATTATAATATCAAGGCTAATTATTTTATTACGAATTTGATTTCATCGAGATGTACATTAAAAACATTTTTACAAAAATAACATTTGAAAAATGTTCATCATGTGACTCTAAATTTAAGTGAGCTAAATAGACGATCACGCACGCATTTTCGGCATTAACTGTAAGTCTCACACAGGAAGAGATATGCAGATTTTCTACCTTATTTCCACACTTAGATATGAAATTCAATTTGATCGTATTTGAGAGTATAGAAATAACAAAATAATGTGTCAATTCAGAAATCAAAATCAACTGAAAAATTCGTTCAACGATCTTTGGCAATGAAATGAGCAAGACCATTCACAGTCTCTTTTTTTGTTTAAGTGGATATCACGAAATAAAGCGGGGAATGACAGAGAATGCTCGAAATTCAGAGAGATTATTAGTAAACGAAATTGGGAACTGATTGAGAGAAAAAGAAAATGACCAATGAAAAAAAGATGATAGACTAGCTTTTTAGAAAATTGGAGATTCCCATTAAAGAGAGATACTACACTGTGCATCAATTACGGATATTTCTTGCGACATTTACGTCCCTTGTCACTTCTTAATAACAGTGAAAAACAACTTAGAAAGAACCGATAATAACATGATTAAGCTCTTTTATAGTTAACATATGCAAGAAAAGCTCATTACTCAAAGGAATTAAAACTGGACCAGTGTTGTGAAGTCTTATAGACACCAAGGGCATTAATTTTTGGATTGTGGTTGATCCAATCTATTTAAAGGGCTAAGCATCCTTGTAGCTTCTTGGCTGTAACTTCAGTGCTACCCATTACGTTGTTAAGGATCGATCGCTATTGGATGGAAATCAGAATTTGGGTCTGTAAGACGAGGCAGCAATGCAGCTTACAATACATATTTAGCATTCCAGTGGCATAATTCCACTCTACAATTTCCTGCTATGAATATATCAGTTTGTTAGTCAAACTCACTTTGTGCATAAATAATAATTGCTTAAATTTGCCAACCATTCATAATTTGTATCACGTAATACAACCTGTAAAAATTCGTTCCAAATGCTTTCTAATTTTATAAGTAGAAGTATTAGAAACTGCAGTATCAGTTTAAACTGCACACTTCATTTGACCATTTAACTTACTTATTTGATGTAAATACGAAAATAAGTTTCTCTCTACTATTTTCAATGCACATAAAAGTATGTTACATGGGCTTGTGAGTCTTGGCACCACCATTTGTGTTATTGTTTAGGGCGGCTCTGCAGCAGGGTTACAAGAAGACCGAAATCAAGGTCTACGATGATTAGCACTGTTTTTACTTACTTATACTTCTGGCATTTATTTCGGAAATGAAAGTAATTAACAATACGTTTAATTTCGGATCATCATTTGTTGTTTGCGATAAAGAATTAAGATATTTTCAAAAGAATACTGTCTTAGAATCTCTTTTCTCGAAACATCCCTTTTTTAAATTTTAGATAGCAGAAGTTTCAATGTACTTACTTCCATATCAAGTAAATGGCAGTATCAAAGCACATTCTCTTAAGCGTCCTTTACACCACGCGGGGGCAAATTTTAATAGAAAAATTTAAAGCAAATTGAGAAAATTTGAGAAAATTTGAAATTTGCAATTTGAGCAATTTGAGACATTTAAAAAAATGTTTTTGTAAAGTACCCTGAAATATTTGTAAAGCACCATGAAGTACCCTGAAGTATTTGTTTTTGTAAAGCACCCTGAAGTATCCTGAAAAATCAAAACATCCACTTGAAACTCTCAAAGCCTTGTGCTCGTTCAGATCGATCTGGGAATATCAATTTTGGAGAAAATCGAATGAACGGTTCACGCGCTAGTATTGACCACAATAGAACAGACGGACAAATAGACAGATGTTTTGCCGTCAATCGATTGTTCCGCACCAAGGAACTACAAAACATGTATTATGACTACACCGAGTATTCGAGAGTTTTTTCTATATATAGCAACTAGATTTATCCATGTTTTCGTTACTAGGGCCCGGAAATAAGAGTTTTTCTGCCAAAAATTAAACGTTTTTCGGCGCAGGATTACTTTCACTTGTTACGAAGTACATTACTGAGGGGACCTGTTCTTTCGAGATGAAGAATTAAGCCAACCACCGAACAATAATTCCAATCCAGTACACCAGTATTGCCAATTACACGATTATCCATCGCTTACACGCGGAACCCCAACTCGCGGTCGCTCCAATCGAGAGGGGGACCTCGACCGCTGGACCTAGAACGCGAGATGAGCGTCTCCATCGCCTCCCACCGCCGCCGCGCCGCGCCGCTTCCTTTGAAATCAAGGCAGTTGCCGCGGGCGCGTGCGCGCCGCACAAAGCACCCCCCTCGACTGCACGCCGCGGGGCGGCCAAAGGGGGGGAGGAGGAAGAGGAACGGGACGAGGAAGAGGAAGCAGAGGAGCAAGCGCCCGGCGACGAGGCGTCGGGAACGCCGCATCGCGCTCGCTTGTTGACAGAGGACGTCCCGGCGCCAGTTCGTGCGGCGCGGCCCGCGTCGCACCCGCTGCAATTCTGTTACCTTCTCCCACCCTCCGCAACACCCGGGCTCCCTACACACGGTGACCCCACCCGCAGTCACTCTGTAGGGTTGTGATACTTAAAAGGATGCTGTCTCCTAAATATTCATTATACATTTCAGGTTGTGTGGATTTTCCGAACATCGGGTGCTCGCTTGAGATACCAGCATACGGCTTTTTAATTTCAGAAATGACGGTAGTATGGAGAGAAAGCAAAGAAGATATTTCAACAGAGCAAAAATCAATTCTTTTCATTAATAAAATACCTACGTAGCGAGACTACCTGTGACGCGTGACTCATTTAAACACGTGGTACTACAACAGCACGTACTATCTTTGTATTATTTGTAAGGGTTATGTTATATTTCAAAACTAATTGAACACATGCGAACATTTCACACATTTGAATTCCATTGCACATATTTTTGCGTCAAGTTTTTCCAACCCCCCGTTTTGCCAAGGCGGGAATTTGAACTCAAGAAGTTATATTTCCGCGTTCACAGTGATTGATTACATATTACACTGCCACAATATTTGCATAGTTCAAAGTCCCAGTCACGTTCTTGTGCAAGTATTTAGTTCTACGTAGAACTAGAATAAAGTGTTAAAGTGTCGGTTCATCGCTCTTAAAAAAGGTCCAGAAGGGTATAAGGAGACTGCTACATCTTTCGTCCAAATGTTTTGACCAGTAACTACATGAAATACCTGCAGGCATATTGAAAATATAGAACAATCTACAAAGAACTAACTGATTTAATCATACGAATAAAGAGTAAATTTGTCTCTAACGCACCTCACAACATAAAAATAATCAATAGAATATTAAAAAGCGAGTAATCATCAATTTGCCTCCCCTGATCCTCCTCCAGAACCGCCTCGACAGCCATCCTTCCAACGCCTGCTGCACACCGCTCCTGCGTCAAACCCTATTCGACCTATTCACGTCGTCCACCTCCTCCGGATTGTCCGATGCGAGGGCGCCCTGCAACACGCAGACACAGGGTGTGGGACGCGCCCTTAACGGACACCGCACACGCGACCGGCGGCGGGGGCGGGGGCGGGGACGGCGGCCACAGCTGCGTACTATTGTTCTCTGCGAGCATGACATGTGCGGAACACAACCGAGTCACACTATTATCTGGCGAATCGATTTCAGAATTAGTTAATGGGTGTGTGAAGGTAAATGAGAATTCTGTTGTTGTTTTTTAATGCAAATAACTCTAGCGTTTAAAGAAGGAAATATTCTTCATCTCGAGGTCCTTAGGGGTTAACAAGCGATTACAAACAATTGCTATTATTTTGACGTTTTCGACAAAATTCGAGTAAAGGGGTTCGCTTTCTCTTCTGGTTTCATATATTGGTTTCCGTAAACTAAGCAGCTTCTCTTCGACATATCTAGGCTACATATCAAAAGTTCATCTCAATTTATTAAGCAATGTTTTGTATTATTGAATCAAGGTTATTGTCAGTGTTAATCTAAGGTACTATTACTGTGGAACGCAATGCTCAATTTATAACGTAAAAAAACTATTTCTAGTCGCGATATTAAAATAGACGTAGTGATACCAAGAGAATGAAATATGTCACTGAAACAAAAGCCTACATTGGGAAATGAAGAAGTAAATAAAAATAAGCAAATTGGGCTTTTTAAGTTGTTCAAGAACCTTCTTGTGTATAGTTGTAAGATTAATGAGGATGTAAAACATAAATATAACTGCTTATTCATAATACCAGTCCAATTTGTGTGTATTTTAGTTTAAAAAAAATACATCTTTGATATTTAGATAACAAGTAAAAACGAAATACATTGCCATCGAACACGATAAAACAACTAACAAAGCAGTGTTATCGAGACGTCGGCATGAAGTCACCAAACACTGCGAGCGCTGCTTTCCAAAGAAAAACCCCACCGCTTCATTTGGTATTCCGCAGTGAAAGCGGCTTGCCTCTCGGAATTTCGATTCCCCGTGCCGTAGCTTCCCAGTTTCATAGAGGCAATCCTGTCGCCGCCGCCGCCGCTCCACCTAGTCACAGAGCAAGCTTCCTAAAGCGGCTTGCCCTTGTGCGCGAAGCCGCAGTCTGGAGACCCTGCTCCTCGCAGCTCCGGCGATGACGCGATCTCGCGTTTCTGATCTCGGATTCGGCCGCCCGCAACGCGTGTGTGGGAGAAACGCTTAGGGCGATCGCTCAGACCCTGCAGGAAGTAGCTCCGGCAGGAAGCAATGAGGCCAGCTTACGTAACGTCCATCGCATCAGCATTCGAAACTAGTCGGCGAAATCGAAACGCGGATGCTAATCCCGAAACCATTTAAGTTGGCGACCCGATCCGCCTCTGGAGTTTCTTGCGCTGCGGCGAGATCCGCGGATCGCTCCGCTCCCTGGATTCGGGTCCATTGAAGGTCTTCCTTCCCCCGCTATCGCCGTGCATCATCTCCATTGTCTCCTCGTCTCGACGACGGCGCGCGCAGCGGCCCGTCTTATCTACCGTCCATCGTCTGGTGCAGCGCCGTCTATCTCGAGTCTCCACTTCTCCGCCCGCGCCCTCATTCGTCTTTCCCTTCAGGCGCCCTCCTCCTTCCTCGTGGATCCCGCGGCAGAGATTCTAGCTCTTTTCTGCCTTTTCCGTTCGCCGAGGAGGCAACTGTGGCTCGCGGAGCCATTGCAATGGCAGGGCCTTTTTGAAGGAAACTTTCCCGAGTGCGGAGGACCCTAGTCGATTCCTGGCCCGCTCCATGTAATTCGCTCTTTCCTTTCACGAATGCTGTTTCCACAAGAACTTGAGTCGCCTTCATACATTGGCCTCTTTATATCTTTTCATGCGATGTGCGGTGCGGGCAGGGGTGCGTTTGTTGTGGCGTCCACGGGGCGGTGGTTTTGGTATTGCCGTGTACCGCCTGTACGACTTAGCGTGTAAATAAAAAAAAATTCTAAATGAAGATCCTCCAGAAGAGGACAGGTTAGAAAGCGAGAGGAGTAAACATATTAAAGAAAATATTATTAAATGTTATAATAAGTACTACGCGACTTTTATGATTATTACCAGACTGACGAATGACCTCCCATAACTCACTCTGTCAAACACCAGAAAGTTAACGACAGGCTTATTTTCAAACGGGTGAAAGCAACGAAGGTACTTTCGAGTCTCTATCGTACCGAGTCTCTACCACCGAAAAAACATCTGCTTTAGTTCCAACATTAACTTCCACTCAAAATCACAGCGAGCGTGGACGTGACCTGAGAGCAAACACCTTGATCTCCAAACAACAATGAATTATGGAGCGCCGTCCACGCCGCCCGCGAAGCCCCTCGCGTCGAAGGCCCCGCGCCGTCAGCTGCGCCGGTCGCACGCGCGTCCGCGAGGCCAATCTCCTGCGGGCCGGCGCGGCGCGGCGCGGCGCCTCCGAGAAAGTGTGAACTTTGAACCGTTTCCGCGCGCCGTATATGGCGAGCGCAGAGACGCGCCGCTGAGCGTTACGGCAGAGCGCGCAACAACGGCCGAGCGACCACGCGCTCGGGCGTTGCGACACCGCGCGCCGCCTCCGCCGCCGTCGGTGCCCCCCCCCCGCCCCGTTGCCACGTGCAGTGCGAATGTCCCAATAACTTTTGGTCAAAATACACACATTAGGGAGATAGTGTGAATTGATTTGATTGATTGATTAATTCGTGTTTCCGGGCGCGTCAACTACTTTGGTCATTAGTCCCGTCAGTGTAGTGCGTGTTTTTTCTCGGGAGATGGCGATGAACTTTTCCCCGCTGGATGGCGAGATCTGGCGTCGATCTACCGTCGACTAGCGGGGTTTTCCCCTCAACCAGGTATCTCCCAACAGCGGAGCACCGCCCCAGCCGGGACCAGCTGTAAGCTCCCGACCGGTCTCCCGGCATGTGTGGTAATGTAGTGCATGTTAGTGTTAAGTGTGTGTGTGTGTGTAAGAGGAGAGGATAGGACAAGGAAGAGGAAGGAAAGATCGCTCGCGGTCCGTGGCCCGTTTGTTAGGGTACTGCTCCGGCATTCACCTGGTGTTGATCGGAGAAACCACGGAAAACTACCGATCAGAGCAGCCGGCCGCTGGAATTCTCCTCCACACAGCGATTGAATTCGACCTAGCTGACAAGCTAGTGTCGAAAATCCTGCCGCCGTCGGGACTCGAACCTAGGACCTCCCGGTCAGAGCAACTGCAGTGACATCAGGTTGACGCACTGAGCCAGAATTGATTTGAATTTTCGGGTAGTCTGCACAGTGTCCATAGTACCACAGAGGGAACAATCAACATCAGGTGACTCCGGAAAGGCGTTCCTGTTGATGTTTGTGTATGTGGCGCCTCTGCTGCTAACTATGAGCAATATGATGATGAGGTACGTAGTGGTTGATTCCGGGCGCGTCAACTGCTACGGTTATTAGTCTCGTGACTGTAGGCAGGCTTTTCCTCGTGAGGTGGTGGTCATCTTCCACGGTGGAGAGATCTGCTGCCGACTTACATGTCGTCTAGCAGAATTTTCCCCAACAAGATATCTCCCACCAGTGGGGCACCGTTCCAGCCGGGACAAGCTCTAAGCTCTCGACCGATCTCCTGGCAAGTTGCGGTAGAGAAGTGCATGTATGTGTAAGAGTGTGTAAATAAAGAGTGAGCATAGGACAAGGAAGAAGATTATGCGTGGTCCATGGCCCTATTGTTAGAGAACTGCTCCGGCATTCGCCTGGTGTTAATTGGAAATACCACTGGAAACTACCGATCAGAGCAGACTGACGCTAGAATTCTCGTCCATAAAGCCGCCAGATTTTGTCTCAACTATCTAGCTAATATCGAAAATATACAACGCTCGTAGTTGCCATCCCAAGCCAGAACACTCAACATGGCCGTTGTCGGGTTTCTTCGGAAAGGCGCTTCTATTGATGTTTGTGTAATGTTGCTGCTGCTGCTCATGATGATCAATACGATGACGAAGTCGGTAATTACCGTGGATATGGAGAAAATGCTGAAATAAGAGACGCTTCAGCCAGAAATTACATTAAATTTAATGTAGTTTAATGCACTTTTTCACATTAAATTTTATGTACCGTGTACATTAAAACGATATTAATGTACATATACATTAAATATAATGTGTAAATTAAAATCAAGGCAGATTTAATGTATTGTAGTACATTAAATTTAATGTACCGTGAACGTTAGAGCGATTTTAATGTGTTTGTGCATTAAATTTAATGTTAAAATTAAAATCAATGTAGGTTTTAGAAATATTTTCTTCCACTATTTGAACTTGCGTATAATAAATTTAAAATATATTTTCGACATGTATACAAAAAATATAAATGTTTAAAATTCGTATTTACATTCAAATTGGTAACAAATATAATTGTAAAAATCTTTATAATAAAATTGTAGCGATGTACATAGTACGCTAATTCTTTTGTTAACATTTTTTTATATTCTCCGGAAATATTTAAATTTTTTTCAAAGAATTGTCACTGTAACAATGTCAGAATTTAGTACTCTTTACGGCTACGAAACATATTTCCAAACGTAAACGCGTCCAAAACAGGTGAAGAAGTTGTGACAATTATAAACAATATACATAATTCTGTAGAGTTAATACATATTTAATATATATTACGTCTAAAGAAATATGTTCCGTAGACGTAAAGAATATACGTACCATAGCGAGCAATACATTAGGCCTAAGAACCTGCTGAAGCAATTGGATGTCGCAATAGCTCAGTGGTTAGAGCACCTGCTCGTAAACCAGAAGTCTCAGGTTCGAATCCCGGTCGGGGTGACTATTCGTTGAACAAATTTAAATATTAAAATACATTTGTTACTAAGTACCAAGATCAGAACTTAGTATTCTTTACATTTGCGGGACATATTTCCGAGCGTAAACGCGTCCAAAAATGTGACTATTGCATAAATCTCAACGGGCATCAGAACATGTTTAAAGAATTGATTGTCTCGATAGGATAGTGGTTATAGCAAGTGGGCGTAAACCAGGAGAGACACATTTTGAATCCCGGCCGGGGTGACTATTATTTGAACAAATTTTAAATATATAAGTTAGTACATGTACAGTAAATTTCATGCACACATACAGTAATTTCAATGTAAAAGCACATTAAAGTAAGTATCATGTACGTAAATTAAATTTAATTTACACGTACAGTAAATTTAATGTACATGCGTACAGTAAATTTAATTCTACACGTACATTACATTTAATGCACACGTACTTTAAAGTTACTGTACGTGTACATTAAATTTCATTTACGTACATGATACTTACTTTAATGTACTTTTACATTAAAAGTAATGCGGAAATTTCTGACAGTGTACTTTCTCTACAGCAGTTTCCACCTGAATTGATGTCGAGGATGATCGGGGAAAGGGGATCGGACGTGGTTAGCACGGACGGAGATTGAGCCGCAACTCCATACGAGGGTTCTTCCAAGTATTGCAATGATTTAAACTCGAGACGTTCAGACAGCCTAAGAAATAGGACCTCTTTGTTTTTAAATGTAAACTTGGCCTAATCATCTCCTCTTATTCACATTACAATTTAACTAACGCCGAATTTGCCGAAAAATATGTTCATTTGATTGAATAGACAAGATTATCGCTGAGTTGCTACCAGAACATAAATAATCAGTCAATGGCGAATTTTTCTCATTCACAAATGCGAATCTATAGGCAATAGATGCATATACAGTTGTATAAAACCCAATTAGTATTAGTTAAAATGCTAACTACTAGATTTATAGGGCAAGCAATTTTCTGGGTAAATTTAATGTTTATGACCCGTTCTCATATGTTGTGCTATGTTGATACTCACTATTCCAATTTACTCGCATTCATTCATGGTTCGTCCGATTTAAGAAATTACTTTCTGAAATATCATTTCTGTGAAAGAGCATCAATTCAACGCGAAACTTCAGGGCATAAAAAACTTATCTGTTTTTGGTAAGGTGATTAATTCCAGTAAGACATCCGTATTTGTTTCTCATCAAGAATAGCGGTACTCTTTATCACTGATACATAAATAAGCATTAATCAAAAACACAACGTATTTTTTGGTACATCTTAGTATTTGGTATATGAAATAAGTGTGTGTTCGTAAAATGTTACGAGGTTTTGACACTGTCCTTCGTGTAGGCAAATTATATTGTGATATACCAGAATATTATAGATTTTATTTAATGATATTAGCTGTACATGGGGGTGGATAAATGGGTATACAATATGGCGGTATACGGCCTTAGCAACGACAGCGCAGAGGTTGGCAAGGTCAACAAACTGTACACAGGCCTTGAAGATGTCAGGACGCTGGCTAGATAGCTAAAGAAAATAAGATGTGATTGGTTCAAAAACAAATGACTGACGGGGGTCGCGGCTACTCGGGTTCGTAAGAGACGCACGGATTGGCTAGTGAAGATTAGACAGTCTAATTTTGCCGCTGGGTTTTGAAAACATAGAATGAGGGACGCTTACCGAACCATAAAGGGTTAAAGAACGCATTGAACAGAACATTCTGACTCTGGGTGTCGTGGTGTAAAGATCGTTTGCGGACATTATATTAGGAAAGTGGGACTTGTATATTTTTTTGTGAGAGAAGTAATAGTTTTTTTTCGGACTCTGAGAATTATTTGTCAGAAGTGAATTCGCGGAGGACTTGTACAGTTTTTCGGATATTGCAGTTGAACTTTAATGTTTTACATAACCAGTGGGAAAGATTAGGAACCGGGAGCGTCGGATAAGAACTGATAAATAGTTTATGCAGTGTGTACTGGACGTGTCAGCAGCAGCGCAAGACCGGAAGAAAGAAGCGAAACTTGGAACCAACAACGGTCAAGTGAGAAGCGACTACGGAGCGTCGGCAAGCAAAACGGTAAAGAAATACTGCAGTACAAAAGAGATAACGTATTTAAAAGGTCATGACCATAAAATTAATTGTTAAAACTTAACGTTAAATAAATTATTGAATTTTGTTCTTTGGAAATGAAAGGAGTTTTCATTTGTCAATCATAATCTTTAATTAGTTGGAAACATATAATTATTACATTTCAGATTCCACGCCATACTGTATAGTTGGCAGATCAGGTAATCGGCTATCGAGGCGATAGCGAGTATTTGTATCCGGACCCATCGACCCAAGCTAGCTGGATGTTTATACAATTTTGTTTAAATTAGATGGGAAAACTTTGGTAGTAATTAATGTAACCTGTTTCTGGCGCCCAAATCTTAATATAAATTTGGAACAGGCCATAATTACAACCACACTCTTGATGAGACGATGATAAAGGTATATTTCAATATCTTGTCAAATTCTTGGCATAGTTGGTTTATATTTTGAGAAGGGCGGTACAACACGTATAACTTCCAAGTATTGGCGCAGGAATCTTCCCTCAATTTTCGTACGTCATACCGTAACCACATTTTCTTTGAGAATTACTAATATCATACGCCAAAGGCACATTCTTGAACGTTTCTGACAAAATTATGTTTCATTAGATGCACATCCCACAATATTGGCATGCTTTCTGAAACGGTGTATCAACTAGTTCTGCGCAAACAAATCCAATAGGCGTGTATAGAAACTTTGAACTCTCTACCTTATACCTGGAGGTCAGAAGTTTTATGTGCTCTCCTTCCTGGGATGTATAAATTCTTATTCGTTTTGTAGAACACAATTGGTAGCATAAGGCACTATTAACACAATACCAACGAACACACACAGCTGTGTTCTTTTAAACGCCTAAAATAAAACAGACGTATTGATTTTAGGGGTACTTAATAATGATTCCATTTAAGAATGGTATTTTATTTTGAAAGTTGTGTATATTACTCCACGAGACAGAGAGTTTGGGAAGTGCCACCTTATGAACGTCATCATTGTTGTCGCCTCTTCTTATCGGTTTTTCCTCTTCTGAGCATTCATTCTTGATGTTCATCAACTTATATTTCCTAGCCTTTCTACTGAAAAAGCTTTTATTTTCATTCCTGATGACGTTCGATTGGAATCGATGGTTTCCAAGAAACAAGGCGAGACCTTCCCGCTCTAAGGTCTTTCACCCGCTTCGGGCCACTCCGTGCAACTTCGTGAGTTCGGAACGCAGCGACGTTGAAGAAAACGTACGGGCGAAGGCATTTACCACTTGAAGAAAAATGTGGTCTAGGCATAACATAGAATGTGGAATTACATTATTTAAATAGATAGAACATCACTTACTCATGATTGCCCAAAGTGGAGAGGTGAAGCAACGTAATACTGATAAAATACAAATTGTGCGAAATAAATTTGTAAAACCGATTAGAAAAGCCCTTTGGTATGCTGCCAATAAACAAATAAGAAATGTACTAGGAATAGAATTCCTAATAATCGTATTAGAAGTTTATCAGAGAAAAATATGAAGATTTAATGAAAAATAGCATCTAAGGCGCTCTACAAAAGACCAGAAATAATGCAAGGCACCGCAAAGAAAAGTTATGCCTATCTTAGATAAAAGCACGCAAATTAAAATGGAAGAAGTCAAGAGAAATCATTCAACTCATTCATATCATACCGAAATAAAAATTCAAATCATAACTCAAAAAATAATCCACCCAAAATCATTGAACGTTGGAGGAAGCTTCATTAAACGAACTCCCCACCTATCTATGCCCTACCCAGTATTACAAATCTACAAAATCTATCTGATTGATCACATAGTAAATATGTATGTTAAAAAAGGGCGGTGAATCATCTGAGTGAGGATGGAGAAATGATTGGATCTCTCAAAATGTATGAAGATAATAAATGCAATGTAATTGAACACTTAAAACGGCAAAATAACTTGCTTGTCAGTTCATACACCGAATGTAGATAGAACATTTGGAGAGGCTTAGTAGGAACAGCAAAATCGAATTCAAATATTGAAATTAATGTTGGTTTCTTGCATTTCGGGCATATCCTACTGTGCAACTCCATTTCTTTTGACGTCGTACTTTTAAGTAGCATATTTGTGGTGTCTACAGCACGATCCAAAAATCATTACTTATTAGTATAACTGACTTACGCTGGATTAATAAAAGTGCAGTTTCATAAATTTCATCAAAGTGTTAAAGTATTGAAAACCCTCTTTTGATTTTTGGTATTTTTGAAAATGATTTTATGTATTCTAAAAGATACGAAATGATACAAAAACTGGATTAATGCAAATAAGTACGATACACCGCAACATCTCGCTTCCTGTCACACGTTGCCATGACTCTCTTCAGAACTCCCTCTAATTGTCTAGTCTTCAGTACGGATTTGTATTGTATTGTTGCAAATCAATCTTAAGTTGTCTTAATATTGGTGGTCATTATAAAGTGATTTAAATTATAGTAAAAAATTCTTGTACTTAATATTTCTGTTTATTACAATTTATAAAATGTATCTCTGGTGTATAATTTTGTAGATAATAATTCTGATTGTTGTAAGGTATAATAACTGTTACTGTTATGTAAATTAATAGTAGTCACTAATGACTTTAGTTGTTTATAAAGCGACCTAAAGAAAATAAAAAGCAAACAAATAAACAAACAAACAAAAATTTACTGTTCCACATCCTGTTGCATCTTCTCCCCTGCAGAGTGCGCTTAATCATAACCAACAATATTTTATTCACATCACGACCAGCTTTGGCGGATGATTAAATGTATATCCCAGTACAACTTTCAAATATCTTGGTACTTCATTAAAATTCCTGGTACCCATGACAGTTGATTTAAATTACTGAAATTGTTCATATTATAACTCTATTATGTATTTAACGCCACAGGAAGTTCGTTAAACGTAACTCGACATCGATTCGTTTTACATAGATTTATTAGTTCGCTTTCAGCTATTGCTCGTTGGCATACATGACAATAACTATAAACGTGACAATATCGATAAACTAAGTGGAAGACCAAGACGTCTTATCCTTTTCTACTCTAGCATGTGCTAGAAAAGACCATCCTATGTCACCTTTAATGTTTTTACGACAGAGTTTTTACCTGTATCAAAGTTATTTGTAATATTGATTTTATTACAAATATAATAATAACAATAATAATGAATGATACGATGAACACAAAAAGTGACATACAGAAGCTGAACCAAATTTATAAAATGTTAATGCTGCACCAAGTTCCATAATTGTGTTATTTTTTTGCCAATCCCACATGTTTGAAATGTTTATTCCTTAACATATCTAAATGTGCTACTCTCATAAATTGCATAATGTAAATATTTGTTTTGACAAGCCTTCAGGGTTTTGTGGATGTAACAGCATTGTAAATATTTAACTTAAAAATTGTAAATTCTATTGTTTTATATTAATTTATTTAACATTGTTAACAGTTGCCATAATTGCTCTTGACAAGGCATGTACAAAGCGTGCGAAACGTTGAGCCAATAATTAATGTTTTTTAAAAAGTTTAATTCCTGAAATCAATTTTGATTGATCCTATATGGTCAAATACATATATTTATTCGTACCATCAACACCTCCAATATTGATTTTAGTTTTAAAGTACTGAATAAAAATTATTATAGGAATCATAAATCGTACATTGTTCATTACCCTAGATTGAAAATCCTGGTATTTAAATGTACCAAGATGTTTTCATCCTGGTACATAGTATCTTCATTAAAATCCTGGTAAAATACCAGGATCCTGGTACCCTGGCATCACTGATCGTGAAGCTTCGCGTCGCATCGCGCCTTGCCTCTATCTACCCTTAAGCATAACAGCAGAAAGAGAAACGAAATATTGGACCTACCATCAAACACTCGAACCTGACAGGCTCTTTCCTCACACTATTCGCGGGTCGAAGAGGCGTCGTCGGCGCCGCGCGTCCAAGGGGTGAGTGTCCTTTCTAGCGAATGGAAGTCGTTTCGCTCGTGACGCGCGTCTCGCCTCGCCTCGCGTGGTCGCAACTTCATCGGCCGCGCACCGAGGGGCGCTGCAAAGGAATTCTCCAGACGGCGCGGCGCTGCGGCTTCTGTTTGCACAGCCTAGCTGACTCTTTGGGTGGGCGCCGGCGGAGAGAGGTTGGGGCATGTTATGGCGCATGTTGAGAGAGTGTCACGACGAAAGACGCTGGTTGGCGAGGATCTCTCCGTTCTGAGGTTAAAAACCGTTCAAGTGATGATTTCTCATTGAAAGATACTAGGGTGAAAATTAACATTGGTTTCTCGATACGCCATCCGATATACAGGCAGATATTTATTTTTTGACAAATAACTCGAACATGACAAAAAAATTAAAACACTGGAAAATACTTAAAAAAAACATTCTGGCTTTCCTAAACGATTTCAATTGCTTAATACGTCAAAATTAGTCATAAAGGTTTGTGCGAAAAGAAATGATAGTTATTTTAGAAAGAAGGTTTTTTAAAGTCTGTAAGAATCGTTCATGTTTTATTATTACTAAAGGTTAAACACTGAAGAAAATGTTACAGAGTTAGAATAAATTGGCCTCTTAGGGCATGGCAAGTAAAAACGGGTTCTCATGTAGATGATTCATTCTTTTCTGAGTGTTGTTCAATAATTCATTATGAGTGCAGACAAGGAAGAAGTTAATGGGGCGGGTACACTGTGCCAATATACCCAGATTCTAATCTGGCAATATATAAAAGCGAAATTATATTTTAGTTAGTTTACAATGTGGGTTGCTTAAGTAGGTGATACCACTTTGTGGGGTATACTAAAACGATCAACAGTGATCTATGAAAACAAGGGAGCGATGGTAAATGAAAATATTGAATAAACGGCCAAATCATTCAGTGTCTCGTTGTCGTAAATTCGATAGCTCTCAAGACTTCCATAGATTATCCAGAAGACATGTAACTAAATTTCATACTTCAAACTTAATGTAATGTATTAATTAGGAAGCAGAATGAAACAGTGGTTAATATCAATCAATAATTTTATAATTGCGAAGAATATATTTTTACTACAGATGCTAAAGATAGCAGGGGAGACAATAATACCATATTTGGTCAGACTTTTCAATGTATCAATCAACAATGAAAGTGTACCGGATGATTGGAAATCTGCTTTAATAGTGCCAATTTTTAAAAGTGGACAAAAATGTGAAGTGCAAAATTATAGGCCAGTTAGTCTTACGTCAGTAGTCTGTAAATTGTTTGAAAAATTATTATCTAATTCGATTAGAAATCATTTGGATCAGACAGAATGGTTTTTTCGCGGGCAGCATGGCTTTAGAAATGGCTTTTCTTGTGAAAGTCAAATTATTTCCCTTACTCAAGACTTGTCTGATGTAATTGATTTAGGGGGAAGAGTGGATGCAATAGTTATTGATTTTGCCAAAGCGTTTGATGTAGTACCGCATGACATTCTGATATTGAAACTTATTGATGCTAAAATTGACAGGCGGGTAATAGCATGGATAAGTGAATTTCTTCGCGATAGAAATCAAAAGGTTCGAATTGGACAGCATTTATCGGAAAAGGGTAACATTACTTCCGGAGTCCCTCAGGGCAGTGTCATTGGCCCACTGTTATTTCTTATCTTTGTAAATGATATATCACAAAATATAACGTCAAAAATTCGACTCTTTGCCGACGACTGTATATTATATAGGGAAATTACAGAACAGCACGATATGATTCAACTACAGGAAGATTTAAATAAGATTAACGATTGGGCAAGAGCTAATAAAATGACTGTAAATGGAAATAAAAGTAAAGCGATCACATTTTGTAGGGCCAGAGACTTTCATACATTGCCTTATCAGCTAGGTAATGACGTAGTTCCGCGAGTCTCAAACTGTAAATACCTTGGCATCCTCTTGGATAGTAAGTTGGGATGGGAGAAACAAACTAACTACGTAGTGGGTAAAGCTTGGAGGTCTTTGCATTTCGTCATGAGAAATCTTAAAAAATGCAATACGAAAGCAAAAGAAATCGCGTATACCTCGCTTGTTAGGCCAGTAATGGAATATGGAGCTAGTTGTTGGGATCCGTACAGAATAGGACTTAAGAAGAGCTTAGAGAGGATACAAAACAGAGCGGCAAAATACACTTTTCGGAGGAACATACCTGCACGTTGGGAATCGTTAGAACATCGGAGAAAAGGGGCTCGACTTTGCGTAATGTATAAATCTTACACTGGTGGCTCTGCATGGCAGGAAATACGGGGAAGGCTAGATAAACCAGATTATTTTAATAGATTTGATCATAAATATAAAATTAGAACTAGAATTCAAAGAACGGACGTAGGCAAATTCTCCTTTGTAAACAGAACAATCGTAGATTGGAACGATTTGCCTGCGACAGTTTTTGAGCCCTTTCCTTGCTCAGCGCGTGGTTTTAGAAAAAAAGTATAGGAAATTAATCAATAGGGTGAAAACGTGCAGTGAAGTGAAGTGAAGTGAAGTGAAAGGTGCGATTATGGGTAGTAAACTAAAAAGTATTGAGCTATTAGTATTTAGGTAAAGTTTTATGAGGTGCAGTGACGTGAAGTGCAGTGAAGTGATGTTAACGAGTGTTTCTACGTGTTAGAAATGTAAAAATTATTATAAGTATTGTATATTATTATGTTGTAGGTAAAAGTGATTATCCATATTTGTCTGAATATGATTGTGAGTGAATACTTGTAGGATGGTGTGTATGCGAGTGTTCCTTTGTCTTTGTATGATATGTATGTAAGCGTGTATGTTTGTATGTATGAATGTTGGTGTGATATGTAAGTAAGTTTATTTACTTAAATGTCAGTATATATGTAGTTTCACTTGTATATGTATAGGCATGTAAATGCAGTTGCATATTCTAGGTAATGAAGAAGATAATTCGTTTGTTTTTTATATTGATTTTTTATATATTGTTTTTATAGTTAATTGTGTTTTGTAATTTTAATGTACTTTTGTGTTTCTGTATTCTGCCACCGGGCAACATCAGCCCAATTGTAGAATAAACCCTATCTATCTATCTATCTATCTATCTATCTATCTATCTTTTATTTCTACTTACAACAAACTATTTCTAATAAACATATTTAGAAGGAGTTCCGTATTATAAATAATTTAAAAAATATTTATGTCGCATCGACAGCTCCAGTCATTAGCGAATACTTAAATTTACATAACATTATCATCTTTATTCTAAGGGAATTGTTTAAAAATTTTGTGGAGTGTGGTTTTAGAGAAGTGCTTCTATTTTCCCGAAAACGGATTATTGGATTAAAAATGTTGACAATCTGTGGTTTACAATGTTCCCAAACGCAGTCTATTACCAAATGAATCCTGTGCAAATCACATCAGACTATATGAAGCCCTAACGATTACACATTTCTACTCTTAAACCGCCATTAAGGAAGAAAGCCACTCAAGTGCTGCACTAATCATTGCAAAGGGCACCTGCTAAATCTCCGGTAGCACACAGGCGCAATTTCAGCTTCATATCGAACGTTGTGGACTCCCTCTCTTCTGCATTTTCCCGCCGTTCGCCCAGGGCCTCGCGGCGCCCTCTTGCTACAAACGGGGGGCTGCGGCGGCGAGCGCGGAAGGAGGGAGGGAGACGGCGTGCAAGCGGCGTTCGGTTTATGGCCCATCGAAAACGGGCGAAGGCGCGAGCGGGCCAGGGCGAGGCGGGTTGTACCGCCCCGGGCCGACCTCTGCCCGTCCGAGTTTCACCCGCGCCCAACAACACTACCCCGCCTCGCTTACCCACCCGATCGTTCACCTCCAACGCTTCCCCTCCCCTTCCGGCCAGCCAACGAGCAGAGCGTTTCGGCAATTACACCGCCCAGAGGGCGTGCCTCTCGCTGCCTTCTCTTTCCGCCCCGCAACTGCTTTCCTCCTCAGGCGACGGCGCGGCGGCGGTGGTCGTCGTCGTCATCGTCGTCGTCGTCGACGGTGGTGGTGGCGGTGGTGGCGGCGGTGGCGGCGGTGGCGGCGGTGGCGGTGGCGGTGGCGGTGGCGGTGGCGGTGGCGGTGGCGGTGGCGGTGGCGGTGGCGGTGGTGGTGGTGGCGGCGGCGGCGGCAGTGGCGACGATGGCGGCGGTGGAGGCGATGGCGGGCGGCGGTGGCGGCGGCGGCCCGGGTGGGGGCGGGGGCGATGGCACCCCGGCGTTCTCCATCCCGCCTTCGTGGTCGTCTTAGCCGCCGCCACCGTGGAAGATGCCCAGGGCGGGGTTTGGCCGCAGACTGTATCGCGACCCCTGCCTCAACCCCGTCCCAAGCTCGCGGCGGATACTCCCTGGAGAATATTACGCTTTGCGTCCGAGTTGGCGGACATCTTTTTCTTTGAAGTTTCTGGACTGTGGGTTCTCTGTCTCTCTCCTGGAGGATCTTCGGTAAGGATAAATTACCTGGAGACTCCTGTTAAAGCTAAGAGATATTGCAAGTAACTTACTGCAGAATATTGGGCAAAGGAGTTTCTACTTCCCTTGTTCTATTTGACAAGTTTATTTGAGGAGTCAACCCCCCCCTCTCCCGTATTGGAGGACTTATTCAAAATTTCTGCCTTGAGGATTCGAGCACAATTCTTGGTTCAAGTCTTTTAGAAACCATTATAAAACATTATTTGGCGATACATTAAACACTTTAGAATTTGACAGAACGAATACGAAAGTGGTGTGTAATCCCAGCCGCACTGCAAACAGCACTGCATAGGTATGTGTTTGCACAATCTTCCATGAGGATGTGGTCATATTACCTCCGAAATCTAATATTTATGCACTGTGTTTTACGTAATAAATATACCTTATTTATTTATTTATTTATTTATTGCTTTTGGATAATTCAGTAAGATTTTAATTATTTAGAACCTGATACAATGCTTTCCATAGAAGAATGACGAATAAATCGTCGTAAGCTTTATTTCATCTCGGGAAACACTCTATATAGGAAAAAAGCGATTCATCAAAACTCAGTAATGTCTTAGAGTAGTTGAGAAGAGCTTTTATTTACCACAGATTAATTCCTCCACCACGACGATAAATTAAAAGTAATTAGAGACAGGACTGCAATTAAATTTCGTTTAAAAGCAATTTGTTCTTCAAGTACCAGGAAGAGAATCACAAACACAAGTGTCCGGTAGAGGGCATGTTTCGGAATGGAATTCGTTTCCGTTTGCCTGGGATTAGTTTGACTCATTTCGAGTTTACGCTTCGTAAATATGGTTATTAAAGACATTAAATTATATGTGAATGTAACTTAAATTACTTTAACTACGAGTATAAACGAAGGTAATACATCTCTGGTTCCCTTAAAGACTTTTAAAAACTTCTTCAGCATTACAAATGGGATTTGAAACGAAAATCAAAGCATTCAAAATTTCGTCAAGTTAGAAATTCAGTATTAGATTCTCCTCTTCTTCTTTTCAACTTCAAAAGAAAACACCAAGTCATTTTATCAACACTCCGAATTGGCCATTTCAATTTGAGTCACAGCTATTTATTTAAAAAGACAATTCCAGATCCCTGTCCATATTGCGGTCAAATTATTTCTACATCCCATTTATCAGTGGAATCTCCTTTCACTAATGATCTCAAGGAAAACTTAAAATTTGATTTGGATATCCATTCATTACTAAATTCTTCTTCGCAGTGTGAAAAATATTATTAAACTTCTATGTATTGCAAAATTAGAAAAATGTATGTAGTATCCCCTTCTTGTAAAAAAACACACTTGTAATATTATATATTTCTATTTGTGAAAGTTTTAATTTGTTAAAAGACAATGTCATTAAATGTTATGTAATCCGATATGTGAATTTTCATGTAATGTAAAATACTAAAACAGTTTTTGACCGCTTATGACCATGCAGTTGGATAGCGATCTAAAATAAATTAATTTAAAAAAAGGCAATTTTTGCTAAGGGAGAATCCCCATTTTAATATAAATGTGCGCAGTGCATAGTACTACAAGATAAATAATAGGTTTAGAAATATTTCAAGTTGTATAGACTTATTGATATTTCAAAAATAAATCATTTTAAGAGAGAATCATACTTCTTTGCAATGAATTCTTAATCTTTAATTCTGCAGTTGTAATGGGACGCCAAAAAAGTTTGAACTTTTGCATTTTCAAAAATTCAGAGAATTCAACGATAAAGACGCTTTGCGTATTTTTACCATTTTTGAGAAAATTTTGTTGAAGGTTTATCTAAAAAACAAAATTAAAACATCTCGTTCAATAGGGCAATATTGTCAGTCAGATCGAATGAGAAATATAAATTTTGGTGAAAATTCTGCCCCGCATTTTTGATCACAATTTATCCCCTTTTTCGATATCAGGATCCAAAATAACAGATTTTTCTGTCGAAAGATCGTAGTTTTTTGCCGCAACATTACAACATACATACTTTCTCTATGTGCACGACAAAGTAAAATTATTCTGAAACGGGAAACGCATCATCCGTAAACAGCATGCAGAATCACAAATCGAGTTGCCTGCCGAATACTAATTGCCAGGTAGCGTCGTTGCTCCATGCAAGTATGTGGTCTGGGGCGGCGCCGCCCCAAAGCGGGGCCTGTTTGCTCCGGTTAATTAGGTGGCCCCACGACTTGGCGCTCGCCTCTCGCGCTTCTCTCTTCCCTCGCTCGTCCTCCCCCACCCCCTTCCTCGTGCAGCCGCTTCCTCTCCGTTCCGCTCCGCCCAGACGCGTCTGCCGGCCGCAGGGGCGGAGGCGGTGATGGAAATGGCGGCAGCTCTTTGCGGGGCGCGGGAATCTACTAGATCGATGGCAACCATAGGCGCAGACGAATCTCGTTATTAATTAGCGACTGATAGCATTTGGAAACGATGGGGAAGACGTGGATGCGTGCGGTTAGTGGGAAGGCATGTGGGGCAAGAGAATGGAAGAACAGGATTGGCAAAGATGACTAGAAGAAGGTAAGGGAGGCAAAGAAAAAGAAGGAAATGTTTGTTTAAAAAAAGAATTAGTTCAATGAATTCTAACGCAATACAATTGATACAATTCATATCTTTGGATGTAGATATAATTTAGATAAATTAGTTTAAAAGTAATTATTTTAATTGACATACTTTTTAATTAATGTGGAAGTGTACCGTAAGGTAAACCAGACCGTACGCGTTATTGAAGTGACCCTTACGGGAGTGTTTTCCCTTACAATTACTGATATTGTTATTCGCTTCGGCACATCTTACGAGATATCTCAGCAAGCCACAAATTAAGAAAAATGTTTATTAAACATTACACCGCTTACCTGAATCAACAAATGCCATTTGTCTCCACAATATACATTCAGGGGAGAGAATGAAAAAAATACTGAAGTTGGCAATTGCGAGTTTTAGATTCTATATTGGATACTAATTTCTTACGTTCTACAGCTATTTATTAGCTATTGATAATATATAACCACAAGCATCTCTTTGCTTTGAAAAATCGAAAGGAATATGTTCGCATCCAATATTATATGTTTTAAAATTATATTGTCTCGCTATCTTTGGATACAGAAACACAAGAAAATCTTTACATGACAGAAACTGCATCCAGACTCACAGCTTGAAAATGCAGCGTTGCTCACCAGAAAATGTGGAATTACGGAATACGAGCAGAATATTTTCCCTCATTACAACGAATAGCGTACAGCATATGACATTCAAGGTAATATTTTTAAATTCTCGAATTAACGAAGAGGGATGTGAGACTGAAGGGGCGATTAAAATATCATAGTGAATTAACATGTTACCTAAATAATAATCGGCGTCTCTTTTGCATATTGAAGCACACTCGGGAAAGAAAAAAAGATGAGATCCAAAAGACCGTTCGGAGCGATTGCAAATACGTAACATCGAAAACAGCGAGACCAAGTGAATCGACATATCCCCCCCACACCAGCCCAACCAGAAGCATGTTTGACGATGTCACCTGCACTTTGCTAATGAACACGCCATTCCGGCGGGCTAATTTGGGTGCGACGCTCGGTTTTTGGGCCTCTCGAGCGCGACCATAAAATTCAATTAACGCGCTTTGCGGCCGCGAGCCGGAAAGTGGGTCAGCACGCACGGCGGGGGAGAAGTTGGCAGAGAATGGATAGATGGAAGGGGAGGTGGGTAATACGGAAGGGACATAGACCATGCCATAAGTGCGAATTACAAGGCACTACCAATGGTTGGGTGAGGGCTTGGTCACGTGGGAAGGCACGTAGCTATCATATTATTAACGAGAATGGCATGACGCGGTGTATAGAGTAAGGCAAAGGACGAATGAGCAAAAAATTCTAGATATGAAGAGGAAAGAGATAGTATTCAGTGGAAGTATGTAGAGGAAGTAAAATTCTTTCGTGTGAATCGGTAATTTTCACGAACCTCATGTTCTGAATTGACATGTTCCATGTGTTCAAAAACATTTTGAGCGAGTATAAAAATAGGTTTAGTGCATATGAAAACTTTTCCGTGGATAATAAAACGACTTATAAAGAAAAGGAGAGAAAGAGAGTGAGAAAAGAGAAGAAAAGAGATTAAGAAAAGGCAGCATAGAGAAGAATAAAACTGAGAAGCAAATAAAAAAGTTGGATGCTGAGGCACTTTTATTACCTAAAGTTAAGGAAAGGAGAAGTTGGGAAGAGATGGTAAGGCTGCTGATGGTAATTATGCTGATCAACAAAGCTAAAAGGAAAGGGGGCGGTGTTGTTCTTGCATTTTCACGAAGGGCTTAAGCATAGGGACTGTGCAACACCAGGCGTGGCTCTACCAAAGCACAGCTGGAATCACTAGAGTGCAGATCCAAATGCTGCACTCACTCGCACCCTTCCCGCTATCCATTATGTACAAAACTTTCAAAATTAATTGGACCCTTCTGAGCACTAAGTGAACATTATATCATGATCAGCAACGCTAGCGATTCTATACGTTATCCGCTCGATTAGCGACCAAACCTATTACTCGCCGTTCTGCTCACTAACGGGTCGCGAATCGATTCTTTTTACGCGAATAGAAAGTGTTGATATGGAAAATATGATCCGGTCATGATGCGACTCGACCGGCTCGGAGCACGAACCAAATAACGCGGTTCGTTCTCGCTTCGACCCGAGGCGTGTTTCGAGTGTAATTGCATAGCGCCTGGAAGCCAGTTTTTTAAAGGGATCCGACTGCTCGGGTCGTTAAAACGTAATGAAAATGAGCGTACGCTCCGCATTACAAGAAACATAATGTCGGAGGAATCGCTGCGCGGGAATATTATCAACAAATGGATACCACTTTCGAGCAGTCGCTTTCCTTTGGGTTCGTTTTAATGCGGTGAGCTCCTCCGCGTTGCCTCTGGGAGGACCAGTGGGTGTCTCTGAGGCGGTCGTAAAAGAGCAGGCGCGCGCCAGTTTTGTGTTTCTGAAAGGATTTCATGCGCCCTTTCATTCTTCTGACGCTGGGAATCGAGAGGAAATTGAGTACAAAATATCGTGCATTATTACTGTTTAAACGATACAGTCACGATTATTCTGACATTCCTTCTTTTTTTGTAATATTTTAAATGTGGTTATGGCAACGTCTGAATAAATTCGTAAGAAACGGAGGAAAAATGTTCGTATTTTACGAATCATTTTAAAGTGATTTTAAATACGTAAATTAATGATAATTTATTACATGTAAAGATTAATATTAAGAATTCTATATCAAAATTTCCTCATATTATTTCGTTTCAAATTTACATTGCTTTTAATTCAATTTCACAACTTTTTTCGTTTAAGATTTTCAGATGTAAGAAGTTACGGCATTTATTATAACTCAGTGGTTTTTATTATCCAAAAAAATATGGATTAATTTAGCTTGACATTCACAGAACAACTGAGATGTTTTTAGTATTTTATATTTTACCAGAATGTTGAAATCAAAAGTCAAGAACCATACCTCTTGCATGCATCAGAATCTAGGTCTTGTTAAAAAAATTAGATAGTAATCTGAAGGAAACAAAAAGTCATATTGAGGTTAAATATTTCAAACATAAGCCGCAAATATCATTGGCATTACAATATTGTGAAATGAAATTTATTAGAAAATGGGATTTTTCTAATAAACCTACTTTTTAGAGACACGTCTTCTCGTCAGCACGTGAAGAGATGAGCAAATACATTTCATAGTTTCATACATTTAAATGTAAGATGCACTAATGGATTCAACAGCCTGTTCCAAAGACAAACATTGAGAGCTCGCATACATTAATTTTCCTTTCGCAGTAACCGAGTGGAAGACTCGAAAACCAGCGATGAGTCAGCCAGTCGGCACATCGAAGGAGCTTCAAAGATGCCGCCTACTACTTTTCGAATACGTTTCAGCGACGGTGGTGGCAGCGGCGTTCCGAGTGCGCGAACGGTGCATTCGGCCGCTGTGTGGGCCTGAGAGACCCCCTGGCCTAATATTAGCCTCCGCGTCCGAAGTCCCGCAATGCAAATACGCTGCTCTCCGCCTTGCCACGAGGCGCGTGGCCCATGCGCACGCCGCAGCACTGCCCTCTGGAGAGCAAGGACGCCGCGGCGCAACGGCCATTGGCTCAGGACGCGCACGTCGCCCCGCTAAACGGCGGATTCACGCCACGCGCAGGTTCAGCTCTCGCGCGTCGCTTTTACCATTACTCGGTTTTTACGGTTTTTCCAATGAATGAGTGAGTAAGTGAGTGAGTGAATGGATGAATGAAAGTGTGAATTGATTCCGGGCGCGTTGGGTACCGAAGACGTTCATCCCGTAAGTGTAGTGCATTCTATAACCCTGGAGGTGAAGCCGTTCCTCCTCCACTGGAAAGTAAGATTTGGCGCTGACCTACACGTCGGCTTGCGGGGTTTTCCCGTTCCTGGTATGTCCCCAGTGGTGCAGTGTCCCCGCCAGGGTAAACTGTATGCTCTCGTCATGTGTAGTAGCGTATTGCACGACATTGAGAGTGTGTATTAGTAAGGGGATAGAATAGGACCAGGAAGGAAAGATCACGCTTTCTCCTTGCCCGTATATGATAGTACTGCTCCGGCATTCGGGTGGTATTGATTGAGAATACCATGGAAAACTACGGATCAAAGCATCCGGTCATCACTTTTCATTATAGTTCGTATGTTCTTCTCCAGATAATGGTTGAATTCGCCACGCACCGGCCCAGTTGTCGTTGCTTAATGTCTTTGACGCTACTCTGATGGCAGTTTTTTACAAAGGATGGCCATTTTAATGACGTTTTGTGAAATATAATTTTTACATCCATACGCTTAGACTCTGTACTCTCAATGATTTCGTTGATCTGATTAATATTTCCTAATGTAACCAAATACATGAGAAATAAGAAAGTACCGAACGTGATCTCTACTAAATTTCAATGTGCGCAGAAACAGGTAGAAAATTTCGCAGCCTCCGCCCATGTGATTTACCTATGAATTTGTTAGATACTCAAGAACTCAGGAAAAATACAAAATCATCTGTATAATTACTAATTTCTAATGCGCGCAGAAATTGAAAGAAAACTATGCAGCTCCTGCCAAAAAAGCGAAAAATACAAAGGAGCATCTTTATTATTCCAATCTGCGCAGAAATTGAAAGAAAACTATGCAGTTCAGGCTGCTTGAGTGGTGTCTACGGTTTCGTTAGGTACCGAGGTATTTAGGGAAAAAAGAAAAACTAAGAGTATAAAGTACAGTGGTTCTGTATCAACACAATACTATGTTATTGCGGTATTCGTGAAGACTGGTTTTTGTTACAATATTTAATTTATTTATGTTATACGAGACTATTTTGCGGCTTTGACCTGCAGCATTTTAGCTGCTGCAAGCCACTACCAATACATAACTTATATTTATTACAATGTGAACTAAGCGAATTTTAAACTTTTTTATCAATTTGAATTATCTCTCATTGTACATCGAAGTATTAAAACTCTGTTTTTGCGACCACAAAATTATGGAGTAAGAGATAAGCACAATGCAGAAATGGAACGAATAATGAGAAATATGAAAAATCAGTGAACTACATTAATAAATGTGAAATAGCGATGAAATAATTGTAGTAGAGTTCCTATTATTGTCGTTTAAGGTGATGGCTGTTGTGGTGGAAGTGATGACAATTACAACAAAGCAAAAATGGGACGAAGACACAAACTGTGTTATTACAGTGGTAGAAATACACAACCTAGGCCACCACATTTTTAGACTTTAATGGAAATGATGATAGATAAACAAGCAATAGATTCTTATATGATTGCGGTCTATGATATGAGTACAGTCACAATCACAAGAGTAATAATCACTCTCAAGTGAATTGATAAGAACAAATAAAAAAATGTTTAAAATTTTTTAAAGAATGTCTAAACCGATATCCTATAATTATAGTGTCGGCTTAATAAAAAAACTCTTGCTCCATAAAACGTCAGAGAAACGGTTTAGCTTTGGTAATATTTCGATCTCGCATTCTACTCTTCATTCAAACATCACTACACCAAATTCCCTGTCGTTACTTTCTCTGCAATTGTTACTACTACCAGCACCGTCTCTATTGACATTGCCATCGCCACCACAAAGAACTATATAACCACCGGCGACCGAGTTGCGGGTACATAGCGGCGAGGTTAAAAGCACCAGACCACACCATTAACAACAGCTACCTCTGCCACACTCCGTGTTTACTGCATTGGAGCCCTGCGTTGCCGGCAGGAAAAACACTGGCGACCGACAGACGCGGAATGTCGGAAACGATTGTACGGAGAGTTGGTGGTGGACATAGGATGGTGCCAATGTCCAGGGCAATAGTGACAGTGGCATAGAGCCTGACAATTACGTAAAATGAACGAAGGAGAAATTACATCGTTGAGACACAGTTGAAAATGTTTTTGGTGAAACTCATAACATGATATAATATATATATATATATATATATATATATATATATATATATATATATATATATATTATTCATACTATGAAGTGATGATCCAGGCGGTGACATCCAAGCTTTGATTCTATACCGGTGGTTTGGTGGGAGGTCATGATGATTATCGGCGGCGACGCCTCCCACAGAAATGTTTTTTGTATGTGAAAGTTGAAACGTGATGAGAGATGCAATAGGGAAGATGGCAATCTGATGATGGCCACGAACATTCTGGAGCAGGCTTTCCATTACGGCTGTACGATGTGGATTGTAAACTGCAGCAATGGTGGGATAATAATGCCAGTGATACTGAAGAGGATACTGATAGCAATAATGGTGAAGGATGGGAGTGGATGGGGGAAATATGGTGAAGTGATATGGTGACAATAGGGAAATGATAGTCAAATGACATACAGGTGGTGGTTACATACGAGGTAGAAAATCTGATATTGCCTCGGATACAATGTTTTAAATGGAACCTACTGCGGAAGGGAGCTAAAGAATCGCATATCGTAACTTTCAAGAGACGACCTTTTGACGTTGGTGTCACTAGCGGTAATGTCGATGTAAAGGAAGCGGTGGTATTAACTATGGAGAAAGGACATTTAGGTACCTGCAATTTTTTTATTTTTGTCTAGGTCATCCAGTATTTAGAAAAAAAACAAATTAACGGTAATGACGAGGTACAAAATGAAATGAATGTGAAATTAGCGGTAAGAGAATAGGGGGCAACTCCACAAAATAGGCTGAGGAATCATTTTGATGCCACATGGTTTGTCAGAAACGAACGGAATTGTCCCACATAGTCTAGTCCAGCGGCAGAAAAACAAAAACAAAAAAAACAACAACTCGGTCCGCTCTACTGAACCTCTACCCGTGCATCCCGGTGGCAATGCAAGGGAAATCAGTGGGGTGGATGCAACGAAATTTATTAATTTTAACCCCTCAACCTCTGCATGTTTTAATAAATACATAATCTTATTCTTCATTTCTTAATCATACTTAAAAGTCCATTCATTAAATGAATAGCTAGAAGACAAATGAAAATATGGCTTGTCAAGTACTTTGCACGTCATCAGGTATACAAAGAACCTAAAAATCTAATTCGGCAGACCCGACAACTATTTTTTTCTTTTGTCTGAAAGGATTGACTACTTACCTTATGTGAGTTAGCATAAATTCATCTTTATATTCTGCATGCCCCATGCTATATCAAGTTATAACAAGAAAACAATATAGTGTACAGTAGGCTCCAGTTGATTTATCGTTCTTAGTCTCTCACACTTCCAACTCTCGCGCAGTCGGGTGATTTTTAAAAACTTTTTTCTCATTGTTGGAACAGTGCGCATAAATAGGTTAAAAGCTAAAACTAAACTTATTAATTATGAATTTTATATTGTACAGTGTTTTGCCATATATAATTCATCACCAAAAAATAAGATGGGTACTAATTTTTCTGTATTGCATTCTTCATTCCTAATGCTTTAATTTATAGAAAAAGTAAAATTATAAGTTTAAACTAATTATTTTCTATATCTTTCTTGTGTTTTTAGACTAAAAAATTCGAAAACTAATAATATACCTACAATTAATAAGTTTTGAAATTGTGAAAAGATTTAGAAAATAAATCTGTACCTGAAGATGACAAAAGTCGTAAAACGTTATACATAACAAAATTACAAAGTTTATATATGTGTGTGTGTGTGTGTGTAATATTTCTTCTGTATTTTGAAATAAGAATATAACTGTCTATAAAAATGGGGGTCCGTAGTGTGTTTAAATTAAATCTAATAGACAGTTCATAATACTCGTATAATAAAATATGAACCTGCCGATGCAGCACTGGAGGCCGAGTGAGAGCGGAGGCCATGGAGCGCGTGGGCGCCCGGCATGCGCGGCGTAACAGCTGCACCGGAGTCGCTGGCGGCGGCGGCGGGGGCGGTGGGGGCGTTCGGTGCAACGGCGAGGGTCAGGGCCGCTTGCCAGAGCGCAAGAGCTGCCGCCCCCACCCCCGCCGCCCCTCACTCCACCCACCGCTCGCGCTCTGAGTGCATTCACTCGGCCGCCGATCATAAACACGCCGAGCCGTCGTTTACTGTTCGCTCGCCGGGGATCGGCGCTGCGGTCGGCGCGAATGACAGATGCGGGCGGGCGAAGCGGGGAGGGGGGTGCGAGCACCGGGCGTTCTAGTGGCAGCGCGGACGAGACAGTAGACGAGCGCGCGTGGGGGTGGTGATGGTGGTAGCGGGGGCGTGTGCATAAAGAGGTTGCCGCAGGGGCTGGTCGGCGAATGCGGAGTTAACGGACAGGAAGGACAGAGAGCATTACATGGCTGGGATTGACGGTAGGTGACTAAGACGCAGAGTTCGATGAGCGATTATGAATGCTGACTTTAATGGATATAGTAAAAGCGGTCTGGATGTAAATGGTGCGGACGGATAACGGCTTAGCTATTCGTGAAGGAAATGGATGAGTTAAGAATGGTGGGATTGAGAGAGAAAGATGACAGCTTGAGGCTGGCGCATGGATGGAGGAGAATAATGAAAAATAAAAGAAGAGAGGCAAAGGCTTTCAAGAGAGGATGCGGTTTTCGTGCGGGATGACATTCAATGAGAAGAGGTAATGGTCTCAAAGTGCTTTCGAAAGTGATTTACAAACATGGTCGCATGGTGAACGAAAACTGATAATCGAGCGAACAATAGATTGAGAAGATAAGCGCAAATATACATGAGAAACAGAAGTTCAGTGCGCAGTTGACCCAATTGTCGGAAACCAATTGTTTGAGTGCAAGAGTTAGCGGATGCACGATGGAAGCGCGCGCGATTTTCATGATTTTCTAGAGTGATCGAGTTTTTCGGAGTTGACGGCTAAACAAATGAAAAAACGAGCAAGACAGCAGAATTATTGTGTACATGAGAGTAAGCGAGAGATTGAAGTGCACACACAGAGGTAATGAGAGTGACTTGGCAATATGCGACAAATAAAACGAGGAAAATTCTTTATGAATCTGACCACAGATTATTTACAACAGACGAAAAGTTTTTATTTCAATACTCAGGTACAAAAATGGAATTTGAACCTGGATATGTGGCCAGGTTCATTTAAGAAGTTATGAATATAGGCTAACAGACAGACAATTTTCTATAAAACGAGGAAAAGAAGTCCGAGGCAAGTGTGGAAATCGACGAGAAATCACGGGCGAACCAGAGAATAGAAATAACAACAGGAGATGTGTAGTATGTGGCAGTGTGGCAGAAAAAAGAAAGCTGGTGAATGTGATCATGTGCGAGCGAGTGTTGATGCACAGGAGGGGGGTGCGGTTTGGTGGGCGAGCGCTCCGCCCGCGAAGCGCGCCTGCGAAAGGGTGAACGCCAGACAATCCCCCGGCGCAGCGCGCGCATGACCCGTCGTCGAAGAGCGCACGCATTCGCAAGCGCGTGTGTTGGCGAGCCCGCGGCGGGCGGGCGCGCGTTCGATGCGACTGTCGGGGGCCTCGCGTCGCGTCGCGTCGCGTCGGGCAGATTCAAATGGGGCTCGACCCCGTCCTTTCACGTTGACGCGATCTGTAAACATTACGGTCGCCGACGAACCGCGTAAGCGCTGACGTTCTCCCGCCCGCGTCGCGCATCCTCACCCGCACCCTCGCCCGCCGCCCGCCCCCGCACCGCGCCGCGCCGCCCTCGATATGGAACGTGCCAGAATTCGGCGATCGATCAGCGGAGGGAGAAAGTAAGTGAGAGGGACGAGAGAAACGAAACTGGAACGGCGAGAAAGACCACGCACGGGGTAAAAGAATTGAATAGAACCTGCGGGGCTGAGAGAAATGAACTAATATACCGATCCACTTATTATGGATGGAATTATTGAAGTAAATTTGCGGTGATTACGATCTATAGGGGTAGTTTTCATTTCCATTTTTCAATTTACTCTACATCCCCTCCCAGGGGTTTGCTAGCCGCTCGTCCTTGTTTTAATCGGTGATAATCATTCATAACAACCGCACAAGCCAATAGCTGAAGTAATTGAAAAACAGCTCGGGGTCGGTATCGACAATCCATGCGTTCCTCCTTTGGTAATTTGAGAGATAAATATGGTTTAGCTTACATTTGCTTAAAGTATTCTATTCAACAGTTAAGTGATGGAGATTTCGCTCACTAACGTCATGATTTTGTGGTCCAAATGTGGGGAAAAAAATGGAATTTTTGAAAGTTGGGAATTTTTGAAAGTTCAGAGTAAACAGTGAAAATCGGACCTCTGACATACTTATAAGTTGTTCCACTGAATTGTTACACAAAAATTAAAGAAATTTGGACCGATTTTTGAGAAAGTTTTAAAAAAAGTTATTGAGACTTCATATAAGGTACACACAAAATTTCAACTATATTTTTGAAAATCGTATAACGTAATATTCATTTTTGAAAAATTTCATTGAATAGTTTAGGCACTAGTGTTGTTCACCGACGGAGAGACGGACGGATGTTATCCGCGGCATTAAATAAGTTTCTCAATACCACTTACACACATACTCCATATGTACGTATGCATACGAGAAAGTAAAAGCATTAGTCACAGCTGACAAGGAGGATACGTAAATATTTAATGAATGTTTAACTTATATCAGAAGAGACAAAGAGATAAATTAAACCCTTTTCTCAAGAGAATACCATCGGAACTTCGACCACTAAATTATCACAATTCAATCCCAGTTTATCTATGTTTTCTGGTGACATTCAATCTATCAAATATATTTTAGCCTTTGTTGTTGTTTTTTTCCACTTGAGCTCTATTCATTTGAGAAATTTAACTCCGTTGTAGAGTATTTGAAACTGAGAATTACCGAATAAATAATCGCAAATCAATTTATATGAACTTGGTAAGCGCCTCTTCAAAACAACTGCAATTGTCGGTTCAAGCGCAGCGATCGACTTCAACCATTTGCCCGTTTCCTTTACCATATACAACGTATCAGAGGAAGGAGATCTCTCCAACACGGAACAGCGCTCGGGTATACGCAACGTCGGTCATAAACCACCCACCGCTCGGATTGCAGCGGAAGCGGGCGGCGGTGGCGGCGGCGGCGGCGGCCGCTGCGGCGGCGGTGGGTTTGCTCATGAGAGGCCTTCGGCGGGCGAGCAGCTGCCGCCACCTCACAATAAAGTTTTCCTCATCTGCTCGGGCAAAAACCGGAGGTTTTGAAACATGCTGAAATTATTTGCAGTAGTTGGATGAGAGGAGATTTTATACAATTTGTATGTATTGTAGTCATGAATAGTTTACTTACGAATTCAACCTTTGTCACATTTTTTACAATTCGAACTGTTTTTTCGAGTTGGAATTTTCAAGTGTATTCTTTTTAGCGCTTTGCAGTCATAAATACTCACAATACACAAATAAAACTGGATAATAAAATAATATTACTATTGAACATTTAAAATAATTAAATTGTCAGCTCAAAAGGCCGTTAATGTTTTGTTTATTAAAGACCTCATATAATATAAATCAATGATAAAATATGAGCATTAGAACCGGAGACTCGAGAGGGAAATCGTTATTTTATCCAGAAGGTTCAAGACGTTCCTTAATGGTTAATAACATGATGCCACAGTATCATTTTCATCGCTTGCGATTGATCTCATTTTTCACTACTCTCACGGGCGTGTCTGATGACGAACTACGAGCTCATCGTAGCGGCGTCAGATACTTCTTTATCTTTGTGTGTGCCTTTATCTAACAGGACGATTTAAAATGTTTTATTTGACTAAGAACTTGAATAAAAGCAAATCGATTATTACATATGCAGAGGAGTATATTCTGGGATAGCTAGACTAGCTTCACAACTCAAAGATAGCAAAAGAAAAAAATATTAAATACCTCAAAATTTGTTAATAAACAAGTATTTTACATAATTTATTATAATTATTGTTTGTAAATATAAAGCGGATACGTCTCTTTTTTTCAATATACATCTCCTAGAATGAAGTCGCCCAGATCTTTAAGACACGATTCGGCCACTTCAAGGATAAATCACACTTGATCGTCTGATAGTAACACATTAGTGATCATTGTCCCAAAATGGAACAGTCAATCAAGGTCTTTTTTCTTATCTCAAATATTCTATTGCGGATTTTAACTCTTCAGTAGACGGAGGCATCCTAAATGATACATTTAAACAAGTTTTGGCATTGCTGATTGCTACTTGTTGATTTAGCGAAGCTTGCCTAAGTATTGTACGCTCTTGGCCAGGATGTATTCATAACTTACGTCGGTTTGAATGTTCATTTAAAACCATGCTTAGCAGCTGGATGCATGTAGTTATCTCGGAGGGAGAGGCAAAAGAGGTATAAAGAAAAAGATGTTTGGTTTGCACAGACGTTGACAGAGCATATGTAGTTAAGGCCTAATGGTTTTGTTTCTTCTTCTAGAAAAAATAAATGCTCATAATACCAGCTTCTGGCGCTTTGGAGCATTCAAATAGTATACTTCAGCACTTTAACAAAGGTTGAGCACTAAAAGTTGGAAATACATGCCACCAGAGAGCCCCAACAATGACTGTGGATGCGACAACAATGGAGAGCGCTGTGCACAGAAAATTAATGTTGGGTGTTAGTGGATTCAAGCACTCTTTGGTCCGCCCGAAGGGGCGCAGCGCGGCACTGTGCGTGCGGGGCGCCGCCGCGCAGGCGGGCCGCCGTATTTGGCGCGGGCGGGCCGCAGCGGCCGCCGTCCTCCCGCGCCCGCCGTCCCCGGCCCCCTCCCCTGCCCCTGCCCTGCCCCTGCTGCCCGACGCGCGCGTATGGACGTGAGCTCCGTAATTGGACGCTACCGCCGCCGCCGCCGCCGCCGCCGCGCGGCCCTTGACCGCCCGAATCCACTCCCGCCGCGCTGCTCCGCGCCCCTCGCGGCGAACGCCTAGCCCCGCGTCTCGGCCGTTCAAGTCTCCGGAGATGAGATTGAGTGTGCAGGAAGGCAATTGATGGTGGCGCGGGAACATTAGATCGTCAATGGAAGCGGCGATACACAATGACTTTTCGAAATGGCGTATGTAATGATGTAGTAGAAGTACATGAATGTTTCGTTAACCTCTTGACAGTAACAAGTACGTCTTCAAGCGCTAAAATAAGCTACACAAAGCCGTTGTTGTTATTATTATTATTATTATTATTATTATTATTATTATTATTATTGCTATTGTTATTTTCTGTCGGCGTACAAGAAAGCGGAATGTACTGATACAAATGAAATTTTCTTCCTTACAAACACCTGCATTACTGAGCTCAATTTATTAACTTCTAATAATATTTTATTAAGAAATCGACTAGCATAAAATCAATATTGTTTTATTTTTACTGTTATACATAACAGCTATTCCAATAGATCTATTACACATTGAATGTATTCTAGAGGATTATGAACATTTTCGCAGTGATGCACATAAAAAAATCACTGAAAGATAAAAAAGATTTTAGGCCGAAAGCATAGACCTGTTCACTGAAAGTGCTCAGAAAGGTAGAAATAGTGTTAAGGTGCTTCTGTCTCATGAATCATTTTATATAACGAATAGAGAACAAAAAAGTGTGTTCTAGAATCTTCACTAGTACATCTCATCGTAAATAATCACACACGTTTCTGAGCTTTAGCGGAATTATTCATTAAGTAACAACCATGAGTAATTCTGAATCTCTACATTTATTGCAATCGTAAACCTTCAGTAAATTGTTTTAATGTTCGTGACGTAGGGAAGTAATTGAAACCTTTATTTTGCTGCAACGAAATTGGATCAAAATAGAAGATGCGTAAAAGTAAATTGAAACCCTCATAATTTTTTTATCAATTCGCGATTAGTGCTCCCTATCAAGATATACTTTATTAGTTAATAAGATACAGGTTATATTTACTAATATGAACATAGAACTAGGAGTAAGCATGTGGATGAGAAATAACGAATGAAAATTAGTAATATGAAGATTCACTAAATATTTCCACAAAATTGCAAATCATTAAAAAAAAAAAAAAAAAAAAAAAAAAAAACAGAATTCGGTCACTTTGGCGAGCAGACCATAGAAAGCACAACAGCAAATCCTTAAATATTTCGATTGGAAAATTTTACAATTGTGTATCCATATCTGAAGGTGCTGAGCTTGAAATTTTGAAATGATGAAAAAGGTTACAATAATGTGTAAAGGCGTTTATTGAATGCATTATGAAACGATCACACATTCCTGAAATTCTTTCTGGATATAGGACAGCATTAAATCCACTGGAGCATTACCTAAAATTATATCATGTTCTCCTTTCATTAACCCGTATTTTCTTTACACATTCTTGTTTTTCTCCCTCCAAAAGGTCCAAGCTGGTTGAGGGCTTACATTACTGCAAGCTCTACTTTTTGTAAAACAGCCACTTAGCTCTGAGGCCGGAATAATTATCGGCTTTTTCAAAAGACAGCTTACGTGGGCTTCACGTGCGCTAAGAAGGTACTTTCTAACGGGCTGGGTGTGCGTCTCCTGACTAGCAACGCCTTGACTTCAAACATTTCGTTAGCTATTCGCCATATGGTCATATGGTCGAGAAACAGGGCCAAGGTGAAGTTTCATCGCAATATTCAATGGTAATTGATGCCCTGCTTCGCTGCAGTTCATGGTCACGTGGGAAGGAGCAACAAAGGAGACTTCATGAGACATTGGACTTTGGTATGATCATACGAAGACAGTATTCGGCAAATAAACACTTTTTTATATCCTCATTAATACTGAAGAAAGAAGTATGAAATTTAACATGCGCTCTTCCCATTAAATGCAAAGGAATAATGAAACATTTTCTAAAACGTCTTTTCGCAACCATTTATATGAAATTCGTTTTCCTAACAGTTTTCAGAAGTCTCAAATCTGTCGAGGCAAACACATTGCAATATTTCCATTTTATTGAGATACAATTCATGAACCAGGAAACACTAGGATAAAAACTGGAATATAAATTGCTTTCTGTAAAAGGAGAAAAAGCAACGAAACACTTGCACGAAAAAAGTTGTTTTGAAAATACTGACCCGCTAGGCAAAATATATTCAGCATTCCAACTTACACAAAATCGTCACAAAGAGTTTACTAACTATGAATTTTAATATCTATTTTAATTCAGGAAGCAATGCAATATCACAGTTTATTTCAGGTCCATCTGGTTATAACAAAATTAAAAAAGGAAACACTGAATATCCACCTCATGCATTCAGATACAGAAACGCTGGCTTGAAAGAAATTGACCATACCAATGAAACGTAAGACAAGACCCGTCATTGCAATGCCTAATAAAGTTAATTTTGCAGTACCTTCTGGTACAGTTAGTTGATTCTTTCTTCCAGGCTAAATATGCAAATTTAATGGGCATTTTAAATGAAAAGAGATTGATTACTCAGTTTAATCAGAGTTACTCTAAAATGGTCACATGAAAACAGTGGCGTACATACTACATGAATTCTCCACGAATGTCGTGAAACTACAGCGAAGCTATTTGGAGCGACGTTGCATTGTTGCCGCAACAGCTCTGAGAGGTACGCGCGGGGACGGCAACTGCCCGAGACAATGTAACCCTCACTCCTCATGGCGTGCAGTCAGCTAGACTGATACAGAACCATAGAACCTGTTGAGCTCGGCGTTTACCTATGATACTAAGTGACGCAAGGCCCTTAGTGGAGAAACGATATTGTGTGAATCTGCGTATGTGTTTATGGTTTCTATACCGCACATCAGGCACCTAAAACCGCGCCTGCACGAGCTACATGCCCACCTCGGGAGTCCGGCGCTCCTAAGGGCATGGGCAACTTCCCCTGACTCCGCACTTACTTTCCCTTAAAATCCAGAAAGGGGTGTACATGCACAAGCTGAAGTTGCGCGAAGCGGTGAATAGTGGCTTAATACGAAAATATGTTTGCCAGGTTTTTTCTATCAAATAATCGAGAATTTTATTAAGTTTATATTCTTCACTACTGATTACTATTTGATCTTTATTTTCTTACTAAACTCTCTCTTATACAAACATCTTTGCTAAGTGACAGAAATATGTTTGTTTGGCGAATTCTTACCTTGTTTTCGTTTTGTGGTGTGTTATTAAAACATTGTTATTTATTGTATTTAGCAACAATGTGAAATAAATTAACAAGTCTCTGTAAGTAAACAATTATCGCTTACGGACTGTCAGCGCTTTTAACATGTAAGGATTATTAAACCTTCTGATCCGAACGTAGAAAGTTCAGGTTTTTATATCACTCTTAAGTAAATAGAGTTATATATAATTGTCACCTTTCCCGTCACCTTGTTGGATTATATACATATATATACCTTATATACATATAAGGAGCGATAGTGCGCTCGTGAAAACTGTTCAAAGAGTTGGTTGACTCGGTAGCTTAGTGGTCAGAGCAGCTGGGCGTAAACCAGAAGGCCCGGGTTCGAATCCCGGTCGGGCCGACCAATTCTTTGAACAAATTTAATTATTAAATAGAGTTACAAAATCAAGATACTTGTAATTAAATGTTTTTAATTTTACTCTGAATTGAAAATTTGACTGATGTACTATTTAATTTGAATGTATAATTTCTTTTTCTTAAAAAGAAAATGGGAATTAATATAGCTAACTTTGGGACAATAACCGTCACATAACTTCTACAAAAGACTATCAAAGATCATGTATCCAGTCACTCCTTACATCCTTACCGCCACTCCTTAGCATTTGTACAACCCTTACTTTAAAATCTCGCGTAAATTCTCTCGATCCAGTGCCTGCGGGCTCGTGTAAGCTTGTTATCTTGCCCGCGACCTTGACATGTCTGCCGTATATAATCTGTTGACTTGACGATCCTTGCAATCAATTGCGCATGCTACACAATTGCAAAATGTATTCATTACAGCAAGGTTCAAACAGTAGGTAATGTGAGAAAGATGGACAATTATTACAAATACATTTGCTGAACATTGATTTATGCGAACCGATTTTCGAAGTGCGTATTTGTCCATTGTATCATATTTAAAGTTCCTTTACAAGCTCTTTTTATATTTCCAATGTCTAATATTGCACACCTAAATCACTTAATATTTTCTTATAATATTCAACTACCAAAAAATCTCTTCTCCGGTTGCCGTTAAACACGGGAGCAAGTACCTCTCAAGTAACCGCATCGAGTTTCGTGTGTGAAGTGCGTTCGTAAGAAGAAAATCGCCTTCCAAGAACACTTCCTCCACGCAACACATTTAAGTAAACCTCGTTCGTTACTGAAACACGCTCCCAGAAACAAGCCGGCATCTGTGAATATTACACTCTAAAGCAGCCAAGTTTACATCTGCACCGCGAAGCCTCTCGAACGGAACTTTGTGTCAATGTTGGGGTCGCGCGAGTCGACGAGCTGTTAAGGGAATTTCCGCCAGATTACAAGGTGAACAAGTAGAGTGGAGCGCGACAAGTTCGCGACGCGTCGTTGAAGTTCAGGTCTCGCGCGAGGGGTGACGCAGGGACACGCCGCCCCGCGCGCGCCGCCGCGGCGGCGTCTCGGCAAACAAGGCGCCGCGACGCCAGCGGCGGTTCAATTACCTTGTCGGGTTCTTCGAGCGAGAAAGCAATTCGATGCTGATCCGGCCGCTCGCGCCGGAGAGGACTTCTTGGTAAGATGAAATTAATTACCCTTCACGCGTCTAACGCCGCGGCCGGTTCCATTACACAGGCGCCATCTAGTAATTGAAGGAGTAAATAGTATCCGCGAGAAACATATTTTCTCTACGATTCCTTAGTCAGAGGATGTACGCTCGACCTGGGAAAGATGTTGAAGAAACGTTGAGATCAATGAAATGAGGAACACCGCAGGAAAATTACCAGCACTTGTTTCATTCAAATTATTGCGCAGAATGAATTAATTAAACGGACGTAACTTTAATGATCTGATGAGAAAAATACTCCTGATATGAAGAATTTTGACTTAAATCTTAACTGCTGAATAGTTTGAAGAAGAAACAAACGATTCTATTTCATTCTTGCCATGAGAAAGTCTTTATTGGAGGGAGTTAAATACAAGGTGTGTCCAAAAAGTCATGAAATATAATTTTTTGCAGAGCTACTATTGGTCGCAGCGCACTCGGACCGATCGGGTTAGGTAGAGGGTACCCTCAGCTTTACAGCGCATCAAAGCGCAGTCTGCTCCGAGCAACGGTAGCATCAGCATCGTTGAATAAGTGCGCCTCTGCTTCGCGACCTCGTCACGACAGGCGATGAGTGATTCGGTCGAACAACGTCGGGCGATCAAGGTTTGCACATAGCTCGATAAAAAGCCTTCCGAGACTCACGCAGTGTTAAAGCAAGCCTACGGGGAGTCTGCCATGAGTTATGTGCAAGTTACGAGGTGGGTGAAGAAGTTTAATTCTGACCACCGACTGAATGTTTTGCTTTTAGCTAACACTCTGAACATACCAAAAAGTTCCGTATTCAACACTGTTACGGAGGAATTGCACATGAGAATGGTGTGCGCCACATGAGAACGGTGTGCGAAAAGACGTCGCCGCTACGTGGCTGTTGCATCACGACAACGCGCCGAGCCACACCTCTTTGCGCGTCCGCGAGTACTTGGCCAAGCATAACCTGGCAACACTGCCGCAGCCACCCTATAGTCCTGACCTCTCTCCGCCGGACTTCTTCCTGTTTCCCAGAATTAAAACCGTGCTCAAAGGACGCCGTTTTGAGACCATTGAGGACATTCAAAAGGCTGTAACAACGCTCTTAAACGAGGTTTAGTTGAGGCCTGCCAGGGGGCTTACCAGTCATGGGTGAAGCGCTGGAAAAAATGTGTAGATGCTAATAGTGACTACTTTGAAGAATTTTAAAGCTTTGTGCATATATCGCCAATAATTGCTTTTTAAAAAAATGTATTTCATGACTTTTTGGACACACATTGTACATTTTAACTAGATATATTATAATCGAAGTATGTTCCAAAAATTTTAAAAAAATACGTTTTCGTTAAATTTATTCGAAAACATTCGTGTTCTATTACACTCGAAAGTACGTTGTAAATTCTACATCCTGAGTAAGTTATGAGAAATGAGAAAACACGAATGAATAAGGAGAACAGTGTAGGCAGAGACTAGTTGCCAATAGTCAATAACAAAGTTAAATAACGACTTAAAAATATTATTTGATTGATCCTTCAAAAACATTAGATAAAATGATATTGTTTTCAAGAAACTCAAAGAAAATATTCTTTACGTAAAATACATTTCAGATACGGTGCAACTTAATTCTATATACCTCGATAATTTCTCTGGTGGCCTCTTCAAACGAGAAAGCAATTCGGCAGTGAACCGATGGAAGTCATATTCTTCAGAATATAAAGTTTCTTTCATGATTGAAGTTCATGTTTCATTGAAGATACTAGAAGTGATAATACTACAATGGAATATGTTCTGGACTGTAGTAAGATACGAGTATGTACGAGTAGTGTGATTTGTAGCGATACTATACTTAGAAATGTATACAGTATGCGTATAGTGGTAGTAAGGCATATGTATTATATGGTATATGTTATGGTTTTTGTATATTATACTTGTATATACAGCAATATTATGTAATATATGTAGTAGTGTAATATAAAGCGTGGTAGTAATGCATTTTGTGGTAAATTTATAACAATTAGACACTGTTCAAAATTGTTCGGTGAACAGAGGTTTTATTAAAAAACAGAGTTAATGATATTTCAATAAATATTTTAAAGAGCAAAAAATATAACGAAGCCAGTCCTAGAGGAAAGAGGTACGAATTCTGGCTTCCTACCAGCACGTTCGCGAGGTCAATCTCGTCTGGGGGGTTTTCGATGAATGGAAAATCCTCAGTGTGCTATGTACCGATTGTAACACGTAAAAAGAACCCAGGCCAAACTCTCGGCAGAATCAAATCCTCTGATAATTCCCGCCCTAATCCTATCTCACATTCGTTCAGCCATGTAGTGACAAAAGTAATGGATAAATATGACAGAGACTGTTATTGGGCTCAGACGGTGAGCAAAAACAGTTGGCAAGTTTGGAGGCCTATTTGGTTCAAACATTTGAATATTGAAATGCTAGCATTCCAACACAAATTTCTATTTCTATTTTTAATTTCAGAAGGGTTTTCCACTTCAGAAACCATAAATTAAAGGCTCTTTGACAAGTAAATGAGGAAAATGGAAGTATAGAGTTTTAAGTTAATAAACTGCAAAATAATCATTAAAACGAAATAATTTTCATTAACGTATTAGTTCTCAATATTACGAGAATAATACTGACACGCAAAGCAGAGAATTTTCAGTAAATTCGGTACTCTGTGATTTTCTATAACATGAAAATGAACATCCTGAGAATACGGCCAACGGATTGCTGAACCAGTAATGCTTGACTACATTTGTTTTTGACATTAATCCCTGGACGAAACGTTGGATCCCAGAGCCAATGTCTATGTTAACGATTTTGTGTCTGTGGACTGTGACTGAAACATGCTATGTAACTTCAGGGTATCCACAGCCAATCTTCAGAGATGATTTAATTACGCAATTTTCTCACTACATAATTACCGAAATACTGGCGTTCCCTCACAAAATGAAATTTTGTCCGTTATCATAATCCAAGGTAGTTTAGTTTTATCGTTTTTTGCATTCCCTTTCACAGGCGGCAGCACTTGGGATCTTCATACTACAATCTCATTGTCCACTAGCATAAAACATGGTGATGAAGTGAATTTACCTGTATTAATTCACTAATGAATCTTCAATTCATAACTCAGTGAAAAAACTAGGCAAATACATCAAGCCTCCGCATTCAACCAGATAAAATGGGGAAGAGGGCCGCAAGAGCTAGTGAAAACAGATTTAACAATCCTCTCCGTGCCCTTCATTAACACGAGCACCCGTGAAAAAGCCGTCGATTGCAGGCAGTGGCCGCCCTGCGCTGGTGGTGGACTGCGGGCTCGTCCTGCGGCGGAAGCCAGACAGACAATGGCCACGGACGTGGCGGCGGTGGGGCGGACGGCAGCGGTCCTTCGGATAATCAGGCTTTGTCCAACGCTGCACCTGCCACCACCGCCATATCCAGCGCTCACGTGCTCTCGCGTGTATGCACCCGTGCATACGCATTCCCTAGTGTATTCGTACACGCGTACGACAGCGGAGTCTAGCATTTAATCAATTGGAAATTCACTTATGGGTGTAGCTGCGCTCTGTCAGGTCTTTCGTGGCTTGCTGTGGCACGTGATCAAATTAAAGTTCAATATGCGCTTTTGGTTGACAATGATTGGAGTGTGTTTCTTCATAGCAGCATTCGTTTTGAAGTGGTAGCATAGGAATTGCGGGCAGCACTTCAACATTGAAAACCACCCTCCACTCACAGGGTTGAGTCGTTTGCATAGAACGTACAGTATAAATAATGAATATTATTGTCCAAGTTATAAATTCTTCGTGTTAACAATAATTCAAGATCCATTGATAGGTAAATGGTAGTAATCGTAAGAGAGATAAGAAGAGAAGTAAGTAATACATATTTTCCATTGCATTTGACGGATCTTCAATGTAAATATGATTCAAAATAAGTACAAAAAGAAAATGTAGGAAAAGAGTTTACGATAAGACTTTTCGAGAAGAAAACAACAAATATATTTGAATTTTGATTTATATTTCTCATGACGGCAGATAGACATAGGCAGCTAATAGACAATTTGGTCAGTGCATACGAACTTTTCAAGAGAAATATTTATTCAATTCCAAAATATTCCCCAAGAGATTCAATATGAAATAGATGTTTTTAGCACTTATGCATGGGAAAAACCGGCTGCCATGTTGATTCATGTCGCCCTGGTATTTTGTTTCCTTTGAAATTCACAGTTGTTGCTTTCACATTGTTGAGGTGTTTCCAGTACTTTTAGCATTGGGATCATCTCAATAATACGATCTCCAATGTTCGGTATGAAATCTGTGTTTAACATTCTTTTGAATTGTAATTTCGCACAAACATCAATGTTAGTCTGTTAAAGCTGTTCCAAAGATAGCTACGATTGATGCAGTTAGGGAGGAGATCTATGCAATTTTGTAACCGAAAATCTTGTCTGTCTTGTGCATGGATGGACGCGAAGTAAGTTTGTAAACTACATGGCTTGCTCCTCGTCCCGCGTCCCTCTAACTCTGTTAAATTAGAAGCTTTTGAGCCGAAACCTAGTAAATATGTCAGGTGTAAATTACACATTTGCAGCTCCGGGAAATCATTAAGGGGTTTTAACTTTAGGAAGTAGTTTACATGAAGCTCCTTTGACATTTTAAAAATTTTCTGAAAAATGGCTGCAATTTTTTCTTTATTTTTTTGCTGCAAAAAAGAAAGTGCATTTATAAAAATGAATTAGTTTTGTTTTGTTTAAAACCTAAAAAGGTTTTACGATTGCAAATTTAAAATTTATTTACCAACCTGTCTTACACTTTCATTTTCAAAGATACTGATTACTTTCTCAATATAATCTATTCCTAAATTTTAGATATTTAAATGGTGTCATACACTTTAAAAAAGTATGAGTAGATGTTGAGTAAGAACACTAAGAAGAGGGAAAGTTTCGCTAAACTGCGTCTAGTAGCTAGTTTATCATGATGTCCATGACGTCTTTGTGATACGTGTGCAGAAAAGTCTACTGTGCAGCAAACTAACTCTTTAAAACCAATAAACACCGAAGGTAAGCACTAGTTCCCATGCATGAGAGCTATGAAAGAATGACTATATTTCATTCAAAAGAGACTCCAGACATCCAATCAATTTAACCATCTCATTCAACCCATAACGCCACGTTCGCGAACCCTTCTGATCGCCTCGCAAAGCGCGACATTGGAGCGTAGCAGAGCGTTTGCGATGCAGTGACTTCCACGCACTCGCGCACGCCTGCCCCACGCCGCTGGCGGACGCTGCCGTGGGTCCCGCTCGCCCGACGCGCGGGTACCGCTGGCCGTCGAAGGTCGCGCAGCGATTCCCCAGGCTCCCAGCCGTTGGGGCGTGACGCTTCGCGCGACGCACGGCCCGTCACTCACTTCCCGGCTGCCGCCCTCGCCGCCACCGCTGTCGTCCCCACCACCTCCGCTCCCGTTGAAGGTTACCGCCGCGCCGCGCCGCGCCGCGCCGCGCCGCGCCGCGCATCTCCGCGCACACTACACCCACGTAGATCAAAATGCGAGCTCAACGGAAACAAATACGTAAATAAACAAGAAATTTGTAGAAAAAATTTGGAGCCTTTTTGAGAAAATTTTGAAAATGTTGGGGGGCTTCATGTAAGGTACCCCCAAATTTTGAAGAAAGTTTTTCAAAATCGCGGCGTCTCGAGTGAACGCAGATTGACCGGGGAATATCCATTTTGGAAGAAATCGCACGTATGGTTTAAGCCCTAGTGTTGTTCACAGACTGACGGACGGACAGACAGACGGACGTTTTGAGAAAAACACTTTTTTGGTATCAGGGGACCCAGAAACGTGTATTTCCGTTAAAATCTCGAAATCAATTTTCCGCAAAATTACATAACTTTCCCTATACTACATATATTACTCCGCATATACGTACGAATATGGGAAAGTAAAAATGGATGTTGGCATGTTTGAGATCGATGAACTCCGATATCGTTTGAGCGATCTCCATGAACGTTGACACATGTGCATGTTTTTCATGGAGACGGTTTTTTTACTGTTCATTTTTTTGTAATTCCACTAGATGGCGCTGCAGCAGAAAACGGCGCATCAGTTAAATGCAATTCCCAATCCAACTGGCTTCATTGTGGCTGGGCGTTGTCATGTGATGGGAGGAAGTCGAGGACAGGAGGAGCGGGTGGTGTGGGATGGAAAGAGGAGAGCGGGAGGAAAGAGGGGGAAAAGAGAGAGGGACGACAAAGGGAGAGAAAGAGGGGAGAAAAAGAGTATCATTGGAGAGAGAGAGGAAAGAGAGAGGGAGAGAGACTGTTCGGTCTTACTAGTAATGAATAAAATGTAAAACATAGCACATTCAAATGTATAATTTTTCCAGGAGTAAGTTAATTAATAATTCACACAAAAAACTGACATTTGTAAGTGATTATACGAAAAATAATTCAATGGATATTCTTTCAATCTCACTCTACGAAGTCTCTGTAAAAGGAAATTGTAAATCTTGATGTCCTAACTGCGTGACCTAGAGCATTTACAAACATATGGGCCTTTTTTTTATATTTTAAAGTTCATTCTCTACATAAAAAAGAAATTGTTTCACCTCGAAAAGGAAATCGTTTGACTTTCGAACATCCGCGTAAGTTAACTATGAATTAAAGAAAATGAAAACAGGGTCAGAAAAACATGTATTAATTTTACAATGTTTTTACAGTTTACATTGTAATGTTTCACCCGAACGACGTCACATTTTTATTTAATTTTCCGTCCATTGAACCGCGTGCTTGGGACTCCGAAGATTTCTCTCACGCACTTATTTCATGTCGTTCTGGCCCACTGTGGCCGCGCCTCGCCGCGCCGCCCCGCTTCGCTCCAAACCTGTTCGGGCCGCCCCGCCCTGCCGCCTGTGCCGGGCCGCGTTCCGCCGGTGCCCGGCCCGAGATGCGATACCCTGCTCCCCGAGCGACAGACACCGGCGACCCTGCCCTCCCCGGCCCCAGTTCCCTCGCGCCCCGCTGCCCGCGCACGCGCGCACGACGCGTTGCGTGTTGTTTGTTGTTGGTTAGGTTAGGTTCTGACTGGGGGCTGGCTCGGGTTTCAAGGTGGGATTGCCGGAAGAGGTGTGACAGTTCTTTTCTTAACCTTACGAAGGTGACGTGAAAGAAACGTTTCTGTTGGTCGAGTTTATATTTCCTACTTCTGTTTTAGTTACGCGAACGTCGTATGTTTTGTTTCTATTGTAAATTCGAAGAAAAATCTAAAACTTGGGAATATTGCGGAGCCATTTGCCTGACGAATATGTATCTACATTACACTACGCCGATAAACTGTGTTTTTCAATAAATACCTGTCTTAAAAATATAACCGATTCTTTACTTGACTCCATCCAAATCTAGAATACTGTCGCAGCTTGTAGTCTCCATGGCGGAATATATTTTTCACGATTAACAAGTCATTTTTCATCGCAAAATTCAAAATTTTATTTTGTATGTATTTGCAGTATTTGGAAAGATATTTTCCGGCAACCACTGGACCATAAGTACGTAGTGTACTTCAACTACGTTTCTATAGTCACAACTACGTATTCGGATTTTACAGTTTCGGTCGAAGCATCTCTTCCAAACTTGTTTTTAACACCTACGATTCACACTCAGGATTGAAATGCTTATCGGCCAGAGCGGAAGACAACTGAGAACTTTTTAAATTTATTATGTTTGATAAATATATTACAGAACCAATCAATTCACTCATAGAGTGCACTATTGACGCAACCAATGTAAACAATGAAACAAAGTAAATCTGATCAATCACACAAACTCTAGTTAACTATCGTTGAGAGTTAATTCATGAGCGATACTTTCTGGCTCCATAATTATACATCGGGAATGATGGCAATATTACACTTTCATTCCAAATTTTCACAATTTTTTTTTCAATCCAAAGTATACCAATGTGCATTCTGGTAGAAAAAAACAACAATTAATGCAAATAATACTACTAATTTGTCTAAATAATTTGTTTAGACATTGTCATTAATTATTTTCTCTCATTGTTTCCAAATTTTCCGTCCAGTGTGTGTTAGAAGTAGTTGAAGCGAATTGAACACAGCTTTTGGGTCAATGCCCGAATTTTCCCAGCGGTTGGCCAAATTAACAATGAAGCAACCTGGCAATTAATTGAATTTCATGGTTTTATGCATAATACCAAAACGTGAGCTCAAACACAGGAATTGTTGTATGTAATATGCGTGTACTAATATCAACTACTGAACAATGATTTTCGTTTGTTTCCACGTATCGATTGTTGTTGATGCGCAGGGTGCTATTATCCACAAGTACGCATTTAAATAAAGACGTCCACACGCAAATTGAAACTACGTACTTTGTAATACTGACCTAGCACTACCTAATAAATACGTATGTACCTTAAAGCTGTACTTGCTAACTTTACTGCCTTGTAAGCATAAATAACGTAACATAGTATTTATATCGACAATGAATTCTTATTCATTCCAGGTTGGAATACTTTTTCTTTTAGTTTAACACAGGAGTTTGAAGAATGTATACCAATAAAGTTAAAAATTAATATACTTGAAATGTGATCATCGTTATAAATGTAATATTAGGACTAGTAATCTTCAATGAACGAAGTTGTTTATGATCTCATACTTTTTCGTGTTGTAAGTAATGTTTCACCTTCAAGGCGACAATGCATGTTCTTTGCACGATCATATCATTTAATAAAGACCGCAAACAAGAAAAGGTTTGACAAAAAAAGTAATTTGTCAAACTATACTTTGGCACAAAGCATTTCATTCAATGTGACTATTCAAAGTGTCTATTCGTTGCCAAGAGAATCATAATGAAACTTGATGCGACCGTGGAGATAAAGGAGCTGTTTTCAATCAAAACAAGTTTTAATGTCTATCATGCTTATTGAAAAGTGAAGAAATGTTCTTATTAATTAATGTTAGACTTGTCGATTATATTGATTTAACAATTACACGTGGATTCTGCCAACATGAAGGTCACCGCACAGCAATATAGTTACAGAAAATGTGTACGTGGATTCTATATTGAATACAGAATTTTTTTCGTGATGGAGACATTTTATTCACTTCACAAATCTTTGGGATTTTGTTGAATAATTTCTGAAGCATACGTGTGCAACAAGTTACATCGGGTGCAACACGTAAAGATTTAAAGAACAAAAATTAGACTTAAGCGTAACCCGTGAGCCTTTTGTATACTCCGATTATCATTCTGATTCCCGTCTCAACAAAACCCTGACCCTTCCCTGCAATTATCAAATTTAATCTTTGATCATTTCTACCAAAATATTCTAAAGGAATAAAGAGACGAATAACTGGAATAAACGCGCGCCTCCTGCTCCAAATAGAAGGATGACGTGGTCGGGTATTCCGCAGCAGTATGCAGCTCCGGGCGGGCTGCGCTGAAATCGAGCGTGTACGGAGGGCTGGGCACAAGGTGCAATTTCACGCCGCCGCCCTCCATCCCCTCCCCCCGCCCGCCCGTCCGCCGGACAAAGGGAGCACTCGACGATCTGGACGAGCATGCAGCCGCCGCCGCTACCCCTCCGCAGCGCCGCCGCCGTCGCCACCACCGCGCCGCCGCCGTCGCCACCGCCGCCGCCGCCGCCGCCGCCGATCGTCCCGAGCGAGCAGATGAAGGTCAGCGAGCGAGTCCCGACGCCGCGCCGCGCCGCGGTTGTCGAGTACAGTGGTTGCTTTTGACAACGCAGCGGAGCCGAACCTCGCTTTAGGTATTTTACAACTGGTTTTATGTCGTTGTTTGTCGTTTGATAACGATTTTTCACTCACAAAATGTCTTTTGGCTTTATACCACACAGATACATGTGACATTTTAGTCGTATAAATCAATCTGATTATAATTGACTCTGAAAGCTGTCGTGTGTTTTCCTTCCTTTCATTCTCCTTTCCTTTTCCCTCTTCTTTATCTCATATTGCTTTACCCTACCTTTCTGGATATTATTTTCATTTCTTACATAATATTTTCTAGTTGGAGCAATTGTTATACTCAAATCTAAAATTATTTCTTTACAACCATTATTTGGTACATTTTATAAGTGTTTTTATCTTAAATAATTCTGTTTTCCTTATAAATGGTCACTGCCAATCCGAAATGACGACTCTTAGACAAGTACACATTATTACTCTCATCATCACTTGCTCAGAGTATAGAACTATTATATTTTGGTTGTAAGATGCATTAACCCGAATAAAAATTATTAGTAAAACCTAATATTGTGGTCCATTTTCGCATGTTGTCTAGAATCAAAATTAGGGAAGCTGAAAGGAGTGTATTAGTTTTTATTTAATCGTACTTACGTTCACTGAGAAACATGGAGTCACATTGCTTGTTAGCAACATACTTGTTGAATTCCAGTGAAGTATTCAAATAAATCCCTTGCTGACAAGGCTACTTCCAGAAAAGGAAAGTTGGTGAAGAGAGTGTGGACAAGGTCAATGGTGACATCTGCCCACACTCGTATTCTACATCGTTAACATGAAGTAAATTATTTGCCTACTAGTGTTAACTTTCTCGCCTAACCACTTAATTTCAACGTCGTGGGCGTTGATGCCGACCGTTGAAATTCTGCTGCTCCGTCACTCTGCAAGGATTTGTATATTTCTCTGGATTGAAACCTTGCCAAGAACCATGTCACAAGCTAATATTTAGTGATCAAATAACACAAAAATATCCACCATATTATGACGTGATAAATTATGTACATAAATACGCTTTGCATGACATTAACATAATCTAGGAACAATTATAAGAAATGCACATTAAAAATTAATTGCAATTTCGTGTGTACACTTGTGCACTTTGAGAACAATCTTGTGAGAATAGTGGCACACACAAGGGGGGTTACTCATGGGGCTCCAGATCCCCATCCCAAAGAACCCAAGATATGTATGCAAAAATATATCTTCTGCTCTAACAAAAAATCACTTTTCTACACAAACAAAAATCATTCAAAGTATAATTTAACGTTATAAATATTATCAATAAGTCAACAAATAGAAATACATTTATTATTTTACTTAAATGAAAAATTCTTTATAAAGAACAAGTCGGCTAGTTACTATATCAGTATCCCTTCCTGATAAGAATCCTATGTGCGTCTCTGTACGAGAACATATTTTTCTTCATAGGTAATTGATTGAGATTAGCATAAATGGTAATGTTCTCTTTAAGAGCAAATAATTGTGGCTTTGTGTTGATATGCACACAAGACAGCGATACAGTCAATCGACGAATAACATTTTACTACCTTTATGTCAACAAAAATATGACGCTAACATTAAGAATTTTAAAAATATCCTCTTCAAATGAATTTTTTTAAATAGAGCTTAACAAATCGACAAAAAACCTTTTCTGCTTGCTGAAATTATAATTTGAGGATCATTATTTCTTCTGCGTGGTCTCGCCTTCACAGGAAGTTGACAAGGTGATGGCAAACACATTATCTTGATTTTTTCTTCCAGATTCACAGTTACTTTTAAAAAGATGTTTTCGTGCATTTTAATTGGACGGTGTTACGCATCAACGGGATAGGCGACATCATACAAGTTTTGAGATAATCGTGTTCAAAGGTTTTATTACATTTTCAGCTCTAAAATCTGTAATTTAATTACTTCATTCATTGACACGCCAAACTACACAAACATGAGTGGAATATCTGGCACTTACCAGCATATTGTGAAATTAAGAACATCAGATTTAAAGATCTAGGTTTATAGCCGGTTGTTGCGAAACATAAAATCCCTGATGTGGCTGATGGCATTTACATTTTTCATTAATTATAAGGCTATTTTTACAGATTTGGCGCCAAAATTTTGCGTATACTGAGAACATGGTCCAATGCAACTGATGGCGTCCATATCTAATTTTTTTTTTTTAAAAACGGCGCTCAGCTGGTTGATGCATAACACCGGCCAATTGCGAAATATGTTCTACGACTAAGATAGACTTCCCGTCGCGCACCGCTGCACGACACGTTCCGAAAGGGCGCTGCGCAATCAGGCAACGGCTCGGGACGGCGCGGATACAGAGCCACCGTTTTCCAAAGAACTCAACGTTTGGCCTTTGGTCGTTGTTCTTGAGCAGAAAAATAAGCTTTCTTTCTCTTAAAGTGTAGATCAAAGTTTGAATAATCATAATATGCTGACATTGGTATCTATCCTAATTTAAAGGCGGCTCCACACATTCGCTATTCGGCGAACAGCGAGCAACCGCTCGCCGAATCCCGAGTAGCTTGCTACTGGCCGAGTGACGAATATTCGGCGCCCGCCCCACCCATCGCGTGTCGATCTTTTGGACATATCAAAGGGAGTGAACATTCGCCGAACACATCAGCTGGTCGGGATCGGGCGAGCAGTAGCTCGCTGCTCAGCGAATGCCAAATGTGTGGAGCCACCTTAATATAACTTCAAATACTGTAAACCCTCATTTACTCGAATTCAGACCGAAATTATCGGAGTTCGTGTTATAAAAATTCGTGTTATCCGAGTTTTATAAATGTCCGTATTACCATAATCCCTTGCCGGGACCGACGTTTTGTTCGTGTTACGGCGAAATTCGTGTTAAGCGAGTTCGTCCTAACGAGGGCTTACTGTAGCTCGTTACTGAAGTGGTTCTCTGCAAAACTCCTTATGGATGTTTAATTTCTAGGACTTACTTCGTAAGAAGAGAATGTGGGAAGATGGGTAATAGCGAGTAAAGGAAGATCGCCGAAGTCCGTGTACCGACTCTTATTGTTCTGACACGGATGGAACAAAGCACAGAAATACCCATGAGAGCAGCCAACCTTTAGAATTATTCTATGCTAGGGTTGTCCAACTAACGGCCCGCGGGCCGCATGCGGCTCCCGGCGCCATTTTTTGTGGTCGGCGAAAGGTTATTAGTAAAAAAAGTCCCTTTAATCCATGTTGGGCGAGAACATTGTGAGTTTAGCACACGCGTCCCGGGGTCAACACTCCGTTTAATGTAAAGATAAGACAAGTTTAAGAATTGTTTTTTAGTAAATTCAGAAATTCAAAATCATCCCGATGCATTTCACTGCGTTATGCATTGTAGGGCCTGGCATCACGCATGGTTCCATCCCCCCGCCCTCTTCCGTTTCAAAGTAGCCGGGCAAAGTACCGACCTCAACAAGACAAAGTCACGTGTAAATCACCCGAATAATGAAAACATGGCCCGCAACCATATTAAAGGATTTAGTTTTGGCCCTTGAGGCCCTGTAAGGTGGTCACCCCTGTTCTAGAGCAATGGGATATCTCGGTCAGCAACGTTGTTGACCTAATTTTCGATTCATTGATGAAACCGTTTAGTTCGTAAGAAGACATTAATTCACAATTTACGCTTCTAACAACTTAAAAACAACCGATTATTATTTATTTAAGATCTAATTAGGTGCAACTTTACTATAATTTCTTGCGAACGCTAGAGTTTATACGATGTTGTAATAACCACAAAAAACAATTTCATAGGTTTTTAGGTAAAATATAGTCTCACAACAAACTCCAAAATGGAAACTGAGGAATACGCAGTTTTGACACGTCATATAAGGTTGTCGTATCTTTCCAATGAAGAGAAAGATCCATTTTCAAAAACTTGGCTATAAATATATTTTTATTAACTGAATCTCCTTGATGAATTTTGTCTGTTGCTGAAATAAAGAAGGATGACAACGTACAAATTGAACTAACACATTCATACAAGCTCCGAAATGCTTACTTTTTACGTTCAGCCTTAAGATGCGCCACTGACAAATATCACGCTTAAGTCTAACAACGTTCGCATCCACCGCTGTAGACCAGTTTGGGCTCCGGCCCAACCGCAATCTCTCAGGCCAAGTTCCCCCTCTCCCTCGGCACTCATTCGCGCACGCGGTCGCGGCGCAGCGTGGAGCGGGGGCCTTGCGCGGGCCCGGCCCGGGCCTCCACCACGGCGAAAGTGATCGCCTCCCGCCCCGCCCCCTTCGGTGATCAGGGCTCCGCGCCGCCCCATGATGCCCCCCAGCCGACCACCTTTTCCGCTCTCCCCCTATCGCCGTCCCATGCAGTTTCTCCCCGCCTTACTTCTTCCTGCCCCTCCCCTTCCCATACCGTCCCATCCAACCTCGTCCCCTCCGCCCAGTCCTTCCTCGCACCATTCCGCTCCTCCACGCTGCTCCTCGCCCCGGCACGCCCCGTTCCGCCATGCCACCCCATATCCACATCAACCCACCCCACACCATGCCACCCCAAGCCACTCCATGCCAATCCGCCCCACGCCATATCGCGGCGTACCCCTCGCTCGGCGCGAGGTGTAGGAATGCCGCGCCAGATTCCAGCCGGCGCGGTGCGGCTCTGCGATTGAGGGTCGATCGCAAGAGGCGGCCACTCGGCGTGTGCTAATCGCGCCCGGTTGGCCGCGCGAGCGCGCGCGCTCTCGCCTCCGCTTTGACGCACGCCCGCGCCCGCGCCCGAAGGACGGGCGGGCTGGCCGCCCGGCCGGGGATTGCGCTGAGCTCTGGCTCAAGCCGCAGGTGCGGGTTACGAAGTGAAACGCAGGAATGGCTTACGCGGAAGTTTAGGCTGCGCGGGTTCCGTGCGACCGCTTGTGCTGGCCAGGGACGTCCAGAGCCAATGCCGCACGCCAGTAATATGTTTATTCCAGTCTGTAATACGTGAGCAACCAAGGGTTTTGCTCAGTATTACAAAATAAAATAAATTTATTACTACGAACATAAAGTCAATGCCGATAATGTCAATTTCTGTTGGTCATTATAACGTCTGTTAAGTAGGAAAACGAAACATATCAAATATCATTTTTCAAGAGAACCGTTGTGCTGTATTCCAGCCGTAGTGTGAACTCATTACGAAATTTTTACTAGTAAAAATATACTTATTTTCTAAACTTTTTTTGTCTAACTCAAATATGACTCTTTCTAGGGACTCTTTCTGCCATTTTTGTATCATAAAACCGTGTAATTCATTAACAATATCGAGACACTGTTTTTGTTCTGTTGCATGCTTCAAGTGTTTTATTTCAATTGAAACTATTGCATTTTCCACAAAGAAAGTTTCAATGGAAATTGAAAATCACTTGATAGTAGTTTAGATTATCTCATTTTCATCTCTTTGACGAAAAATTAATTAGAAAGTGAAGTTTTTAATAAATGATTTTTTATGTTCAAATAGAGGCGGTTTCTTCTATTATTTATCTTTAACTGAAAATTATGATATATGTACAGATATTTGATATCAGGAGAAGAGAAAATTGTGACCACCTAATTGTGGTCACCTGATCACATTGTCAGATTTGCTACACATTCTTTTGAATTATAACGTAATGAAATATCATCATTATGAAGCAATAAACTGAACGTTTAATATTATAATCACATATATTCTACCTTCCACCTGATATGAGTAATATCAATGAATTCTTATAATTTGATTAATTTTCCAGGAAAATCTAATTGAAAACATTTTGTTGGATAAAGTTGATGAGCCAATCGTGCATTATATTAAGTGCCTTCATATTGGCTTTAATTTAGATGAAATGTATTTTGACATCTATATTGCATTTTTTATTGATTATCATATTCAATAAATTATGTAAATCTCAACGCATGAATTCGTTGTCTCCCGTATTAATACAATCAAACGTTTATCTGAACACGTGCGAGCATTTACAGAGAAAATAATTCATACCATATGCCAATTTATTTTTCATTTTGAAATTGCGTGCACTGTTTAAAAATTATTTATCATTCAATATTCAATGGACATTTTTCATAATATGTGAGAGATGGCAGGTATAGTATAGAACACAAACTTGTAGATGTTGGTATTTCTTTCTCACCTCCAAAAATATTTCTAATAATTGTTTTTGACTAAATATATTTTATAGAACAATCATCATGCTGACTACTGTCATTTCAAAGATATTCACATCATTCTGAATTTTTAAAAATATTCACGTGTAATAAAATTTTGATGTTTGAAAAACTAAAATAGCGGTGTTTAAACAAAAATGTTTAACCGAAAAAATTCTCATTTTCCATTTCAAATGACCGTCATCTTTTTGTAGAGCGAAGATAATTTTATGACTTATTCTAATAAACTTAGTAACTATTATCTAATAAACTTAACTTAGTAACTATTATCTCAACCTTCTCAGAATCTAATTTACGCATACAGTAATGTTTATCAAAACTTTCTTCCCCCTGAATATATATTTTTCAAGCTAGGCCCTTTTGTATTTGAGGTGAAGGGGTGATTCGTCTATTGACAGATAATCTTACATAAGGTTTTGTAAAATGAGCTATTCCCACCGTGGAGTACCCGTGTTTCTCAAGAAATCGAGATTGTAACACGCCAGCACGACGAACACTGTATTTCCGCAATATAATTCGCTTCCGCCGAAGCGAAACTCTCAGAAGGCCTTGAAAGACACGAGATGGAGGGTCTCAGGTTTCACAAAAGCTGGCGGAAGTTGCTGAAGACAAATGGACCATTCCAGGAAAATGATTGACCTCATTTTTGGATATTTTTCACCATATTACACTAATACATTTGTATCATGGAATTTATTTGGTAACAATGAGAACTATATTATTATATCTACTGACACAAAAAATTAGCCGTGACTGTAAAAGAAGTCGGGGGTTATGGGATTATTGACTTAAGACATTGGTTGGCACTCAGCTTCATACATTTGCCACGCGTAGCTTGCATAAGTCCTGAATTTGTGACACATCTTGCAAGACCCAAAGAACTTACCATAGAAGTCTCAGTATGATCAGTTCAACGATGGTTGAACAGTAATCTCCAATGTGTTTGAAAACTTGGAGAGCAATATTTTCATAGTTAATTTGTTGTCTTCTGTAATATTGATAAGAAAAGATTTTACTTCAATCTCTTTTTCAGCTGAAGCCTTGAACCTCGTTTATGATTTTCGTGCCTCAGTTTTTTTAAATTTTGAGTTCCCTTGTCACATCCACGGCCATCTTTAATAAAACAATCCCATACAGGGCTGTTTGGGACCTTTAAATGTTGATTGTTTGGAACAGTGTCAACCAGGTATCCCCTGTTTGGCAACCATCTCCACAAAATAACAACTATTTGTCTGTTATTTTTATTCATATCTACTTGGATAATAGCACCCGTAGTAACACAAGTTAATATAATTTTCGTATACTTCTCAAACTTTTTGGGCGATAGTCAATAAGCAATTAGCAGTTAGCACACCTAAAGCAAGCTAGCCTTAAATGATCTAATTTTAATTATTTACATTTTCTATTAATTTAATTTTAAACCTAATTTTTTTCCAGTTCCTCTTGTAGCGATCAGTAACGTGACAGTAATGGCCAATCAGTATCGTACCCTCTGAACATGCTTGATACCAAAAAATATGTGAAAAAATACTTGTTCATGTTACATTGGTGCAATGTCAATATTAATGAGTTATTTTCAGATTGTTCTTTCCAGTAAGATAAGGAATGGAATTGTGCATTTACAGTAGAAATCAATTTTTTTTAGAAGAAACGAAACAAAATGATGGAGATAGTTGGAGGACTAGTTATTTTAGGAAAACATTATGATCTATTAATGTGGTAGTAGCCGTGTAAATTAGTTTGCAAAGTTGAGCAACGCAACTGCTCAAATATTTATATTTTTGTGTTTAATGTACATTTCTAATCATATTAATAATATACGTACTAAATTTACTTACTTAACGTACTACTTAATTTATATCGCATTTAGTGTATTATGAAGCACGTATATATTAAGAAGCACGTGATTTAATGTATCAACGACATGTTCATATAAGAATGGGATGTTGCTTTTGTGACATTCGTCTCGTCTAAGGTTTCTCAAATACATACCATCCAAAACCCGGAAACCTACTTCGACGAATCCTTCGGCAGATAACAGTGAAAAATAGGAAAAGGAATGGGTAGAAAATAGGAAAGACTATGTGGTATAAAAATGAGAATTGAGAGACAGCGTGAAAAAAGTAGACAAAATGCAGGAGCATAATAGTTAAATGAAAATTTACAAAGAAAGGAACAGAGAAAAGATAAAAAAGTACTGAGAGTGTGTGAATAAAAAAATAAGAGAGAATCGAATCCGAAACACGAGCTATATGTAATCCTTGTTCAATCATTTGATTCCTTCAGCGGGTCTTGGAGCCGAGCACCGCTTGTCGTGCCAAGGTATTCCATCTCACTGCCATTCATACGCGGGACCTTGAGGTTCGGCGCCCTGACTTTCATTAAGGACAACGAGCGCAGCGATCTAGCGGCAGCGGCAGCGGTGGGCGCGGCGGTAGTAGCTGCGCTGGTGGTAACGGTGGCGTCAGTGAAGGCTGCGCGCGTGTGGAAGCAGAGGAAGATTACAGAAATAGCAATAAGGATGTTTCGGAGCAGACTTTGTTAAACGGTACTGTTAATTTCGGATCTTTACCTTTATAAAAAGTTAGATTTCGTAAAATGTTGTGAAAGTAAGCTTTTCATGCCATTATTGACCAGTTTATTTTATTCGAAATATTTCTACACATAAATATATAGAGGTTTTTAAAATATATTAATTGAGCTTTGAGGAATAAGACTTTTGCGTTAGAATACATCCATCATCGAAAAAATGGTTAGTTTGAATGACCATTTTAATACCAATGTTGCCTAATTCGTGGACGGTAAACAATACCATCGTGAATATTAGGTCCGCCAAGTAATAAGTGACAAAGATGAGAAATATTCGTAGAATCTGAAAATGACTTGACGTAGTAACAAACGTTCTGGGAACTAAAGGAGATCCATGAAGATAACAAAAGGAACAGAGACATACGCACACTAGACCCAAAATATAATTCTATGGCGTGACAAAATATTAATCCATTAAAATTCACGCTCTGGCGTATCTGACTACCCTTGCAAAAACGTAGCTAATTCTTCAAGGTTGGAAATTCAAAGCAGACCCAATTCTACATCTTTGAGGCACAATTTAAGAGTGAATGATAGGGATTGAAGGCAAACGTGGTAGCAAGAAACAGCGGTGTCGACGACGGCCGCCAGGCAAATGGAGAGAGGAACGACGTCGCTTTGCCAACCTTGCGTTGGACCGCGTGGGTTTTGGAGGGACGTGGGCGACGCCGTCGCCGTCATTGCCGTTCCAGCGCCAACGCCAACATCACTACCACCGCCACCACTGCCACCATCGTCGCCACCACCTCCAATGCTGCCACCGCCGCTGTTACCGCCTCCGTCTCCACCTCCACCGCCTCCACCTCCACCGCCTCCACCTCCCCGGCCTCCACCTCCACCGCCTCCACCTCCACCGCCTCCACCTCCACCGCCTCCACCTCCACCGCCTCCACCTCCACCGCCTCCACCTCCACCGCCTCCACCTCCACCGCCTCCACCTAAACCGCCTCCACTTAAACCGCCTCCACCTCCACCGCCTCCACCGCCTCCACCTCCACCGCCTCCACCTCCACCGCCTCCACCTCCACCGCCTCCACCTCCACCGCCTCCACCTCCACCGCCTCCACCTCCACCGCCACCACCTCCACCGCCTCCACCTCCACCGCCTCCACCTCCACCGCCTCCACCTCCACCGCCTCCACCTCCACCGCCTCCACCTCCACCGCCTCCACCTAAACCGCCTCCACCTAAACCGCCTCCACCTCCATCGCCCTTACCTTCCCCCCGCCACCACCTCCATTGCTTCCATCTCCAACTCCTCAGCCACGGCCTCTGCCACCGTCACCTCCACCTCCACCACCACCACCACTACCCGACAACCGCCACCGTCACCGATGCCATCACCACCGCCGCCGCCGCCGCCGCCGTCGTTGTTTCGCGGGCGTCCGCGAACCCGCCAGGGCCTCGTCGCCGTCGCCGCGGCACGACGGCGCCGGCCAAGGCGGCGCAGCGCTGCCGGCGGCGCAACCCACGCCACACGCACTGCGGAGGGCCACGCGAGAGGCAACTCCCCACAACGCGCTCGCTACCCACCAACAACGGGAGCTCCTGCTCAAAGCCGTGTGCGCCAAAAAAGAGTTTATTTGCCGCGCATGAAAAGAAATTAAGCACTTCCAGTGTGCAACGTGCCTTGATTGATGAAGTGACGTTCAGAAAACCGCACTTGAGTACATGGGCATAAGTTTTCAACATAACGTTAATATTATGATGTTTTTGAAATAACATACGCAAGATCCCATGAAAAATGATCTGACAGTTTCGTAATACAGTAATATCGACTTAATGCAATAAAAGAGAGAAACAAAATGCCACTAAACACGCCCGGAGATCGTAAAGGAATTTCACAGAACTTCGACCATTAAGAACAATCGAAACAAATGTAGCTAACGATGACGGAAGAGTTCTCGTACTCCAAGAAGAGGTATTTCGTAATTACATTTTTTCTGATGAGAAGGAGGTATTACGATAAGCACTGAATGACATACAATCGATATAAAAAATGACCGACTCTTCTAAAGCCCCGATTTACAAATTTCAACCGTGTCAGATATTTCTCCACCCGAGAGTTCTAATGGCTTTAATGGTCTAATGGCTTTAATAACTATAAACCCTAAAACACCGAAGGCTTGTTAAGTAAGTCCAGTCCACTAATTGCGTAAGTCAAGCCCACTTGTTGATCCACTAATGCGCAGGTTTTATTGATACAGATTTGGAAAAGATGAAAAAGTTGAACAATATAAATAAGAGCCACATACGAAATCGTCTCAACCTCTGCGACAAAAATATACTGAACTGCATTATTGCCTAATGCATGTGCAGCTGGGCAATCGCGAATCTACTTGTCTTGCTTTAAGAGAGACTATAAAAACTTGGTAGAGTTTGTAAGAGGGAATTAAATGCATCAGGGATTGAAGTGTCTTATGAATATCCAAACCCTAATTATTAGTCATTTGTTATTTATTTAAAGTTCATTTTAGACCTAATATTTTCAACTGATAGTATTCCACCTATACAGTCTCCACCTCCATCGCTTCCACCTCCACAGCGTTCGCCCCCACCGCCTCCACCTCCACTGACTCCACCTCCCCCACCTCCTCCGCCTCCACCACCAACACCTCCGCCTCCATCGCCTCCACCTCTACCGCCTCCACCTCTACCGCCTCCACCTCCAAAAAACAGTGCACAACAAATTTATTGTATAGCATAGTCTCTCTGCTGTGCAGTTCTTTAACTGTAAGACTTGAAGACTGAATTAAATCAGGTGTGAGGTAAGGAAATTTGGAAATGTGATTCTTGGGGAAATAATTTCCGCTGTCTTGCCAGGTCGTACACACTCAGCCTCAGCTCCTTGACCTCATCCGCTAGCGTAGGCGCACACAAAGACAATACAGCAGACGTGGGATTTCTCCTTCTATTCGCAAGAGAAGCTCGTGTTCGTGTTGCTGTTCTTGCAGAAAGAACAACGGTCGCGAACGAAGGAGTGGGCACAAGCGTAGCAGCAGGCTCATACCTGAGATCCAGCAAGCGCTCAGAGAGCCTACCTCTAGAACTTTTACCTAATCCACTATTTTCCATTTATGAGGCCGTCACTTCATAGCATACAAGTATTTACTTGTAATTGCTCGTTTCATCAACTGAAATTCAATAAAACCTTCCAAGAACTAGTACTATAGTATAACCCTCTACTAGCTGCATCAGGACATCAAACCTGTACACATTTGCAGAATTAAACGTTAAATGTTGAAGAGTTGTGTGATTGAGTGACAATGAAATAGAAGGAGAAAACTAAAGTTGTTGAAGGGAAGTAGCAGTTTGATTTGGCAAACAGGAGTAAATCATCTCGTAATACTTATTTACATGGTTAGCATATTTCTCAAGAAGTAAAACTAACACGATTTTTTCTAATGAAAAGGATACTCGATGATGCAACTTTATTCGGAATTTAATATCCTTTCAGCTACAATATTGGTAGAATATTGCGTTGCAAAATTTTGCGAAAAATAATTTAGTGAATTTCATATTGAAGAATTAGTTTAAAAAAGTATATGTAGTCCAGCTTTATTCACAAAATGAGAGCAATTACCACTTAATTTGTTTCTCAATAAATTACAATATTGCATCGCCTTCCTTCGCGTCATCTGGAATCAAGTCACGTGAGTGGAAGAACATTTCTTTCAAGTTCTTGGGCCTTGTATGCCGGAGCAGTGGATTTTTTCCCCGATCTGTGAGCGAGGCCAGCAGGTTACCTACGCACCTCGGAGTAACACTGCCACGACGCCGTCGGGCCCACCGGTACTCATGCAGCAGGCGACTTTCGAGTGGGCGGAGTCTCCGATGCATCCGCCTTAATGGATTCCCGAGTGTGGATGAAATGCCAACGAGTTCCCAGTACCAAACTTGGTTTGACAATTATTTTAGGGCAAAAAAGATGTGTCAGGCAATTGTGATACTTTGTTACTTTCTAATAAGAGTTTGCTATTTATGCGAATTGTCAACCTAATAAAAATTTGGTAACTTCGACTACATCAGGTTATAGAACAGAAACAATAACAGAGTATTTATTTACGGCCAATATCTTCATCATCCTATGTACTAGATTTATATTAATATCTGTATGTTCCACTAGTAAATTATCGAAAAACAAATATAATGCACACTATATGTCAACACTGTTTTTAATCAAAGAAATGCATCTTTATTATTATTTATGAAACCAAGGGAACCAATGGTAATGTTTTATGATGCATATTTTATAGTGTTTATAATTAAATTATTTAAAGTTAATAATATACTGCAAGAATAGATCACGAGGTAGCTCGTTTCTTTACCCAAATATTGATGGTTTTTTGCAACTTCGCCAATTTCTGAAAAAATAATGTCATCTCAGCGTAGTAACTACAAGTGAGACGGTTATCTTTAAACTGCATTTTTTCGCGGGAAATTGTAACTTTTGATTTAAATGTCTGTACTTACGTATACCCATTACATCAGAAAATGGCATTTCATTATTGAAAACGAACCTCTTAAATATAAACTGTATACGCAATTTTCCTAAAAGAAGACGAGTTTGCTAATGGTCGGCGATCATCCCAATCGTCTGCCTGCGGGTCCATGGCCACGCAACGTCATAATTCGTTGGGCCCGTTGCTTTCCCACGGGCAACGGGGCGCGCGGGACGGCTGCTTAGGGGCTGAGGAGAAAACCAGGAAGCGCGTGTTCATCGCGGGATGGCATGGGAGTGGGTGCTTGGCGTGGGTGATGAGTGGGTGCCTGGCTGTGTGGTGGTCGGGGCGGGCGGATGGGTAGGTAGCGGCATCGCGGGAAGACTGGTGTGTGAGGAGAGTTAGCGGTGCAGCTCGGTGTGGGTGGGGGCTGAGCGAGTGGTAGAGTGGGTGGTTTTTGTGGGGATGATGGAGCATATGGGTGTAAAGGCATCAAGGGCTGCGTGGGAGACGTGAGCGGCGGAGATGCGTGGGAGACGTGGGCGAGCGGGCTGGCGATCAAACGCGCGGGCTGGCGAGGAGACGGGCAAGCGGGCAGACAGGCGGATGGACGAACGGGTGAACGGGAGGATGAATGGACGCTGGACGGGTAGACGGACAGACGGGTGGACGGGCAGTCGGGCGGACGGGCTGGCGGGCAGACGGGCATCTGGGCGGACGGGAGGACGGGGACACAGGCGGGCGGACGGGCAGACGGAAGGGCAGACTGACAGGCAGAGGGACAGACGGACGAGCGGTCGGGCGCGAGGGCGGGCAGGAGGATAGGCGGGAGGGCGGGCGGGAGGACGGGCGGGAGGGCGGCGGGAGGACGGGCGGGAGGGCGGGCGGGAGGGCCGGCTGGAGGGCCGGCGGGAGGGCCGGCGGGTGGACGGGGTGACAGGCAGGCGGACGGGCAGATGGAGGGGCAGGCAGACGGGCAGACGGAATGGCAGACTGACGGGCAGAGGAACTGACGGACGAGCGTGAGGGCGGGCGGACGAGAGAGAAGGAGGCGGACGGGAGAGCAAGCGGGTGGGCGTGCGGGCGAACAGGCTGCCGCGACGCGAACGCTGACTACGCTGCTAGCTCATCGAACCGCCTCCGCCCTCGCTCTGACCAACCGCCGCGCCGCCCCGCCCCGCGCTGGTGCGATCGCCGCTCGCCGCAAACCTGACGCTTTTTACGTCGCCCTTCCTTAATGCTCAGAGGGAAAAACTGCTTGCAGAGAGGAATTTTTTGTCGAGGTCAAAGTGTAAGGTAGTACAGTACCTTCGCTTGTTTTGGAAACTTTTTATTTTTTGTTTTCAGGGCCGCTCAGTTGCAGGTACAGGTAAGTCTCTTGAAATCTGAAATTACTGTCAGGATTTTCCGAGGTAAAAAATGTTTTAGTTGTAGAAGGCAAGTGTTCTAGGTTAATACACATAAAAATATATCAATGTCTTTTATGGTCTGAGTATGAAACTCAATGGTATAAATTAAAAGCATATGAATTGAGATTTTTTGTTTTAACGCTTTCACAAATACTGAATATTTGCTCTCGTATTATATCTATTCCAAACAGGTTACTGACTTTATTTTCAAAAATGTATTGGAGTAAAAGTATGATAAACATTTTTTAGATGTGGAACTTTTTAATTTTAAATACGATCATGTGGAAAAGGTTTAGGAATATTAAATACAATTTTCATTAAGCTGATAACTGGAGAGAGTCCGTCTCTGACCCACAAAGAAGAAGTGGGGATATATAAAAATGATATAACTACTAATTTGACAAATGCACATTTTGATTAAAGGGAAGGTGTTAGAAGTGAAGATTGGACCAAGAGGCTGATGTTTCAGAAGAATAAAATATACCAGAAAATTAATTTCTCAATGACGTACTTATTGGTACCTTTGAAATGTATCTCTACTAGCTCCCTTTCTCCCTGTCTACATCTTGCTCACTTGTCCTCTCGCTTACACACGTACACCCACAAACGCCATTCAAGGGAAAGCTTCTTATCACATACTTGTTCTAAAGTTACGCATTAGGCATTTCAGAAATGTTGCAACATCTATATTTTACATTTACTACAGTTATTTGATGCGCATAGGCACATACTACATGAAGTTGTAAACGTATGGGCGATTTGAGGCTGGGCGTTCGATGTAATGTTTCCCGCGATCAAATTATGAAACGAGAAAGTTGAAAGCCCAACGAAAGAGACACCATGATCATGTTAAGTATAAGTGAAATACATTTGAGACTATGTCTTGAAGAAGGCCAAGGGATGTGCAAATTGTCATTAGTGAAAAAAGGTATATACTTTTCCGCATAAAATACGTGGAGAGAAAGAGAGAGAGAGAGAGACAGAGACAAAGAGAGAGGTAGACAGACAGACAGAGAGGCAGAGAGAAACAGAGAGCGGGAGAGAGAGACAGAGAAAGAGAGAGTAGAAGAACGAGCACATGGGCGATTAGGAAGGCCAGTGAGCTGTCGCCGTATGTGGGTACGGTGACGTGTTCCGAGGGTGTGTGCTGTCGGGAGGCCGGCCTAGAGTGCCGTTGGACTCCAACGGAGAGCACGCCAGTGGGTAGCGGGTAGGCCACAGTGGACAACGGACAGGCGGGCGGGCGGAGGGTGGGGTAGGCCAACGAACAACGCGAAGGTAAGCTGAAAGGTGTAAAAGGATTCGGTTGAAGAATGGAGGAGTACATACGAATGAGGAAACAAAATTGCAGAGAAGGAGAGAGAAGGAAGGAATGAGGGAGAGGGAGAGAGAGAGAGAGAGATAAGGTGAGCAAGTATGAGAACAAGAATGAAGAAATTTGAATTATGTTTTTGAGTAAATTATATTCAAGGGAAACACATAGAGGAATGAAATTATTGAAGAGTATTGAAGATGTATCAAAGCCTAATTTGGCAGCAAATACGAAAATAAAGACATACAAGAAGCAGCACTTTCTCAAATAAACCGGATCGGCATAAACATAAAATTATTGAAAATTATCTTAAAATCGACTTAATATATTAAAAGCATGTTAAAGTGAAAAATAATAATTTTAACCACACAATTAATATTTCAGTCCGGCGCTAACTTTCAAAGCTAATATTTCTTCTTCCAGAAATATTTTCAAAATATTTTTTAAAATCTTTTTATTTAGGGTAGCGGGTTTGGAACAAACATTGCAAAAACACAAATTCGCGAATTGGTGAGGAAAGTTGTGTAATGCGAAACTGGAAAATGTAATACTGCATCTGGATCCACCAAACCGGTCGAATCATGATTTCTGGCGTACGACACATATTTGTAACTACACTTATAGTAAATGTTTCGTACTTTTAGCAAAAAGAGAAGTAAAACATGATTTTCGGCTTTTAAATTTTAACAAGGAAATATGGGGAATTCTGCTGAACTACCATTCGATTTTCTTTTTAGGCCGAAAAGTATGAAAGACATCGGTAATGTAAATATTAAAGGTGCGCGAGAAGTTTAAAAAACATACATACAAGTTTTTAAAATTTATGAATTTTATTGCAATTGATGATTGTGTCATTTTATTTAGTGCTAAAAGTTACATGAAATTATTACACTATCCATTAAAAAAGTTCGAAGACGCGATGTGTTCCAGGAAATCTTTAGGCGTTTTTGGAAATTTTAAAGGAAAATTGATTCCAATAACGGGAAAAGTATTTCTTTTGATAGAACGACATAATTTAAGTTATCAAAGATGAAGAATCGATTGCATTTAGAAAACAAGCTATTTTCACAAAAAAGGCGTAGAAAAGGTTTGTAAACAAATTTTTTTGCTAGGTTTTAAAATAAAAGATTTTTATTAAAAATATGTTCTACTTAGACTCTCTCTGTCCAAATTAAGCAAGATATTTAAAAATAAAATTTGGAGCCATTTTAGAGAAAATTTTGAAAATATGGGATGATCTTCGTATAAATGTTGGTACCTAGATGGTAATACTTCTTTGAAATTTTCACGGATTGAGCTGGACTCTAATCCAGCGGAATATAATTTTTTGAAGAACTGCAGTATTTGGTTTGCGCGCTAGTGTTTTTGTGTGTAGGAAATGCTGTACTGCTTAATTATTTTTAATCACTAGAAGAATACCATTAAAAATTGTGTTATCACCGACAGATTATACTTTTTAAGAGCAAGGAAAAATCATAAAATCTTGATCTTCAAAAGGGTTAAACAAGCAGTTACAAAAATATACACGGTGAATTGCATACCCTCCTGTTTAAAGTAGGTTGAGGAAATGACTGGCAGAATGAGCGAGCAGAGAGGGCGAGTGGGCAGACGAGAGGGCTCGGGACAGAGTAGGCAAGGTCACGACACGCCAAGCGACGTGTATATGAACATACTTTCGTGAAAAAAAATGCCATATGTTCAGTTTTCATGCCGGAAGCTCCTTTAGTTGAGGATTCGAAAGGTTGGGTGACTGAATAGGTCGGTTGAGGAACGCTCGAGAAGTTGTGCGATCAGGTGAACAGTGCGAAACCTGAGTTATCAAGCGGATGAAGAACTGAGCGCGTAAGCAGATTGTTGAGCAAACAAGTGAACACGCGTACGCAACAAAACCGCCAGGCCACACAGCAGAAAGCAGGCACGCTTCGAGCGCAGCGTGTCAGGAAGCGAGACGACCGGGAGCGCTCCATGCGAATGTTCAGAAAGAAAAACGAAGCTCGAGACGACTTTTATAAGAACACGTTGGGAGAAAATTATAGAAGCTGCGGACAAAATAAAGTTATCTAGTAGTTCCTAGGAAAATTACCGGGAGAGGTGGCTAGGGCTTCAACATCTTACTGCAGTGCCTCTGACCGGGAGGTCCTAGGTTCGAGTGCTGACGGTGGCAGGATTTTGTCTTTGTTACTAGCTAGGTCGAGTTGTGTTTCTGTCTGGAGGAGAGTTTTAGCGGCCGGTTGCTCTGATCCGTAGTTTTCCGTGGTTTCTCCGATCAACACCAGGCGAATGTCGGAGCAGTATCCTAACAAACGGACTGCGCGCGATCTTTCCTTCCCATTCCTTGTCCTATCCTAACACACACTTACACTCACACTAATACGCACTACACTACCACACATACTGGGACACCTGTCGGGAGCTTAGAGCTTTTGTGGTGGTGTCCCGCTGATAAAAAGGTACCTAGTTGGGGAAAATCCCGCTAGGTCGGCGCCGGATCTCGTCATCCAGCGGAGCAAGATTGCCACCATCTCCCGAGAAAACCTTGCACTACATTTACGGGACCAATAACCTTAGCAGTTAACACGTCCGGAAACACTAGTAATCAGTCAATCAATACTAAGGAAAAACACTTAGCCTTAGCCTATAGGACAAATTGGTTGCTTAGTTCAGGTGGTTACATGACAACTGCATCACTAAATAGTTGAATCTTCTTCTGAGCAGGTAGAAGCGGATTGACGAGCGCAAAAGCGGATGTGTGGGCAAACAAGTGAACTCGTACAAGCACGCTGTACAAATCCCCCAGACGGACGCAGCAAAAAGCAGGAGCGACCAGTCGGACGCGCCACGAAGCGAGACCGTGAGCTTCCAGGAGCGCTGGCGCACTAGTGCCCTGCTCCCATGGGGAAGTGCGGAGCTGGCGGCGCGGGCGGCGCGGCAGCGAATCTTCCTTATTTGGGGAGGGGCGGCGCGTTCCGCTCGGTCGCCTCCCAGAGTTTGCTGCACGCGCCGAGCACGATCGCCTTCGAGTTCTTTCGAGCGCGAGTGCGCCCGACTTTGTTACGTCGTTTTGCTAGTCTTTTTTGCGAAGAGTTGTGGATTCGCGTGAATGCACTGTACTTATGTTTCCATAGCCTCGGAATTGCTGTTGTGAAATGGGTGTATTTTTGCATCCGCATTCTCTGTTTATTTTACTTGCAAGGATAGCAAACAAAATGTGTTTGAAAAGAATATTTCTGAAATTGTTTCCTGAAATTGAATATTGAAATAGATAGCACAGAAATAGCACAGAAAATACATTCACCGGGAAGGAGACCAATGATTTGTCGTTACTTTCCAGTTATATGTCAGAAAAAAATAAAACAAATATTCTCTGTAAAAATCTATTCTCCCCCTACAAAAGCAAATGTAGGAGTGGATTTTGTGTCTTAATACTCACAATGAAATGAGTAAAAATATAAGCAGATTTTGTCTTTGTTATCACGAGAAAGCAAAAAAACAACGAGATTCTAAAATTTAGTGATGAAGATCAGTGACTTATAGCACTTAGCGTTCAACATAAAACCTTATTCAACTTATTCCGTTCCTCCCTTCTTCAAGCAAGACAAGCGGTGTGTTACTCTATTTCAGGCTACGAACGCCAACACGTCACTGCACTTAACAGTACACGCAGCACTGATTAGAGGGGTCGGCACTCACGAAGTGGTCGACGAAGTTCTTTCACTCGTTTCTCCCTTGGCTCCAACTTTGGAGTCGCGCACTCGGCACCGCACGCACACTGGACACGCGGCGCACGGAAAGGATTCGATCACAAGCGCTGCGCGACGCATGGTCACTTCCGGCGCTCCTGGAACTGCCGCTTCGACGTGGCTTCCGGTCGGAACTGCGCTCGACCGGAGGCGCGCACGCACGCCGCACGCACACACGCACCAACGGCACTCGGCGCTCACTCACGTACATGCGCTACCTCACTCGCGCAAATGCGTTCACGCTTTGAATGAGGTTATCACTGACACTCGCACTGTGGTTCACGTCACCATATATATGTTGGTCACTTGCAGAACAACACAATCACTATGGCTGACATGCTTCTGGTTGCAAAGGAGGAACGGTTACTTTCTTTGAATATTTGACAGAGACTTGAAGAATGAGCTAATGAGAAAAGGAACGATGAGGAAAAGAAGCGTAAAAAATAATGAGACCGCCAACACCTGATAAAATCACAACATTCGGCAACTTGAGAACGTGTTTAAAAGAAATCGAAAGTGGAACTGTGTTGCGTCCTTTGAAACAAGTTTTCTGACGCTGTGGTTTTAAACTGGCCGTATAAAACGAATAGTCCTAGTCACATTTTCTGCTTCCAGAAACTTAGTCCAAAAGACTGATTTATAATATCCTTGAAAGTAGGTATTCAGTAAAATATTCATATTGGAATTGTAGTTGAACACATTAGAAAGTGTCTGCGCCAAACAAAAATATTAATTTTGAACATAAGAATATTTGTGAGGTAATTGAAACTATTCACTTTTCAATAATTAGGCAGTGAGTTTTCTAGACTAAGACTGTTTTTATAAGACGTGTAATACACACGTAATATTGCTCAGGTAATGAAAGGAACATTGTGCTTTTTTACACGAACGTTATTATTGACTTATCATTTCTGCGTATTTTTTGGTTTCATCTCCAAATTTTCTTTTCTCATACAAAATCTGATTAACGAGAATCTCCCACTCAGATACAAGTAACAGCGAACCCATTAGTGTCATTTTTA